>OY855904.1:5340569-5940569 GCA_963693305.1 Meandrina meandrites
TCGCATAAATTCAGATTTAAACAAAGGGCAAGGTCAATAACCGACAAGCTCTGCTTTTAGGCTTGGCTAAATCTATTTTAGAAATAATTAATTAGTTTTTTTATGTTAAATAAATGAACTGGACATTTCATTTCAACTTAAGCGAAGCGATTGTATGAAAAGGCGGCAAATCTTTGGTACGCTGTTCACCTTTAAAGCTGAATGAAAGACGCGAAGAAAGCTGCTGGTGAACATCGATCTTCGTGAATATTTCTCGCTTTATTTACTCATCTACATCATGGAGACTTATGCCAAGTGATTTAGGACAACCTGTTAACGGGAAGATCCGAAATAATTGCCGGTTTGAACAGGATATATTGGATAACAAGTCAAAAAGAGCGCGATGTCCCACAGGCAGCCCAAGCTCACGTTTCGAGCGGTTGGTAGGTATAAATTGGTGTTGCGTAACACTAGACCGTTGAGAATATTATAAGGCTTTGTATCGGATTTGGGTCGATTTTGGCCGTATTTATGCTTAAAAATACAGTAAATATACAAAATAAACTTACTTTTGCCATTTGCTGTGTCCTTTTGCCTGTTTTGCGTCTTAAAGTGGTGTTTTAGTCGATTTTTCTCTTCCCTGTTCCTTCCTTCCTAAGACGGAGTCAAGGCGAAACACTGCCATGGCGATCGATCCGCGATCGAGCGGCGATTTTTAGCCCGAAAATCGGTCCCAACGGCGTCTTTTCCTTTCTCACGTAAAAGTCGTTAGCTCTCCTCCTCCCACGAATCCACAGCTTTGGAAAATCTCAATGCATACCCTTTGAAACAAACCGATTTCCACGACTAATCCATAGGTTTCGGAGGTCTGCAATTCCTGTGTAGTTCGAAGTTGACACGACCGTTTCAAACTAGGCTTAGCGGCCTGGCCTGGTGTCAAATCCACATACGTCCAAGGGAGGGAAGGTAAAAATTACTTAGAAAGTTTCGGATAGTAATGGATTAGTCGTGGAAATCGGTTTATTTCAAAGGGTATGCATTGAGATTTTCCAAAGCTGTGGATTCGTGGGAGGAGGAGAGCTAACGACTTTTACGTGAGAAAGGAAAAGACGCCGTTGGGACCGATTTTCGGGCTAAAAATCGCCGCTCGATCGCGGATCGATCGCCATGGCAGTGTTTCGCCTTGACTCCGTCTTAGGAAGGAAGGAACAGGGAAGAGAAAAATCGACTAAAACACCACTTTAAGACGCAAAACAGGCAAAAGGACACAGCAAATGGCAAAAGTAAGTTTATTTTGTATATTTACTGTATTTTAAGCATAAATACGGCCAAAATCGACCCAAATCCGATACAAAGCCTTATAATATTCTCAACGGTCTAGTGTTACGCAACACCGATTTATACCTACCAACCGCTCGAAACGTGAGCTTGGGCTGCCTGTGGATGTCCAGGGTTCGACCTGCGGCTGAGGAAGGCTGAATATCACTGAATTGAGCTCAAACAAAAGTGAATTGAATGCCGATCAAGTTCACTGAAGTGAAGGATAAAAGACTGTTAAAGGCTACACCGATAGAGAGAAAAAAAATTGCTGTTCGCTGATAATTCACATATTGTATATGTCGGTGGTGTTGGACTAAGCTTGCAACGAAGCTGCCGTGTTCGTCTCCGATATTATTGGGCTGGTTTGAAAGCTTTGCCCAGCAGAATTTACAAGCCTTCTTCAATAATGAGGTAACAGACGTAAATGTGTGCACTAGGCATAAGCCTAATTTTATATTGAGATAATTATATTTAATTTATGAATGAATTTGAAGTTGTGTCGGCTTTCAGATCTTCCCGTAAAAAATTTTTCAAGCCTGTTCGTGTTTGTACATTTTATACAGACACATTTGTTTAGTAAATATTTCGTTTAGACGAATTATTTTCTGTTTTAGTTAGTGGAGTTAACTGTGATGTTCATTATGGGATCTTGAAAACAAATTATTTAGCTTCACGGATCAAAATCACGATTTCGGCTCGCTTGCATTTGTTTTGTTTCTCTTATCACTGCGTATCAGTGAGTGTGTTGAATTCACCGGTTTCGTTGCGATTTACCTGTGCTAGGCTGAGTGGGTTCAGACTTAACCTACCGCATATCAGTTACTTACCAGAAATGAAGAAAATTCATTCAGTCCTCTACATAAAATTATCTTACGTTTTTAGCAACGCGTACGATAAAACAGAATTAGTAAATCATGCAACCAAACTGCAACGAAAAGAAGACGGTTCAAAACAGTCAAAACAACATTGTAAGCTTATTCTAAGTTAGCGTGCACCACTTTCCAAATCACAAACTGCAACAATTCTTACACAAAAACTGCTTTAAAAGGACATTCATAACCGGCATCATCAATTTGAGTTGTTTTGCCGCCGTGATTTTCTCAGTTTGCCGTGGCGTGAGTTCATTTAGTTTACTGTGTTTAGCAGCGAGTTCACTTTGTTTTTTTTGTACGTACTTTGTTTTTGCCTTGAGTTGATTTTCTTGCCCTGACAGTTTTGTAGTAATCAAAACAAGGTCAAGGTTCTTTTTACATTGAATAACTCATAGAGGTCCTGGAGGTGTATTACGAATTAGTGTACAGTCTAAACGTTGTAAAAAGTTTTACTAAGATTTGTTTTGCGCCTACGTGTGTACGTGAGGAACCCAATAAAGTGCACTCGTCAATTTCAATTTTAGAACCTGTCAGTACAGGCAGGGAAATTCAGACGGGTTAACCACGAAAGACATTGACGTCGCTTTCGTCAACCAAATCATGAGAGGTTTTTAAGATATTAAGTTTAACCATGAGCGATTAAAATTTATTTTGTACCTATATTGGCCACCGTATAAGCTTAGAAATATAGTGTGGCTGGCTTCTTATTTGGTCACACTGTAATTAACTCGAGCAAAAAAAATAATAAACGGGAGCTCCGCTTTTAGGCTTGCCTAAATGTATATATTATTCATAGTATATTTATAATATGTATAGTATGTATTTATAGGTTTAAGTATATGTATTTATTTAACTCTGAAAAGCCTCATCAGGGATGGGTTAATAAAATTTGTATTGTATTGTATTGTAGTTGTTGAGATGTTTAAAAACACGAGAATTTTTATCAGTTAAAGTATCCCCGTAGACTCTTGTTGAAAAATTATGAGAAGTCTCGCCAATATAACTGTAGTTACATCCCGCACAAAGTAATTGATAAACAACAAAGGAATTAAAGGCATCAGGTATGGGATCCTTAAAACTGAAAACATTCTTGATAAAAAATTATTACGATCAATAAAGTGAAGATGGCATAAGTAATGCCGAAACATGTCTTTAAAAAGGTTTTTTCCTGTTTTTTTTTTTAATTCTTTATGTTACTTTCGCTTGAAAATTGTAAGAAAGTTACCTGGGATAGGATCACAGCCGTATAATTCCGTTCTCAAGCAGATTGACTCTCCGACAGAATTTAGGGGCTGAATGATTACAGTCTTGGTTACAAATGGCTCTTTAAACTTGTATTTTACGATAGACGATGCGTCTTTGTTTGCCTCAATATTCTGCAAAGGAATAGAGAATAAGCTGCCAAGATAGTAAGTAACAATACAATTAATAGCTTAAGTGTAACGTTGAGATACTGCAAAATTTCGAAAACACGCCTCCATCCAGAAAAAATGCTCCCGCTCTATATAATAGGAAAAAATATAACAGACACCCAAATCCTTCCGAAGATGCCCCACCCCCCCCCCCCCCCCCACCACTCCCAATATTACCTCATACTTAGATATCACTCTTAAAGAAAATTTAACGTAAGTTTAGTGGTAAGTGAAAGCAAGTAAATCTGTTCACTTAATGGAGGCTTGATTCCTTGCTTAAACTTTTACTTTTTTAGCCTCTAAATATTCTTTGGACAATAAGTGTCAGTAGAAATCAAATATGTTGTGGCCATGGTCAAGAAAGTACTACAAAATTAAAATTGTGCTCATACTTGTATCGCTGGTTAACTGACTGAATGATATGAAATTATTATTATCTTTTTATCTATAGTTAATATAATAATAATAATAATAATAATAATAATAATAATAATAATAATAATAATAATAATAATAATAACTTTATTTCCGTGTCAAAAATGTTTAGCTGAGGGGAAAAGTCCCCTCTACTAATTGTGGACACCTACCTAAAAAAACTAAAACATAATTACAGCTATTACAATAATTAATATAAGTTTAAAAAAGGGATCTATTTACATGATAAAAATTTATGTGATAAAAAATACTATATACATGATTATTAAAATTCACAGAGGTGGCAGTTGCAGCGTTCATTGTTTACAAAGTTACTAAAGTCGCGTTTCCGAATTGTTTTCTTAAATGTATTAAGAGACTGACAGTTTCTTTCATCGGTCGTCAGGTGACTCCAGAGCTTTGGCCCCAGGTATCTGATGGAATGCTTCCCATACGTTACTGTAGCGAAGCGGGGCAGTGAAAAGTCTGATTGCCTCCGCCTGTAGGACGACTGATGGGGCTTAAATAGCTCACGGATCGGATTAGGACTAAGCCTATTTTTAACCTTATACATCAGTATGCATATATCTTGTAATCGCCTGTTTTTTTAACGTAGGTAGCCCTGCCCTCTTTAATAAAACTTCATAGCTTGATCGATCATCTTTATAAAACTGCTCTTAATCCTCTTTCTTGTATTCTCTCCAATCTGCGTGTGTCACTTGCACGACAGAAATGCCAGACTAGATGACAAAATATAAAGTGAGGTAGGATAGCTGCTTTATAGAGCTGTAATTTGGCTTTTGTTGGAATAAGATTTTTTAGTCTCATGATGACTCCTATTCTCTGGCTGGCCTTTTTGCATACTGTAGTGATATGGTCTCTGAAACTTAGTTTATCATCTATTGTTACTCCCAAAAGAGTCAGACTATTCGATGGACTGATTTCAGTATTCTTTATATTAATCACATCTGTGTGATACTGGTTGGCACCACTGCTACAGATGTTCATAGTCTGATACTTTTTAAGATTCCCCTCCAACAAATTGGAGTCGTACCACTCGGTAGCGAGAGCGACGCTTTCCTTTAGTTTTGTGGTGACAGATTGTAAGTCTGTCCCTATTTCGTAGATCTGGTGGTCGTCAGCATACATCGATAGGGGTGAGGTTATATTATAGGTCATATCATTTTCGAAAATATTCCAAAGGAGGGGTCCCAGTGCGGATCCTTGCGGGCACCCTCGACTTGTACACCTAAACGAGCTTGTAAGGGATCCCATTCTCACCCGATTGTATCGATCACATAAGTAACTACGCAATAGGTTTATCGCATTATCTTCGAATCCGTAAGCTTTCAATTTACTTAGCATAAGTGGAGGGTGGAGAGAGTCGAAAGCTTTCGACATATCTGTGGATAAGATACTGGTGCACTGGCGATTATCCATTGCCAGTCTCCACGATTCTACTAAGCTCACAAGGGTGGTTTCACAGCTGTTATTCTTTCTGTTAGCGGTGAGTCCATCTGCTAAACGTTCTTCGAAATTTATCGTGATTTGCTTGGCCAACAATTCTTCAAATACTTTATCTACGCAAGAAAGGACTGTGACGGGTCGGTAATTTTCCTTCATACAGCGATCACCCCTTTTGAAGACAGGTGTCCATTCTCCTTTTTTCCATTCAGTTGGCCATTTTCCTTCTTCGATGCAGGCGTTGAAGATTACGGAGAGTCCCCTCATTTTCTCTTGGGAGAGTGGATGAGCTAGTTCTGAGGCACCAATCTTCATCATTTTTATGGGGATAGCGTCATATCCCGTCGCTTTGTTTGCATCAAGTTTTTCTAGGAGCTCGCATACTTGCTGTTTGTTTGTCTGTTTAAAGCCAAACTTTCGAGTTGATATCATAGAGTTCCTGATTTTTTTTTTACACTAGGGTGTCCGGCAAACTCATTCATGGTTGACAATTTTGTTCTGTTGCCTCCAATACCGTCAGCAATTGTGGAAAAATGGTCTACAAGTAGCTCAGCAACTCTGTTTTGCTCCTTCACAATCGACCCACCGTCGTCCAGATGGATTTCTGTTTCTCCTGCATGTCCTTTGTCCGTTAAGAAGGGTCTAAAGGTGTTAAAAATTTTTCTCGGATCAGCGTGAAGGGCGTCAGCTTTTCCTTTCCAGTAATTCTTAATAGCTTTTCTTCTTTGGCGCGTGGCTTCATTTCGACATCTTTGCTTATTGTCCCATTTCTGTTGTGTCTTATTCTTTAAGTATTTTGCTGTCGCTTTGCGTTTCGCACGGATGGCATTTTTCCATTCAGTCGTCATATATGGGACGTCTCTTTCTCGAACACGCTTTCTTTTCATCGGAGTATGTTATCAACAATTCCTTTCATTAGCAGCTGCCAATAATGGACTTTATCATCGACTTCATTTAAGATCTCACCAACATGCCATGGAGCTACAGACAATTGTTCTTTGAATGCCTCTGCGTCAAAGTTCTTGTTACTTCTAAAAGATATTGTCTTTGAACGGTGTATTTTCGCTTTGTTTCTTAGGATACCATAAATTAATGCGTGATCACTCAAGGCGGGGTGATATATGCCACTGTACTTAAACAATTCAGGCTGATTGCTTAGAATTACATCAATAAGCGTGCTGCTTGTCTTTGTTCCACGAGTTTCTGTCCTTGTTGGTTTAGAGATCAAGCATTCCAATCCTTGCTCCATTTCCATATCAGTTAACAGCTTTCCCTCGCGTTTGTCTGGTCGAAGTCTGTCGAGATTTAGGTCTCCAGGTATGACCATAAAGTTACTCTGTAAGCTGGCCCAATTGCAATTAGTATATACCAAACCAGTGAATAGTGCTTTTCGTGCGCGCTGATTGGCTAGCTCGGAGGTGAATAGCAAGTACTATTCCCCTCCGAGCAAAGTAAGATGACTTCTACGAGTAACTTCGGTTAAAAAAGCGCGTTTTGATCCATAAAAGAAGCCGCTGTACTTTAATGTGTTGTCAACTGTACCAGGTCAGAACAATACTAGGTTAAGCGATACGTAGCGATGTTTATTTAAAATGTTTTAAGCGTTTCCTTCAACAAAACGATTGATAAAATGTGGTACAAATATTTTGTTTACCTTCGCCGCGTACACGTACGCAAAATTAAAACGTTTAAGTCTGAATTTTTTCCAAATATACACCGTCCAACTAAGAAAATTAAGTACATTTCTTACCCGTATCTCTGTTTTAAAGCCAGTAAATCCTTGCAGTTGTTTTGGTAGTGCTATAAACGATTTTGGCAAGTTGTTTTCGGCTCGGCCATATACGGTCAAGCTGGAGACTAAAATATTTAGGTTTGCACCGAACATCAACTTCAATTGTGAATTGCTGTGGTTTTTCAGTCCCCTTCCGCTGACTCTCCTCCAGTCAACTAGCTTAGAAGCCGTATTATATAAACTTCGGTGAAATCCAGTCCGCGTATTCTTGACACTCGCGGTCGTTCGCAGCATCTTGTCAACATAATTCAATGAACAGTTTTTGTAGCACGTTTCATGACTTCACGGACGTTTCCCAGGCTATAGTGACCGGCACAGGTTGTATTCACGAGTAAATTAAAGACTTGTGTTCTTCAGTAGTGAAAATAAAGTAAAGAATTCCGCTTGAAATCGTCCAAATCCATTCAACAAACGAAACACGTTGCAAATTTATTTCGGTCGATCGCCTGTGTAGTGTTGTCATGTGACTTTTCCGCGCTGTCGTCTTTTCATGTGCGCAGTGTTCAGTCCTTTGAATTGCTTTCTTTCACGGTAAAACTTTTAATTTTAGGCCGGCTATTCAATTGGTTTGGTATATACTAAAACAATTATTCACCTCAGTGTCGGTGAAAAGCGGCGGATATTTACCTCCACTTCGGTGAATAATTGTTAAATATCACTCAGTTCGTTTTCAAGTAGTATTTGATATTCACCGCTGACGGCTTTTGGCGGGCGATACATCCCAATAATTATCATGTTTCTTGTATCCATCTTAATTTCAATCGCGATCGTTTCGAAGGTTTTGTAGTTCTTTGGAACCTTGAGTCTCCTGCTGACTAAGGATGATGATATCAGTGCCATCACTCCTCCACCATCTTTCTTTCTATCATTTCTGTGCACCGAATAACCAGGAATTGAAAACTGGTGATTTGGATGAGTCGAGTCTATTTTGGTTTCGCTTACAAACAAGATGTGGCACTGAAATTTCTTGACAAAAGCAGCCAGCTCTTCGAACTTATTTTGCACACTGTTTATGTTTATATGACACATTAAGATATTGCTGCCGGTGTGTTTTCTTCTAGACTCAAATAGAATATTGTCAGCCATGTCAGCAACCGCTTCCGCTCCGCTATTATTTAAGATTGTTGAGATTAGTTAATCAGCAGGAGAGTTGAATACATTAGATAAAGCGGTGTTCTCAACATCACGGAACGGCAGTTCCATCTGTAGAGACGTCAAGATACATTCTTCACAGGACCACGTAGCATTAGGCGATTGCAGAATCCGTTTGTATTCGCTTGGCTTTATGTTGGTACACTTTACGTGGGCCTAGCCTTTGCATGAATCGCAACAAACAACACGATGGTTGCGAGCGACTGTTCTCGAACAGATTTTGCATTTTTCCGGCCTTGGATTGGGACAAATATCGCCACTAGTTGAAATGTTGAGCTGGAGTTAGGATAACGCCTGATCTTTGCTGCAAAATATCTACCCGTGGAAAGTAAATCGCGAACAAATTGTGGCCGACATCATTAGATAGACCCTACATTTAAGCGAACGTCGACTGAAAAAAAACGCCCAATTCAGAGGAACAAAAAAATGGAAAAAGATAGAGAATTCAGCCATTTTTTGGTTCACGATTTCACATGTGTAAAATCTAGCGTATAAAATCAAACTTTATTGGCCACGTGGCCATATATTTTGGGGGATTTTCTCAGATTTTTTTCTGCCATCGCTCTTAATACGTTTTCAGTTACTTCCCTGTCTGTATTTGGGTGTCGGAAAATTTTGTTGTCATGCAACCGTGCTCTAGTCTCCTACACAGCCTGTTATTTGAGTCGTCACGCAACGCCTCTCCTTTAGGGAGGAAGCGTTGTGTGAGGAGCCCAAACAACGGCTGTAAAGGAGTCTGTGACAAAATATCCAGCATTATCTGCAGCTTCAAAAAAAAAATATGAGTCATTTGGAGTGCCACGTGGCTCTCACCTTTGTTGTTCCAGACTCGCTGTAAGTTACAAGTGTTTCACCAGCTTTGAAGCTGATTCTGTACAATTTAACCCATGTATCTTCCCCTGTTCCTCCCTGTGTGGCGATCGCCGTAAGCTTGTAATTTCTGCCGAGGTCAATTTGTAAGTAACCTTGCCTTGATGTACACCAGGCGAAAGGACCATTAAGTCGTGCAGCACTGGGTCGATAGACAGAGTTTATAGAAAATGCAGGTGAGGTGAACCTGATATCCTGATTTATGTTTTTCTCCAAACCAAGAGGCCTAGCACAACCTAAAAGATGCAGCATTTCATAGCTTAAACAAAATTTATACTTGTCATTGTCTCACTGGGCACGAGGAATAAATGACGGGTAACCTGAATATTAGCAACCTTGTGTTTGTAACAAAAGAGATAACAGCCGTTCAGAAAAGGCAAGAACTACAAAAGGCGATACCAATATTATACATACTTTGTTTTCAACCTGGTTTAATTAAGGATTAGTTATCACTTCTTCTATTTGCATCTTTCAGAATCGATAACAGTACTATATTACATTGCATTTGTAAATGTAGCATGGCTGATCTTAACTTACTAGAGCAAATAGGTTTGGAATCGGACCATTTCCCATCCTGACAGAATATCACACGACTCCCAATTAACTCCAGTGGTGGATTGCATTTAAACGTCACATTTGCTTTGCTTCGATAATCACCTCCCTCTTTTACACCATTGTCAGGTATGCCAGGGTCACTGCATCGAGCTGTCAAAGTTAAGAAACACGGCACGTAAGGTTGGCATGTACTAAAACCAGGAACACCAGGACACCTCAGAACAGCCCGGAACACCCTTCCAAAAGATCACCCTAACCGCCAAAAACACTAACTGTTAGCCAAACCACCAACCGCTATCTTTTAAGCCTAATCCTAACCGTAAACCGGTGTTCCTGGTTTTAGTACATTCTTGTCGGATTCAACGTTGAGAACGAACAATATCTTGTGGTTCCAAACTAAAATTAAATTCTCCTACATGACATGATAACCCAACATCTGCAGCAGATATTGGGTTATCATGCCTAGTTTCCAAGCCCCACGTCAGTGTAGTGCCGTTTCCGAGGAGGAATTGAAAGTTTTGATCAAGAACAAAGATTCTAAAAACACCAAGAGTACAACAAAAACAAGTGCAAAAATTCTGAATGATTATTTGAGGGAGAAGAACCTGGAGGAACCACAAGATAAAACCGCTCTCCAATGTTCTGACGAGGTTTTCCACCGGCGCTAGAAAACGTATAATAAAACAATTATTGAATTCGGTTTTCGCATGATATCGTGTATTATCAAAACCTCGTGTCTGTGTTTTCTGCCTCAGCCTTCGGCTTCGGAAGATAACACTGACCTCGGTTTTGATAATTCACGATATCATGCTCAACCTCATCCAATAATTGCTTGATAGTGTTTAAAAAATGGCGAAAACATTAACCGTCGTCTCCTCCATTTATACCTTGTGGTTGCATGGTTTTGGCCTTTTCCATTTAAAAAAGCTCGCAAGCTCTACGTGTAGATTCTCTGCATAGTTATAGAGCCTGAATAATAAGCTTTCAGGTGGTTAAATTTAGTTTAGATCTACGCGGCAATGGTTACTGTGCATTTTACATTCTTACCTTCACAAGATGGTGTCTGATGACTCCACTCACCATCGTTGCATTTTATCCATGATGCTCCAACGAGGTCAAAAGGCCCGTCTTTGCATTTAAATTGTACACTACCACCATGGGTATAATTCATACCAAGCGTCCAACCATTTTGAGGCATTCCAGGATTCTGGCAACTTTCTTATAACAAATGAGTAATTGAAAATGTTAAGATAGAAAGCGCGAAAATGGCGACTTATCTTTACCCTTGAATGTTGAAGGTGGGGGGAGGTGGGTGTTAAGGGAACTTTACGTTGTGATACTGAAATTCATTGTACATATTTTCGGATATTTTGATGTGTCGACTGTGTTTCCATGATTTTTGACATTGGCTTGGCAGTCGTATAATAGCATGCAATACGATACGATACATAGAGGATATTACACGGTGTCGAGAAGTTATGATTTTTTTCGTGGCAAAAATGATATCTCACTCGTTGTTCTTTTTATTATATGGAGACCAGATGTAGTTGATATTGCTGTTTTTATTTCATTGTTTTCAGAAAAAAAAGCCAGTTTTACAATATTTGTCAACTAAAACACGGTACGGTACGGCGGATATATATATAAAAAAATAATTAAAATATAATAAGATAGGTGAAAAGTGACAACAAAACTAGCGGGATGGGTAATATTAAAATGAGGTAAAAAAAAAGTTGCGTTACGGAATCAACTTGAGACATTTGAGAGGAAGACGGCAAGTAACATAGGTCTTTTAATCCTGTTGCAGAGCTTAAAGATGTTTTTTTTTTCTAAACTGTTCTAAAGCGTGACTGATAATAAGAGGCCATTTGTCCAGATCTAGGAAATAATGAAAAGTTTGGCCAAAATTCGACTTTTGTGACATTATTCCATTCTATTTGCCTTCCGGTTTTCTGTATATTTTTACATTTTTTAAGTAAATAGCATTCACGCCTTATCGTTCAGGTGGCGAAAACGCGCAAATCCGAAGAATCAACATGCCGAACATCTGCCGTGCACCATGTAAGTACCCTGAGCGTGACACAGTGTCACCACCCCCCTTCCCCCCCACCTTAGAAAATCCTAGTTACGCTCTCGTGCTTCATAATGAAAATGTGGCGTAACAGAAAGGAAGGTCGTTGACGTATCACGATATTCGGATCCTTCTATAATATAGTGAAAATAAATGGTAGTGAGCGAGTGGATTAAAATCCTACTTATAAACAACTAGGTAACTGCAACTTCTGGGTGCTATATTTGCATCATTGTTGACTACTCACTCTTACACTCTGGCATTTCACCGTTCCATACTCCTTTCCGGCAAGTTAAAGAGGTTGGACCACGTAAATCATAACCAAAACTACATACAAAATTAATTGACGAATCATAGCTGTAATCGTCCCCGATGATTCTTCCATTCTGGAGAGGTCCTGGATTATTGCATGTGCCTGTAATGGTAAAAAGTATAAATAAATGACACTATTTAGACTCTAACTGGATTTGCAAAAACAAGGCTCCAGAAATTTCACGGACACTGATAGTTTTGATACTAGCCCTGAATAGAGAGCTTTCCACAAAGCATAATTGTAGCTCGGATGAATGTAAAAGCCACTCCTTTTGCCTTTTGTGGCCAAAAATACTAAGGCCCGTTCCAAACGCCGCTCCACTCATGTGCCGAACCTAACTGGTGAATTAAGTACGGCAGAAGAGCGGCGTTTGAATCAGTTTGGTCCGGCAGTTTTAATTTGGTTCGGCAAACAACGTTAGGTTCGGCAGGGTCTGCCGCACTATGCGGCATTGGAGCGGCGGCTGATTCATACGGCGCTCTTCTCATGTGCCGAACCTAATGCATGAATTACTGTAATGTATTTTCGATATAACAGCGCTCATGATTGGTCTAAAGTGGAGTGGCGTGACTAGGTCTGACCAGTCATGCACGAAACACGACGGCATAAAATTCCGGGGAAATTACTTCGCTCACCGGGCTCGTATTTTGTTTATCTTTTAAATATCTTTCAACTCAAGAGAAGCGGAACTTCATGGGAAAATTGTTTTGGTGGTAATTCCTTTTTGCTGTTTCCCCAATTTGTGAGATCAGATTTGGAGATTAGCATTTACAAACTAATTCTCGAGAGAAAACCAGTTTAAATAATATAAATCTCGCGGAATGAATTTGCTTTTCCGGAAATATTGTTATTATAGCAAAACCTGCGTAATAGTTTGCTGATTTCGACTGCAAAAACCTTTTATCATCCTCAACGCAGACGTTCAGTCAACATTATTATTGTTAACGACTTGTTTCCGCGAATTAAGTTCGACACAAATACGCCGTTTGAATCAGCTGTCGCTCCAAAGTCGCTCCAAGGTCGAACCTTACTGAGTTAGGTTCGGCACATGAGTGGAGCGTCGTTTGGAACGGGCCTAACTTCAGGGTATTTTGTCCGAATCATGAACTATACTATTTAATTAAGGCCCGTTCCAAACGCCGCTCCACTCATGTGCCGAACCTAACTCACCAAGGTTCGACCTTGGAGCGACTTTGGAGCGACAGCTGATTCAAACGGCGTATTTGTGTCGAATTTAATTCGCGGAAACAAGACGTTAACAATAATAATGTTGACTGAACGTCTGCGTTGAGGATGATAAAAGGTTTTTGCAGTCGAAATCAGCAAACTATTACGCAAGTTTTGCTATAACAATATTTCCGGAAAAGCAAATTCATTCCGCGAGATTTATATTATTTAAACTGGTTTTCTCTTGAGAATTATTTTGTAAATGCTAATCTACAAATCTGATCTCACAAATTGGGGAAACAGCAAAAAGGAATTACCACCAAAACAATTTTCCCATGAAGTTCCGCTTCTCTTGAGCTAAAACATATTGAAAGATAAACAAAATGCGAGCCCGGTGAGCGAATTAATTTACCCGGAATTTTATGCCGTCGTGCTTCATGCATGACTGATCAGACCTAGTCACGCCACTCCACTTTAGACCAATCATGAGCGCTGTTATATCGAAAATACATTACAGTAATTCATGCATTAGGTTCGGCACATGAGAAGAACGCCGTATGAATCAGCCGCCGCTCCAATGCCGCATAGTGCGGCAGACCCTGCCGAACCTAACGTTTTTTGCCGAACCTAATTAAAACTGCCGGACCAAACTGATTCAAACGCCGCTCTTCTGCCGTACTTTATTCACCAGTTAGGTTCGGCGCATGAGTGGAGCGGCGTTTGGAACGGGCCTAAGAGTGTTAACAACATGACATATCAGTCTAATTTGACACCAAGATAAACGTGTAAAAACATTCGGCCGAGAGCTTGTCTTTAGCTTTCTAAAGGCATTGACTTCTCAAATAAACTGAACTTTAGCGTCCTACATCGACGTTTGATTCAATTTTAAGCAAACCAGGCAATGTATCAGATATATCTGAGTAAAGCGAAACGCTTGCATGTGTTGTTTATGTCAATTATCGGCTCATTGTCGACCGGAAAACCACGCGATAACATTCCGCTTAGCCTGCGAGAGCAGACGCTTTTTTCGGCTTGAGTTTCACAAGCGTCTGCTCTCGCAGGCTACATTCCGCTCCACTAGCGAATCAAAAAGAACTCTGACTGTTAGCTAAGCGGAGAACGCCTAAAATTGAAAATAGAAGGAAAAAGGTCTACTCACATAATCGCTTGAAGTGATTTCTTGGCCCTGTTGTTCGACATGATTCTTCTCACAAATAACAATGTCCCGGATGTATTTCAATTTAATGAAGCGGGAAATACCCGTCCCCAACATACAACAGAGAAAAAACTAACACTCTATAGGCACGCTCGCTCAAATTCAAGCCAAATATCGCCACCATCGATTAGAAATGTGCCCTACCTACTGCTTCCGAGCCGTAATTCATGTGCCTAGAGCCTTTTGCTGTCTAAAACAGGCACCACGTTATCGTTACCTCCAACCGCTCCGAGTCTTTAAGTCGACCCGCTTAAGTCGGAAGTAGGATAACAGACGACGCAAACTTCACTAGACTTAATGATGCCTTCAGGCAAACGTCCTTTAGACAGCAAGTTATAGAAAGCTAACTCAATCAGCTTACTGATACTAGTCTGTCCGAAAATAAAATTCAAACGTGTGTACACAGCGCATCAGAGACTGGGACTTGACTAACCCCCACCCACCCCACACAACTGTACCTGAGGATGCGAATGGGGGAGGGGGGGGGGGGGGGGGGGATGGGAGATTGAGAGAAAACACATATCCACAGAGAACTTGTATGCTTTTCCTACTAGGCACGCTACATAAGTTCATTTTTTTTTTTTTTAAGCCGAACTGCATAAAGAAATTAATACTTTCTGGAGCCTTGTTTTTGCAAATCCAGTTAGAGACGTTAAAGTATCATATCAAACACAGAAATCTTTATTACTTAGCCTATCTTGTAGTATTGACATACCAAAAAGCACTAAGGGATACTGACGTTCCGAGCGTTAGCTCTTCGTCTCAGAAAAAAACAAACAAATAAAACAAAACAAAAAAGGTAACTGAAAAATGTAAGTGGACGGAGGTAACCATCACGAGGTGGACAGGGTGAGATGGGATAGGGAAAGGATGTAGTTTATGAAATAAGCACCAGAGAATAGCTCAAACCTTGACAGGTTGGAGAACTTCCATTCCATTTTCCATTCATACAAATAATCTGCTGAGAACCTTTAAGTTGGAATCCTTTCTGGCATGAAAAAGTAACTAAGGTTCCATGGTTAATACCGTTATTATGTACTCTACCATCAGGGAGCGCTGGCAACAGTTTACAAGAAGCTGAAAAATAAAACGACATGAGGAAAGAAGTCAACAAAACAAAAACTAGTGAGCTCTAATATTTAGCTTAACAACATAATATTACATGTGTACAAAGGCGAGAGAGTATTTACCTTTGCATTTCGGCTTCTCCGAATCCCAACGGCCATCGTTACATGTCAATTGAGGATTGCCAAACAAACTGTAGCCTTGGTCAGTGCATTTATACGTGACTTTCTGTCCATGGGAAAAGTCGTTTCCAATTTTTATACCTCTGGCTATTAACCCAGGATCATCGCAAGAGGCTACGAAAACGCAAGAAAATTTAAAAGGTATGCATAAATCACAAAATAACTGCTCCAACTACCCTTTTCTCGTGCCCATTATAAACTTACCCATGCATGATGGACGGCTTGTATTCCATGAACCATCGTCGCAGTGACGCACGTTTGACCCAACCATAGTGTACGTCACATCACAGGCATACTCTACATTGCTACCATGTGGCAGGCTTTGACCATTAAAAAAGACGCTATTTCTTGTGTATCCATTGTTTGGGTTACCATCGAAAGTACATCGACCTAAAGAATAGAATAATTTTACGTTTTCAGAAGGGTTTACTTTCTAGAGTGTCCAAGTTGTAAAACTAAAGCGAAAAAGTGCCAAAAGGCACTAAATTAATTTATCGCGCCTTAGCTTTGATTTCTCTCAAAAGATGGAAAACAACATAACTTTTGTAAACGTAGAAATTGTGGGCAGCTGTTTCCAGTTGAAAAAGAGCGATTCTAGAATCTTGCCTTCCACTAAATACATTAACGTGTATGTGGAATTTCGACATATTAATCGCAGGAATTGCTAATTTTATAGGCTATTTATTTTAAAATCTTTTCCTCAGTATGTTCCTCTTTTCATTACTCACTGAACACGTATTAACATTCTAGCTAAAGTGATCGAAAAGTTTTTTCTTTTTTTGCAAAGCATTTTAATCACCGTCATCTGCGGTTGTAGATAAATTTATACATGCAATGCCTGATTACAACCCAGTATTTTTAATCTCATTTACAAATGGTAATACAACGAGATATAGTCCACAAAATCATAAATGGGGAGGCCAGAATGTTATCCTTTTAGTGACCGGGTATTTCCTGGACTAGACCAAACATTTAGAACAAATCATGATCGAGCAATCTTGTGATATTAACGATTATTATGAGTAACAGTTTTATAACCTTTGCATTCAGGTGCGTCACTACTCCACTCTCCACCACCACACCGGATTGTGGCATTTCCCACTAAGTCATAATTTTTATTACACTTGAAAGTAACTGTTTTGCCATCCTGAAAATTGTCTTGCAGGCGTTCACCGTTAATTGGCTCACCGGGATCTGGACATACAGCTGTGTTGACAACAAGGACGTGATAAATAAAGAAATCCAAGTTACAAGATGAAACAATAGTAAATAAAGGCGAGAAAACCTTCCGTTTTTCCACTATGAGAGGTTATAGTACTTTACCTTACTTCCGTCCTATACCTATGACTTAAACTACCTTTTATAGTTAAACAACGGCATTGAAAACACGTTTTGACCCCAAGAACCTAAATCTTGCGAGAAACGAAAATAGATTTCAGCTAGGCACTGTAAAATAAAAGTCTAACAGAAGTATCATACATAGGTACGTTTTCCTCAGAAGCTGTTAAAGTGCATATGAAGCGAAATGTTTCAATGCATATTTCCAATGTTTGACATCTCAAATAAAAGAAAGAAAGTTTGAGATTATGGGGAAACAAATTGACGATTTTATAACTCATGAAAGTCACCGCATTTTGCTCTCAAATATAGTCTTCAAATCGCGTGGCCAAACTACCTCGTGACGTCACTTTCGTTACAGACTACATCGTAATCCTCGTCTGTTTCTTCTCTTTTACCTTCACTTCCCGCGCGAAAAGCCGTACGAAACGCTAAATTCGGACTCGTCACTTGACATTTTTTCTGTGTTTCAGAGGGATTCACTGAGACACGTGGAGTGTAATCAACAATCTGGATAAAACTCGATCCGGTCTCCGGACGCTTTTGATCGGAAAGACGGCCGAAATCTTTGTTGGAAAGAATTTTTAAGTTTACAGTGGTTTTGTATACATATTGAAAACCTTATTACGGTAGAAATAAATTTCGCTTTGTATGCACTTTAAGATGGATGCCAAAATAAACAGATTGAGACCGTTATGATTCATTCCTAGGAATTTTTGTTACAGGGAAATATTTTACGAGTAACAATATGAAATCAAATTGGTGCAATACGACTTTCATCTCCTAGCTTACAGATATTGCAGCCCAATTGAGACTCCAAGGTTCTTCTTCTTAATCCTTATAGCCCCAGTGGGGCATGGGGCCGCAATCGCCCCAAGATTGCTTTGTCATAGATCTTTTATAAGTAAAATTATGATCGGATTCCTATAGCTCACCGACACAATCCGGCACAGAGCCACTCCAAAAGCCATCGTTGCAGATTATCCGTTTATTGCCAACAAGTTGATAATTATCATCGCAGGCGAATGTCACCAACGACCTGTGTCTAAAGCCGTTTTCTTGCATTTTTCCATTTAATGGTACTCCTGGGTTGCCACATGGCGCTAAAAGGGAAATATTTTGCATATCATAAACACCGGGTGCCCTAACTAGCGAAGTGTCCACCTGCTGATCCCACAAAGTAAATACCACCTTGTAAATACCTTATCACCTTGAAACAGGTGTAAGCAGCAAGAACAAAAGACTGTTTCTTGAGTCTTTACATTCTTTCCTCGACAAAAACACTATAAACGAAAGAACGCCCTTCCCAAGGGTTTACGCATCGCTGGTTGCTCCCCAGGGGGGCAACGAACAATAACGCCAATGCAACTTATTAGAATTCTGCGAACCTTGCAAAAAATCCATCATTCTCTGAAGAAGACCGCAGAAGGCGATCGAAAATTTAGAGTATCCCTTTTTATATTTTTTAGATCTGTTTAAACCGTTTATATATTTTAAGCTATGACCACAGATCGCTCCAGCAGTTTTATTTGGGCTAGAATTTATTTAGTCTAAGTTAAATATTCGTAGGCAATGATTTCATTCTTATTCAACTGTACCTTTACACATTGGAACAACATTGGTCCAGCGCCCATTGTCGCATTCCTGCATATTAGTTCCCACCATCTTGTAACTAGGGAGGCAGCGGTAAGTTATTTTTTCACCGTGTCTGATCACGTCAATGTCACCTCTATTCCAACTGCCTCTGACGTAGTAGTAATATTGGAGTCGAACGAATACCACCTCGGGCGCACCCACCTAATTTTCCCAATTTCCTAAGGTTAACACTAAGGATTTTCAACTTACCTCGCTCACAAAGCTCGCTCGGTAAGTTGAAACTTAGTGTTAACCTTAGGAAAGAGGGAAAGGTGGGTGCTACTCGGAAGTATTCGTTCGACTCCAATATTACTACTCGCAAGAGAAGGATAAAAGGATGCCCATTTAGAGGGATGCAACATAAATGTACAAAAGTTCTAAATAATAAAAATTAAAAAATATTTTTCCATATTATATACGATGGACAGCATAGACCTCAGATCATTGGAAGAAGAGCTTGCAAATCTTGATCCCGAGGATTTGCGGTTTTTATCAAAATTTATTGCAGAATATTCGCCCACAATTCAAAGAAAAATAAATACTCTGCTGGAAGAACCAATCCCAGAAGGGGTAAATAAAAAATTAAAAGCCCCATTAAAACCATCAAAACCAATACCAATACCACCGCCAAGAAACAGAAACAGAAACAGAAACAGAAAACAAGAAACCCTTTTGAAAATATTCGACCCCATCCCACCGAACAAGGTGAAAACGGTAACAGATTATCAGAATGAGATTCTGGATCTGTACGAAGACACGGAATATGCGGGGGTAGAAGAGACAAGCGGGAGACGTTACAAGAGGTGGCGCATCGTAGCGGGGCTGAATAAAGACCTAACACCAAGGTTTATGGAAAAGATAAGGGAGAACGTGGGAACATCATTTTACATGAGGCACGTCTATTCGTATCTTCTTGTAAACATCGAAAACGGAAACAGGCTCACTTTCTATCGAAATAAAGGCTCCCCCTGGATGAAAACTTACACGGACGCAGATAAATGGATAAAGGAAAGAGAAGAGGAACGACTAGACTCGGATAACATTGACAGACCAGATACAAAGTGGGTTATTGACACGCAACATGAATCCCATTTTTTCACCGTCGACCTAAAGGTAGTGCTAGACCGCCAGCCACTGATGGGAACAGGACCATTACCATACTGGCTACATAACCTTGCAAGAGGAAATCACGCAATGGTGACGCTGGACACGTATAGAGATAACCTGTGTCTATGGCGCTGTATAGCCGTACACAGAGGAGCAAGACCGGATCGCAGCACAGAAGCAGCACGAGATCTTGCCAAGAGTTTCTACAAACTCCGAAATATGCCATCAACTTGGGAGAAAACGTCATTAGATGAACTGGAAAAGGTGGAAATGCACCTGAACAAGGGCAAGGTTTTAGCAGATTGGCTGGGAATAAGGGTTTACACGCCAGAGTTGGCTAACGCGGATGAAATCGAATTCGGAATAGAAACTAGCCCCAGAATAGTATGGCACCTAATGAGAAACCCACCAATGCGCATCAAAAACGTAATGACAATAGGGATTTATGGAGAGCACGCGTTCCTGATAAAAGACATCACGAAGTTGGCCAAATCGTATGAATGCAACCACTGTCACGCAAGATTCACAAAGGCAAGCAATCTCCAACGTCACGCGGAAAGATGCAGCCAAGGCAAAACGGTGATCCACTGTCCGGGTGAAAAAGTAGAAGCACCGCAGACAGCGTACCAGAAAGCGTTCTATCCAAAACACCAAGCCTCAAAAGAATCAATCCAGTGGCTGAGGTACGTGGAGAAAAACTGGCAATTCAAAATAGTGCATGCAATGTCGGGGCACGGGGGAGAACGCTGGATAGAGAAAAGGCCGGTAGACGGATACAACGACGAGAAAAAAGTGGTATTTCAGTATCATGGCTGTCGTTGGCACGGATGTCCAAAATGTTATCCAAATCGAGAACAAATAATCGAACACGGTGGCAAGACAGTAGAAGAGCTCTACCAAGCCACAAAAAGGCGCACAGCCCATCTGCGAAAGGTGGGATACAAAGTGATTGAATGTTGGTCATGTCAATGGCTAGTTCCAGGAGGAGCGGACAAACACGGAGAAGAGCTGCCAAAACCCCGGACAAAAGCGTACCCACACGCGATTCTGTACGATTTTGAGGCGTACGGAGCTGCAAATCAACGAAAAGAGCCAACAAAACATCTGACGATTGAAAGCAAGCATATACCGGTTTCAGTTAGCATCGGCGACACTCTTGAAACCGAAGTCACACAAGAAGGAAAAAAGGTGCCGAAAGTGACGCACATCTGCGAAAGAAACCCAAAAGTGTTAGTTCAAAAGTTCATGCAAGAGCTGGGGAGGCGAGAAAAAAACATCAGGAAGCAGGTAAGGGCAGAATATATGCCAGCGGACGTGAACCTGATCCCCAAAGACCAAAGAAAAAAGATAGAAGAATGGAGCGACCAGGTGCCCACACTGGGATTCAACTCCGGGTCATACGATCTCAATTTAATCAAAAACCACTTCGTGAAAGAGCTGGCGGACACGGCAAACAAAGTGAGAGTGGCGAAAAGTGGCAGCAAAATCATGTTCTTGCTCACAGACAGATTGCGATTTCTGGACATAATAAACTACTTAGGCCCGGGAACAAGCTACGAAAGATGGGTAAAGGCGTACGACTGCAAGGCAACAAAATCGTGGCTGCCATACGAATGGTTCGACCGCGAAGAAAAGCTGGATTACGAGGGCTTGCCGGAATACGAGCATTGGTACTCAAAGCTGAAAAAAGAGTATGTGCTGACGCGAGAAGAATGGAAAGCCTGCAAACAGACGTTCAAAGAAAAAGGGATGAAAACGTTCAAAGACTGGCTGGAATACTATAACAATCTGGATGTGGCACCCGGGCTTGAAGCGCTGGAAAAAATGAAAGCGTTCTACATAGAAAAGGGGATAGACATACTGAAAGACGCGGTAAGCATACCAGGGGTGAGTTTGCACTATCTTTTAAAAGGCGCAATAGAGCGCAAAGCGGAACTGTACGCCCCAAGAAAAGAAGCGTATGACATGTTAAAAGGGGCGGTGGTAGGCGGACCAAGTCTGGTTTTCACAAGATACCATGAGGCGGGCAAAACGCGGATAAGGTCGCATCAATATCCAGACAGCAAATTGTGTGAAAACATCCAGGGGTACGACGCCAACGCGCTGTATCTATCAACCATGCTGAACTATATGCCCTGCGGGAAAGAAAAAGTGGTGCACTACACAGCGCATTCAAGAGAGCATCAAACAAACAATCCATACCAGGCAAATAATATAGAAGGCGCAGACCATATGACAGAACAGGTAGACGAGGAGCAAGAAGCGGCAGACTTCACGCAAAGATTGAAACAAAAAAGCTGGTTCGGATACGCGGAAGTGGACATAGAAATCCCGGAGCATCTGCATCAAAAGTTTGAAGAGATGTGTCCATTCTTTCACAAAAAAGCGGTACCGGCCAAAGCGGTGCCAGAACACATGAAAAAATATCTGAAAGCAACAGGGAGAAAAGCGGTGGAAAGCAACAAAAAGCTGCTGGGGGCGTTGTCAGCGGAGAAGATATTGCTGTACGAGCCGCTACTGCAGTGGTACATAAACCACGGGGCAATAATCAAAAGGGTGTATCGGACAATCGATTACAAACCGAAAAAGATCTTCGAATGGTTCGTAAAAGAAGTGACAGAAGCGCGGCGAACGGGGGATGTGGACAAAAGCAAAGCGCTGCTGGCGGACATATTCAAACTGCTGGGAAACAGCGGGTATGGAAAGCTGATAGAAGCGCTGGAACGCCAAACAAATGTGATCTACACAAAGGATGAAAAAGTGGTAGACCGAGCATTGAGAAGCGCATATTTCGAAGATCTGGATGAGATAGGGCAGGCGTATGAATTAGAAAGCCGGAAGCCGCGGATAACAATCAGAAGACCGTTTCAAATCGGGATAGCGGTATATCAGCTGGCCAAGCTGCGGATGCTGCAATTCTATTACGACTTCCTGGACAGGTACTTGGACAGGAAAGATTTCGAGCTGATCCAGATGGACACGGACAGCAACTACCTAGCGATCTCAGGAAAAACGTTAGAAGAGATTGTAAAACCGGAGATGAAAGTGGAATTTGAAGAGCAAAAAAAGAATTGGTTGGCATGGGATAAGTGGAGCGGGAGAACACCGGGGCTGTTTAAAAAAGAATTTGAAGGGGAGCGGATGATCGCGCTGTGCTCCAAATGTTACTATACAGAACATCAAATAGAAGATGGAGTGAAGAAAAAGCTCAGCTCAAAGGGGATGTCGAAGAGGCAAAACGAAATAAACTGGCAACGTTTCAAGGCAGCGCTGAACGGGAGCAAAGACATGGCAACAAACCGGGGATTCAGAATGCGAGACGGGAATATGGTGACATACGAGCAAGAAAAGCTGGGGTTGAGCGCGTATTACGACAAACGTTGGGTACTGCCTGACGGAATACATACAGAACCAATAGAGTATCATGAATAAGCGGGTACACCCTAGGTGACGTTAGTGGGAGGTAATTGTGTATTTGGCGGTACAACAAGCAGTTCTTCACGCACAAAACCACGCTTAGGACCACCGCGCAAATAGTAAAGAATTGGTTGTTTCGGTTTGATAAAAGCACGTTCAATATTGAAGACATCCAAGGACCAGATTGGATCAGTGGCTCTTTTTGTCCCACCTTCAAGCTCACCAGGTTCGTACAAATACCGAACCATAACGATGGAGGGGAGCTTTTTTTCGTTCAAACCAACGGGTCTCAAATATTTGGTTGATGGCTCTGCATAAACATGTTTTTTCTTGATTGCGGCAGCAGGTTTCATACCAATCAATCGAGTGACTTGGTTGTTCAGAGCAGAAACAACTTTGGGAAGCCTTTTTACCCACTCTGTAGATCGCTGACCCTCAGGCGAACGCATTTCAACTGCGTACTGGTGGCCAAACAAACGCTCAGCCAAGGTGCGATTGAAACGTTCGACGATAGCTTGGTCTCTATGAATTTCAGGGTGACCACGTCTGATAGAAGTTTTGTGATTTTCCATTTCTTTTGTAACAGCGCCCATAAATTCACGCCCAGGATCAACTTGCAACAGTTGAGGCCACTTCAGAGGTCCACGTGTATAAATTGTCTTAAAAGCTTTGGCAACCTCATCAGAGTTTTTAGAAGTTAAAGGCTGAGCTTCTTTGAATCTGCTGGCAACATCAACAACGGTAAGCGCGTATTTGTAAGTGCTACGGCCCACTTTGTCATGTGGCAGAAAAAGAAGATCTGCCTGATGCACTTTGTTGGGTGTAGGCACGTCGAATTTTAGGCGAGGAATGTAGCGCGGTGCGGGGAGGTAAATCTGCCAGAGCGCTTGTTTGAACAACCATTCTTTGGCAATAACTTCAGGAACCTTTGCAGCGACCGCTAATTTTTTAATGGCGGAGATACCTTTCCAGTAACCTTGTGGACTGTAGTAACGCCGCTCCAATTTTCTATCCATTTAAATAATTATGCGCGATCATATATACATGACAACAAAATGAGTTTCGATTTCCCTTTTCCAAAGAGGTTCGGAGGACAACAAAGCCTCCAAGAGCTTGACGAAATGTGGGTGAAAGAGGCGGAAGCAAAAATAAAAGAAATCAAACCCGAAAAAGATCTTGACTTTTACTCATGGGAACCCCCACTGCCGGATGAGCCCCCTGGAGAGAAGAGACACCACCTCAAATTATGGTATTTAATTGCGGTACTAAAAAAAGCCGGCATTTCTGTAGATCAGGTCGGTGACGAAATGGGACTGACCTTTTTGGGTAATATCATTCACCAATTTAAGCGGTATCAGCAACTGAGCTGCTACCCCGGATCGTGTAACTACGTTTGTTTTTTATACAACTATTTTCAAAAGGTCTCAACAAGAGATTGGCCGGCGAAAAAGGCAATACTGGGAAAGCTCGCGAAAAGATTGCCGAGGATGGTACAAACCGGAAATAAAGCTGAAAAAAGTTTCAACAAATGGTGGAGAGAAGAAATGTTAAAACAAATTATTTATTACAGGTATCAGGGTTCCCACCATTAAACAGAAGTTGTCTTTGATGTTCTGTTAACCTTTACCCCGCCGTCAGTGTGGTTTGAAAAACGCAGTTTTGTCTTTGCAGTAGTAAAGCTGTTGTACTTTTTGATAATATCTTGGTACTCACTGTCTGAGATTTTACCATCTTCAAGAGCGGTTGATATGAGAGAGTTTATTGAGCTCAGCGTAGCTTCAGCCAAAGTTTGTATTTTTTCGTGTTTTTTCGCTTTACGTAGGAAAAATTTGACGGTGACGATGGAGGAGGTTGACACCAATGAAAACAAGGTGGCAGTTGCGATTAAAGGGGCGCCAACAACAACGCCAACCACAGAAAGCGAAGCGGCCAGCCCAGAGCCTGTAAGAATGGTAGCAACTCCACCTGTTAACGCACATACCGTTTGGCAACGTGTGTGCCACCGTTTAAACTTGGCTGAGGTTTGGTAGTAATGCACCAACTGGTTTTCAAGATTTTTCTTTATCATTTCTATTTCATCCCGCCTGAATTTTGTTGCAGAATCCATTTCTTATATATGTGTTAAAAATATTTTAGTCGCAATATTGGTTATGCCATTTCCCATTTTTATATACAATCTGATTACATGGCCCAGTTGTATTTTTAGGGTGTGTCCAAAACTTTTTGCTAAACAGACCGGTTTTCTTGTTGAAGGCACCTTTTGCGATGGCGCCACTCCAATACTTTTTAAACAAATCCTTATCACCACCTGTGACAGCCATGATTGCAGCAGCCACATCTTGAGCCGGTTGAAAGCCCGGAATCTTTTCACCGATATTTTTATTGATCGTTTCACCGACACCCAATCCTACTTTTTGCTTCGAGCTGATTGCATTTCGGGCCGCGGCATGACCCCATTGCCGTTTGTTTTTGGGAATAGCGTCAAGCGCCTTCACCATTTTTTTGTCTGCAGCGTGTTTACAACCTTTCTCATTTTTCTTACCCGCGCAGACGGCATAATCAACATCATGCTGCATTGCAACTGCGTCCGTGGCGCCTGTGGGTTGCTGATAAATCTTCAAGATCTTTCCCGTCTTGGGGTCGTAAGAAAGCTGTTTTTCAAGGGGATTGTACGGCCCTGTATAGTTATGACCAGGAAGCGTCCACCCCTTTTTTGGCTTAGGCAGCTTGCCGATGGCTTTATGCAAATCAAAACCCCGCCCACCACGTTGGTAAAGAGGGTTTGTTGGGTCATCTACCCGATTACCCGCGTAAATTCTCATATCATAATTACCACCACTTTGCGTTTTATTTTTAGCACCACTTTGCGTTTTGTCACTGATGAATCGTGTCTTGGTAATGCCACAACTCGCACATTTTACTTTAAGCAGCCTTCTACCATTTTTGGTGGTAGTGTTTTTTTCGCTTCCCGGTACGTTGGGTGTGAAACGCTTTTCCTTCACACAGTATACCTCCATCCTTCCTATATAATAAGCAAAAATCATTTCAACTTTGGGCCGCTGTGTGACACCCACCTTTCATCTTATTTCCCGGTATCATATCTTTCGGTCTTAATCTGTTTGAGGCTTTAGTCAACAAATCCCCAGACAAAGCATCAATTGTGTAATTAACAGCTTTTCTCGCGATTGGTTTGGCTTTATTGGCTAACTTTTTCTGATACTCTGGTTGTCTCAGAAACTCGCTTGCAAAGTATCTTCCTTGTTTCACACCTTGCTTTGCTAAATAAGGAACTCCGTACTCAAAAAAAGCTTCAGCTGCTGTATTTCCAACTGTATCAAAAACTCCACTTCCACTAGGGGTGTGGGGACCCCCCACTACTCCACCTCCAAACATTCTTTTTTCAGCGCGTGCAAGTTCTTCTCTCTTCTTTTTGGGTAAACCCCTTCTGGTCCACTTAAATATTGGATCCAAAATATTACCTCCTTCTTGATTATTTTCAGGTTTAACCCAACTGTCACTTATGAACCTTGTCTTAGTAATACCGCAGCTGGCGCATTTTACTTTAAGTAGTCTTCTGCCGTTTTTTGCGGTTGTAATTTTTACACTTTCCCTCACATTAGGCGTAAAGCGTTTTTCCTTTACGCAGTATACCTCCATCCTATATAACTAGCAAAAATTCACTGGGGTGTGGGGTTTACCCCACTTACATTATGTGTAAAATAATCCTTCACCACAGCCTCGTTGGCGTGTGTATTTTCTGAAAACATGCTCAAAATATCTCGAAACGACCGGCCTTTATTTCTTTCATTCAGGAAAAGCAAACAGTAATAGCCGCAGCGCACACTGAATTCCTCTTGAAGCTGGTTGTCATTTCGTAGAAAGGTTTGTTTACCTTCAAGAATCAACTCTATTTCCCATTCTGCGGGTGGAGGTAAACCAAAAGAGTCGAAGTATTCAGTTCCATCCCAGCAGCAAACCCAATGGGTGCCTGGCCCTCCAAGATCATCCATGTTGATTATACAAGGGGAGTGGTTTTTCACGTGGATCTCGTCTCTCGCAAATATTCCTTTGATGGGGATTTTCAAGTATTGGCACCATCGCTGCAAGTCATAATCAGTTAAGGGGACATCAACGAAGGTGGGCTTTTTTTTGGTCACCCCAAGAACCAATAAATGGTGGAGGGCGCATATATGGCGGAGGGTTGATGCGCATTCCCTTTCCACCTGTTGGAGGTTTTACCTGCATGCCTGATCCTGTTTTCTTTTTGATAGCGTTGCGCACACGTCTGATTTGTGTCTTGCTCATGTCTATGTCCACGCCCGTTTTGTTTTTTATAGCGCGCTCTATTTTTTTGATCTGCCTGGCGGTCAAGTGCAAAGTGTCGCTACCACCGGTTATAGCTTCGTTTTTAAATCTGAGTGTAACTGCTTCTCCTCGCCCAAAGGCTCGCGCGAGGTTTACCTTCTGCCCATCTGAAAGTGAAATCTTATGCGGATAGTAAGTCGTCATTCTTATATTTCATACAAAATTATTTCACTTTCATTTGCTACAAAGTTGCTACACATTAACTTTGTTATGCTAAATAAATTCTGAGTCATTAACCCATAACCAGCTCGTTACCCACCTGCCTGAGAGCAAATTCGGACTCATACAAAATTCCTGCATAAATGGTGTAGTCTTGCGCGTTGGCAGCCTCATTGAGTCTGTAGTGGAAAACCATCTGCTTCGGGTCGTTGGTCATGTTATCTTTGTTTTCACGTAAGTCAAAATAAAGTACTGGGTATAAATCCTTGAAGTTGTTGGGCTGAAGCTGGACACCGGTGTTGTAGTCGTTTTTGCGGTACCGGTAGTTCATCAAGTCATTAAGAATGCGCAGTTTGAAGTTTTCGTCGTAGTCCAGCTCCGGATAGTACTGTGAAGAGCCGTACTGCAGCCGGCAGGTCGCTAGCTTGGCTGAATTGTCTCCGTCAATGTTAAATGTGTCAAAGAAGTAGGGGTTTTGAGTCAAGGCGTCCTTCTTTATTGACTGTTGAATGAAAATGAAAACATGTTTGGCATCCTTTATACCAGGATTTATCTGCCACTGTCCGAAAGCGTCACGCCGGCTGCTGCTGGGCTGGATCATTTCATTCAGGTACGTCCATTTCTGAGGTTTCAAAAAGTTTTCGTTTGCGAGCTTCTGCCCTTCGCTGGTGAAACGCAGCAATGGAACCCACAGCTCGAAGTTTCTCACCACTATCCTGCGATTGGTGCCATCGTTTTGCCAAATCAGCTCTGCATCCGATTGTAACTCAATTTCAATCTCCATCTGCATGGGGGGAAGAAGCTTGTCACTCAGCTCTTCGAAAAATGAGTACCTGTTAAGCGGAATGAGGGTTTCAACCGTGCGGCCTCCGTGGGCAAGCAAGCCCCTTTGTCTGATTCCAAGGTTAGTGGCAGCGGCGGCTGTTACATCGCTTTTCGTTGTGTCCAAATACCAAAACTGATTTTTTGCCGCGCTCCTCGCATAGTCATCTGAAAAGTCCAACAAGTTTTTGATAAATATGAGCTTGTGAATGTTGTCTACGTTGTAAATGTTTTTGCCTGCTGATTTCAACACAAGTTTGTTTATCAGTGAAAATGAGCCGTTAATGGGCGCTGACTGGGCGTCCGCCGCAACTCGCGCGCCATCCGCGGTTGCCTCGAAAGTGAAATCAGCCCGGAAGTAGGCGTTATACCAGTCATACCAGTTGTCTCGGTCGGTGAGTGTGAATTTATAGTTTGTCTTTACCTGGTGCTGATTGTTTCCTGGGATAGTGATCGGTTTGTCTAACATGATACGAACATACTCTGTTTTTTCCAAATGCCTGTGGCTTCTGAACATCTTGCGGCCTATATATCTTTCTAAAAAATTATTTTAATTTTCTGCTATCAATTGGTTTACTTTCATCCTTGCAGCCCGACCCGCGTTTAAAATCTGGTTTAACTTTTTCCGTGAATCCCCGCTCAACTGAGTTGCTACCCCAGGGTTTAGCATCTTCTTCAGTTTTTGTTTCGACTCTGTACTAAGTTTCTGTGATGGGGTCTTTTTACCCTTAGGTTTTACAGTTGGAGTCTTTTTACTCTTGGGTTTTACACTTGGGGTCTTTTTACCCTGGGGGCGTGGAACAGCAACTGAGTTGCTATTTCGCAAAACCGCTTGTATCTTGTCAGCCGCTTTTTCTTCTGCTTTTTCTGCAGCTTTTTTAAGCATTTGCTTTGAGGCTTTATTTACAGCCTTCTCCAACGTCTGACGGGTGACTTGCTTTTTGAACCGCTTTCCTATATTCATCAGGGTGTCTCTAACAACCCCCGTACCTTTGTGTCTGTATCTATATGTTCCGTTTGGCGCGTCGTAATATCTCGCCCACTCGCTCGGATGATTCATTATTATACTTATGTGTAAATTATTTATGTGTAAATTATTTTCAGATGCGCTTAGGTGTTTCTTCTTCAATGATGATACTTAAAGCCACGTCTTGGTCATTCAGATCTATAATGTTGTTGCGCCCGTCCGTGATTTTGATATTTATCGCGTTGATTCTGTTTTTGTTCACCGGGTGCCACAGGAGGCGGCGGGGCTCTTTTGAAAAGGGGTAGCTGACGGTGAGTTCAGCGGTTGAAAAAGAGAACATAACGTCGCCTCCGATGTTGTCCACGGCTCTTGTAATGAGATCGCAATGGATATAGATCCAGTCGACGCCTCTTGTTATATTTGGTACTTCGTCGCTCCTGTTGTTCGCTCTGTCTATTGTTTTCTTGTAAAAACCTAGCAACGGCGCGAATTCCCCCTCGGTTAGATCAAGCTCGTAGCCGTCCTGCAACAGAATGACCGCCCGATACGTTGTGGTGTGAAAATACAGCTGGAAAATAAACTGCGATTTTTCATCCTTGGGATCCACTCTTCCGATTTGTGACTGGATGGTGGTGTTGAGACCTTTGTAATCATACATTCCATCCGGAATTGTCACGGTTTTCCAGTTCTCTGTTTTTTTCCGCCATTTGAATTTGTTGTTGTTGTACAGTTTCTCGATGTTGTACCACGAATAGGTCATAGATACCAGCTCATTTAACGCCGCCTTGTATGATTTGGAGGGATCTAAAGCGATTGGTGGGTCAAAGTTAATTGTGAAGTCATGTGACTTGCTGTTGGCGTTGTTTTGTTTGGCCAGCTGCGAGTCGAGCAACAGGTTGAAATGAAAATGGGTTGACATGCTTATATAATACTTCCCAAAATTTTGTGGGCTTGTTTTTGGGTTATTTCCTTTAGCTTTACCAGCAGCCCCAACATCTGCTGGACCTGTTTTTTCAGCTTCAGTGAAGTGTTGCCCGCCTGTATAGACGCCAGGCTTAAGTGTAGCCTTTCAACCAAAGCGTTTGGATCAACACTTCCGCTTCCTTCCATTTCGAGTTCCTGTTCCTGTTCCCAGTCGGGTTCATCATCCTGGGTGTGGGGTAACCTTACTGAAGGCTGTTTATTCCCTTTTCTCCTGTCAAGAATTTCATCTCTTGCCTTTTTTATGTCTGCCAATGTGTAGCCGCGGAATTTTGATTTTGGGCTTTTTACAACATAGTCAGGATTGTCTTTATTTTTTGTTAACATGCTGCTCAGTGTCTGCAGGTCAACCGACTCTGATCCCTTGATACCCGGTTCTTGTGGTGGCCCCCATTTACTTGGTTTGGGTTTTACCCCACTTGTACTTGGTTGCTCTTCTTCCATTAATTCCATTTCTTCCTCTTCAGCTAAAGGTGGTAACGGTGTTGATGTAGGAGATGGTGGTGGTGTTGATGTTGGTGATGGTGTTGGTGTTGGTGATGGTGTAGGTGATGGTGATGGTGATGGTGGTGGTGTTGGTGTTGGAGGTGGTGTTTCCGCATCCGGGTTAAAATCTCCGTCGAAGGGGTTATTTAAATCAAACTCATCCATACCATAGTCTGGAACCTCTTCTTTTGGCTCAGCAACTGAGTTGCTATCCCCTATTTGGAGTTTGTCAAGCCGCGATGTGATAGGTTTGAACAAATCCTCACCTGATAGCTGACCAAACCCTTTATTGATTTTGGTATTTTTTATTACCGCGAGGATTTTGTCGTTCTGCTGCTCAACTTCAGCCTTTTCGCTAGCAAGTTTTTGCCACTTCTTCATGGACATATTTTTGCCGTATATATAACAGAAAAAAATGAAAATTCCCAATTACGACCCCAGTTTGACTACAAAAAGTAATTACAAGCAAGGCCACCCTTGTATGCCAGCAGATACCTTTCGGATGCTTATTTGCGGGCCAAGCAACTCTGGTAAGACAAATATTCTCATGCATATGCTTTACAGGCTGTTGGTCTACGACAAAATTTACCTTTGCGCTAAGAACCTGCATCAAGACAAGTACCAATATATGCTTGATGATTTCGACACAAGAGTCAATCCTGTGGCTGACTATAATGTTATTGAAGCCGCCAACGATGTTATTCCTTTGGAAACGCTGTCCACTGACAATCAAAAGATTGTAATTTTCGATGACATGGTTTGTGAAAGCAACCAAAACGACATTATCGATTATTTTATCAACGGTCGCCACCGCAATTGCAGCGTCATTTACCTTTCTCAAAGCTATTTTAAGGTCCCCAAAAACATCCGAGATAATTGTAGCCACTTTTGCATTTTCAACTTTCTTCCCAGAGAAAATAACCGTATTGCTGATGAATTGGGAATTGGCAGAGAGCTGCTTGAAAGGGCTACCGATGCTAAATATTCTTTTTTATACCACGACAAACCAAAAAAACAAACTCTAAAAAATTTTGATGAAAATATATAGAGATGGGGTTTCTTAACGGTGCGACGGGTGCAACTCAAACACATGAAGAGTCTACTTCAATCCGAGGGCAAGCCGGTCCTGCTGGTCCTGCTGGTCCAACTGGCGCAACTGGAGCGCGTGGTCCTAAAGGTGAGAAAGGTGATAAGGGAAATACTGGTCCACAAGGTCTTAAAGGTGATAAAGGTGATGCTGGAGAAAAAGGATTAAAAGGTGAAAGAGGTCCACAAGGGCGAACCGGACCTACCGGACCTGCTGGAGCTACTGGGCCAACCGGACCAACTGGAGCTACAGGACCTGCGGGACCCACTGGAGCAACTGGACCTGCGGGTTCGAGAGGCGCTATTGGACCAAAAGGTGCAAAAGGGGAAAAGGGTGATAGTGGGGATGTATCAACCGCTAATATTTCTGGAGATATTCTCATGAAAGACCATGCGATAAAGCAACTTGCGAATCCGACGGGTGATCAGGATGCTGTAAATCTTGGTTCAATGAAAAAATATGTGGGCTCAAATTCTATTTCAGCAGGACACTCACATAAAAAGAATGCCTTAGCCTATTTATCCAAAATAGTAGGTGTTGCAGCTGGAAACAATGTTACTTCTGTTACGTTTGAAGACTTTACATCCAACCTTCACAGTGTGAATAAAAAAGCTTATACTTTCAATCTCGTAAGAACTGGTGTCAATTCTTTCAACTCACGTTTGGCGTTAAATAAAATACCTCTAAAAGAAGGGGAGTACACTATATGTGTCGAGTTCTTTATCCCGGAAGTTGATACTAATTGGTTTTTAAGTCCTTCAACCCCTAACCCGGTTGATACTCTTACTTACCATACCAAGCACTTCTACAGTCACAGCCCGAAATATTCACGCACCATTATTCACACGCATAAATACAAAAACAACGATAACACTATCTATTTTGATATTTCAAATACGGGTTATGACGGCTCGTCGCCACTTGAAAAGGCTGCTTTGATTATTTATGGGGTAAAGGGTTATCAAACAGATGTAGATGGAACTGTTTATGATCAGGCTTTCGTTATCGATGATGGCGAAATCACGCTACAAACCGATTTGGATATGAACGGCTTTTCATTGAAAAAATATGATCGAGGGTACAAAATAGAAAACGATACTATCAGGTTACAAAAAGATTTAGATCTAAGCGGTTATTCGTTAAAAAATTTCCAACCTAGGATAATAATAACTGGCGAATGGAAATCCGATGAAAATGTTACTGGTAATAGAACTTTTGTTAAATTCGGTAATGACATTCGTGTGATGGCGCCATTTCCTTGCTTACTCGACGGTATCTCAACTTTAATTATAGAACAAAAGGGTGCCTCTAGAACTTTTGAAAGAATAGGTTTTAATTTTACTTTATCTTTCGGTTCACGTGGTGACGTCCCATTTACAAGCATACGTAATGCTAATGGTTTTAAATACCAATATGCAGAGCCCCGTCATTTAGATATAAGAAAAAGAATAGACCCGGGAGACTATTTTGCGGTTTATTTATCTCAACATGACCACTCAGATAGAGGCCTATCTAATACAAAACGCGTATTAGTAAGTTTAATTTTAATAGACGATTTTTCTTTTAAGAGGTAAGTTTGCCGACCGCTCTTCTTCTCAGAAATATCACGCAAAGCCTCCTCTCCATTTTGAGGAGAAAGATCTCTTGAAGCACTCATCATAATCATTTTCATCAAAAATAGGATAGCCGAGATAGTGTCTGAATCCATTTCTAATACACAGATTACAGAGACCATTTCGCGAACATCTGCTTCTGTCACATTTATAACAAAACAAGACCCTTACAATTTGTTTATTGCGAACGCAAAATGGTGCTTCCTTGATTGCGGCATGAACTTCATCCCAGCCAAGAGTTTTTCGCTGTTTGAGCTTCATTGAAGTATACCCTTTATTGATTTCTTTTCTGACATCGTCCCAGCCAAGCATTTTACGCTGCCAGAGTTTTACTACAATATACTCGTTGCAGATTTTTTCTCGAAGTTCTTGTGGAAGTGCTTGTATCAGTTCTAATGTATCCATGTTTATTTCCTTATGCCGCGTTTCTCTAATTGCAGCGCGCCGTCTTCGAAGAAAACTTTATCAATGTAGCTGTCCAGATCCCTGCTTTTGTCCTGCTGTTGTTTTATTTCTTTTAGGTTTATTCCCTTTTTTTCTTTTGGCTTTGGCATTTGCAGCGCGCCGTCTTCGAAGAAAACTTTGTCTATGAAGCTGTTTAGTTTTTTATTTTCGTAGGCCTTTTTGCGCCGCAGGTATTCTTCCCACTCTTCCTTCGCTTCCTTCGTGTACGGGGCACGCTGGATCAACGTTTTCCTGATTCTCCTCCCTTCAAACTCAATGTATTCCGCTTCTTGATGCTTTTTTATATCCTCTTCCAACTGTTTCACTATTTCCGCTATCCCCTCTTCCAACTTTTTATTAAATAGCTTTTTTTGCTCGTGGTTCAGATTTTGCACTGCTGCGGCTGAGTCTGACATTTGCTTTCAACTTTTATTAATTAGCTTTCCTCTAAAAGCCCAAACTTTTCTTTAATATGTACTCCACCTGGGCCTCGCTAAACTCGTTCGACATTATTCTGTTACATAGCTGTGATGTCATTATTGGTGTTTCATACACGGGCTCTTCCGGTCCGTTCAAATCGTATTCTTCCGTATCTGTTAATTCACATATTTCCACTTCTTCCTCTTCTTCTTGCTGTGTGATTAGCGAGTTCTTTAAATCTTGTGGGCTCATTTTTTTCATTGTTGTGAGCAGCTGTTCTGAAATCTGTATTGGCGGGTCTATAACTTCACCGTTATCTGGTTCGCTTTTAATTATTAAATCTGATGTTGTTATTCTGTTTTTAGGAGTTGTAGTTTTTTTTCGACTTTGGCTAAGAATTCCTTTTCTTCCTCGTCCCATTTGTTTGTACATTTATGTTGCATCCCTCTAAATGGGCATCCTTTTATCCTTCTCTTGCGAGTAGTAATATTGGAGTCGAACGAATACTTCCGAGTAGCACCCACCTTTCCCTCTTTCCTAAGGTTAACACTAAGTTTCAACTTACCGAGCGAGCTTTGTGAGCGAGGTAAGTTGAAAATCCTTAGTGTTAACCTTAGGAAATTGGGAAAATTAGGTGGGTGCGCCCGAGGTGGTATTCGTTCGACTCCAATATTACTACTGACGTAAAAACCGTGTGTGGGTCTTCCTGAAAACCTGCAACGAGCTACGAAAGCATTGTACGGTAGTAAGTAAAGCTATTTAAGCACAACTAGCTCGTAGTTCCCGGAGAATTACTCCGGTTTCTGTAGAATGAAGTGGCTAGGAATATTGCTACTCCCCCTGGACAGGATGTATATCCATCGTAGGTTGCTCCCCAGCACTGTCAGGTTGCCCCAACAATCGTCCGTAAGAAAAAAGATGGCGGCGGTACATTTAACCACAATACCTTGCAAACCTAACACCACCCACATGGCACATAGAAATCTATTTTTTTGCTAAATTATTCACCGTACTAACAACATTGTTCATGCTGGGTTTCAGCGTTTTAGAGCTTTTCTGTGCGTTTTCATGAGCATTTTTACAGTTTTCGCGCGCTAAGCATCATAGGTAAATGTACCAGTCGCCATCTTTTTGCGTACGGTGGATTGGGTTCATTGGGTTCGCCATCTTGACTATGCCGTCTTGATTATCACTATTTTCTTTGAAATAACGAAAATTAATAAAAAAATCAAGCGAAATGATAATGGAATGAAAAAATATACGAATTGTTCAATATTTTTTAGGCTAAGTCCACACTAATCTGGATAATTTTGAAAACGCAACTTTTTTTTCTCCGGATTGGCCTTCCAACAACACAAAAACGCACTTTTTTCTCACCGAAAACGAAACCCTTGATGAAAACGCTCTCCAGAGTGGATAAATTTAAAAACGCAGGCTAAATCCAAAGTTTTTTAAAAAAACAGTCGAATTATCGCGGACTCAAGTAATGTGCGCATGCTCTAGTGTACATTAAGGTCATTGCCCTGTTTTGCATTGCGCATCCTTACTGCGCACGATTTTTTTTGCGTCATTAGCACGCGCTCAGAGCGCGCGCATATCCAAGACCTTATGAGTTTGCTATGAGTATATGTTCACTAGGGTAAGGAATGGTTATTTACTCTTAAACAAGCATGGGGACCTACCTTTTTTCAAGGAATTTTACCTATCGTTCATCCTTAGAAAAAAAATCACATGTTTGAAAACTAAATTATTGCTTGAATTGCGTTGCTCACGGATATAAAATTATCACCTCCAGAACGCGCACGCCAGGATGTTTTTGAGCCAATTCCGTCTGATTCTAGTAGTATTTGCCATAAAATATACATTAAATTGATGCTTGTTAACGATATAATATATCTATGACTTTGTTTTAAGATTTGCTTTAGTTATGTGGTTCCTGTACCAATGGAAAGACGCGTTAACTGATCAAATAAACGTGTATTAGTTTGGTGAAATTACAGTAACATGAGATAATAATATCTCGTAAACGGACCCCGGGACATATTCTTGTTATTTTATATTTCGAAACACTACATGATTGATAACAACTTGTGAAAGTTTGACAAAAATCCTATGTTTAACTTTATTTCGGGGGAAAGACCTTAAGCATTTGTGGTAAGGCAGCATTTTAGCGTGGACGATGGAACAATTGAAAACGGTGTAGTGCGGACAGAAAACATTTTCTACGTTTTTGAACGAGCACTCCGTTTTCATATTTACCCAGCTAAGAGTTGAAGTAGCCCAAGAAAACTGGAAGAAATATAGAATAAAGTCAAAAAGACGATACGACAGACTTGCATGAAATTATGACGTCGCTATGGCAACGCCAAAAAATGGACACATGGTTGACATATCAAGGGATGAATGAACAGCTATTGAAAGTTACAACCATAGAGTAACTCCCCTTATCAAAATTCTGAAGACACCTGGAGGGGGGTATATATCCCAGTGTTAATTAACAACTATTATTAAACCCCGAAGTGGAGGTGGCTAGTGGTGGATATTTATCGAGCTGCGAAGCTGCGATTACAGTTTTCGCGCGCGAGTTGCCTGGAGGTGCATAGCAAAGGATATCCCATGTTTGAGTAGCCAATGAGTGCGCGCCAACAATGCTATCCATTGTTTTAGTATATACTAAACTGCGAATGGATGTTACATAAACATTTTATGATGAAAGAGATGGTATTTGTTTGTTAAGTATTATCCAGAAAACAATCCTGGCAATGACAATTTCCTTCATAACACCACTTACTGCAGCGTTCTTTAAAAGTCTTTAAAAAAGTTTACAGTCCTCTTTTATTTTTTAGCCGAATTTATTGAAAAAATTGGACAAAAGGCTGCTGATCCGTCCGATATATCACACAAATAACTTGTGATAAAATTTGAGCGAGGGCATGTATAGAATTACAAAAGCCCTGTACCCCGGATGCGCGAGTACTTTGTTGAACTTCGCTGAACGACTTTACCTCTGTTCTCTCGTTTGGCTGTATTAACGGTCTTTAAAACGCTTGAACGAAAGCGAGAGAGTGCCAAAGAAGGCCGCGACCAGTTATTTAAGACAGAACATTTCACATTTGTTCGTTTTAAATCGAAGCGGTGAATTTGACTTACGCCGGACTAAGTTGTTCGTCTTTATATTCGGAGGAAGGACTTTGAATTGGAAATATGTATGAAATAAAAGGAAATAATATACTAAACCATCACTTTACCGATACTGGGTGCATTCGTGGCCGCGAGTCCTATCGTTAGTTTTGGTCTTATTTTCTAAACCAGAAAGAAGATGGTTTTCTATGTTTAAAAGGAAAATAATGTACTTTTGAGGTCTAGAAAAGCAGCTGAATGCCCAGCCAGTTCCACGCTCAGCACCTTTTTTGTAGAACATAGGAATTTATCTTCTATTTGGTAAATATATCTCCAATTCCAAAATTAATGAGACTTTTTGGAAGTAAGATCACGCCTTCATAATATTTAAACAATAGCCCCATTTCGCCTTGGCGCGAAAATATGCACGGACATTATCTGTTTCGAGAATCTAAACATGCGAACGTAAATTGCAAAATTCGAAAACTGGGTAATATCATCTGAGTTTTTGCTGCATCACGTGACGTGTTTAGACCAATCGTGCTTGCAAAAAATATTTGATGGATTATAACAGCAATTATTTATTTTGGCGCCGAAATGTGGAGAAAATTGGCAATTGTAAAAACGTTTCTGTGGTCAATTTCAAACGGTCACGGACAGCTGTAGAGAACCTTTAGAAAAAACGAAAACTTACCTTTACAATCTGGTTCTCTGAAATCCCAATTCTTGCCAACACATCGTAGTTTCTCCTTTCCAAACAGGTCATAGTCTCTGTAGCAAGAAAACCTCACTTCATCTCCTTCGATAAATCGCGCTTTTTTGCCATGCAATCTTCCGTTGGATGGAGTTCTCGGTTGTGGGCAAATACCTGTTAGACCGAAAAAATCAGGAAGTTGTTGTTGCTGATTTCCTTCGTGCTTAGCCAACTGACAAATTGACAACGTGAGAAACTTAGTCTAACCTTTGCAGACTGGAGCCGGATTATCCCAGTTACCGTCGTTGCAAGTGACAGGAGAGACGCCAATCCTTGTATAGCCATCAGAACAATAAAACCTCAGAGACCGTCCATGTCTAAAGTCATCTCCTGATCTCGTGCCATGAGCTGGAGGGTCGAGTCTGTCACATGGTGCTACGGAGTCCAACACGAACAATCCAATCAGCAACATTTTTTCTTTGATACATCACATTATAGTATTTTCCAGAATTAATGTGATAATTGAAACGCGAATTTTAGACTTAGACAAGAAAGCGTAAGCGTGATCTAGCTGGGGGTGGGGACTTGGATTTTAACCACTCTCAGATACCGAGAAATGCAATTGTAATTTAGCACTACAGTTGTCATGATAAGTGCTCAAATAAACCATGAATCCAACGGTTTTCCCTTACAAACACTTAAACTTAACGGTGTTTAAACGGTGCATCAATCAGAATGAAAATTATTAGTGTTTAAAGTTTTAGCGTAAATCCGATTCTTTAACGATGCTTGTTTTTTTATTGTTACAATCGGCAAATTTGTTAGCGATGTTATCAAGACAAAGTTTTTCTATTTAGGTAGAAATCTCTGTTACGAAGCCATGTCTCAAGTCAAAGAGCGGCGGAAAACGATCGTTCACCAGACGCACTCTTTGCCAGATTTACCAATATAAGCTTGCATTGCATACTGTGTACTAAAAGCGTTTTAGATAATTCCCGGCATTGACATGTTCTCCTTGTCGCTCAGTTAAAAGGTGAGCCTGCTTTGTTAACAGGAATTATTGTTACTTTTGTTCTTTACAAACATCAAAAAGAAAATTTTATCACCAGCCTTAGCTTCTATAAAGATGTTCGCAATCAAAATTGTTTTGGTGTCTTTATTTCAATTTTCGTGTCTTTCATTCTTGATGCTCTGGTTCTATTGTTTTATTTCTTTTTGCTGTATAAAAGTGAGGAGGCTGGGAGGGGGGGGGGGGGGGGGGGAGCTGTAAGAGCCCCTCCCCCGTCGCGGCCCTGCAGCATGGTAACATTTTGAAACATCTCCCCTTATTTCATTGCTCTAAGTGACCCAGCCATTAAATTCTCAATGTCTCGAAATGTCAAACCTGGGAACGCATGCGTTTTTGACTGGAGTTTACATGAAACTTCCATTCATTAAAATATGGATAACTTCAAATTAAACGCGGGTCAGGTCTTAAGAGGCTGCCTCTGGAAGAACAACTCACTTGCAAATTCGCGTAAAAACATATTTGTTTTGAAACTCTGGCAACTAAAAGACTTTACCGTGGCTAGAACTAAAACAAATTTGGTTTGATTTGAAATGATGTTCTGGCCGCGTTAGAAGCGATAAAATTTTTTCCCTCTTCCAGGCCCTCCACAACGTCTGAAAAATTAAAGAAATAGGCATTTTTGAAGGAGCTGGAGTTGTAATGTAACTTTCAAGTTTCAATTTTCTAGAATGAGCTCCAAAATCAAGGTCATTTTCAGCCTTCGAACGAACTCGATTTGTAGTGGTCATAATAAACTTAATTTCGCATTTCCAGATAACTTGAGGAAAAATTGGCTACTTTCGTAGTAAACGAGGAATATTTATAAGCAAATGTTTATAAAATTTGTTGGTAGAAGACCCGAGTAAAATGTTTTACAGGATCTCGAGAAATGTTCATTTTTTTTAAATTTTCAGGCGTTGCAATGGACCCGGAAGGGGCAAAATATTTAAGGCTCACAACGCGGCCAAATATGTTTCAGTTCTAGCCTTGGTAACGTCTATTCGCAGAGTTTCAGGCAAAATTATTTTTTTTTACACCAACTTGCGAGTGGGTGCTTCTCATAAAGACAGCCTCTTGACTATGTTAAAAATGCTACCATGTTATTGTTCTTTTTTAGTAATTTTATTTTTGCCTTAATTACATGATTGTTCAGCGGAAACCGTCTCAACGTTTTCTTATATTATGAATGCTTCAAATAGGCCGTGTATGTGTAGCCACAAATGGGATGTTCAATGAAAACAAGGCAAACAACTGAAGATGGATGCAGGTCATCCGAAACATGTTTTAAAATTTAAAACCGTGTTCCTTTACTTGTAAATAAACTTGTCGTGCAAACCTTTACATGATGGTAAACTGTCATTCCATTCTCCATTAATGCATCTAAGCTTTGGTGATCCGACTAACGCGTAGTTAGGGCGACACTTTATTTCAACCACACCACCCTCCTTCAACAAAACATGTGTAATGATGCCATTGTTAATCGAAGAAACAACAGGGTAGGAAGCTGGAATATCAACAATAGCAGAAATGTTTTCAATATGTTTATGAATTCCGCAGCTAGTCAGTTCAATTGCTCGGGTTCCTATCTGGTGTTATGCAGATATCTGGTGTTATGTTGTGGGGGGGGGAGGTCGTAGGGGTTCGAACAAACCCCCTAAAATTTTTGAAGTTGGCATTTTTGGGGGGTTGAAAAGATCAAAAAATTTACACAAAACAATCAAATAATGTGACCGGTCGATTGCACGGCGGACTACCTTGCCAGGATTATCAGAGGAAGCCGAAGCATGTTGGCACTATAATGAGAAGTTCTAATCTTTTTGATTGGTTAATTGATCTTCGTCTTGCTATCCATCCTTGTCGTGGCGCCCACAGCAATCAGAACTAGCGTTAGTTGGCTGGATAAGCAAGCAGGCGCATTTGTCAGAAACCAAATTTTCAAGATGGCGAAACGCAAGTCCAGCAGTTTGACTTTATTGGATCTGTGGCTATTTCATCAACCTGACACAAGAAGTTGAGGACCACCACTGATTTTGCCTACAGATCTGTATCATGTATCTGACTTTATCGTTGCGTTATAATTCATTAATTATCAATTTTGAGGGAGAGACACACGTTAATTAAATCACATGTGCACATTGCAACATTGACCAAGAGAAGATTTTGGAATTAATGCAGAGCGGAATACTATTATTAAAAATACGAACAGTTACTCGAGTTTCACACACGAAGCGATCATCAGATCATCCATAACTTACGTGATTGCAAAATTGTAAGAATGATTTGTTTAAAAATCACCTTAACAAAAGGGCTGAAAACTCGAAACTGAAAACGATGAGAGGAAAGAACATTGTTTTGTGGATTTCTGGACAAAGGTCTTAGTCTAAGGCAGTGTGTAAGCATTGCAAAATCCTAACCAAAATTTCTGAAAGTTATCTATAAAATTACCCCCGGGAACAAACAGATATTCTGTAGTTGCTAAGACATGGGACAAGTTCAGTAGCTGTTTCGGAAATACATAATTGTATAATATGTCAGATAACTCATCATTCTTTCAATTTCTTGTCCACTCTGCATGTAATTATAATATTTGTGCTTTGAAAACTGTTTAAATGCACACACTCATGTCAGAATTATTTCAGAATGAAAATTACTTTTCGAAGAGCTAATATTGAAGCAAAATGCATCCCACCTCAGAAATGATGTCAACATGCAGGAAATGGTACTTGAGAGAACCATAATTTGCAAAATTTCCCGGGGAGGAGGAAGGCATGCCCCCATACCCCCCTAAAGGCTCGCGCCTTGGGCGTTCGTGTTCGCGCCTCCGGCGCCAAAAAAAAAACCTCCAAAAAGATAAAAGAACCCCCTCAACAGAATCCACCCTACGGGGCTGTATTCTCCACAAATACTTACCAATGCAACTGAATTCTTTCTTGAACCACACAGTCCGGTTGCATAACATTATTGGCGATCCCTTAAGATAATGTCCATCGCGGCAGGCCAGAAAAACACGGGTCCCATGAGTGTAGTTGACTTGATTTGAACGAGGATAAATGATGTACGAATTACTTGGAATGGCAGGTTTTAGGCACAACATTGCTAAATATGGCGATGGACACAAAAAAATGTAACATTATTGACACGGGAGAAGAACAATTGCTTGCTTAAAGTTGTTGTTTTCTAGTTGGCAAATTTTCTTGCCTCAAGATAATGGGATGAGAAAGGACCGAAATGCAGACTGAGGAGGGCTTATCAAAAGTTGTAGCAGGGTTAATGGCAGACAGAACGTTTAAAGAGGGTGGTGATATATTGCAAAAACTCTGTTTGCTTTTTTATCTTTTATTTTTATGAGTCTACCTTTGGAACATTTGGCGCTACCTTTGCTTAGCAATGTTATATAATTTTGAAAAAAAAAAAAGATTTAACGAAGGAAAAAGAAATTGACAACCAATAACGACTAAAAACAAAGACTGACATCAAATCAGCGACCCTGCTTGAATAAAGTTACACTTAGTGTTGAAGCTCAGCTCACCATTGCATACTGGAACAGTGGAATTCCATCTGCCATGAATACAGCGCAACGTACGATCTCCAACCAATTGATATCCAGTCTTGCACTCAAACGAAACTACTCGGCCATGTGAAAAGCGTTTACCAAACTTCCGACCATTTTGCGGATCCCTAATCTTTATGCAATAGGCTAAGCAACATAAAAAAATGAAGAAAGGAAAACATAAGAGGGAGGCGGTCCAAAGTCTAAGGTGCTTCTCCTAAGACTGACACGTAAAATCCCTGTGAGATTAATTATATAGTATGCAAAACATGGCAGAAAGAAAACGATTCACCTTTACAAGATGGAATGTTGGCACTCCAGACTCCATCGTTACATGTTAATGTTGACAAACCAAATAAATCGAAGCCTGTTAAACAGGAGAAGTTTGCTTTGGCGCCATGACTAGTGTTAGTCCCATGTAAAGTACCGTTAGCCGGAGCTTGCAGACGTGCACATGACCGTAACTCTGTAAAAAAAAAAACGGTAGATTTTGATTTTTAAACCTTGGCCAGCCAAAAAAAAAAAAAAAAAAATAGTACCCAGTGGGTACATGGGTCTAATGCGTCATGGATTGTTAGTGCGGTTGAAATATGTTGAAGTAGTTTCGGTATTTACGGCATAGAGCAAGAGGTGTAGCAGAGGTTTGGTAGTAAGAGTGGTTCAGAAGAAGTCGATAATATTTGTTCTCTTAAGTATATATATTTATATGTATTTATTCATGTTAAAACATTAGTGCGTTGTAGACCATAGGAAGATCGTACAGATTTAGAGGATGGGGGGGGGGGGGGGGGGGGGGGATCCTGAAAACTTTGTTTGCAAAAGCAAAAAAAGCCCAACTAAATTTTTTTTTTTTTTTTTTTTTATTTTATTTTTTTATTGTAATGCACTCAAAGAAAAGCAGTACTTACAAAATTACGGTTACAAACTGTACACCAATTACACTACTGACTATTACAAACTGTACACTAATTACACTACTTACAATTACAAAATGAACACTAATTACACTACTTATAACGCTAGGGTCTACTTACGCTACATACATGAAATAGATTTGGTTACAAAATTAACACTTAAGTACAACTAGCAATCCACTTAGAGTTACAAGTAAGGGCAAAGAAAGGAGAAGGAGTAGAAATCAATAACACATACTTTTTATATTGTTGAAGTGAAATAAGAGGCAAAGGCATGTGAAATACTCTAGATGAATTTAGCTATGGTCCTGTCAGGAGATGAGGACAATTAAAAAGGGACAAATAAAGCTGGAGAAAGGATATTTAATCAAACATTTATAATATATCCTGCAAGAGGTTTCCATTTCCTTGTGTCTCCCTTTTTTGTTTCTATTTCATATTGTGATTTTAATAGACATGCGAAATGTATAAGGTTAGGGGAATTTTCTTTCGATTTAGCAAGCCATATGTGATATCGTGCTAACAGGAAGCAGTAATTGATGAGAAGTGCAAATTGAGAAACATCTGGCCTCAGACCCAAAGCAGTAACCTTTGTCAAAGTATATTCTTTAGGTAGTAAATTTAAGTTTTGTAGCCATCCAGTGACTTCATTCCAAAAATATGACGTCTTATCGCATGACCAAAAAAGATGAATTAATGACTCTGTGGAGGTATGACAGAAGCTGCAGTTCTCATTAGCCTGGAGACCTATTCTAAATAAAAAACTATTCGTTGGGATGCGTCTATGTAAAAATTTATACTGAAATTCGATCAGCTTTGTGCTCTTGGTGCACTTTTTCGCCAAAACGTAGGCGGCGGTCCAATTTATATTATCGTTAGTTGGTAGGCAACAGTCCTCTATCCATTTCTTTTGACTTGATTCTGGGGTTAAACTCTGGCTATTGATCAGTTTTTGGTATATTAATGTAGTTGCTTTTTGAACCTGCAAAATTTTTGTTGAAAGCGGCTCATGTTCATAATTGGTGTTCTGGACATCTTGAAAGTTTGATTTGGTCCGAAGAGACTTTACAGCAGATATTAATCCATAGAAGGTGAGAGGGGGAGGGTCAAAATCATACTTTGAGCGAAAATCCTTTAACGAGAGAAAGGTGTCATTGTCCGGTCCTAAAAGATGTTTTACCATAATTATTCCTTTCGTGCACCAGTCTTTCAAAAATACTGGCTTGTTTGCTATTTTTATTAAGGAATTATGCCAAAGAGGTTGAACCAAGAATTGATCTTTAGATGTTATTTTGGAGTCGAAGTTTACCTCTGCCCAAATTTCTAATATTTCTTTTAGAAAGGCATCCGAAGTTGTTATTGTTGCCAAGGTGTCTCTGATGTTAAGGTTACAAGAAAAAAGATTTTGGCAGCCAAACTTTTTGAGGGCCATATCAAAGAAAATTTTCCATTTCCCGCTGTTACTGTTATCTAAATATTTTTTAATCCTTGTGGTCTTAAGAGATTTATTGAAGGAGATAAGGTCAATCATTTTTAGGCCGCCATCGCGGAAATCATTTATCATAACTTTGCGCTTTATCTTGTCGCCTTTACCATTCCAGAGAAAGTTGTAAAGTAAATTGTTTATTTCATTTAAAACCTTGTAGTTTGAACAAAGGGGTGAGAGTAAATAAACCAATTGTGAGACCACTAATGCTTTGATTACAGTGATTTTGCCTAACAAGGTGAGTCTACGGTATTTCCAGCACCTTAAGATTTCCTTGACTTTTTCAAGTTTCTCGCTGTAGTTTAAAGATGCGGATAGTTCAGGATTTGTTGAGATCCATAGCCCAAGGGATTTTACCTTTTCTTTGGGCCATTTCAGTTCCTTTCCAGGTAACATGATTTTTTCATTTCCAATACTTGCGCCAATCCATAGAGCTTCCGTTTTCTTATCATTAAGTCTGAGGCCAGATACTTTGCTGAAATCATCTAGCATTTTTAGGGATGCTAGGATAGATTCACGTGACCCATCGAGGATAAGTGTTGTGTCGTCCGCGTATTGACTTATTTTGATTTCTTCATTGTTAACAGAAATTCCCTTTACTTTTGTATTATTCCTGATTGCTGTGGCTAACACCTCTGCTGAAAGGATAAACAAATAAGGAGACAGGGGGCAGCCTTGTCTAACACCTCTTTGGATCTCAAAAAAATTGCTTGCCCATCCATTATTCAGAATACAGCTTTCGGTATGGCAATATAGCGTTTTCACCCAGTTTATTAGCGAAGTACCGAAACCGAAGGATCTTAATGTGCTAAGTATGAAGGTCCATTCAAGAGAGTCAAAAGCCTTTTCAAAGTCTATAAACAGCAACAATCCCGGGATATTCTTCTCTGTGGCATATTGAATAACGCAATCAATAAGCCGAATATTTTCGCCTATAAATCTACCCTTCAAAAATCCTGTTTGGTCGTGGTTGATAAGACTTGGAAGTACGAGTTTAATTCGGTTTGCAATAGTTTTGGCAACAATTTTGTAATCAGTATTCAAAAGAGTAATAGGCCGCCAATTTTTAATAAAATAAGGTTCTGCATCCTTTTTTGGGATTAGTTTTATAATTCCTCGTCTTTGTGTAACTGAGAGGTAGCCTGATTCAAAAGCAAAGTTGAGAGCGGGGATTAAAAAAGGAGAGACCTCTTTCCAAAAAACTTTGTAGAATTCGGCAGGTAGTCCATCCGTGCCTGGCGTTTTGTCAGAATCCATGTTCTTAAGGGCTTCAGAACATTCTTTTTCAGTTAAGACACCCTCACAAATTGTTTGCTCTTCTTTGGTCAAAGAAGGCGTGTTCACTTGCGAGAACAATGATGGCTCAGGGCAATCTGAACTTTTTGACGTGTAGAGATTCTTATAGAAAGCCATACATTCAGACAGAATATCTGTATCCGTGGTGACGAAATCGGTTTCATGAACTTTTAATTGACTAATTGTTCCCTGTTTACAGTGTCTCTTTTCAAGATTGAGAAAATACCTGGAGTTCTTTTCGCCCTCATTATACCATTGCGACTTTGACCTGATAATCGCACCTTGAGTACGATACTCAAAAATTTTTTCTAGTTCTTTTTTTAAGGAAATAATTCTTTCTGAAAAAATATGGTATGACGGGGTGTCATTATTGGCATTATCAAGTTGTTTTTCTAATGAGGCGATTTCGCGTTCTAACATTTCTTCTCGTTTCTTTGAAGCCGCGTTTTTGTAAGCGGCATAAGATAATGATTTTTCACGCACCTTTAATTTAATCATCTCCCAAAGTAAAACTGGGCTCACCGAGGTGTCGTCCTTGTATTGGTTCACTGTGCATTCTATTGTTGTTTTGATTCCCTCGATATATTCCATTTCGGATAGTAGAGAAGTGTTCAATTTCCAAAAACCTTTACCTCTGGGGTTAGAATGCAAAGATAAGTCTAGAGTAATCATTGAGTGATCCGTTTTGAAGCCAGGCACGATGTCTGCGTGAGTGACATCACATAGAGAAGATTCACTAGCTAAAAAGAAGTCGAGCCGGCAGTGAATGGCGGGCTGGTTTTGACGCCAAGTATACCTCCTTGCCTACGGATTGATGATTCTCCAAACGTCAGACAAACCAAGATTTTCGGAAAAGTTTTGGATCACTTTTAAGGCATTTTTGTGTGTTCTAGCAAGACCCCCCCTTTTGTCTAATCCAACATTTAGAACTAAATTAAAGTCCCCACCAATTATAATCTCCTCACATTTAAAGCTTGATAAATGATCAAAAAACACCTGAAAGAAATTTGGATCGTCTTCATTAGGGGCGTAGATATTAGCCACAGTCAGACACTTGCTATTAGTAACGATATCACATATTAAAAACCTACCATTCGGATCTGAGAAAACCTTGTGAATCTGAAAATTAAAATTGTTATTGAAAAGAATACAAACACCCGCTTTATTGGAACAACAGCAGCTGAAGAGCGCTTTGTAACCCCACTCACTAGCCCATATGTTTGTAGTATCTTCAGAACAATGAGCTTCTTGCAGCATATATATAGATTTCTTTTTCGCTCTCAGCCAATTAAACACCTCTCTTCTTTTAGTATTGTTTCCTAATCCCCTGACGTTGAGGGACGCTATTTTCAAATCCATTGTATTATGAGCAGTGGAAAGAGATCGAGTTGATTAATCTGCATTTTCACAGTTAAAGGTACTGAATGACCACATGCCTTTAGACTATTGTTACTTGGATAACTTTCAATGCCCTGGAGACAGAAAAACGAAAAAACACACAGAACGAATTTATGCTTACTTAGTAAAAACCATTTCCTAACTGGGTTGACTTTATGCATCTGGAAAGGCAACTAGCCGCAAATTTTGAGCAAAGCACAGCAAGATACATTAAAAGCTCCCGTAGTGTCAAAAGAAAAAAAGTACTGCGAAGTGGCAAAAGGTCTGATCGGGACTTAACTAATGATTAATTCTTTGCCTACTGGCCAAAAACGTCCTCTAATAAACAACTTATCTGGTTGAGATTGGCTGAACGACGCAGGGATTCCATTTCTTCTAGCCTCTTTGAAGGCTTTCATCTGCTCTTTGCGTCGTTTGACAATTTCTATGGGGTAATCGCGGAACATTTGGAAATTCGTGTCTTTCAATCGGTGCCCAAGTGAAAATATTTTTTGCACATCTTTGTATCGCAGAAGGCGAGCCAAAATTGGTCGAGGATTTCCATCTTTCGCCTTTCCGTTGCGGTGAACTCGTTGGATTTCTACAGATCCAGCATCTAGGAAGCCCAAGTCGCGTTCTAAGAACGTTCTCAAAGTTTCTTCGACATTTTCAGGCTCCTCTGCTTGGCCATCTTGTGCGATATTCATAAACCTGATATTCTCCCTTCTTGAATAAGCCTCCAAGTACAAGAGTTTTGTCGCCGCTTCTTTCATCCCCTCCTCGTTCGCCTTTACTGTTTCCTTTAGGCCGGCGAGCTCAGCTTGAGCTTTTGCTAAATCTTTCCTCTGTTCATTTAGCTGAGCGCTGGTGAAATTTGCACCATCTTTGAGATCATTAATACCTTTCTCTGCTGTTTGTCTGAAGTTTTCCAAGACATCAGTGCGCTCTTCTAGGCTCTTAAGTTTTGCCTCGATGTTCTTGACGGAAGATTCTATCACGTCAAGCTTCTTTAGCTTCTCTAAGATTTCTTCAAGCTTTCCTGCTAAATTCTGCGACATATTGAGTGCCGTCCAGATTTCGTCGTCTTCTTCAGTCGATGAATCGGTCTTCCTAGTTTTTTTGCTCTCGGGTGAAGAGACTGAATCGTCCGAATTGGCAGATGATCTGTTTCTCCTTTTGCTTAGCAACTGGGTAATAATTTCGGCCATCAACCGCTACAGGGAGTACTCATATACTATAAAATTTGCGGATGGTCGCGTCGAGCGTCTTCACGCGGCCATTACTCGGTCCAACTATATTTTTTGCAGGCAGGAAAAAAATTGTCTGCAGGAAGATGACACCGGAAAAATGTTTTCACAGACAACGATACAGAAAAAAATTATTTGTCTTGAAAAAAATTTCATCCCCCTGCTTCCAAAAAAATAATGGTCCGCCCCAGCCTAGTACCCAGGCGTTCCCTTCCCGCTTATCGATTTGGCGCGAAATTTCGTGACGTCACCGAATGACACTGAGCGGGAACGCCTAGTGAATAATGGCAAATCCAAGATGGCGGCCCCTGACATCAAACTCTGACAAATTTGGCTGATTATTCTGACTGGACGGAGTTACAAGACTATTGCACACACATTTACAAGCGTGTAGGACCATTTCATTTTACGGATTCTTCGTTCAGTTATTTTTCTATTGATTTCATTGTACATCAACTGGTTCAAGACAAGACGTCGTGTACATCTCGCGGGAAGCGGCCAAGGCAAGGCGACCAGTACTTGTAAATACGCTGTAAAAATCAGCGAATTTGCTCTGTTTTCTTTAAAAGAAAAACAGTCTCATCTAGGCGCTTTTTGATACATTCCTTTTCTTACTTTAGCATTCGAGCGAAGGATGATATGCTGGTGTGTTGATCTGACTAGTTATTATATTAATTATAAAGGGGTCATTAAAGCCTACTGCTTGCCTATACTACCGCGACTGCAAGTTGGCCAGTATCGCTTTCATGATTAGTCTTCGCTTTTTAGACTCTTCTTAAAGTCAGTGAACCGAAAACAAACGTGAGCGAACTAAAGGTAAGACGGCCTGTTTCAAATGTTTGATTTCTCTGTCAGCTCAGTGCTATAACTAGTACTGAAATGTATTTGATCGTTTCGAGCTTTCATCCATCAGAGTGCTGGCATTACGTCACAAAAGGCTTGATTCAATAGCTGATCTTGTGTTGCATGACCTACAGTGTGTGCATCATTACATAAATTTTATCGGTGAATTTTAATGTTTATGTTTTTTTTCACAGTGATCCAAAGTTGTTATAAAATGCCATGAACTAGATCCTTTAACTTTCCCAGGCTTGTTCCTGCTTCTTCTAGTTCCTGTTGTTGTTGTTTTTAGGGTTGTGGTTTTTCATGGTCCTGCATATATATTTTTTCAGAGATACCAGTAATTTGAGCACCACTTCCCCTGGGGTTGTTTTGTTTGCTTTAAACTCTTCAGTCAGTGAACTGATACTGGGATCAGTTGGCTTAGAAAGCGTTAAATCAAAAGAAACAGTGCAAATTGACTATATGTATGTTTATCTTTTTATTTTACAACTGTCAAATGTCAACAATGCCAATCAATCTGCACACTTAACTTACAAACTCTTCGTTACTAAATAGGGAGTAGAAAATGATACTGAACAGTATTATTTATATAATAGTATTATAACAATTTTATTATTGGTATGAGACAGCAAATGGTATTCTCGCTTGTGTGTAGACATATCCTATTTCTTTTGTGTGCACTCGAAGAAATAATTGATGGCTGCATGCAGGCTAATGGAATTTGTACTTACACAGTCTATTGGGGTCACTAGAGGGATTTTTTGAGAATTTCATAGTTATAATGTTAGTTCTCTCATGGTTGCATCAGACTGTCAAATCACATCCCATTTTCTACTCTCAGTGAGTTTTTTGAAATAAAGCCAAGAAGTCATTAACCTATTTTTTACCTGACCTTTTGGAGCAGGTTCATAAATAAACATAAATAGCCATGCAATTGCTTATTGAAAATGTAAAACCTTGAACTAATGAACCTTGTGGAGCTCGTCAGATCAGCCATCATAATTTAGCAGGTGAAATGAGATGCAAACAGATCAAAATTTATGATGCAAGAAAAATCTTCACCCATTCCTCTACAGTTTATTAACTTCAAAATGGTGTTGAAGCCTGGATCTTGCCTGGGATATGTGCTTGTGAGCTTAAAACCAATCTTTCTTCATTCCATTAGGCTCCTCGTGGAGCAAAGGGCGTCAAGCTAAGAACCAATACAATATTTTTATTTGTTTACATTTTAAGTTTTTGTATTGCAATATATTTTACAAGTCACTTCTCTTATCTCAATATATTCTTCATTGACATGGCACAATTAAACTCAGTGACTCCACTTGTTTTCCTGCCAATTATTTTAGCTCTTTTCCCTGCCAAATGTTTCAGGTAAATTTTTGAATAATTTCATTCTCCCCACCCCCATTTTATCCTGGTTCCCTCAATGAGCCATTTTTGGCATTATAACTTCCACCTACCAAAACGATAAGCAAATCCATGAGTATATTTGCTCTTAGGATTAACCTTGGGACTGTTCTTGCAAAGTTAAGCAGTCTTTATCATGCATGCAGTCACCTATATTATTTGTAAATTTCTCAGTGGTCCAATTTATATATGTAAACAATAAACACAAGTCAAATGTAGACTTTCATTTAATTTCAGATTATGATAAGATAACCAGATGATTTGCAAAAATTCATGTTCTACCTCAAAATCCTCTTGAATGAACTTCCCCATAAATCATTTGCCACACAGTTTGGGGGCTGAACGTATACATAATTGTTGAGTAAAGTGAACTCGAAGAAATAGGGTTAGCCTGTTGCTTTCCTGCTCAAGATATAGATCTTTAAGTTTGTGTGGTATCTTGGAAAACTATCAGAAGAAACTTCTGCCATCAAAACATCCATTTCTGTCGGCTACGTGCCAATATAAAGCGTTTCAAGCACTGCTGGTAACCCTACCAATGTTGGAGGAATATTTACCGAGTCACATCATTTGATCAGTCCTTGTACGTGTCACCCTCTTCGAAGTCACCAAAACATGTGTGTTTAAATTCGGAAAATCTATGGCACAAGTAGGGAGCGTTTATACCTTGACCAAGAACAGGACTTGTATAAACAATTCATACCATTTTCTTACGTTCAAAAGTGGTAACCAACACACAGATTCGCGCCATTCGGTCGCTTGAACAGTCTCTCAAGTCTTCACTTTTCGAACTAAATTCTCGTCAAAGAACACAAGATAATCCATTCCTGTTCAACAGATCTTTAGACCGATGATAGAACTTCTCATAAATGCTTTTCATTTCTCAATGCTTGCTGTCAGAGCCCCAAAATATCGAATTGAAAACGGGGGTAAAAACGTGAAATTCGGGGGTAGATTTGCCATTTTTCACTAGGCGTTCTCCGGCCGGCACGCCAACCCGTTCCCAGGCTCTTACGTGGCCCTCGCGCTCGCCCGAGAGAGGAGGAGAACGCCTAGGGACTAGGCTGGGTCCGCCCCATAGATAGACAAGATACAGCCGCTTATTTAGTGTTCTAAATATCCTAAATCACGTCAAAATAAGCCAAAATATATATTTTTTTCAATTCCTCTGCAATTTATGCAATACTGCTCAACAAAGATTTCTTTTAACGTTTCGACACAGGGGAGCAAAGAAAACATTGCGTGCAGAATGTAATTTAATTAAGCGAAATATTTTCACGTCTATCAAACACTACAAGCAGTTGAATGAAAGAGTTTCGTTTTCATGACTGAGAACAGCTACCAAATAGTCAATACATGGAAATAACAATCAGATCGGAATTCAATAACTATTAAAGCATTCTGTCTTAAGTACTTTTTGGCAAGTTTCAATATTTATGCAAATTTCGCGCGAAATGTAATTTGATTACACTGTCTTGTTTTCAAGCTCTCGATTGAATCTTGAATGGTGAAAAATACTCTTTTTAATGACAGTTGCATTCTGTGAATGAAATCCTGCTTCAGTTGAATTGAACAATCAATTGTTGACTACAATTTTATTTAATTTTGCATATTTTTTTCATAGTTATTTTTTGTTTATGAACACAAATGTTACTTCCGGATTTTTCTCATCAAAAGATGTCGATTTCACGTTGCGTTTCCCGCGGATTAGAAAAAAACATGCAGCTGGAAGGAGAACATCTTCAGTGGCTTCACACTTGAAAACGAGGATTCATATTATTTTGCACTGTAAAACATTTATTCCAATTACATACATGACAATTTCTTTTACAAGTGCGTGTCGTGCTAGAGCTCCGTTCGACCGTTGCTTCGTTAACAACATCCTTGCTTCCTGATTGGATTACGATCACCGCACCAAGCCCGCAATGAGGCGGGCTATTGTCTAAGCACAATTACACCGGACGATTATCGATCCCGAACCATTCCCTTGGGATTGCTAACAGCTTTTTTCCACTACATAGAGTCTAAAGCGCATGCGCATTAGACTCAAAAATGAAATTTAGCTGTTTACCCTCTGTCAGGTAATCGGCAAATTGAAAAGCAGTGCAAAGAACGATTGAACAAACAAACAAAACAAAGACAAACCGAATGCATGAAACGGGCCAAATCATATAGCATGCACAAGCATTTGGCTTACCTTTAATTCTGAATGAATTTTTAATTTTGGCTAAATCTAAATGAAAAGAAAGCTATTAAATACGCTGTCCAGCACATTGTCATCAGTTAACACTGAAACCTTTTGAACCAGCGAAACATTGCATAGTTCTGATAGTTAAAAGCAATAATTTGCTTAAAAAATAAAGTTCAGTGTAACTTGAAGTAATAGATCAAAAACGAGTGCGAGGTTTTCATCAGGGGTTCCAAACACCAAGAAAAAGATGAAAGCACGACAAGGCGCATCCTCGGAGACCCAGTGGCAGTTAGTCGGGGCAAATAGTTAGTCGCATACAGGTAAACAAGCCACTATTTTCGATTCCTCTGATCAGTCCAAGTGAAAATATCCGGGTAGACCTTGAAATATATTACTTTCCGAACGCTGACATCCGAAATGATTCCCCGACTTTTTTGTGGTTGTCTAATTTAAATTGAAATAAAATGCCGTGTAAGAACACACGAAAGTGACTCTGAAGTTACTGTTCGCCGATTGGGCAAAATAATGCAAAGGATTTATTTTGCTCAATCAGGAACCAGCATTTCTAAAAAGGCTTGGAAATGGTCTGGAGGGACTCGTTTCCCAGGGGCTCTTTTACTTTTATAGAAAACTTTTGCGCTACGATTTCTGCCCGGCTTACTTCGGTTCGCCCCGACTAACTGCCCCTGGGTCTCCGAGGATGGACAAGGCGGAGATCTTTTATTGTTTCGAGGTGTTTGGAACCCCTGATGAAAAACGAAGCACCAGTTTTTGAGCTGGCTTCTCAAATGCAACAATTGGAAATTATGCAGTTACATGTTTTGTCAAATGAAACAATAAAAAATTATGCAGCGTCAAATTTTTGCCCTATTCTGTAAGAACGCGATTGCATGCATGATTCATTAGCGTCCCATCCATGAGCGAGGAAGGGGCAGCGTGGTTTAGGAGCTGAAAAGGGTTTACGAGGAAGAGAATTAAGTCAAAAAAACCGCATTCCCCGTCAACAAGGTATAAAAACAAATACGCGTTAACATTTTTAAACAATGGCGAAGAACTCGGTTGGAGAAAAATTTCGATTCTTTCAGGAGGCTCGTTTAGAGATTACAATTTGCATTAGGTTAAAAAGCGTTCGCCTCTCTGAATTGTTGGCAAAGCAAATATGTCATTGAAGTGGAGCAAAAAGAACGAAGAGTTATATCCACCAAAAACTATTTATGTAATAGTATTTAGTATCCGATGCTATCTGTATACTACGGGCACCACGGGCTAATGAATATTCATTTATTAAGATTCAGTGAAGACTGATTACAGCTCAAGTTTCTTGATCAGCGTCTTGATCAGTTTTTGAACTAATCGAATGTGTCTTGATCGGTATGTTCATTGGGTATCACCATATATGCACCTGACCGAATTGATGCAAGCTGATTGGGTCATCAGCTCATGAATTATTAATGAGTTTGAGAAATATAGATGAATACCAACGGGATTGTGTAGATTTGCTTCGAGTAATTCAAGACTGGTTTTTGTTATCTCGAAACATGTACAATGAGGTTTCGGAACAAAGCAAGAGGGTTTGTATTTATAATTTATATTTATAATGACGACCTCGAGTGCCACACGCGAGGAGAGTGTATACATTGTCGTGCGTGAACCGCAAAAAAATGAACGTTGTTCACTCCGTTGCCATACACAGTGATTTGAAACCTGCACGCACGTGACGTGAATCGCTTAGTGTATATAGAAAGGACGGCGTAGGGGGAGTGTAGAATTCTCTAACCTGCAAAGTGCAGAGGTTGGGAATTGAGTAATTGAAATTAGGCCCGCTTTTAAGTAATTGTGTTGTAAATTATGCAACTCGTCCAACTGTGGTTTAGAACAACCAGGGTGTTTACTGCCCAAAGTGCCCAGCTGTTATTTTCTTCAAGCAAATTAATTGGATAGTTTAGTTGACCTAATTTCTAACCAAGTTACGAGACTTAACATTTCTATATATGCTATACCTTCAGAGTTGACAACTTACTCTCACAGAAAGGCACCATTCCGTTCCATTGTCCATCAATGCATTCCAGCCTTGGTGTACCGACCAGACGAAAATGTTTACGACAGCGAAATTCCAAGGCAGCTTGACCGACCTTAGGGCTTGCCTGAACAACTTGACCATTCGGAAAATGACGTAGGTCTGGACAAAAACCTGAAACGAATAAAACGTGAATACAACAAGGGGGGGAGGGGGGGGGGGGGGGGAGCTTAAAGCTTAAAATAGGTAGGAAGAAAACTGACATTGATCATACCCACACACTTGAACTGGCTTTGTGTCCAAGTATTTCCAGTGGAAGCGGATAAATAATGGTTGAACCATAGGGAGGGGTAGGTTGATCACACGCAGAACCTTTACAATGTAAAAGAAAGTCGCAGCTGTATTAGCTTATAATATGTTTGTGACCAATATTTTTTAGGACGGAAAACGAGCGATAATAGCAGCGAAGAGTAGAGAGATAGCAGATATATGTAGTCTGCCTTTACAAGAATTTATGATAGCCTGCACTCTGTTGTAGTGACTTCACTTACTAAGTCACTGTAAGTGATATATGCAGTCGAAGTGAAGTGAACCATAAAAAAGTTAAAACAAAAAATGTACGTTACTCGGTAATTTTTCGTATTTTGTCTAAAATTTTCAAACATACTTATCACTTGTCCACAAAATAAATAATTGCTCTAAAATTTCATGGCGTCATGACAAAATGCCAAAGGTTACACGGCATCCTGCCTCGCTAATCAATTCTATTGTGAGTCCTGTCTCGCTAATCAAATTTGTTATTCATCTCATAGTTCCAGATTGAAGTGAATGCTATCGACTTTACGGCATTATTACTTCCAAAATATCTCTAGAACTACGTAAACCTGGTAAAACATATCGTCCTGAAGCTCACCACTTACTTTTAACGCTAATCTAAATTAAAGTTGCTACTCACCATATCCAGCGATCATACAAATTATCCAGAAGTATAATGCCCAGACAACATGCCCCATTTTGATGCGGAAGGTTAACCCAAGGAACATTTTACATTGCACGTAGTTGGCACTGTTCAGAGGTCCAAGCTCGATTCGAGGCAGAGTTAACTTTGTTCGAGGAGAGCATACGCTGAAACGTGTGTGTGTTACTGATATCTATTGAAATATTAACCTCATTTTGCAGGGTAACCATCTGTTTATTTAACAATGTCAGGCGTCTTGAACACTTGCCAAATAACAGCTAGAGCTATAATCTTATAAACTGTTTTCACATTCTTGTAAATAAACACTGACGATCAGAATATGTCGCCCTACTGCAGTATAGTTATCAGAGTTGGCAGTCCTCGAAATTAAGGCAAATTTATACTCTGCAGCGACTGCGTGGAGTGCTAGCTAAAAGGGGCTAGACTATTGTGTTACAAGCACCGCAGCCATCAATCTTAGGTTTACCGGGAAATTATTCACGCGTTTTTATCTTGGAAAAAGACGTTCTTAACACAAACTTATCTCGTAATATGGAGGTGACAGTGACAAGTCTAAACTGGTTAAGGGTCAAGCCTGGGCGAGGATTCTGTCGATGATTCTAATGAGGAGGCTGTTCAAGAGTCGTTGGAGAAATTGACATGGTTCATGTATTCAGGTAATACTCCGTGTCCCCCAGGTGATAAATAATGACCGATTTCTTAAGATGGAAGCAAGGAAGCTCAGAACATCTTTGAAGGCAAAAACAATGGGCGAGGAGCGAACGGTATGGACGTGTTCGCCTGTATGATCTATGTAATTTACCTTCAACGTACAGTGACACATAAGTTTTGGTACATGGACAAACGATTCCCGCTTTACGGACACTTACAACAACTTATATTCGTGTTCCCGGTATTAAACTTAAACTACCTTGCAATGGAGGCTATAATCCGGGGATTTTTTTTAATACGAAGCTCTTTTTATTAAAAATTCTCACGCATTGGCCTCCATTGCAAGCAGTCCAATACCGAGGAGTTGAGACACTCCTAGAAAATGCTTTTCTTCAAAAAGACATGGCCTTGTTAATTTCTAATAGAGACAGTTGTTTTGGACTCCCGCTCATAAATTTTCACCTGCTTTTAAAATGGATATCATGTTAATAAGAACATTTCATGTGGTCCTTAATTATCCAAATTATCGAGATTTGATTGAAATTGAAAAGGAGACCAAATTAAGATATTGTATCAGATAAAAAAGGAGTAAGGAAGAGATGTGCACGGAAGTCACCGAAATACGAAACTAGGAAATTCTTGTTGGCTGTTTCTATTGAAACAATCAAATACAATATGTTTTAATGAAAATAACACTTTTAACTATTTGTGTAGACATGAACTACCATGAAGTTCATTTCCGTCTCTTACAGCTGATAATTAATTAATTCCTTCTGGTTTTGCCGGTTATGTCTCTTTACTCAGTGACCCAACTGAAAGATTACCTTGTGCAGACAGAACATACGATCAAAAATTTATAATATTTAGAGAGGATCCTATACCAGCCCTAGCTGGCTTTCATTATTTCACTGAATGATCCATTTCAGATTAATTTCTGTTGTTACAAAGCAGAAGGGTCATTTGATGCAGCTTGTCGTTTGGACTGCAAAAAATAATAGTCCACCGAAATGTGGATGCCTCATTTCCTGTAACTCTTGACTTTATCTTGATTCCTAAAAATGAATGTAAAATTAAATTTGATTGTATCTATTTATTTGTAGTTTTAGAAGGTGAAAGGCGCGAATAGCACGAGGACCCTGACGAAAGGCAAAAATAAAATGTCTTTATTTGATAAACTGCGTGTTCTGCGAGCCAGTTGTGGAGCTATTTGTGAAGGAGTGTTAGAGTGAGTTTTAAATTAAACATGGGAGAACAACATGTAATTATTATGAAGTGAAATGTTATTTATTTAAATTATATGAAGGAAATATAATTATGCTGCTCCGGATGATGATGATGACGATTCTGACGACTACAACGATGAACGATAACGAAGGTGTAAGAATTTGGCAATAACTAGGCCTTACCCTAAACTTCACAGCCATAGAGCTCCATTCTTAAACAAGGCCAACTAGAATACCCTGAGGGAACAAACCGCAGAGCAAGTGTGATGATCGGCTTTTGTAAATTGTTCTTCACAATTCCACTAGCATCATTGTTGCCATAGAAAATCTGAAAGAAATGGAAAAAACGAATAACAAGAAAAGTCAGTCATTAGAAATCAAAGAATATAATAAATAACGAGTGTTGAAAGACAGAAGTTTAAACTAAATAGATGTTTTTGTTTTTCAATTTTTATTTCACAATTCGCTTTTAAGCAAAAAATAAACCTAACGAAGACTGTTTCAGAAATCGATTAAATATTTGCGTCCACACGACCGAAAAAAAAAATTTAATTTAATTTGCTCCAGTATACAGCACTACAGTACACTTCAATTGCAACATATTTACAATACACTACTTATGATATACTTACAATTCATTGCTTCACACATTTGGCTTCGTTTTTTTATATAAGAAACGATTTGTTATGAATTTATCATCGTGCGGCTTTTATCGCCATTCACGTAATTGCAGCGTTATTTTCCTTACGGGGAATATGACAATTAGTAGATTAATCCAAACTGGTCAAAGACGAAATCATGTGCTCATTTTCCCTAAATGGCTAACGTATTAACAAACTGGCGTAAGGCCCTCACTCCAATGACATCATCACCATGCCTTATTCCAGTGGATTGCTTTATTACTTTGCACTTTGCACCCCATTAGATTGACGTAAGAATAATTGATGAGGCAAGTCATTTAAGGAAGACACTGGGGAATCCGACAATCAAATATTGACGATTAATAACCTTCCATACCTTTTGAGCATTGTTTTCTTTGTACCAAACGAACTTGTTGCTTGATTGCTTGTATTTTATAGAGTATCGAGTCACCCACGATTTGTCGTGCTCACTTCCTTGTGTTTCTATTGCCGTTATCCGTGTTGTTTTTTGAAAATCAACTTGAATAAAGGTGGCAGATAAGAAAAAACCAAACATGTTTGCACACCAACCATATGGGCCATTAAGGCGTCCCCATCGTGGTGAGCTAACTTGAATGTATGGTTGCGACTGGGAGATTTGCTTGTCCTCAATACGTTCATCCTCCATACCAAGTGGAACTTCACAAACTGAAAGATTTTAAAAAGGTAAAGGAATTAAAAACGTCTGAGTCAGCACCTTTTCTCTTAATGTTGTAAACCAAATGATATTAAATAGTGATGTTGTGGAACGTTTCCTCGTACGGTGTAATTATTGTTGTTTTCTTTATGGTATTTACACTAGAAAAGTTTGTAAACCACGAGCCGTCAGGCGAGTGATTTACAAACTTTTCGAGTTCATCGAATTAAGCGGTAAACCAATCACAGCGGCTGAAAGCAAACTGTGGCCGGAGTAATTCACGCGAAACAAAGGACTGCACGGAAAGTTTACAAGCATACAAAATTCACAGACTGCCGAAGTTATTTAGAATAAAGGTTAGTTTCAAAAACTTTGTTTCGGAAATTATTTTTATTTCGAACTTATTTGTTTTCGTTTTCGCCGAATGACAGACTTTACAGAAAGCACTGAAATTGCATAAAACTAGAATTAATTCAAACGCATACAAAGACACAGCGTGAGTTTCTGCCATCAAGATAATTCAAGTAAGCCTTCACCGCAATCAATTTGAAGTGCTTTTTTTCTTTCAAATAAGGTTTCCGAGTAAATGTTTAATGAAAATATATCCATGTTATTAATTTTATCCCAGCCCGGTGAAAGCGTAACTTTTTGTCGTGTTGCTTCTCATATGATTGTTTCTGTGTTTTGTTTTGTTTTCCTCTAGCTATACGCTTAGCTAATTCGCTCCACTTACGGTGGCGGCCAAAATTCATTGTAGTGAACCACCCTCAGAAAATATTCATTGTGATCATTTATGAGAATCGTATTGTCTGTTGTAATCATCACATAGACCAAAATGAGACATTAAACCAACGTCAATTATTCGTCCTTACAGGTCGAGCGTAGTGCTGCCTTGTCGGGGAGCAGGAGTTTACCGGCACAATAAAACAAAGGTTTTTACCTTTTGGACCAATCAGAGTGCGCGTAGTATCTGAGGTTAGTTCATAAATTACTTTAGGACACAGCTGAGCTTCATAAAACCTGTCAACGGATAATTTATCACGCATATCTTTGCTATGGTTTAGTATCATCAACCCATTTGTAGTTAGAGCATGCATCGTCAGTTCTATAAAGCAGTTAGTATAACGTAAATACAAAATAAAATATCTTCAAGACACAACCAATATACTCGTTTACGATCGTGTAAATCACATGGCAAATACTTATGTTTGGACGGATTGGTATTGGGAGGACACGGAATAAACCGGGAATACGAAGAAGACGGAGGTGAAATGGGAAGGAGGACAGGGCTGGAGGGTGCCCGCACCTTCCAGAAAGAAAAACACAAAGCTGTCGGTGTAAATATATACTTGAGGTTTTTCACGCAGGGATGATGTTTAGGAATTTTAAGTCCAGTTTATTATTTGTAACCATTTTTAATAGTAACTTAATTAAGTATTTTATTGTAAATAATATCGTATTTTAGCATTTTATTGTAAATAATATATTTTTAGCATTCTAATTATTTTAAGCTGAGGGCCCCAAGTTTATCAGTAACTTAAGTTACTGTCACGGGTCACCCTCATTAAATAAAGTCTTTCACTTCACTTCACTTCACTTCACTTCAGGAAAAAGGACTCTGAATCCAAAGGTCCGGCCGTTCAAGCCACGGCCGGGGTCATTGTGCTGTGCTCTTGTGTGATGCAATTTTCTCGTGTTAATTCTTTCCAAACCTGGAAATACTGTAAAACAAGGTATTTGCAAAATTTAATGCTACGGGATTGGTAAGTAGCCCCTACCTGAAGGCGGATATAAGTGTGAAAGATTCGTAAATCGAAATCAAGTGGGGCTTGAAACCTCTTTTCTAATTCCAACGAACTAATCTACACCCCACACGATGGTATTCACTTGGCAGAAATCGACGAGGAATTGCTGCCTTATTGGCAATGGAATGATTCTGCGATCATCTCTACTGCATTTATTCTAAGCAGCGTACAAGCTCAACTTCTTTGTTGCACGCCATGTTAAAAGGTAGATGGTCGCTCTTTTGTTTGTTTGCGTATATAATGACCACAAGCTGAATGGTTTGAAAAGAACACGCGTACAGATGCTTTACTTTTAAACAACAGTGCAAAAAGACGTGGATGGAAGGAAGTAACCTTATCGTTTAGGTTGAGCCGCGAAACAATATTTTTCGAACATTTCCACAAAGGCATTGCACCATCTAGGAAAGGAAAAAACTTTCCAATCTTGGTACCAATAAATAGAAAACCAAGGATGAAAATAGTTCTTGCTTTATTCGTGCCTTTGTTTTGTACAGTCAAATTACACAGCTATAAGCTGTCTCTACAAAAGTAAACAACAATCCTGTGACAGATTGACAACAGATATTTCAGTTTTCACTTGGTCTTTAACTTACGTTGTTGATATATGTCTCGTTTCTCTTGACAGTAACCATTTAAAAACAATATATTTTTAACTACAACTTTTTTTTTTTCTGACGAATTTTTTAAGTTTCCAGGTACTTCAGTTCTACTTACTATTCAAACCATAGAGGCCATTCGAATACCTCAGTTCTCTGTCTTATATATCATCAAGACAAAAGCGTGGTCGTTTCACTAACCGGAGGTTTTCTAGATTGACCCACCTTGTCAATTTACTGTTATCAAACTTTACTGCAACAAGGGCTGAACCCGAAGTACGCTTGACAGTACCCGTTCGATGCCATTCTGGACGCTTGTCTTTATGTTGGGCTATGACTGGTGCATTAACAGTGATATCCTTTATTTCTGGAATTTTATCTATTATAAGCACTGACTTAGTTCTCGGATAACTGTGCGTTTGGCGTTTATTTACTTTCAAGGCGAAGTCAACGTGTGTGTCATTTAACTTTGTGATGTAAGCTTCGTAGTAGTTAACGTTGCCGCCTTTATACGACCACAATCCCCAGAACATCGATCCAACCAGGACACAATCTAAAGAAACAAATAATTTAATTCCATTAAATTTAAATTTAATTTATTTTTCACGAGTTTAGTCCTGTTAGGCTTCAATGGCGGAAAACGAGCACTGTTATGCTGTGTACCATACACGGCCAATCAGCCAGTAATAATAATAATAATAATAATAATAATAATAATAATAATAATAATAATAATAATAATAATAATAATAATAATAATAATAATAATAATGGTGATAATAATTGATAACATGGAGCGATTTGGAAAATTATTTTATCAAAGTTGAATGCTAAAATGTTTTTAAGACGGAATCCGCCAGGACTTCGAGTAGTTGTTGGACAAAATTATGTACCAAAATTATTTACACCTTATTGCAAGCTTTTGTGTTACTGCTTCAAATATCTTATCAAAAGAAATCTTTTCTAACAACACCAAACATCGAAAACCAATCTCGAAGTTCCGCTGAATTCCACTAAATCGCTTAAAAGACGCGAGCTTTTGCCTATAGCTTGTGAACATTAAATTTCATTTTCTCAGGCTCTGATAAGAAATTGTTGTACCAAAATTATTTACACCTTATTGCAAGCTTTTGTGTTACTGCTTCAAATATCTTATCAAACAACACCAAACACCAAACAACCGAAAACAAATTTTGAAATTTCACTGAATTCCACTGAATCGCTTAAAGACGATTTTACAAAATGGCTGCACGTGAGAATTTCCCTATAGCTTGTGAACTTTGAAATTCATTTTCTAAGACTCTGATAAGAAATTGTTGTTGGTGTTATCAGTGATAATTACTTACATCTTTACCTTTTATTTAGGGTAGAAAATAATGCAATAGGATTTAAATTATTCTGGTGCTCGATTTTTGTCCAACTTAAATAAATATTACTCGACTTCCTGGTGGATTCCGTCTTAACAATCATTGTAAAATCTCTGAAAACAGGCAGACGACGTTTCGGGGCGACTCTACTGTGCGCCGTTATCAAGTCGGGTTTATTGCCCGACACTTAACATCAACGCATTAGTGAACACCGTTATTCTGCAATCAGGAGACATCTTGAAACACAACATGGCAAGAAAAGAGCAAAGATAGATCATAAAGGACATCAAGCCTTAGCTCAACACCCAAAGTGACTCAATTCGCGCCAAACTATCAGTTAACTTGATACTTTGGTACTTTTAATTAAAATTTATTTCTTTCTTCTCTTTTTTCTATTTTGTTTTTCATTGTAATTATACCCATAGGACACACAAATATTTTTATTGTTTCACCTTTTATATATTCTTGTTTTAACTTTTAACCATTTGACTTGATATTGGCGTATAGTAGCGCCGAAACGTCGTCTGTCTGTTGTTAGAGTTTTTTTTTTCAATGATTTTAAACAACATTTTAGCGTACAACTTTTTGATAAAATAATAAATAAATAAATAAATAAATAAATAAATAAATAAATAAATAAATAAATAAATAAATAAATAAATAAATAAATAAATAGCAGAATTAATAAATGATATAATCGCTTGTATATTGTAAGAAAATTACCCGAGGTAGGATCACAGCCGTATAATTCCGTTCTCAAGCAGGTTGACTCTCCGACAGAAGTCAGGGGCTGAATGATTACAGTCTTGGTTACAAATGGCTCTTTAAACTTGTATTTTACGATAGACGATGCGTCTTTGTTTGCCTCAATATTCTGCAAAGGAATACAGAATAAGATGGCGAGTTAGTAAGTAGCAATACAATTAATAGCTTCAGTGTATAAGTTGAATAACCGCAAAACTTCGAAAACACGCCCCCATCAACAAAAAAATGGTCTGTTCAACAATAGGAAAAAATAAAACAGACACCCAAATCCTTTCGAAGATGCCCCCCCCCCCCCCCCCCCCCCACCACTCCCAATATACTGAGCGGGCTTATTGTACTTTGCGAAACGAAACGAAACGAATTGAGAAATCTGCACTTTGCGAATTGAGAAATCTGTACTTTGCGAATTGAAAATCTGTACTTTGCGAATTGAGAATCTGTACTTTGCGAATTGAAAATCTGTCCTTTGCGAATTGAAAATCTGTACTTTGCGAATAGAGAATCTGTACTTTGCGAATTGATAATCTGTACTTTGCTAATTGAAAATCTGTAAAGCAAGCCAAAAGATGGCAGCTTGAACGCCATCTAAACAACAACGAGTTTCCCGCCAACTGATTCATGTGACCGGAAGTTGAAAGTGTCACGCATTCTCTCGTATGGGACAAAAACTGTCTGGTTAACGCTAGTGCTATGAAACGTGAGATAATCGGCTCAATGTTATTGCAAAACGGAGCTGACTATTTGGCTCGCAACTTTCGTTTAGAAATAATCGTTGCGGCAAAACGCAAAGAAATAAATTAAAGAATATCGCCGTTACGTAAGAAGAACTCATAAAGAGACGGCTTGGGGAAGCTTCTTAACAAAAATCAACTCGCTAACAACCAATTGAAAAAATAATTAATTCCTCTTATATTTCAGGAAAAGTAAAGATATTTCAATTCACAAAGTACAGATTTTCAATTAGCCATGTTCTAAACGAGCAGGGGGCTGGTTACGAGCATATTTTCTCTTCGGTACAAACATTCAATATCGATTGAATTGAAAAATGGGGCACATCATCTGAAAGAGCATCCAAAAATTAGTAAATTCACCAAATTTGACGGTTATTGGTTTAAACCCAAAGGCATGGTACACTTAGTATGGATTGGAGGGACAGGCGTCCTCCAATCCATACTAAGCTCTCTTATTTTAAAAGTGTACCATGCCTTTGCGTTTAAACCAATAACCATCAAATTTGGTGAATTTACTAATTTTTGGATGCTCTTTCAGATGACGTGCCCCATTTTCAATTCAATTAATATTGAATATTCGTACCAAGAAAAAATATGTTCGTACCCAGTCCCCTGCTCGTTTAGAACATGACCAATTCGCAAAGTACAGATTTCTCAATTTGCAAAGTACAGATTTTCAATTCGCAAAGTACAGATTTCTCAATTTGCAAAGTACAGATTTCCAATTCGCAAAGTACAGATTTTCAGTTTTCAATTCGCAAAGTACAGATTCTCAATTCGCAAAGTACAGATTTTCAATTCGCAAAGTACAGATTTCTCAATTCGTTTCGTGTCGCAAAGTACAATACTTTTAAAGTAAGTCAAACTTTTCCAATTTCAAGGCGCTATTGTAGGATTCGTTTCGTATTTACTAGTTGTATTTACCTTGTTGAAGAAAATTTCACGTAAGTTCAGTGGTAAGTGAAAGCAAGTAAATCTCTTTACTTAATGGAGGCTTTATTCCTTGCTTAAACTTTTTTTTATCTTAAGTTATCTTTCCTACTTTTTTAGCCTCCAGATATTTTTTAACAGTAAGTGTCTGTACAAATTGAATACGTTGTGGCCATGGCCAAAAAGTACTACAAATTTAAATTGTACTCATACTTGTATGGCTAGTTAACTGACTGAATGATATGTGATAATTATTATATTGTTATCTTAAGTTTATCGCGAACAAATTGCGGCCGATTTCATTGGATAGACTACACACTTTAAAGCAAACGTCGAGTAAAAAACGCTCACTTCAGGGGAAAAAAAATGGAAAAGATAGAAAATTCAGGCATCGTGTTTTTTTGGGTTAATGATTTCACATGTGTAAAATGTAGCGTATAAAATTAAACTTTATCGGCTATGTGCCCATATATTTTTGGGGGAGTTTCTTAGATTTTTGTCTGCCATTGCTCTTAATACGCTTTCAGTTACTTCCTTGTCTGCATTTGGTTGTCGAAAAACTTCGTTGCCATGCAACCCTGCTCTAGTCTACTACACAGCATGTTATTTGGGTCGTCATGCAGCGCCTCTCCTCAGAGAGGAAGCATTGTGTAACGAGCCCAAACAACGGCTGTGAAGGAGTCTGTGACAAAATATCCGGCATTATTATTCAAAACTCGCGCGATGCCCATATATGGTCAGAAAGCCATTGTTATCCGTCATCCCTACATAACAGATATCCTGCGATATGCGTAGGCTGCCATGATTCGTCTTTAATCTTGCAAAGCGCTGCACAACCACAGCTTTTCTCGCTACAAAAAGCGTTTTGTTGACAATTTGGTGAATATTAAAACAATTATCCTGCTCAATCTTGCGGAATATCGTCTGATTTTAGCTCGGCTAAGTATCAGGCGATATCGCAGGACAATTGTTAATTATCTGCAGTTTCAGAAAAAAAAAACATAAATGAGTCATTTGGAGTGCCACGTGGCTCTTACCTTTGTTGATCCAGACTCGCTGTAAGTTACAAGTGTTGCACCAGCCATGAAGCTGATTCTGTAGAATTTAACCCATGTATTTTGCCCTGTTCCTCCCTGTATAGCAATCACTGTAAGCTTGTAAGTTTTACTGAGGTCAATTTGTAGGTGATGCGGTCTTCCGCTTGGTCTTGGACACAAAGCGGAAGGACCATTAAGTCGTGCAGCACTGGGTCGATGGACAGAAGATGCAGGCGAGGTCGTCCTGATATCCTGATTAACGTTTTTATCCAAACCAAGAGGCCTAGCACAACCTAAAAGATGCAGCATTTCATAGATTAAATAAAATTTATACTTGTAATTGTCTCACTGGGTGCGAATAATAAATGAAGGGTAATCTGAATATTAGCAACCTTATCAAGTATGAGAGTGCATGTTTGCAACACAAGAGATAAAAAAAAAACTAAAAAAAAAAAAAAAAAATAGGCAAGAACTACAAAAGGCGATACCAATATTATTTATACTGTGATTTCAACCTGGTTTAATTAAGGATTAGTTATCACTTCTTCTATTTGCATCTTTCAGAATCTATAACAGTACTATATTGCCTTGCATTTGTAAATGATAGCATGGCTGATCTTTACTTACTAGAACAAATGGGTTTGGAATCGGACCATTTCCCATCCTGACAGAATATCACACGACTCCCAATTAACTCCAGTGGTGGATTGCATTTAAACGTTACATTTGCTTTGCTTCGATAATCATCTCCCTCTTTTACACCATTGTCAGGTATGCCAGGGTCACTACATCGAGCTGTCAAAGTTAAGAAACACGACACGTAAGGTTGGCATGTACTAAAACCAGGAACACCAAGGCACCCCAGAACAGCCCGGAACACCCTTCCAAAAGCTCACCCTAACCGCCAAAAACACTAACTGTTAACCAAACCACCAACCGCTATCTTTTAACCATAATCCTAATCGTAAGCCGGTGTTCCTGCTTTTAGTACATTCTTGTCGGATTCGACGTTGAGAAAGAAAAATATCTTGTGGTTCCAAATTAAAATTAAATTCTCCTACATTTAACAATTTAAATCAATTATAATAAAAAATACCAAACTTCTTTTTTTACTGCATATTGTTACAAATAATTTTGATTTTAAACTAAGATAATGAACGGACGATATGACGGGATCATATAAATTGGATTATTATACATTAGAATTACTTTGAAACATGTGATTGGTCGAGAGTATTCAGTAAATATACAGCAGCATATGAACTTGACATGATAACCCAATATCTGCAGCAGATATTGGGTTATCATGTCGAGTTCAAAGTCCGCCTAGTTTCCAAGCCCCTCGTCCGTGTAGTGACGTTTCCGAGGAGGAATTGAAAGTTTTGATCGAGAACAAAGATTCTAAAAACACCAAGAGAACAACAAAAACAAGTGTAAAAATTCTGAATGATTATTTGAGGGAGAAGAACCTGGAGGGACCACAAGATAAAACTGCTTTGGCCAATGTTCTGACGAAGTTTTCCGTCGGCGCTAGAAAAATTGTTTGAAAACGTACAATAAAACAATTATTGAATTATTTTTATTTTCGCAGATAACACAGACCTCGGTTTTGATAATTCACGATATCATGCTAGACCTCATCCAATAATTGCTTAATAGTGTTTAAAAGATGGCGAAAACACTAACGGTCGTCTCCTCCATTTATACCTTGTGGTTGCACGGTTTTGGCCTTTTCCATTTAAAAAAGCTCGCAAGCTCTAGATTATCTGCATGGTTCTTAAGCCTAGACGATAAGCTTTCAGATGGTTAAATTTAGTTTAGATCTACGCGGCAATCAAGTTAAGATAACTTAGATACCTTTACATTCTTACCTTCACAAGATGGTGTCTGATGACTCCACTCACCATCGTTGCATTTTATCCATGATGCTCCAACGAGGTCAAAAGGCCCGTCTTTGCATTTAAATTGCACACTACCACCATGGGTATAGTTCATACCAAGTGGCCAACCATTTTGAGGCATTCCAGGACTGTGGCAACGTTCTTCAGTTATAAGAAATGAGTAATTGAAAATGTTAAGACAGAAAGCGCGAAAATGGCGACTTATTTTTACCCTTGGATGTTGAAGGTGGGCGGAGGCGGGTGGTAAGGGAACTTTACTTTGTGATACTGAAATTCTTTGTACATATTTTCGGATATTTTGCGTGTCATACGGAAAATACGCTACTCAGGTCCCGGATGGAGTGGCGTATGGAATCTACGAGTGGTTTAGTTCCCAGAAAAAAACACTTCCTCCATATTATAAAATACGGTACGGTACGGCGGATATATATAAAGAAAATAATTAAAAAGATAATAAGATAGGTAAAAAGTGACAACAAAACTAGCGGGATAGGTAATATTAAAATGAGGTAACAAAAAAAGAAGTTGCGTTAGTGAATCAATTTGAGACATTTGAGAGGAAGACGGCAAGTAACATAGCTCTTCTAATGCTGTTGCAGAGCTTAAAGATGTTTTTTTCTTCTAAACTGTTCTATAGCGTGACTGATAATAAAAGGCCATTTGTCCAGATCTAGGAAATAATGAAAAGTTTGACCAAAATTCGACTTTTCTGACATTATTCCATTCTATTTGCCTTCCAGTTTTCTGTATATTTTTAAAATTTTGAAATAAATAGCATTCAAGCCTTACCATTCAGGCGGCGAAAACGCGCAAATCCGAAGAATCAACATGCCGAACATCTGCCGTGCCACCATGTAAGTACCCTGGGCGTGATGACACGGTGTGACCACCACCCCCCCTCCCCCCGCAACCTTAGAAAATCCTAGTTACGCCCTCGTGCTTCATAATGAAAATGAGGCTTAACAATGTAAAACGTTAAGAACTGCAACAAAAAGGAAGATCGTTGACGTTGCACGATATTCGGATCCTTCTATAATATAGTGAAAATAAATGGTAGTGAGGGAGTGGATTAAAATCCTACATATAACCAACTAGGAAAGTGCAACTACTCAGTGCTATATTTGCATCATTGCTGATTACTCACTCCTGCACTCTGGTATTTCACCGTTCCATACTCCTTTCCGACAAGTTAAAGAGGCTGGACCACGTAAATCATAACCAAAACTGCATTCAAAAGTAATTGACGAATCATAGCTGTAATCGTCCCCGATGATTCTTCCATTCTGGAGAGGTCCTGGATTATTGCATGTGCCTGTAATGGAAAAAAGTATAAATTAATGACACTATTTAGACGTTAAAGTATCATATCAAACACAGAAATCTTTATTACTTAGTCTATCTTGTAGTATTGACATACCAAAAAGCATTAAGGGATAGTGACGTTCCGAGCCTTAGCTCTTCGTCTCAGGAAAAAAAAAAAAAACAAACAAAAAAACAAAACAAAAAAGGTAAAATGTAAGTGGACGGAGGTAACCATCACGAGGTGGACAGGGTGGGATGGGATAGGGGAAGGATGTACTTTATGAAATATGCACGAGAGAATAGCTCAAACCTTGACAGGTTGGAGAACTTCCATTCCATTTTCCATTCAAACAAATAATCTGCTGAGAACCGTTAAGTTGGAATCCTTTCTGGCATGAAAAAGTAACTAAGGTTCCATGGTTAATACCGTTATTATGTACTCTACCATCAGAGATCGCTGGCAATGGTTCACAAGGAGCTGAAAAATAAAACGACATGAGGAAAGAAGTCAACAAAACGAAAACTAGTGAGCTCTAATATTTAATATAATATTACATGTACAAAGGCGAGAGAATATTTACCTCTACATTCCGGCTTATCCGAATCCCAACGGCCATCGTTACATGTCAATTGAGGATTGCCAATCAAACTGTAGCCTTGGTCAGTGCATTTATACGTGACTTTCTGTCCATGGGAAAAGTCGTTTCCAATTTTTATACCTCCGGCCATTAACCCAGGCTCATCGCAAGAGGCTACGAAAACACAATAAAATTTAAAAGGTATGCATAAAATCACAAAATAACTGCTCCAACCACCCTTTTCTCGTGCCCATTATAAACTTACCCATGCAAGAAGGACGGCTTGTATTCCATGAACCATCGTCGCAGTGACGCACGTTTGAGCCAACCACAGTGTACGTCACATCACAACCATACTCTACATTGCTACCATGTGGCAGGCTTTGACCATTCCAAAATACGCTATTTCTTGTGTATCCATTGTTTGGGTTACCATCGAAAGTACATCGACCTAAAGAACAGAATAATTTTACGTTTTCAGAAGGGTTTACTTTCTAGAGTGTCCAAGTTGTAAAACTAAAGCGAAAAAGTGCAAAAAGGCACTAAGTTAATTTATCGCGCCTTAGCTTTGATTTCTCTCAAAAGATGGAAAACAACATAACTTTTGTAAACGTAGAAATTGTGGGCATCTGTTTCCAGTTGAAAAAGAGCGTTTCTAGAATCTTGCCTTCCACTAAATACATTAACGTGTATGTGGAATTTCGACATATTAATCGCAGGAATTGCTAATTTTATAGGCTATTTATTTTAAAATCTTTTCCTCAGTATGTTCCTCTTTTCATTACTCACTGAACACGTATTAACATTCTAGCTAAAGTGATCGAAAAGTTTTTTCTTTTTTTGCAAATCATTTTAATCACCGTCATCTGCGGTTGTAGATAAATTTATACATGCAATGCCTGAGCACAACCCAGTATTTTTAATCTCATTTACAAATGGTAATACAACGAGATATAGTCCACAAAATCATAAATGGGGAGGCCAGAATGTTATCCTTTTAGTGACCGGGTATTTCCTGGACTAGACCAAACATTTAAAACAAATATCGAGCAATCTGGTGATATTAATGATTATTATGAGTAACAGTTTTATAACAACAGTACCTTTGCATTCAGGTGCGTCACTACTCCACTCTCCACCACCACACCGGATTGTGGCATTTCCCACTAAGTCATAATTTTTATTACACTTGAAAGCAACTGTTTTGCCATCCTGAAAATTGTCTTGCAGGCGTTCACCGTTAATTGGCTCACCGGGATCTGGACATACAGCTGTGTTGACAACAAGGACGTGATAAATAAAGAAATGCAAGTTACAAGATGAAACAATAGTAAATAAAGGCGAGAAAACCTTCCGTTTTTCCACTATGAGAGGTTATAGTACTTTACCTTACTTCCGTCCTATACCTATGACTTAAACTACCTTTTATAGTTAAACAACGGCATTGAAAACACGTTTTGACCCCAAGAACCTAAATCTTGCGAGAAAAGAAAATAGATTTCAGCTAGGCACTGTAAAATAAAAGTCTAACAGAAGTATCATACATAGCTACGTTTTCCTCAGAAGCTGTTAAAGTGCATATGAAGCGAAATGTTTCAATGCATATTTCCAATGTTTGACATCTCAAATAAAAGAAAGAAAGTTTGAGATTATGGGGAAACAAATTGACGATTTTATAACTCATGAAAGTCACCGCATTTTGCTCTCAAAAATAGTCTTCAAATCGCGCGGCCAAACTACCTCGTGACGTCACTTTCGTTACAGACTACATCGTAATCCTCGTCTGTTTCTTCTCTTTTACCTTCACTTCCCGCGCGAAAAGCCGTACGAAACGCTAAATTCGGACTCGTCACTTGACATTTTTTCTGTGTTTCAGAGGGATTCACAGAGACACGTGGAGTGTAATCAACAATCTGGATAAAACTCGATCCGGTCTCCGGACGCTTTTGATCGGAAAGACGGCCGAAATCTTTGTTGGAAAGAATTTTTAAGTTTACAGTGGTTTTGTATACATATTGAAAACCTTATTACGGTAGAAATAAATTTCGCTTTGTATGCACTTTAAGATGGATGCCAAAATAAACAGATTGAGACCGTTATGATTCATTCCTAGGAATTTTTGTTACAGGGAAATATTTTACGAGTAACAATATGAAATCAAATTGGTGCAATACGACTTTCATCTCCTAGCTTACAGATATTGCAGCCCAATTGAGACTCCAAGGTTCTTCTTCTTAATCCTTATAGCCCCAGTGGGGCATGGGGCCGCAATCGCCCCAAGATTGCTTTGTCATAGATCTTTTATAAGTAAAATTATGATCGGATTCCTATAGCTCACCGACACAATCCGGCACAGAGCCACTCCAAAAGCCATCGTTGCAGATTATCCGTTTATTGCCAACAAGTTGATAATTATCATCGCAGGCGAATGTCACCAACGACCTGTGTCTAAAGCCGTTTTCTTGCATTTTTCCATTTAATGGTACTCCTGGGTTGCCACATGGCGCTAAAAGGGAAATATTTTGCATATCATAAACACCGGGTGCCCTAACTAGCGAAGTGTCCACCTGCTGATCCCACAAAGTAAATACCACCTTGTAAATACCTTATCACCTTGAAACAGGTGTAAGCAGCAAGAACAAAAGACTGTTTCTTGAGTCTTTACATTCTTTCCTCGACAAAAACACTATAAACGAAAGAACGCCCTTCCCAAGGGTTTACGCATCGCTGGTTGCTCCCCAGGGAGGCAACGAACAATAACGCCAATGCAACTAATTAGAATTCTGCGAACCTTGCAAAAAATCCATCATTCTCTGAAGAAGACCGCAGAAGGCGATCGAAAATTTAGAGTATCCCTTTTTATATTTTTTAGATCTGTTTAAACCGTTTATATATTTTAAGCTATGACCACAGATCGCTCCAGCAGTTTTATTTGGGCTAGAATTTATTTAGTCTAAGTTAAATATTCGTAGGCAATGATTTCATTCTTATTCAAATGTACCTTTACACATTGGAACAACATTGGTCCAGCGCCCATTGTCGCATTCCTGCATATTAGCTCCCACCATCTTGTAACTAGGGAGGCAGCGGTAAGTTATTTTTTCACCGTGTCTGATCACGTCAATGTCACCTCTATTCCAACTGCCTCTGACGTAAAAACCGTGTGTGGGTCTTCCTGAAAACCTGCAACGAGCTACGAAAGCATTGTACGGTAGTAAGTAAAGCTATTTAAGCACAACTAGCTCGTAGTTCCCGGAGAATTACTCCGGTTTCTGTAGAATGAAGTGGCTAGGAATATTGCTACTCCCCCTGGACAGGATGCATATCCATCGCAGGTTGCTCCCCAGCACTGTCAGGTTGCCCCAACAATCGTCCGTAAGAAAAAAGATGGCGGCGGTACATTTAACCACAATACCTTGCAAACCTAACACCGCCCACATGGCACATAGAAATCTATTTTTTTGCTAAATTATTCACCGTACTAACAACATTGTTCATGCTGGGTTTCAGCGTTTTAGAGCTTTTCTGTGCGTTTTCATGAGCATTTTTACAGTTTTCGCGCGCTAAGCATCATAGGTAAATGTACCAGTCGCCATCTTTTTGCGTACGGTGGATTGGGTTCATTGGGTTCGCCATCTTGACTATGCCGTCTTGATTATCACTATTTTCTTTGAAATAACGAAAATTAATAAAAAATCAAGCGAAATGATAATGGAATGAAAAAATATACGAATTGTTCAATATTTTTTAGGCTAAGTCCACACTAATCAGGATAATTTTGAAAACGCAACTTTTTTTTCTCCGGATTGGCCTTCCAACAACACAAAAACGCACTTTTTTCTCACGAAACCCTTGATGAAAACGCTCTCCAGAGTGGATAAATTTAAAAACGCAGGCTAAATCCAAAGTTTTTTTAAAAAACAGTCAAATTATCGCGGACTCAAGTAATGTGCGCATGCTCTAGTGTACATTAAGGTCATTGCCCTGTTTTGCATTGCGCATCCTTACTGCGCACGATTTTTTTTGCGTCATTAGCACGCGCTCAGAGCGCGCGCATATCCAAGACCTTATGAGTTTGCTATGAGTATATGTTCACTAGGGTAAGGAATGGTTATTTACTCTTAAACAAGCATGGGGACCTACCTTTTTTCAAGGAATTTTACCTATCGTTCATCCTTAGAAAAAAAATCACATGTTTGAAAACTAAATTATTGCTTGAATTGCGTTGCTCACGGATATAAAATTATCACCTCCAGAACGCGCACGCCAGGATGTTTTTGAGCCAATTCCGTCTGATTCTAGTAGTATTTGCCATAAAATATACATTAAATTGATGCTTGTTAACGATATAATATATCTATGACTTTGTTTTAAGATTTGCTTTAGTTATGTGGTTCCTGTACCAATGGAAAGACGCGTTAACTGATCAAATAAACGTGTATTAGTTTGGTGAAATTACAGTAACATGAGATAATAATATCTCGTAAACGGACCCCGGGACATATTCTTGTTATTTTATATTTCGAAACACTACATGATTGATAACAACTTGTGAAAGTTTGACAAAAATCCTATGTTTAACTTTATTTCGGGGGAAAGACCTTAAGCATTTGTGGTAAGGCAGCATTTTAGCGTGGACGATGGAACAATTGAAAACGGTGTAGTGCGGACAGAAAACATTTTCTACGTTTTTGAACGAGCACTCCGTTTTCATATTTACCCAGCTAAGAGTTGAAGTAGCCCAAGAAAACTGGAAGAAATATAGAATAAAGTCAAAAAGACGATACGACAGACTTGCATGAAATTATGACGTCGCTATGGCAACGCCAAAAAATGGACACATGGTTGACATATCAAGGGATGAATGAACAGCTATTGAAAGTTACAACCATAGAGTAACTCCCCTTATCAAAATTCTGAAGACACCTGGAGGGGGGTATATATCCCAGTGTTAATTAACAACTATTATTAAACCCCGAAGTGGAGGTGGCTAGTGGTGGATATTTATCGAGCTGCGAAGCTGCGATTACAGTTTTCGCGCGCGAGTTGCCTGGAGGTGCATAGCAAAGGATATCCCATGTTTGAGTAGCCAATGAGTGCGCGCCAACAATGCTATCCACTGTTTTAGTATATACTAAACTGCGAATGGATGTTACATAAACATTTTATGATGAAAGAGATGGTATTTGTTTGTTAAGTATTATCCAGAAAACAATCCTGGCAATGACAATTTCCTTCATAACACCACTTACTGCAGCGTTCTTTAAAAGTCTTTAAAAAAGTTTACAGTCCTCTTTTATTTTTTAGCCGAATTTATTGAAAAAATTGGACAAAAGGCTGCTGATCCGTCCGATATATCACACAAATAACTTGTGATAAAATTTGAGCGAGGGCATGTATAGAATTACAAAAGCCTTGTACCCCGGATGCGTGAGTACTTTGTTGAACTTCGCTGAACGACTTTACCTCTGTTCTCTCGTTTGGCTGTATTAACGGTCTTTAAAACGCTTGAACGAAAGCGAGAGAGTGCCAAAGAAGGCCGCGACCAGTTATTTAAGACAGAACATTTCACATTTGTTCGTTTTAAATCGAAGCGGTGAATTTGACTTACGCCAGACTAAGTTGTTCGTCTTTATATTCGGAGGAAGGACTTTGAATTGGAAATATGTATGAAATAAAAGGAAATAATATACTAAACCATCACTTTACCGATACTGGGTACATTCGTGGCCGCGAGTCCTATCGTTAGTTTTGGTCTTATTTTCTAAACCAGAAAGAAGATGGTTTTCTATGTTTAAAAGGAAAATAATGTACTTTTGAGGTCTAGAAAAGCAGCTGAATGCCCCGCCAGTTCCACGCTCAGCACCTTTTTTGTAGAACATGGGAATTTATCTTCTATTTGGTAAATATATCTCCAATTCCAAAATTAATGAGACTTTTTGGAAGTAAGATCACGCCTTCATAATATTTAAACAATAGCCCCATTTCGCCTTGGCGCGAAAATATGCACGGACATTATCTGTTTCGAGAATCTAAACATGCGAATGTAAATTGCAAAATTCGAAAACTGGGTAATATCATCTGAGTTTTTGCTGCATCACGTGACGTGTTTAGACCAATCGTGCTTGCAAAAAATATTTGATGGATTATAACAGCAATTATTTATTTTGGCGCCGAAATGTGGTGAAAATTGGCAATTGTAAAAACGTTTCTGTGGTCAATTTCAAACGGTCACGGACAGCTGTAGAGAACCTTTAGAAAAAACGAAAACTTACCTTTACAATCTGGTTCTCTGAAATCCCAATTCTTGCCAACACATGGTAGTTTCTCCTTTCCAAACAGGTCATAGTCTCTGTAGCATCTCCTTCGATAAATCGCGCTTTTTTGCCATGCAATCTTCCGTTGGATGGAGTTCTCGGTTGTGGGCAAATACCTGTTAGACCGAAAAATCAGGAAGTTGTTGTTGCTGATTTCCTTCGTGCTTAGCCAACTGACAAATTGACAACGTGAGAAACTTAGTCTAACCTTTGCAGACTGGAGCCGGATTATCCCAGTTACCGTCGTTGCAAGTGACAGGAGAGACGCCAATCCTTGTATAGCCATCAGAACAATAAAACCTCAGAGACCGTCCATGTCTAAAGTCATCTCCTGATCTCGTGCCATGAGCTGGAGGGTCAAGTCTGTCACATGGTGCTACGGAGTCCAACACGAACAATCCAATCAGCAACATTTTTTCTTTGATACATCACATTATAGTATTTTCCAGAATTAATGTGATAATTGAAACGCGAATTTTAGACTTAGACAAGAAAGCGTAAGCGTGATCTAGCTGGGGGTGGGGACTTGGATTTTAACCACTCTCAGATACCGAGAAATGCAATTGTAATTTAGCACTACAGTTGTCATGATAAGTGCTCAAATAAACCATGAATCCAACGGTTTTCCCTTAAAAACACTTAAACTTAACGGTGTTTAAACGGTGCATCAATCAGAATGAAAATTATTAGTGTTTAAAGTTTTAGCGTAAATCCGATTCTTTAACGATGCTTGTTTTTTTATTGTTACAATCGGCAAATTTGTTAGCGATGTTATCAAGACAAAGTTTTTCTATTTAGGTAGAAATCTCTGTTACGAAGCCATGTCTCAAGTCAAAGAGCGGCGGAAAACGATCGTTCACCAGACGCACTCTTTGCCAGATTTACCAATATAAGCTTGCATTGCATACTGTGTACTAAAAGCGTTTTAGATAATTCCCGGCATTGACATGTTCTCCTTGTCGCTCAGTTAAAAGGTGAGCCTGCTTTGTTAACAGGAATTATTGTTACTTTTGTTCTTTACAAACATCAAAAAGAAAATTTTATCACCAGCCTTAGCTTCTATAAAGATGTTCGCAATCAAAATTGTTTTGGTGTCTTTATTTCAATTTTCGTGTCTTTCATTCTTGATGCTCTGGTTCTATTGTTTTATTTCTTTTTGCTGTATAAAAGTGAGGAGGCTGGGGGGGGGGGGGGGGGGGAGCTGTAAGAGCCCCTCCCCCGTCGCGGCCCTGCAGCATGGTAACATTTTGAAACATCTCCCCTTATTTCATTGCTCTAAGTGACCCAGCCATTAAATTCTCAATGTCTCGAAATGTCAAACCTGGGAACGCATGCGTTTTTGACTGGAGTTTACATGAAACTTCCATTCATTAAAATATGGATAACTTCAAATTAAACGCGGGTCAGGTCTTAAGAGGCTGCCTCTGGAAGAACAACTCACTTGCAAATTCGCGTAAAAATATATTTGTTTTGAAACTCTGGCAACTAAAAGACTTTACCGTGGCTAGAACTAAAACAAATTTGGTTTGATTTGAAATGATGTTCTGGCCGCGTTAGAAGCGATAAAATTTTTTCCCTCTTCCAGGCCCTCCACAACGTCTGAAAAATTAAAGAAATAGGCATTTTTGAAGGAGCTGGAGTTGTAATGTAACTTTCAAGTTTCAATTTTCTAGAATGAGCTCCAAAATCAAGGTCATTTTCAGCCTTCGAACGAACTCGATTTGTAGTGGTCATAATAAACTTAATTTCTCATTTCCAGATAACTTGAGGAAAAATTGGCTACTTTCGTAGTAAACGAGGAATATTTATAAGCAAATGTTTATAAAATTTGTTGGTAGAAGACCCGAGTAAAATGTTTTACAGGATCTCGAGAAATGTTCATTTTTTTTAAATTTTCAGGCGTTGCAATGGACCCGGAAGGGGCAAAATATTTAAGGCTCACAACGCGGCCAAATATGTTTCAGTTCTAGCCTTGGTAACGTCTATTCGCAGAGTTTCAGGCAAAATTATTTTTTTTTACACCAACTTGCGAGTGGGTGCTTCTCATAAAGACAGCCTCTTGACTATGTTAAAAATGCTACCATGTTATTGTTCTTTTTTAGTAATTTTATTTTTGCCTTAATTACATGATTGTTCAGCGGAAACCGTCTCAACGTTTTCTTATATTATGAATGCTTCAAGTAGGCCGTGTATGTGTAGCCACAAATGGGATGTTCAATGAAAACAAGGCAAACAACTGAAGATGGATGCAGGTCATCCGAAACATGTTTTAAAATTTAAAATCGTGTTCCTTTAATTGTTAATAAACTTGTCATGCAAACCTTTACATGATGGTAAACTGTCATTCCATTCTCCATTAATGCATCTAAGCTTTGGTGATCCGAATAACGCGTAGTTAGGGCGACACTTTATTTCAACGACACCACCCTCCTTCAGCGAAACATGTGTAATGATGCCATTCTTAATCGAAGAAACAACAGGGCAGGAAGCTGGAATATCAACAATAGCAGAAATGTTTTCAATATGTTTATGAATTCCGCAGCTGGTCAGTTCAATTGCTCGGGTTCCTATCTGGTGTTATGCAGAAGGAACAAGTTGTATTCCAGGCCCGTAGGGTGGGGGGGGGGGGGGGAGGGGAGGTTCGAGGGGTTCGAACAAACCCCCTAAAATGTTTGAAGTTGGCATTTTTGGGGGGTTGAAAAGATCAAAAAATTTACACAAAACAATCAAATAATGTGACCGGTCGATTGCACGGCGGACTACCTTGCCAGGATTATCAGAGGAAGCCGAAGCATGTTGGCACTATAATGAGAAGTTTTAATCTTTTTGATTGGTTAATTGATGTTCGTCTTGCTTTCCATCCTTGTCGTGGCGCCCACAGCAATCAGAACTAGCGTTAGTTGGCTGGATAAGCAAGCAGGCGCATTTGTCAGAAACCAAATTTTCAAGATGGCGAAACGCAAGTCCAGCAGTTTTACTTTATTGGATCTGTGGCTATTTCATTAACCTGGCACAAGAAGTTGAGGACCACCACAGATTTTGCCTACAGATCTGTATCATGTATCTGACTTTATCGTTGCGTTATAATTCATTATCAATTTTGAGGGAGAGACACACGTTGATTAAATCACATGTGCACATTGCAACATTGATCAAGAGAAGATTTTGGAATTAATGCAGAGCGGAATACTATTATTAAAGATACGGACAGTTACTCGAGTTTCACACACGAAGCAATCATCAGATCATCCATAACTTACGTGATTGCAAAATTGTAAGAATGATTTGTTTAAAAATCACCTTAACAAAAGGGCTGAAAACTCGAAATTGAAAACGATGAGAGGAAAGAACATTGTCTTGTGGATTTCTGGACAAAGGTCTTAGTCTAAGGCAGTGTGTAAGCATTGCAAAATCCTAACCAAAATTTCTGAAAGTTATCTATGCAATGTTGTCTACAAAATTCCGTGCGCTGACTGCAGTTGGAGTTATGTAGGAGAAACTGGCAGATGTTTTAAAACCCGAAGAAAGGAACATCAGCGAAATCTTAAAAACTATACGAGAGGCTCGAACATTGCCAACCATGCTTGGCATAACAATCATTCTATTGACTTTGATGGCGCTACTGTGATAGACAAAGGCAATCACCGTGTTCGAAGAACTCTAGAATCTTGGCATACTGCCAAATCTGTCGGCGCCGATAATAATTCTAAACCATTACCAAGACAATATTCTATTTTATTGTAATTTTTATTTGTTCGTTTGTCCATTTTTTAGCTTTTCACACTTCAATTGTATTTTTAGTTTTTAATCTTTTCACAACCTCCCCTGCATATATTTCCAACCACGCGCTTACTATTTTTCATATTCGTTAAAGGCTATAGTAGAATAGCCGAAAGCAAATATTTTCTTAAACCTTTTTAACCAGAGAACGCTTTTTACCCTTTTAATATAAAATTACCCCCGGGAACAAACAGATATTCTGTACTTGCTAAGACATGGGACAAGTTCAGTAGCTGTTTCGGAAATACATAATTGTATAACATGTCAGATAACTCATCATTCTTTCAATTTCTTGTCCACTCATCCACTCTGCATGTAATTATAATATTTGTGTTTTGAAAACTGTTTAAATGCACACACTCATGTCAGAATTTTTTTAGAATGAAAATTACTTTTCGAAGAGCTAATATTGAAGCAAAATGCATCCCACCTCAGAAATGATGTCAACATGCAGGAAATGGTACTTGAGAGAACCTTAATTTGCAAAATTTCCCGGGGAGGAGGAAGGCATGCCCCCATACCCCCCTAAAGGCTCGCGCCTTGGGCGTTCGTGTTCGCGCCTCCGGTGCCAAAAAAAAAATACCTCCAAAAAAATAAAAGAACCCCCTCAACAGAATCCACCCTACGGGGCTGTATTCTCAACAAATACTTACCAATGCAACTGAATTCTTTCTTGAACCACACAGTCCGGTTTCATAACATTATTGGCGATCCCTTAAGATAATGTCCATCACGGCAGGCCAGAAAAACATGGGTCCCATGAGTGTAGTTGACTTGATTTGGACGAGGATAAATGATGTACGAATTACTTGGAATGGCAGGTTTTGGGCACAACATTGCTAAATGTGGCGATGAACACAAAAAAATGTAACATTATTGACACGAGAGAAGAACAATTGCTTGCTTAAAGTTGTTGTTTTCTAGTTGGCAAATTTTCTTGCCTCAAGATAATAGGATGAGAAAGGACCGAAATGCAGACTGAGGAGGGCTTATCAAACGTTGTAGCAGGGTTTATGGCAGACAGAACGTTTAAAGAGGGTGGTGATATATTGCAAAAACTCTGTTTGCTTTTTTATCTTTTATTTTTATGAGACTACCATTGGAACATTTAGCGCTACCTTTGCTTAGCAATGTTATATACTTTAAAAAAAAAAGATTTAACGAAGGAAAAAGAAATTGACAACCAATAACGACTAAAAACAAGGACTGATATAAAATTAGCGACCCTGTTTGAATAAAGTTACACTTGGTGTTGAAGCTCAGCTCACCATTGCATACTGGAACAGTGGAATTCCATCTGCCATGAATACAGCGCAACGTACGATCTCCAACCAATTGATATCCAGTCTTGCACTCAAACGAAACTACTCGGCCATGTGAAAAGCGTTTACCAAACTTCCGACCATTTTGCGGATCCCTAATCTTTATGCAATAGGCTAAGCAACATAAAAAAATGAAGAAAGGAAAACATAAGAGGGAGGCGGTCCAAAGTCTAGGGTGCTTCTCCTAAGACTGACACGTAAAATCCCTGTGAGATTAATTATATAGTATGCAAAACATGGGAGAAAGAAAACGATTCACCTTTACAAGATGGAATGTTGGCACTCCAGACTCCATCGTTACATGTTAATGTTGACAAACCAAATAAATCGAAGCCTGTTAAACAGGAGAAGTTTGCTTTGGCGCCATGACTAGTGTTAGTCCCATGTAAAGTACCGTTAGCCGGAGCTTGCAGACGTGAACATGACCGTAACTCTGTAAAAAAAAAAACCGGTAGATTTTGATTTTTAAACCTTGGCCAGACAAAAAAAAAAAATGAAATTTAGCTGTTTACCCTCTGTCAGGTAATCGGCAAGTTGAAAAGCAGTGCAAAGAACGATTGAACAAACAAACAAAACAAAGACAAACCGAAGTTAGTCGGGGCAAATAGTTAGTCGCATACAGGTAAACAGGCCACTATTTTCGACTCCTCTGATCAGTCCAAGTGAAAATATCCGGGTAGACCTTGAAATATATTACTTTCTGACATCCGAAATGATTCCCCGACTTTTTTGTGGTTCTCTAATGTAAATTGAAATAAAATGCCGTGTAAGAACATACGAAAGTGACTCTGAAGCTACTGTTCGCCGATTGGGCAAAATAATGCAAAGGATTTATTTTGCTCAATCAGGAGCCAGCATTCGCAAAAAGGCTTGAAAATGGTCTGGAGGGACTCGTTTCCCAGGGGCTGTTTTACTTTTATAGAAAACTTTTGCGCTACGATTTCTGCCCGGCTTACTTCGGTTCGCCCCAACTAACTGTCCCTGGGTCTCCGAGGATGGACAAGGCGGAGAGCTTTTATTGTTTCGAGGTGTTTGGAACCCCTGATGAAAAACGAAGCACCAGTTTTTGAGCTGGCTTCTCAAATGCAACAATTGGAAATTATGCAGTTACATGTTTTGTCAAATGAAACAATAAAAAATTATGCAGTGTCAAATTTTTGCCCTATTCTGTAAGAACGCGATTGCATGCATGATTCATTAGCGTCTCATCCATGAGCGAGGAAGGGGCAGCGTGGTTTAGGAGCTGAAAATGGTTTACGAGGAAGAGAATTAAGTAAAAAAAACGCATTCCCCATCAACAAGGTATAAAAACAAATACGCGTTAACATTTTTAAACAATGACGAAGAACTCGGTTGGAGAAAAATTTCGATTCTTTCAGGAGGCTCGTTTAGAGATTACAATTTGCATTAGGTTTAAAAGCGTTCGACTCTCTGAATTGTTGGCAAAGCAAATATGTCATTGAAGTGGAGCAAAAAGAACGAAGAGTTATATCCACCAAAAACTATTTATGTAATAGTATTTAGTATCCGATACTATCTGTATACTACGGGCACTACAGGCTAATGAATATTCATTTATTAAGATTCAGTGAAGACTGATTAAAACTCAAGTTTCTTGATCAGCGTCTTGATCAGTTTTTGAACTAATCGAATGTGTCTTGATCGGTATGTTCATTGGGTATCACCATATATGCACCTGACCGAATTGATGCAAGCTGATTGGGTCATCAGCTCATGAATTATTAATGAGTTTGAGAAATATAGATGAATACCAACGGGATTGTGTAGATTTGCTTCGAGTAATTCAAGACTGGTTTTTGTTATCTCAAAACATGTACAATGAGGTTTCGGAACAAAGCAAGAGGGTTTGTATTTACAATTTATATTTATAATGACGACCACGAGTGCCACACGCGAGGAGAGTGTATATATTGTCGTGCGTGAACCGCAAAAAAATGAACGTTGTTCACTCCGTTGCCATACACAGTGATTTGAAACCTGCACGCACGTGACGTGAATCGCTTAGTGTATATAGTATGGACGGCGTAGGGCGAGTGTAGAATTCTCTAACCTGCAAAGTGCAGAGGTTGAGAATTGGGTAATTGAAATTAGGCCCTTTTAAGTAATTATTGTGTTGTAAATAAAGCAACTCGATCGTCCAACTGTGGTTTAGAACATAACCAGGGTGTTTACTGCCCAAAGTGCCCAGCTGTTATTTTCTTCAAGCAAATAAATTGGATAGTTTAGTTGACCTAATTTCTGACCAAGTTACGAGACTTAACATTTTCTATATATGCTATACCTTCAGAGTTGACAACTTACTCTCACAGAAAGGCACCATTCCGTTCCATTGTCCATCAATGCATTCCAGCCTTGGTGTACCGACCAGACGAAAATGTTTACGACAGCGAAATTCCAAGGCAGCTTGACCGACCTTAGGGCTTGCCTGAACAACTTGACCATTCGGAAAATGACGTAGGTCTGGACAAAAACCTGAAACGAATAAAACGGGGGGGGGGGGGGGGGGGGGGGGAGGGGGAAGCTTAAAGCTTAAAATAGGAAGGAAGAAAACTGAAATTGATCATACCCACACACTTGAACTGGCTTTGTGTCCAAGTATTTCCAGTGCATCTTATTATGGGTTCTCCGACAAGATAAAAATCTTGTTTACAGCCAAACAGGACGACACTGCCACTATCGTGTTTTCCTTGTTGAAGCGGATAAATAATGGTTGAACCATAGGGAGGGGTAGGTTGATCACACGCAGAACCTTTACAATGTAAAAGAAAGTCGCAGCTGTATTAGCTTATAATATGTTTGTGACCAATATTTTTTAGGACGGAAAACGAGCGATAATAGCAGCGAAGAGTAGAGAGATAGCAGATATATATAGTCTGCCTTTACAAGAATTTATGATAGCCTGCACTCTGTTGTAGTGACTTCACTTACTGAGTCACTGTAAGTGATATATGCAGTCGAAGTGAAGTGAACCATAAAAAAAGTTAAAACAAAAAATGTACGTTACTCGGTAATTTTTCGTATTTTGTCTAAAATTTTCAAACATACTTATCACTTGTCCACAAAATAAATAATTGCTCTAAAATTTCATGGCGTCATGACAAAATGCCAAAGGTTACACGGCATCCTGCCTCGCTAATCAATTCTATTGTGCATCCTGCCTCGCTTATTCAAATTTGTTATTCATCTCATAGTTCCAGATTGAAGTGAATGCTATCGACTTTACAGCATTATTACTTCCAAAATATCTCTAGAACTACGTAAACCTGGTAAAACATATCGTCCTGAAGCTCACCACTTACTTTTAACGCTAATCTAAATTAAAGTTGCTACTCACCATATCCAGCGATCATACAAATTATCCAGAAGTAAAATGCCCAGACAACATGCCCCATTTTGATGCAGAAGCTTAACCCAAGGAACATTTTACATTGCACGTAGTTGGCACTGTTCAGAGGTCCAAGTAATTGGCTCGATTCGAGGCAGAGTTAACTTTGTTCGAGGAGAGTATACGCTGAAACGTGTGTGTGTTACTGATATCTATTGCTATTGAAATATTAACCTCATTTCGCAGGGTAACCATTTGTTTATTTAACAATGTCAGGCGTCTTGAACACTTGCCAAATAACAGCTAGAGCTATAATCTTATAAACTGTTTTCATATTCTTGTAAATAAACACTGACGATCGGAATCTGTCGCCCTACTGCAGTATAGTTATCAGAGTTGGCGGTCCTCGAAAATAAGGCAAATTTACACTCTGCAGCGACTGCGTAGAGTGCTATTTGTGAGAAAGGGGACCGGTAATTATTCATCGGCTGGGGTTAACGGAGGATTTTTGTTACTTTTCTGTAGTACTCACGTGATTCCCCATAAAATATTTAGCATTTTGATTAACCCTCCCCCCTCCCTCATTGGAGGTGGTAGCTTTTATGATCCCACCCCCACCCCTCCTCTCCCATCCACCGCAAAACATCAACAAGAGCGTGGATGGTTGCAAAGTGACTCCTGCTTGGCCATTGTAATTGATGCTTTGAATTTAGTAGCCGATTTGTTATCATTTATCGATAGTAAGCGAAATGTCCTATAAACAGAATACCGTGACACGAAACCGTTCGTAAGTGATGAGCTGAACAGGAAGCTCAAGAGCGATTAAAAGCGCTCTACGAAGAACATCGAAGGTAACAGCAACTGTAATGAAATTTCTGGGGACGTTTCCATGTCGCGTGGGGGACAATCAACAATCGTGAAGAACAAAATGAAGACAAAAGGAAGGTGAAAAAATAAGCAGAAAAGTTTACAGCAGAGGGCATATATGCTTCTAAGAAATCTTATCTGAAGAAAAGTAACTAGAGAGGTTTTTGATTCAGTCAAAAAGAAGAATGCAGTAGAACTGTCCCATATTAAGCGACGCCCTCGGGGAAATAGCAACTGGCCGCTTAATAGAGGCTGACCCCTAAATAAAGGTTCATCAGAGATTAGTATATATAAGGCATTTTAAAACGTCATGTTATTTCAGTACAAAATAGCGTCAAAAAAAAAAAATACAACAACAACCACACGAACAACGACGGAATCACTTGAATACGACAATGAACCTACATTTGAATGATTTTATCAGCCGTCATATTATTTTTTTCGTTACACTTTCCTCTGTCTGAGCTAGCTGAAAACAAAATTAAACCTAATAGAGGTGGCCGCTTAAAAGGGGTTACATTAGCAGCATTGTACTGACAATAGTTCCTGGAGTTCGGTAACTGGCCGTTTAATGGTGGGGGGAAGAGGAGGGGGGAGGGGGGGAAGGGGAGGGGGCGCTAGCTAAAAGGGGCTAGACTATAGTTTTACAACATACATACATACATATACTTTATTTAAACATGGTAAAAACATCAGTTACAAGTTAAGAATGATTACATCACATTAAAAAATAAAACTGATTTACATGTTTGCCGTGTGTGAGCACGAGGGAGACATCAGGCAATTGATAAGTCTTTTAAAGTGGCTAAAGGATCTAGCAGCTCTGGCATCGTGGGGAAGACTATTCCACAACTGTGCCCCACTGTAACAGAAACTTCGTTTTAAAAAATCAGTACGGGGCTTAGGTAGAGCTAACTTATTTGCCTTGTCTCTAAGATTATATCCTGTGCTGAATGGTTTAAATAGGTCTTGTAAGTACTCCGGAGCTTGTTTATTTATGGTTTTGAACATTAGTTTCGCTTTATGCTTTTTCCTTCTGGTATAGAGGGAATCCCATCCTAACTTTAATCGAAGGACGGTAGCACTAGAATAGAAATCCGACTTCGTAATGATCCTAATGGCGCGATTCTGTAACTTTTGTAATTTATCAGTCAGTTCATTGCTGAGACCATCCCACACAGGACAGCAATAGTCGAAATACGGTTCAATGAGAGCTCTATATAGCAAAATAGCTGAATCTTCGCAAATGAATGGCCTCAGCCTTTTAAGAGCACCTGTACCAGAGGAAACTACCCTAGCAATCTCATTGACATGTTTGGTCCATGACAAATGTTGGTCAATGTGGATTCCCAGGGACCTAGTGTGGCAGACTCTATTAATCTGTTGGCCTTCAATATGAATGTTTATTGAATGGCTGGCGGTATTTGAAAGCCTCTGACGCGAGCCAATAAACATAAGCTCGGTTTTAGCAATATTTAAACTTAATTTATTTACCGTCAGCCATTCGTGAAGGTTAACAAGTTCGTCATTTATTGAATGTTCTAGTTCGGGTAAACTATTGGCGGCAATGCTAATGCTGGTATCATCAGCGTACATCCGAGGGGAGGCTTTACTCAGACAATTCGGCAGATCGTTGATATATATCAAGAAAAGGAGAGGCCCAATTAAGCTTCCTTGTGGGACGCCACAGGTGACAGGGCGTGCGCCAGATAGCTCACCATTAACTAGACACTTTTGTTGTCGGTCACTAAGATAAGAGTCAAACCACCTTAGGGACTTTTGATCAACTCCATAGCAAGCTAACTTTCGCAAAAGAATCTTGTGGTTTATTGTGTCAAAGGCCTTTTTCAAATCTATAAATACCACACCATTAATAAAACCGTTATCTATATTAACAGACCAGCTGTTAGTAGCTTCAAGCAAGGATGTAAGGGTGCTATGTATGGATCTAAAGCCGGATTGACAGTTAGCTAGAAGATCGTTTACGTTAAGATACTCATAAAGTTGATTGTATATTATTCTTTCAAAGATCTTAGCAACAGCAGGAATAATCGAAATCGGTCGGTAATTATTGACATCCTGTCTAGCTCCCTTTTTAAAAATTGGCGTAACCCTAGCTAATTTCCATTCAGTTGGAACAATACCAGTGGAGATCGATTGATTGAACATAAATGTTAGGGATGGTGCAAGAATATTGGCCGCTAATTTGAGAAACTTGGATGGTAAATTGTACAGGCCAGTCGCCTTATTAACTTCTAGCTTTTCAAGTAATTTCAGGACTTCACTCGTGCAGCAACTGCCGAAAGAAAAGGTCTTGTTAGCAGTGATGAGAAAACTTTCTGGTTGGGTATTTACTAGAGGTATTTCACTTGCCAAATCATGGCCAATTTTCGCGAAGTGATGATTAAAGGCCTCTGCCATGTCAGCTGCAGAACTTATCTTGTTATCACCAATTTCGATACGAGCAAAAGTTTTCCTCTTGTGATGACGAGAATTTAGTTCATTGATAAGTTGCCAGGTCTTTCGGGGATCCTTTTTATTAGCAGCAAGCTTTTCATAAAAATGTGTGCGTTTAGCATACTTAATAGAATTGTTTACTTGATTTCTGGCGGCTTTGAAGTCCGCCCAGTAAGACTGATGATCCTTATTTTGCTCCCCCTTCTTTTTCAGGAAGTCCCTTTTACGCATTTTACGAATTAATTCGTAAGAGATCCAAGGCGCATTCTTGTTCCTAATTCTTCGTGATTTGGAGGGGGCATGTTTATCTATACAGATGAGTAATTGATTCTTCCAAAACTCCCACATTTCGTTGGGATCTGAAAATTGATTTACATCATCCCATGGTCTTTGAGCTACGTCTCTAAGAAAATCCTCCTTGTTGAAGTTCTTAAAACTTCGAGTAGTAATAATTTTGGCCTCACCAAAATTGGTATAATGCGTTTTTCGAATTAAGTAAATAACGGAGTGGTCGCTGATCCCTAAGGGCACAACTCCTGATCGAACTATTTTATCAGGGGTATTAGTTAAACATAGATCAATTAGTGACTGAGATTGAGCTGTTACCCTCGTTGGCTCTTTGACTAACTGTTTAACGCCGTAGATATCACAAACGCTGCGGAGTTTTGAAGAGTTGCCATCTGCGGCGCCCGGTAACATATTTATGTTAAAATCGCCCACGAGATAAAGCTCCAGGTTTAGACCGTCAATTTTGCCAATTAAGTTTTCAAAATCGTTGAGAATATCAGGCGGAGAATTTGGAGGTCTATACCAGGTACTAACAAGAAATGGTCGTGAGCGGGGTTTGGTTATTTCAACAGTTAAACATTCTAGCTTATCGATAATAAGATCTTTGCGTACTCTATAATTGCACCGCAGCCATCAATCGTAGGTTTACCGGGAAATTATTCAGGCGCCTTCATCTTGGAAAAAGACGTTCTTAACACAAACTTATCTCGTAATATGGAGGTGACAGTGACAAGTCTAATCTGGTTAAAGGTCAAGCTCGGACGAGGATTCTGTCGTTGAATCTAATAAGATGGCTTTTCAAGAGTCGTTGGAGCAATTGACATGGTTATTGCATTCAGGTAATACCTGTCAATAACGGTTGATCCTCCGTGTCCCCCAGGTGATACATAATGACCGATTTCCTTAAATGGAAGGAGGAAAGCTCAGAACATCTTTGAAGGCAAAAACAATGGGCGAGGAGCGAACGGTATGGACGTGTTCGCCTGTATGATCTATGTAATTTACCTTCAACGTACAGTGACACAAAAGTTTTGGTACATAGACAAACGATTCCCGCTTTACGGACGCTTACAACAACTTATATTCGTATTCCCGGTATTAGACTTAAACTAGCTTACAATGGAGGCTATAATCCGGGGCGATTTTTTTTAATACGACACACATGTACGAAGCTCTTTTTATTAAAAATTCTCACGCATTGGCCTCCATTGTAAGCAGTCCAATACCGAGGAGTTGAGACACTCCTAGAAAATTATTTTCTTCAAAAAGACATGGCCTTGTTAATTTCTAATAGAGACAGTTGTTTTGGACCCTCGCTCAAAAATTTTGCTTTTAAAATGGATGTCATGTTAATTAATAAGAACATTTCATGTGGTCTTTAATTATCTAAATTATCGAGATTTGATTGAAATTGAAAAGGAGACAGAATTAAGATATTGTATCAGATAAAAAGGAGTAAGGGAGAGATGTGCACCGAAATATGAAACTAGGAAATTCTTGTTGGCTGTTTCTATTGAAACAATCAAATACAATATGTTTTAATGAAAATAACACTTTTAACTATTTGTGCAGACATGAACTACCATGAAGTTCATTTTCGTCCCCTACAGCTGATAATTAATTAATTCCTTCTGGTTTTGCCGGTTATGTCTCTTTACTCAGTACCCCAACTGAAAGATTCCCTTCGTAACATTGTGCAGACAGAACATACGATCAAAAATTTATAATATTTAGAGAGGATCCTATACCAACCCTAGCTGGCTTTCATTATTTCATTTAATGATCCATTTCTGATTAATTTCTGTCGTTACAAAGCAGAAGGGTCTCTTGATGCAGCTTGTCGTTTGGACTGCGAAAAAATAATAGTCCACCCAAATGTGGATGCCTCATTTCCTGTAACTCTTGACTTTATCTTGATTTCTAAAAATGAATATACAATTAAATTTGATTGTGTCTATTTATTTGTAGTTTTAGAAGGTGAAAAGCGCGAATAGCACGAGGACCCTGACGAAAGGCAAAAACAAAATGTCTTTATTTGATAAACTGCCTGTTCTGCGAGCCAGTTGTGGAGCTTTTTGTGAAGGAGTGTTAGAGTGAGTTTTAAATTACACATGGGAGAACAACATGTAATTATTATAAAGTGAAATGTTATTTATTTCAATTTTATGAAGGAAATATAATTATGCTGCTTCTGATGATGATGATGATGACGATTCTGACGACGACGACTACAACGACGAACGATAACGAAGGTGTAAGAATTTGGCAATAACTAGGCCTTACTCTAAACTTCGCAGCCATAAAGCTCCATTCTTAAACAAGGCCAACTAGAATACCCTGAGGGAACAACTCGCAGAGCAAGTGAGATGATCGGCTTTTGTAAATTGTTCTTCACATTTCCACTAGCATCATGGTTGCCATGGAAAATCTGAAAGAAATGGAAAAAAAAACGAATAACGAGAAAAGTCAGTCATTAGAAATCAAAGAATATAATAAATAAGGAGTGTTGAAAGACAAAAGTTTAAACTAAATAGATGTTTTTGTTTTTCAATTTTTATTTCACAATTCGCTTTTAAGCAGAAAATAAACCTAACGAAGACTGTTTCAGAAATCGATTAAATTTTTGCGTCCACACGACCTAATTTAATTTGCTCCAGTATACAGCACTACAATACACTTCAATTGCAACATATTTACAATACACTACTTATGATATACTTACAATTCGTTGCTTACAATATACTCAACGAAAGAACTTGCAATTTTCACACATTTGGCTTCGGTTTTTTATACTACCATTTGCGTTCAACCGTGAAGCGTGAACGTTTATTTGCGAAGGTTTACTTTTTAAACGTTAACGTCTCATATACCTGTCACGTTTGTGGCGCAATACGATCATGGTTTGTTCAAGTGCAGTACATGTTTTTAAGTTTTTTTCCGCCCACTTTGATAAATTAATTCTGCTTTGAAAATATTCTCTTGTTGTGGATACGCGAAAAGTTATCAAGTTTGGAAGGATTTACCGTCCAGGAGTGGAAACGGGCGAAAGAAACTTAAAAACATGTACTGCACGCGAACAAAACATGATCGTATAGCGCCATAAATGTTGTCAATTTCGCGTTGAAACCGCAAACGTTTCATTGGTCAAACGTGACAGGTTTGAGACTAAACCGTCAACGTTTGAATAGTAAACCTTTGCGAAAAAATGTTCACGCTTCACGGTTGAACGCAGATGGTAGTATAAGAAACGATTTGTTATGAATTTATCATCGTGCGGCTTTTATCGCCATTCACGTAATTGCAGAGTTATTTTCCTTACGGGGAATATGACAATTAGTAGATTAATTCAAACTGGTCAAAGACGAAATCATGTGCTCATTTTCCCTAAATGGCTAACGTATCAACAAACTGGCGTAAGGCCCTCACTCCAATGACATCATCACCATGTCTTATTCCAGTGGATTGCTTTATTACGTTGCACTTTGCACCCCATTAGATTGACGTAAGAATAATTGATGAGGCAAGTCATTTAAGGAAGACACTGGGGAATCCGACAATCAAATATTGACGATTAATAACCTTCCATACCTTTTGAGCATTGTTTTCTTTGTACCAAACGAACTTGTTGCTTGATTGCTTGTATTTTAAAGAGTATCGAGTCACCCACGATTTGTCGTGCTCACTTCCTTGTGTTTCTATTGCCGTTATCCGTGTTGTTTTTTGAAAATCAACTTGAATAAAGGTGGCAGATAAGAAAAAACCAAACATGTTTGCACACCAACCATATCGGCCATTAAGGCGTCCCCATCGTGGTGAGCTTACTTGAATGTATGGTTGCGACTGGGTGATTTGCTTGTCCTCAATACGTTCATCCTCCATACCAAGTGGAACTTCACAAACTGAAAGATTTTAAAAAGGTAAAGGAATTAAAAACGATCTGTGTCAGCACCTTTTCTCTTAATGTTGTAAACCAAATGATATTAAATGGTGATGTTGTGGAACGTTTCCTCGTACGGTGTAATTATTGTTGTTTTCTTTATGGTATTTATTTAAGCAATAGACCCCACTTTCTAGGGGTTTACCGGCGCAGTAACCCCCCGCGGGATGTTGGGAGAACACGAGAAAAGCTTGTAAACCACGAGCCGTCAGGCGAGTGATTTACAAGCTTTTCGAGTTCATCGAATTAAGCGGTAAACCAATCACAGCGGTTGAAAGCAAATTGTGGCCGGAGTAATTCACGAGAAAACAAAGGACTGCACGGAAAGTTTACAAGCATACAAAATTCACAGACTGCCGAAGTTATTTAGAATTAAGGTTAGTTTCAAAAACTTTGTTTCGGAAATTTTATTTCGAACTTATTTGTTTTCGTTTTCGCCGAATGACAGACTTTACAGAAAGCACTGAAATTGCATAAAACTAGAATTAATTCAAACGCATACAGACACAGCGTGAGTTTCTGCCATCAAGATAATTAAAGTAAGCTTTCACCGCGATCAATTAGAAGTGCTTTTTTTCTTTCAAATAAGGTTTCCGAGTAAATGTTGAATGAAAATATATCCATGTTATTAATTTTATCCCAGCCCGGTGAAAGCGTAACTTTTTGTTGTGTTGCTTCTCATATGATTGTTTCTGTGTTTTGTTTTGTTTTCCTCTAGCTATACGCTTAGCTAATTCGCTCCACTTACGGTGGCGGCCAAAATTCATTGTAGTGAACCACCCTCAGTAAATATTCATTGTGATCATTTATGAGAATCGTATCGTCTGTTGTAATCATCACATAGACCAAAATGAGACATTAAACCAACGTCAATTATTCGTCCTTACGGGTCGAGCGTAGTGCTGCTTTGTCGGGGAGCGGGAGTTTACCGGCACAATAAAACATAGGTTTTTACCTTTTGGACCAATCAGAGTGCGCGTAGTATCTGAGGTTAGTTCATAAATTACTTTAGGACACAGCTGAGCTTCATAAAACCTGTCAACGGATAATTTATCACGCATATCTTTGCCATGGTTTAGTATCATCAACCCATTTGTAGTTAGAGCATGCATCGCCAGTTCAATAAAGCAGTTGGTATAACGTAAATACAAAATAAAATATCTTCAAGAAACAATCAATGTTCTCCAAGGTGGACGACGCATCGATCAGTTTCGCCGGTCATCCTCAGAACAATACTCGTTTACGATCGTGTAAGTCTTTCGTGGCAAACAATTATGTTTGGACGGATTGGTATTGGGAGGACACGGAATAAACCGGGAATACCGGCGAAGGAGACGGACTACCGAGGTGAAATGGGAGGGAGGACAGGGCTGGAGGGTGCCCGCACCTTACCAACAACAACAACAACAACAACAAAAAAACAAAGGAAATTCAATAAAAAGGAAGTTGAACATCAGTGGTGAGCTGTCGGTGTAAATATACACTTGAGGTTTTTCACGGAATAGTTGAAAGTCCCATGAAAAAGGGAAACTCGCAGGGATGATGTTTAGGAAAAAGGAGTCTGAATCCAAAGGTCCGGCCGTCCAAGGCACAGCCGGGGTCATTGTGCTGTGTTCTTGTGCGATGCACTTTTCTCGTATAAAACCTTTCAAATCCCGGGAATACTGATAAAGAAGGTTATTTGCTAATTTAATGCTACAAGATTGGTAAGCAGCCCGGACTTGAAGGCAGATAAAGTGCGAAAGATTCGTGAAACGAAATCAGGTGAGATTTGAACCTCTTTTCGTATTCCAACGAACTAATAGCTACTAATCCAAACTCCACCCGATGGTATTCAATTGGCGGAAATCGACGAGGAATTGCTGCCTTGTACTCTGGCAACGGAAATGATTCTGCGATCTACTGCATTTATTCTAAGCAGTTTACAAGCTCAAATTCTCTGTTGCATGCCATGTTAAAAGGTAGATGGCCGCCCTCTTGTTTGTTTGCGTACAAAATGCATGCCCACGAGCTGAATAGTCTGAAAAGAACACGCGTACAGATGCTTTACTTTTAAACAACAGCGCAATGAAATTTAAATGAAAGGCAAGGATGGAAGGAAATAACCTTATCGTTTAGATTGAGACGTGAAACAACATTTATCGAACATTTCAACAAAGGAATTGCAACATTCAGGAAAGGAAAGACCATTCAATCTTGGTACCAATAAATAGAAAACCAAGGATGAAAATAGTTCTTGCTTTATTTTTACATTGTTTTGTACAATTATATTACACAGCTATATATGGCATGTCTCTACAAAAGTAAACAACAATTCTACGACAGATTGATTGATTTCAGTTTTCGCTTGGTCTTTAACTTACGTTGTTGATATACGTTTTATTCTGTCTACAATATATTTTGAACTACAACTTTTTCTGACGCATTTTAAAAATTTCGAGGTACTTCAGTTCTATTTACTATTCAAACCATAGAGGCCATTGGAACCTTCCATTCACATTACCTCAATTCTCTGTCTTATATATTATCAATACAAAAGCGTGGTCGTTTTACTAACCGGAGGTTTTCTAGTCTGACCCTCTTAAATTCTCCGTAATCAAACTTTACTGATAGAAAGGCTGAACCTTGAGTACCCTTGACAGCACCGGTTCGATACCACCCTCTACGATCGTCTCTGTGTTGGGCTATGACTTGTGCATTTACGGTGATATCCTTCATTTCTGGAATTTGATCTATTATAAGCACCGACTTAGTTCTCGGATAACTGCGCGTTTGGCCTTTATTTGTTTTCAAGGCGAAGTCAACGTGTGTGCCATTCAACTTTGTGATGTAAGCTTTGTAGTAGTTAACTTTGCCATCTTTAAACGTCGTCCACAATCCCCAGAACATCGATCCAACCAGAATACAATCTAAAGAAACAAATTAAAGTTAACTTTATTTATTTTGTCGAGTTACGTTTGCATTTGCGTTATATTGACGTCTCTCTGACGTCTCTGCTCCTGGAGTGAGCTCAAAGCCGTTTCGACGAGTTTTGCTTTCTGAGGTTTTGCTTCCGTTTCTCTTTAGGAAAGCAAAACCTCAGAAAGTAAAACTCGTCGAAACGGCTTAAAACCTACTACAGGGTCGCAGAAGAGTCAAAGTAACGCAAGGCAAACACGAGGTAAGACATTTTATTCAAGTTATTTAATACATTACTGTTTCGAGCAAAACGCTGATCGAATATATACGTCTAGGCCGCCTGTGTTTCAACATGCCTAGTTGGATTAAAACTGAGCTTACTTCAGAAACTAATTGTCTGTCTGAAATATAAATATATATTTATTATTTATATTTTTATGACTCATGCAGTATTTGGCAAGCCCAAAGGGCCAGTCAAAATAATCATGACGAATAAAAATGTACAGCGATACTACACACTAAAATGTCCAATAAGAGATTTATTATCCGTCAGGTAACTGCTTACGCTCTTACTTCTAAGTAAAAAAAATACGTTCCACTACATAAGAATTTCACTCAATTACTCTAAACAGTCCTTCCTTCCCCATTTTAAAAGAAGTCCACTTTCAAAGTTAAAATAAGAACCATTTCTCCTTCTTGTACACAAAACTGACTCAAACGCACTCCACTAATCTGCGATTACTACTAGTTATAACTCATAACTCTGACTTGTTTATATTTTAAATTAATAAATTGATGGTGATAAAAAATGAGGTCAATAAAGAAATATCTGAATGAATAAATGATATAATTGCTTCAACAGTTAGAAATTCACCTGCGGTGGGATCGCAGCCGTATAGTTCAGTTCTCAAGCAAATCGACTCTCCGTCAGAAGTCAGGGGCTGAATGATTACAGTCTTCGTTACAAATGGCTCTTTAAACTTATATTTTATGACAGATGATGCGTCTGTGTTTGCCTCAATATTCTGGAATAAGCCGACAAGTTAGTAAGTAATAATGAAATAAATAACTGAGGTGTTTAAGTTGAATTCCAAATTCCGAAAATATGCCAACCCCCCACCCCCTCCAGAGAAGAATGCTCTCACCCTCCAGTAAAATAAATAAAATAAAACAAAATGAAACAGTCCTTCAAATATAATGCGCCCCAAACCTTCCAACTTGTTGGGAAGAAAATTTCACGTCAGCTCAGTGTCAAGTGGAAGCAAATAAACCTGTACTCTAAATGGAGACTTGATTCCTTGCTTATTTTTTTACCTTTTAGCCTTCAGATATTCTTTTGACAATGACAAGAAATAAAAAAAAGGCGTTGTGGCCACAGTCAAAAAGTACTACAATTTTAAAATTTGGCTCATACTTGTATGGCTAGTTAACTGACTGGATGATATGTGATTATAATATAAATATATATAAATATATTTTAGCCCGTTGACGGGGATCAATCAGAAACAAGAAAATAATGAAGCCAGCCAATCAGAACTGAAAACCATTCAACTGTTCGCGCCGTTTTCTAGCTGGCTGGCAGCACTTCACGCTTAAATTTGAGTTGAAGCGCTGGCATCTACAACTACAAACTGTTTTTAAGCTTTATATAAACGACAAAATGACTGGGAAACCGAATGGTGAAGCAAATTCTCAGTCTTCTCAGCTAGATGAAGAAGCATTACAAAAACTCGAAGAAGAATCCAGGCGGTAATGTGAATGTAAGTTTGTCGAAACTCGCTCGGTTCACATCAGTGTTCATTTTATGCCAAAACTGCCGGTTTAGTCTACTACACGATTAATTTTAACACTTCTAAATAACGACAATTATTTGCTTCTATAATTTCCTTTTCAGGAGAGCTTTAGAACAAAGAATTTTTTTGGGGTAATTTCGCCTGGTCTACGCCTGGTTTTCAATCAGAAATAAACGCCGACCCGACGCCGGCAGTGTTGAAGATATCGCTTACTTACTTACTTTCTGATCACCTTTTTTCAATGAAAACCCAAAACGAAAAGTTCTCTCGGAGAAAGGACCCAAAAAATACGTGACAGATCTCTCAAACCAAAAAAATACAGAGCGTGTAAATTTTCAACCCAAAAAAATACGTCGGACCCCCCGTCATGTATACTTTGAGTACCCCCCCCCCCCCTGCAGTTTCAGAATAAAGAATAATAAATACATGAATCAGTTGGAATACCACGAGGCTCTAACCTTTGTTGATCCAGACTCGCTGTAAGTTACAACTGTTTCACCAGCCTTGAAGCTGATTCTGTAAATCTTAATCCAGGTATTTTCCCCTATTCCTCCTTGTGTGGCGATCGCCGTTAGCTTGTAAGTTTTATCGAGGTCAATTTGTAAGTAACTCGGTGTTGATGGACACCAAGCAGAACGACCATTAAGTCGTGCAGCACTGGCTCGATAGTTAAAGTTTATTGGAGATACACCTGACGTCATCCTGATATCCAGATTTTTAGTGTTCTCCAAACCAAGAGGCCTTGCGCAACCTGAAAGATGCAGCATTTAATGGTTTAATTAGAAGTTATGCTGTTCAGAGAGTCATTTGGAACAAGACTCATGTAGCATTGCTTCCACGGAAAAATATAGTCCTAGAAATAAAACCTGGGTTGTCTTGATATTAGTTATATTATCACGTATAAGAGTGTATGGTTGCATTTCCAATAAATGATAGACGTTTAAAATATAAATGTAACCAAAAAAAAAAGGTACGAACTGAAACAGGCAATACCAATACAATTTTGTATCTTCCATGATCGATATCTTTATTTCATTGCATTGCATTTGTAAATGGTAACAAGGTTGATCTCTGCTTACTAGAACAAGTGGGTCTGGAATCGGACCATTTCCCATTCTGACAAAATATCACACGACTTCCAATTAACTCTAGTGGTGGATTGCATTTAAACGTTACATTTGCTTTGCTTCGATAATCATCTCCCTCTTTTGCACCATTGTTAGGTATGCCAGGGTCACTACAGCGAGCTGTCAAAGTGAAGTTGCAGAAACGTTTTAATAATTTTAAAATAATCTTAATTGAATTGAGGCTGCACTTTCTGTTTGATTAAAGCTCTGTTACTTTAACGTATTAAAGGGGCTGTGCAACGGTTGAGTTAAGTGTAGTTTATTACGTTTTGCCAAATATTCGCTATGAAACTTAATGTTAGCAAAGAAATCACTTCTATAGATCTAAATGACAAGGCTATAGCCTCATTACAAACAAATATGACTCCTAGGCGTAATAATTTAAAGCTACCAACAGACGAGATTAACTTTGAAAACAGCTCAGCCTAACAGCATGTAAAAAACCTGTATCGGTTTTAATTTTCTGTAATTTTTGTTCATCCGTACTTTCTTTGGTATTTGCTATGTTATTGAAATGTTCTTTCAATGTTTCAAGAGGTTAATTTATGTTTCAATCAAAATGAGATGAGATGTTTTAATTAAGAACAGTCAAATTAATTCTCGCAAAATTGTGCCGTGTGCAGACGACCAAACTACACAAACAAACTTTCGTGACTCGAGTTTTTTTATGCTCTCTCAGTGCTGCTACATTGTGCTTTTTTTTACTATTAAAGTTACTTTTCTCTTTTTTTCTGATGACCTTTTTCGTGAATACTGTTCAGTTTATCGAATTTATTTTGTTTGGCGAAAAACAAATCATTCTTCACTTTAGCCGTAGCTTAGCGATCGATTCAACATGCACATTGGATGCGCGCGTATAATACAATTACATTTTGGAAGACAATCATTTTAGATTATTTTTTTTAACCAATTAGTAAGAAAAAAATAAATAAGTTATTTACCGGCTTTGGGTGGGTCCGTATCATGAAAAACTGTGACCTCGGTCTTGAAAATGTCGCCCGAGGCCGCAATAACATATATGTACGTGCAATGAGATTGTTGCAAATTATTGCAAATAAAATTACGGCCTTCGAACGCGGTCGTAATTCGTTTGTGGGGGCCCTTCATTTTGGCGGACGATGAAGATAAAATGAAACAAGCGAAATATTTTTCACCATGACCCCGAATAAGACGAACGAGCTAATGAGGCAAAGAAACCACATCTAACCGGAAGGCAATAGCTTCTCGCCTGATTTGCGAGGGAAACGGGAAACTCTTTCGAAAAACATCCTACTCGCGAAGAAAATATCTCAAGGCCCATTACCGGAGATGTAGACCTCTAGCGTGAACTTCTGTTTTAATATGAATTAAAAAGCAGTTGAAAGCCTTTGATTCACCACAAACAGGCTATAATACAATTGCAATATTTCCTTCCAAACGTATATGACATAAACTAGCATTTAAACAACAACAAATTTTGACCCTACGAACCTAAAAAACGAAAAAAAAATAGTGTTGGCGATGTATTGCAAAATAAACGTTAAACAAAAGTATCGTATGGAGGTATGTTTTTTACCAGAAAATATCAACATGGTTGTCAAGTGTAATCCAGACTGAGGCCGGGATGATGAATTTCTAGCGAATTTTGTAACCAGAAAATATTTTAAGAAGGACAGTGTAAATCAAGTTTCGATGTACGCCAGTCGGCCAATGTTAGCATGCTTCAGCAGCTGATATCTCGCAACGTGCATATATTGCAGCCTAAACGAGGCTTGCTGAAAGAAGAACCATGGCTCAAGAATGCTTATTAATATCTTTTATAAGTAAAATTATTATAGGACTCCTATAGCTCACCGACACAATTAGTGCTCCTGGATAGCCGCATGGTGCTAAAAGAAAAATATTTTTTCATAAAAAAATATTGGTTTCCTCACAGACGCTTTCATATTATATTAGTTTCCGAATAGTCCACAGGTCCCACAAAGTAGATGCCCGGGACGATAATGGCCAGGTAGGTCTACGTTTGCATCTGAACGAATACGATGGTCTGTGCCCAATTTTTGAGCTGCATAAAATAATTTAGCAAAAAATCGTTAGAGATAAAAAAATAATATTGTTAAAACCCTCCTAATCATTCACCGATAACGTTCTTTGTTTTGGTTCAGCACGCACAGGTTCAAAGAAACAACAACAAAGTGTTTTCAGTTACGTGACCAGCGGCCACGGTACACCAATATTAGTCCATGGGCCCGAGCAGATTTTCTTACCATTCAAAGGGACAAATTGTGAATGGTATCAGATTAAAGTTCATCTGAAGAAGTTTCAAAATTGAGCTGATAGCAATCACGAAAGAGTAGCTTAGTAGGATTTTTTAAGGGTATAAAATTCTCCTTCTGCATGAAAACGAGGCTAAAATTGAGATAGAATTTACAACTCCTATTATGGTCTATTTTTGTTCAATTTCATCTTGCAGTATTGGAAACACGATTATTAACTAGTTTACTCAATAAAATAGTAAAAGTTTGAGTTAATCACTAAAACAGAACAAAATACTGTTTGAAGGTCCTGAATTGCATTCTGGGAAAATCCAAGATGGCGGCCGTACTAAGGTGTACGGTTATTTTGGTCTTAATTTATCGAGCTAAATCCCCAGTAAAGGACAAATAAATCTCAAAAAAAGATTAAGATTGTATTAAAAACTTTAGAAAACTATTTTTGGCAATTTTGAAGGAATCTAAAAGAGAATTATTTCTATAATTAACTTACAATATCAGTCCAGAAATATTTTCTCGAGGCGTGAAAGGGTATCAATATTGTTCTGATTTTTGAAATAAACATTTGTTTCGCAGACGTTATTTAGCTCGGTACTGGTTTCCCGATGTTTGTGCACTGCTGCCTTTTTTCGGAAAAGCTAACAACTATGTTGGAAAACACAGTTTGTTCCCTACAGTCATACGCAAATAATTCAAAAAAGTTTGCGCACGCCAAGATGCCCGCCAAGATGACACGTGCACGTGTTGAACAGAAAGATGACAGAAAAAAGGAATCGTGGTTGTTGCGAAGAGAAGCAAGTGATCTAAATTAAAAGATATTGCAGTGCGCTGTCGGGAAATACTTCATTACTAAACCTGATTGCACCATGGAACAAGGACGTCTTGAATTGAATGGGCTGAGGGATTCATTATCATCGAAATGTTGCATCAGATGTACATGGAGTCTCTGTTGTGGTATCGCACCTCGAGGCGATGTTTCCTAAAGGATTCAGTCAACATGTATCTTGCATTACTTGTGAAAACTTCTTTGGGGCATTTACGGCAGAAGATGTAATATATAGATTATATTTCCTGTAATCAAGTTTGAGATTGGTTAAATGCGAGGACAGGTGCGCAAAAGAGGGAAAGAACCCGGTTGGTGGGGTGGGAGAACTCGTGGCGAGCTCAAAGAATGTCAAAATAACCATGGAAGAGTCGTCACTGACCAAAATGATAAAAATGCGTCGTAAAATATGGCAGACAGATACATTCTTCGTTGGCGGTAATCACCGCTTCTCAACTTTTACCTTAAAATCCTCTGTACATCGGAGAAACACCATTCAGCTTCAGTTGGGTAAAAAATCAACCCCTTTCATATCATTTATTGCAGTTATGACAACAGCGACGATTTAAAAGCACCACAATAGATGAAGAATTGAAATCAGTCCTCAACATTGCTGGAGAAAGGGAAATTCTGTCTGCTTTTTATCACCGCAAATGTTGCCGTTAAACCGGGAATTAGATAAGCTCCGAAATAGACGCGAGGTGGTTCAAACCCCGCCAAAAAAGATTTTCAAATGCAAAAACACAATCTACGATTAGAACAAAAATTGTAATAAGAAAAGCATATATATGAAACGTTCCAAAAAATATACAGCCATTCAAATTTTCGAGCAGACGAAACAATCGACATTATTACAACATTATCTGTCCTTTTTGCGCTTGGCGACGCAAAAAGCCTCAAACTCTCCTCGAACTGTTTGTAATTGACTACAGCTAGCCAGAAATACAACATATTCTTTAACATCAATTATCACAATAAGGGAGCAACACGTAATGCAACAGTGTCGATGAAATTAAGGAAGCTAGTTAATATATTTTATACTCAATTATTTCACAAAAGCTGTTGAAATACCGTAAAATTCCCGTTATAAGCCCTGGGCTTATGCAACTTCGTAAGGGTCTTTGGGTGGGCTTATAAACGGAGGGGCTTATATCCGGGGGGCTTATAAGTCGAATAAAAAAGCGCTTCGAAACGAGCCATGCCAGAGTTGATCGTAAGTTTTAAACTTAAAAAGTCATAATAAAGCAACATTTAACCCTGTTCAGCTGTTCAGTACTGTCATCCAGCATAGGTAGGCTTATATCCTTGGGAGGGGGGGGGGGGGGGGGGGGGGCTTATAACCGGATGCATTTTTTTGTTTCCAAGTAGATGGGCCTAGCAGTAACACCTTTAAAGAACACCCAGGGACAAGGTTGGTGGTCACCCTAGCCGTGAGAGCTGTGCAAAAATGCAGTAAATGTTTGAACTTGAGTTACATTGTAGTAATTAGAAGTGTAAACCGCCCAGGAGGGAGCTATAAGTCCTTCTTGCAATTAGGAAATTAAAACGGCACTTTGTCTCTACAAATCCGGTCCTGTTCGACCCAAGAAAATGAAAACCACTACCTTAGAGTAACACCTCCCTTGCCTTTCGGAAATGTTCCACAGGGTCAGTGGTATCGCTGTCCAAGCCTGACACTTTGAAACCCCACTCCCCCCAGCGACAGTGGCTAAATTAGCAAGAACAAAACAGAGCATCGTTGACACTTAAACAATGCTGGTTAAGTGCTGTAATCCTCGAGGAAGAAAATTATGGAATAATATTTGAACAGACGATAGACCACGCATAGAAGAAAAAGTTGCTTTGAATTTAACTGCACCTTCGTGCAAAAGTGAAAAAAGCAGAACGTAATTAGTTGGACTGGGCTGACTGATATATCAGTCCGCGAGGAGGAAGTGTCAATGTGGTGAATGTGCCGCCGCTGATATGCCACAATTTTCGAAGTTCCTGTTCTTCATGAGCTCTTTGGAAGATTTCTTTTAAAAGACGTCAACTTATTTATTTTAAGAACGGAATGAAGTTAGGTACAAACAAACTAGACAGCTTTAAGTTCTATGATGTTCTAATTTTTCAGAAAGGGAACAATGACTATTTCTCAGTCAGAACCGTTAATTAGCATTCAAGCGTAAATGCCGTCTCGTTCCGAATATTTTGTGGGTTACACTACCACATTTCACAGGTTTCGAAAGTTTGACAAGCACGCTTTAAGTTGCTCGTGTCGACTTGTGGTCTTTTCTTCTGAGTTGAGTTGTTCTCTTCTGTCTAAAGAACTTCGGAATTCATTGAATAATGACCTCGAGTTGTATCCAGTTTCCTTGTTTTCACTGAAAACAACTTTTATCATTTCATGTAGAACTAATAGACCCGTCATAACATGGTCATAACAACTGTTCGTATGAAAAACGTCCTTGAAAAGTATGGGTTTATGGTAAGTAGGAAAAGTTTGTGTTTGAGCCAAGTGACCTATCAGGCCGGAGCTTATCCAAGTATCTGCAGCATTAAGCGACTAGCACTACTGCTAATCCCCCCTGGATGGGATGCTAATCCATCACAGGACTCCCCCCCCTGCAGTAACTTCGCCAGTACCATTTATACACCTGGGTGTGGAGAGGAATTGGTTAATAGAGCAGGCCAAATTAAAGCTCTGTGGCATTCTTTACAAGTGAGTTCTTAAGAAAATAATTTTGAGACAAAACAGTGTTGAGTATGCAGTTACAATGTTTGTTTCCCTCTTTAATTTGGGGCACAAATAGGGCGGCAAAAGAAATGTATAATCAGTCGAGAAACTCTTCCATTGATATTATTCATCTTCACTTAACATTATTTTAGATGTTAATTTGTAATTGATGTAGCGTCTGTAATTGAACAACACAATGAAGCCGGAATACACGTTTTTGTGACAATTAAGAAACACGTTCATCCGGGACATCGCAAATGTCAGGATGCTTTATCCTCTGAATCGATATAAAATTTACAAGATTTTTATGTTCTTTATGGCAAGAATATATAAAAAGAAAACGTTTATAAGATACACCGGCAAGATTTGTAATTTCAATGGCGTTAGATAAAAGCCTCCACGCGCTTTAGTCAAATGAGGCCGCCTCCCGCGCGCATCTGTTGACTCGAAATGCTTTCATTTTTATAAGAAAGAGAGATCAGTATAATCTTATTAACCTCAAATAATCGGTCTGTACTGTAAAATACAAATCCTTGTGTTTTCTACCTGATTCATTTAAAAACTCGGTCCATATTTTGAAATTCTAACATCAGTCTCGATATATAAGAGGTCTATATTGCAAACCGGCTTTGTTGCCATGGAAACCATACAGAGAAAAACCCTTAAGTACGACAAAAGCGCTTGGCTAGCATCAGCTGCCTTTCTTGTACTTTGTCAGGCCTCTCACACAACATTTACGTGTTTGAAGTTTCGATAAAGGGATTTTTCATTACCCTTCGAGCATTAAAATGCAACATTGATTTTGGAAAGATGACGTCAGAAATCACGTGATTTCAGCAAGAAAGCTACTCTTTTGGAATTGCTATCACATACCAAAATGAACTACAATGTTCAAGGATTCGAAAAATATATGATAGCATTTGTCCCTCCGAATGGTAAGAAATGCCTAATTTTGGGGTCTGGGCCCATGGACTATATGTCCGCCCTTTCTTAGTTTTTGAACACTAATATGACTGCCGTGACATCATATGAAAACGTTCTATAAAGATTTGGTGTCGAAATAATTAAAAAAGAGTTGAGACCAAAATGTCTGTCTGTTAGGTATTATGTACTTATTGACTTAGTGGGAGGGCCGGACGGGAAAATATTTGGCTCGAGGTCAGGACGTACGGACCGAGCGCAGCGTGGAGGTCCGTGCGTCCTGACCGAGAGCCAAATATTTTCCCGTCCGGCCCGACCTAACTAAGTCAATAACCATTTTATCATATGACCACTAATTTTCTTTCTTTTTTATTGTTTTCCATTCATGGATGCAGACGCTGCAGCCCGTTTCGCGCGCATTTTGAAAAGCCCGTGAAATGTTTTTTGGGAAGCCAGTGAAGTGCATTTGAACGGCTGTGCGCACAGAGTATTCAAACTTCTGTTAAAATTGTGAAAATTACAACCAAATCTTCGAGTTATATCTTCATTCCACGGAGATTTCAACCCGGCCAAAGTCTTCGTACATGACTGTAGTTCAGTAGTAGAAATTTCAAAGGAAACGTTTAAGAAGGACTACAACAAAGAATTTGCACGACGTTTCGGCTAGTCGTGCTCGTCTAAGCTATGAAGACTGAATTGGATAACAAAGCGACGTTCCTTCAAAGCCGAAATTCATCCAAGTCGGTTTGGTTTGAACAACAGGATTGATTAATTTTCAACCAAGAAGGATTTAGACGTTACGCTGGAATACGTTGTACAAGCAGCTGAAGACTTTGCTTCGCTTCGTTTTCCTTCCGCGGGCCGGCTTCGGCTTCAAGTTGTTTTCTTTACCACCGAGGATTCTAAACGTCTGTCGTTGCTGCCTATAGTCATTGACTTCGTTAGTTCCTCGATGATGTTGAACTCTTATTACGATTGTCTTCTAGTCAGTGGTTAAAATACTTCGTGAGAACTAGTGAAACACCATGTAAGGTTAGTCGTTAATCGCATTTTCTTTGTTGTGATTGAGGTATTACGCAATTTTTATCAATGACTACGGTTTTATTTAGAAACCACAGAAGACGTCTATGTCCGAGTATGTAGCTTTTATGACCGCTTTCATTTCGATTTTATTGATGTTGTCAGCTGGGAGTTGTTGTGGTCGTATAAGTTTATGAGTTCTTCTATTTGTCGACTTTGAACATGTTTTGTTTTAAATTTTAGCGCTTGCAAAGTACATTGATTTGTAAAAAGTTAAGTTTAAACATGCTGGATATTCTTTGCTTTCGGAATAATCTTCAGAATAATTATCGCTCATTTTGAATTCAAAATAATTGAATCCAATGGTTTTAAATTCCATCTCGCGGCATGCAGTCGCGGGTCCGTACGCTTTTCTAGCGGGGCCGTACGGCTTTTTCCGGCCCCGTTAGATCAAGGCGTACGCCCTCATACAGGACTTTTTTTCATATGGTTTTCCAAGGAATTAGCGCGCCGGTCCGTACGGGTCATATGTTAAGTTAATTGAGTTAATTCTCATATCTTTACTTTGCATCTGTGTAGGAAAAGATGCTTTTTTTTTGGGATGAAGTCAAATCTTTACCTCTGCATTTTGGGGGATTCAGTGGTTTCCACGTTCCATCATCGCATGTCAGTCTGGTATTGCCTTCAAGAGTATATTCGACATCGCATGCATAACTGACTGTTTTGGTGTGGCTGTAATCATTACCAATCTTTCTTCCGTGAGCTATTCCACCAGGAGAGCGACAGGAGGCTAGCATTAAAAAAATTGATATATTTAAAAATAAATAGGGATAAAGTGACTATTCCCGCTCATTCAAGTTTAGCATATAATTATTAATATACCTTATTGTTACTTATTTTCGCTGGAACTTTTTCGTGATTTTGCCTAAAAATACGTAAAAAGGAAATAAATTACGCGAAAATTGTCTCAATACTGATCTGTCTGGACAAAATGTTAGCCTCAACCATAGCTGATTAAATTTTCCATGGCAATAGTTTCCAATGACAATGTACAAAACTATAAAACAAAAGGAAACTGACTACTGTGACGACTGCGCCAAGGATATCTTACAACAACTGCAACCAGAAGATGATTTCAAAATCGAACGGGCGAACAGCGCGGGCTTGATTTGAGCAAAATTGCACGACAAGAAGTTCAATTACCACTTCATTACATCCAAAATAAACAACTTAATCGCCCAAATACAGGATTTTTGTCAGTACCAATATTTTGTTGATCCAGTAAATTAAAAAAAAAAAATGATGCGATTTAAAGAAAAACTAGTGCGATTCGTGAATAAATCGCATTGCATTTTCCTGCAATTTAATTGGTTATTTTAAGCAAGCCTTGAAATCTGATTGGTTGTTTTGTTTTAGCGTCCTCATTGGCTGGGAAAAAGTGCGATCTAGGACAAAAATAGTGCGATTCATGAATAAGTCGCACTGCTGAGAGCCAATCAAAGTTAATTAAAATTAATTATTCGATTGATTTATTTCTAGGATTTAATTAAAGTTATTTATTTATAAGGTAAAGGAACAGTCTTACATGTATATTCCCAGAGAAGGTGCGTTTATTGATTTATTAAGTCATTTATGTTTCATATGGACAGAACCAAAAGATTGGAATTTATTACGTCTACGTGTAATGTTCTTACGTATTGATTTTACTAAACTATCTTTTAAATGTACCTTTACACTTTGGAACATCATTAGTCCAGCGCCCATTGTCGCATTCCTGCATATTAGCTCCCACCATCTTGTAACTAGGGAGGCAGCGGTAAGTTATTTTTTCACCGTGTCTGATCATGTCACCTGTATTCCAACTGCCTCTGACGTAAAAACCGTGTGCGGGTCTTCCTGAAAACCTGCAACGAGCTACGCAAAAATTTTAAGGTACAGTGGAACCCCGCTTTACGGACACCCGCTTAATACGGACACCCCGGTATTACGGACAGTTTCGTTGGTCCCGACGAAAACCTCATATATTTTCTCTTAAATTAACCCGCTTAATACGGACACCCGTTAATACGGACAACGGACACTTTTCCGTGTCCCGAGTGACAAACTTTTATACATTGTCAACCCCGATTTACGGACACTATTTTTCTGTGCATTGTGAATTTCCATGGTCACGATTATTTGCTAAGTTGAAGACATTGGACCGTGGTCAAATAATGACAGAATTCGAAGAGAAGCTTAATAGCGTGACCTCCGGTGTTTGACCCTTTCACTTTCTTTACCTTTCGCTGCAGCTATCGCTTGTGTTGCAAGCTAAAAGCTTCCGTGCAAAGTAAAGTTACCAACTTTTTCAAATGGGTTGGTAGAGTTTAAGAACGGTTAGGAAGTTTCAGTTACAAAGGAAACTTTATAGAAAATGTTCTGTTGCTGTTGAAATACGTTTTATTTCTTGTATAGTAGTAAAGTTGCGACATTGTCAAATAATTCCACTGTTGAGTTTATTAAAGTTTAGTTCGAGTGTATCGTAAAAACTATTAATTTTAGTCAGAGAGTTCACAGTTTTTATCTGTTACAGTTACAGTACAATTGAACAACGGTTTGTTGCTGTAAAAACGTTTGCCTTCGTCTTTGCGTCGAGAAAACATGTATCCGTGACTTTTTTCTGAGACCCCGCTTAATACGGACACCCCGTTAATACGGACAATTTGGCCTGTCCCCTTGGTGTCCGTATTAACGGGGTTCCACTGTAGTAAGTAAAGCATTTTAAGTTCAACTGGGTCATAGCTCGCAGAATGTACCATGAAGCGGCTACTATTGTTAATCCCCCCTAGATGGAAGGCTAGTCCGATACATGCTACACCCCAGCATTCTGTCAGGTTGGCCCAAATATATGCCGGGTATCCAGTTATAGTCCTGGGTGGATAGCGTAAAGGGTCTTGCCGAGAACACAACGCAATGTATCACGCTAGGGCTTGAACCCGCACCGCTCTATCCGGAATCTAGCGCATTAACAATTAGGCCACCCACCGTGTCTCCCACAAATGTTGTACTTTAGTTATTTGTCACTAGTTAACTTCACATGAGTCGCGAAAAAATGATATACAATTATGCGAAGTACTTGCAAATTCACAAACAGCGAAGGGCTGCTTTTTTAACTGAAATGTAACATACACATTTTTTTGTTATCGACTTCTCAAAGTCCTGAAAAATCAGTATCAAGTCGTCGACATAACGGTTTTCATTTTCGAGCCGTATTTACTTTTACAACATTGGGCAAACTGGTGCTTAACGACTTTACCCCTGTTCTATTCCCATGTTTTGTTGTATGAATGGTCTTTTACTTGAACAGAATTCTTTACACAGTGGTAAGAAAATACTTTTTAGCCATAAATTAAGGACAGAGTATTTCACTTTATTCGTTTTAAATCGAGATTAGCGGCAATAGTAACTGCGAGTCTTATCGTTAGGTTTGTGCCCTTGGATAACCATTTAACGCTACAGGGCCGTTACTAGCAAAAGGCAAGCCAGAGACAAGGTACTTGCTTCGTGAAGATTTTAACCCCAAATTAACCTTTAATATGCTAAATTTACTCCAAAAAAACACGTTTCTTTAAACGTTAAATTGTTTTTTTTTTGGCGCTACGGTGCTAAATTTCTCTAAACTTTTCCAGAAATGCATTTTCTTACACTGCAGTAAGTTTTTGAGGAAGATTTAATGTAAAAATGTACAATATTTTACTTTGGCGCATGCGCATAAGCCAATTTTTTTTGCCGAACAGTTCCGATCTTTTTCCTCGCTGCGTTGCTTTTCGTTTTTCTCTGCTTTCGTATTCTCTCTACCTTCTACACTGTACATCCTTTCCTTTGACCTGAAAAGTTTTAATCTTTAGAAATGAAAAGTTGTGGAAACTAAAGTCCTCGCTGCGTTGCTTTTCGTTTTTCTCTGCTTTCGTATTCTCTCTACCTTCTACACTGTACATCCTTTCCTTTGACCTGAAAAGTTTTAATCTTTAGAAATGAAAAGTTGTGGAAAGGAGACCATGATCAAGTACAGGTATATTGGCCTGTTCTACCGCCAATTTTGCACCAAAAACTGATCACGTTTTTTTTCGATTAGCTCTGTCAGATTGCAGTTGATCGTCAATATGGACAGTCTTGTGGAAAGATCTATCCAACCGGTATTAGTTGCATATCCCAAGAATCTGCTGACGTGCAAATTCGTGACGTCACAAGTGGTTGGATGGACATTCCTCCAAATCCCGGAATAATCCGGACTTAGCATATTAAGTGTTAAGACAAAAACGTGTACGATCAAGTGGGAAAATAATATCCAGTGAACGAGATTGCTTTTTCTGAAGAAAAGTCTCATGAAAAAAAAAAAAATACTGAAAGTAGTGTTTCAGAGCTTCTAGATTTTGAAATTTTACGGGAGAAGATATGCCCTCTCGGTCCCCAACACTTTTGCCAGACCCTCCTGCTTACTTAATGAGATTTTAACAAGACAACGTCTTCTTAATGTCAGTAGTTTATTGTCATGCATAAAAGGTAATGAAAGTAAATACGTTTGCAAGCTCAATTTCAAAAGGTCACGGGCAGCCGTAAACCCATTAGGAAACTCACCTTTACAAACTGGATCTTTGAAATTCCACTTCTTGCCAACACAGCGCAGTGTGGCGCTTCCAAACAGGTCATAGTTCCTGTCGCAAGAAAACCTTACTTCATCTCCGTCAATAAATCGAGGCTTATCACCAAGCAATCTTCCTCTGGATGGAATAGTCGGTCGTGGGCAAATACCTATCGGTCGTGGGCAAATACCCAAAAAATCAGTAATGATTGTTGTTCTTGGTTTCTTTGGTGTTAAGCATCTCAAAATTCGACAATGTAAGAAACTTTAGTCTAACCTTTGCAAACGGGAGCGGGATTGTCCCACTTGCCATCGTTGCAAGTGACAGAAGAGGCGCCAACCCTTGTATAACCATAAGAACAATAAAACCTTACAGACCGTCCATGATCGAAGTCATCTCCTGATCTCCTGCCATGAGCTGGAGGGTCGAGTCTGTCACATGGTGCTACGGAGTCCAACACGAACAATCGAATCAGCCACTGATGGGAATATTTTGTTGTTTTCGTTTATTATGCCCTAATGTACCGCTTACGCCTCACTCAAAAAGGTACGAGTTGTTACACGTGTTCGATAATAGAAGTGGCGAATACTTTTTAACGGTTCGCACGATCCAATACACTCTTTTTTTTACAAGAGTATTGTGGCTGAAATTTGCGAAATTTAAAGAGTATTTTAAGAATAAACCCGTGGCTGAGATTTTGAAGAGGATATAATTTTGCGTGTTGAAAATCTGTAAGTAAAATACAAGAATATTTTTAGCCTGAAATCGGCAGAATAATAAGAGTATTCAGCCTGGGCCGGAAAAGCAACATTCTTATATATATAAAAGAGTGTATCAGCTTGGTGTCATTTTCCCTCAGTTAAATTACTGAATAATGGGTGAAAGGGCGCTCACATTTAAGACGCATACATTTTGACCCAAATGGACGAGTGCGCATGTCAGAATTAAAGCGGAGCTCACATAATAAAGAGAATTTACTTTTAGCATTTTAACTGTTGCTTTGCTGTAAAGGCGATTGCAGTGGACTTTTAGTAATATGTCGTTTCCTGATTACCGAGAATATGATTATTCCGCAGGACTCAAAAAATGAAGTCCCAGCAGGAAGCATAACGGTAGGAGACCGTAAGCGCGAGATCTGGCCTTGTCCCTATGATATGGGTCAAAATTTCTATTTTTAGAACAAATCGTGTCATTCCGCGAGGCGCGCGCGCGTACTGCCGCGAGGATTTCGCGAGGACGTCGCGCGGAGAAATATAAAAAAAAAATGGCGTCCAAAATAACCTCTGCAAGTGAAGTAAACACTGGCTTTCTTTCATCAGTTTCTACTCCTAATTTACGTCAAGGTCTCCTTAAGCACTTCTTTGAATGTAGCCATGAAAGTGAGGATGATTCAAGTGATTCGGATGTCTGCAGTAGTATTTTTTTCGGACAAATCCAGTCGCGAAGACTCGTTAAACATGTCGTACGAGGAATCACACAGTGGTCAAGACAATTTTCTAAACGTTTCACAGCGCAGCGATATGGGCAACCAAAGAATACAGAATGACAGCAAAAAAGGATGAAAACATATTTTTTTGCCGAAATGCGATTGTATACGCCATTTCGACCTTTTCTTGATGCTTTGTTGTAAGTTACATGTGACTTTCATATCATATAAAATTACATATATATTGCAGAATGAAAATATTTTCATTTAAGTCACTTATCCGACTAATGCTGCTCCAAAATATTTCTTTTAGTATCCTGTATTATAATTCGCAGTGCAGCTGAAACATTGTTGAAAAGTGTGGAAAGATCGGAAACTTCCAGCAAAAGTTGTAAACAAATGAAGCAGAAGAGGATTCATTTTTTTTCGAATTAAAAAAAATCTACCTATTTTTCTTCGTTCATTTTCAAGTATGAAAAAATGCAGCATATGTGCAAACGGCTTTATCTAGTTTCGTGTGTCTAGTCTCGATGAAACCGATTCGACTTTGGCTCGCCAAGATAGCTACCTTTCGTCTTCAATTTTGGAGCGCTTTGAAAACGCTCTTGTTACAGTAAATTATTCACACTACCCGCATTCTCAAGATTATTTAGCACCTGGAAATAAACATGCCACGTTTAAAATTGCGGCTGAGCTTTGTATTCATGCATTTTATTTAGCAATGAATGTGGTATGTGGCGTGCCATGTTCAATTCCAGGTGCTAAATAATCTTGAGAATGCGGCAAGTTTGAATAATTTACTGTTACCCGAGGGTTTTCAAATGGAAGACGCGGAGTAGCTATCTTGGCAAGCAAAATTCGACGCATTCCATCGAGACTAGATTCACGAAAGTAGACAAAGCCGTTTGCATATAAACTTTATTTTCTCATACTTAAAAATATAAGAAAAAAAATCCTTAGTTTTTTTTTAATTCTAATTTCCGCACCGTAAACCTCTTCCTCCTCATTTGTTTACAACTTTTGCTAGGAGTTTCCGATCTTTCCATACTTTTCAGCAACGTTTAAGTTGGCATTAAGCTTTCAAATAATCTATGGGATCTTAGCATAGCTTGAACGTTGTTGTAGCTCCCAATTATACACGAGCATAATATTTTGAAGCGAAAGTTTAACAGTCAACTGTGCAGCAATTTCTACTCAGCCGATTTCGTTGAAACTTGCTTACACTAAAAATTGGATAATTTGAACTTGTTGACTTTGATAAGAAAAAATCTATCGTCCCGTTTAGAAAATATTCGCGTTTTTTTTTTCAGAAATATATTTTTTTCAAAAGCGCTAATATCTCGTGATCGTTTTGCCTTGTTTGCTCTTTATTTTAAAGCTTTATAAAATTTGAACATTTGTTTTTTTCGATTGCTAAAAATCAGAAAAATCGGGTGAGGTTCACATGCCCAAAGCTTGATTTAGAAAAGAGCACCTCCGTTCCCCAGAAATAGCCGCGGGCCATCTTAACCAAAGTACAATCCAAATGTAAACAAGTCATGGTGAATTATCTTACTGAGAAAACTTCTCTAGATTAGTCCTGTGCTTAACTGACAAAAAACCAGGAGATGAATTAAGCACGATACGGAAGCTGCACAGCCCAATGTATAAATAGCGTCCGCACAAAATTTATGGTTCACAGAACGACTGATTTATTTTTCGTTCTCAAGTTTAAACACAGAGTCTTTTGCGGCAGATTTACCCGCGAATCACATGATACTAGTCTCGCAACTCCGGCAACATCGACGCGAGAACCCACGCATCCGCGCGTGTCTGCCTGTTCTAAAAATATAAAAATTGTCTCGTATCATAGGGTGCGTGGATGTCGCGCTTACGGTCTCCTCCCTTTATGGCTCCTGATGTCATACCATATATGGAGTGTTTGATTCCCCACCGAGCGCGAAGCACCGAACACAAAATGGAGGATTCTGAAAGTTTTGAGTACACTCATACAAAGTATACAGTCATACAAATACAAAGTTAAGCATTGAAAATTCAAACTGCTCTTGATCATATGACCCAGTGATAGCATTTGAAGCTATGACTCCTCGAGTACTGAGAGCACTGACAACACTGTAACGTGCACCCCGTGTAAAGTTTCCGTTCACTGATATCCTCCTAGTTCCCTGTAACTCACGTGCAAATCTTCTCTATAAAAGGAAACACAACAAATCAAGACTTGGTGAACTAATTAGAGTTGTTTTTTGTTTATTTTCAATTTTTTCATTCCCCATTGTTGGTTTGTGTGCAGCAATCTGTCAGATAGTATTCATATTACCCGCAGTTTATCTACAAAAATAATAAAAGTGCTTTTGTCATTGCCATTGCCGTTGACTTGATATTGGGTTGGTTTGGCAGTGGGAAACAGAACTGTTTGCTTACGTCGCCTGATAATTTACAGTATGGAATTCAGGATATATAATTGTATACAACCTGGCTCAACTACCACAAGACAGCTGTTCAGCCCCACTGGGAGCTTCTTTATTTCAGGCATTTTTACTCCGACCTCTGAAGGGTAGGGTGGGAGGAGGGGGCACAGTGGAGCAGTGTAGGCTAGGCTGGCTTATCGTATTTTATTGTTAATCTCAAACACCTTCCCGCACAGGCTTCACAATAATGACACTGCAGTAAATGCTTGGATCGTTTGCTGAGGGCTAACCTTAGTCTGTCCCCTGAAGAAATCCATTTCAATTTGTTAAAAAAATTGCTTGGTTTACCCATAAATAATACTTTTCATCTCTTTACCCGTACTAAAAAAAACAAGCAATATATATTTTAACATTTCCCCCCTCAGGCCTATGAAATTCCACTGTTACTCAATAAGGGAAGAAGAGTGAGAGGGGACAGTACATATCTAATGCAACAGCAAAATATCTTTACATCACACCTAAAAAAGTTTTTCATCTTTTGCTGATTCATCAATAACATAAACTGCTCTCGAGAATTCAGCCATCCTACGACGGCACATTGTCAAACTTGTCTCTTTGCGTTCTCTTGCAATTGTGTTTAGCTAATTGAAAAAAAGTAGTGTAGCCAGCGATTCCAAGACCAAATGTGCGAACAACATACAACGCTCACCCATATAAATTGCCTGCATTGCAAGCTGGAGATAGTACCGGAGGTAGTACAACAAATACATATATGTTATTTACCGGCTGGGAGGTCCGTATCGTGAAAAACTGTGACCGAGGTCTTGAAAATGCTGCCCGAGGCCGCAGGCCGAGGGCAGCATTTTCAAGGCAGCAGTTTCAAGGCAGAGGTCACAGTTTTTCACGATACGGACCGACCCAAAGCCGGTAAATAACTTATTTATTTTTGTCTAACTCGGTTAAAAAAAACTGCAGATCGTCTTGCAAAATGTAATTGTATTATAGGCGCGCATCCAACGTTGAATCGATCGCTAAGCTACCGCAAGAGTGAAGAATGATTTGTTTACCGCCAAACAAAATAAATTTGCTAAAGCGAACAGTAGTCACGGAAAAGGTCATCAGAAAAAAAAGAGAAAAGTAACTTTAATAATAAAAAAGAAGCACAGTGTAGTAGCAAAAGAGAGTATAAAAAAATCTTGAGTCACGAAAGCGAAATTGAATGAAACTGAACTGAACGTGTAGTTTGGTCGCCTGCACACGGCACAATTTTGCAAGAAATTATTTGACCGTTTTTTATCAAAACATCTCATTTTCTTGAATGGTGATAAGCAGTATTCGGTTTTGGGGAAAAGTAGCAGAAAGGCAAACCGCATTACGTCGTGAAAATCAGTGCGAATGCATAACAACGATCGAAAAACTCTTGTTTTGCTAATAAATACAAAGAATACCCGCCTATTGGAGAACTTCAAGGCCTTTTATTCCGTTACTAATTAGCTTTTGAAAGAATCAATCGGGAATGTAAGCCAGCGACTTGCAGGTAAGCGCAACTTGGCGTGAAAATCAGTGCGAATGCACAAACAACTATCGACAAACTACCGCCATAAAATTTAAACTATTTGATTTTGTCAATAAAGAGAATGAATACTCGCCTTTTGGTGAACTTCAAGGCGTTTAATTCCACTGCTTACTTTTTAAAACGGCTGGTGAACAACTACATTAATTTTGGAGAGCAAAACTTTCATGGGTTCGTTCGTCTCGCCGCCAAATGAAAACACAGCGAACTAGCCGGGCGGAATCGCTCCGTGAGCGGGCAAGATCGAAAATTTCCGCCCGCTCCCGGAACCAATCAGATTGCAGGATTTGGAGAATTCCTCCCGCTCACAAGCCAAGAAAAAATAAAGGTACATTATTGACTCTATCAATTCAAGTGGATGAATTATGGATGATTTTCAATGCAAAAATGGAACATTTGTGACCTTGACTCCAAGGATTAGAAGACTTAGCGGTAAGTCATCTTTGTTTAGCAACTTTCTGAAACAAACAAGCAAAAAATTCTCCCCGGTGGGGAAGGGGTCAGGCCTGGAATAAACGTAATGCGAAATAGCCTCCTAAGTTAAAGAATGTTTTCCTCCTTCCTCTTTTCAAACATTCAACGCGTAATAATACGTACCTTTCTTCTTGAAAAGCCCATTTTTTTTCAGGAACTGACCGATCGGGGAAACGTGAACCGTCTTTCCCAGTGCGAATTGTATTCATTCCTGTATTTCGTCTTCATATATTTCTGGATATTCATGGCTTATTCTTCTTGTAAATAAAATATCCAGTGCTAAAAAGCCGGATGAGAAAAGCAATGATTATTATTTCTTCATCTGAAATACCTGGGCTAATAAACGACACCGATTTTATACAAACACCTTACTTCAAATCGCACTTACCTTCCAACTTTTTCACTCTGCCCGGCCTCGATCGATAAACAACTGTTTTCGTGTTCCGGTAAATATTTCCAATTTTTCTCACAAACGTCTGCTCAACGTGAAGTAATCTCGCAACATGATCCACGGTAAATCCTTGTACGAGTAGATACACCACTCGCCAGCGCAAATGTAGCGAATAACTTGCCACCATATTAACTTTGAGAGCCGGCCGCCATATTTTAAATTTCCTGGCAAAATTCAAACACTTCCATATATGGTGTGACATGTATGATTGAAATTTTGGAAACTTTTTCGCGAGTGTTTTGATTTCGATCATCGCGTATCAATGCAAACGGTGGTAATCTAAGTTTTAAGTTATGCTTCAGCACATCATCATCATCATCATCATCATCATCATATCATCTTTGGCGTAATCGTCATCTTCGTCGTCATTGTCACCGTGGAAAATGATCGTTCACCAGATGCACTCGTTGCCAGATTTACCAATATAAGCTTGCATACTGTGATTAATCCGGTCAATTAATTAAGCTAAAAGCGTTTTTGATTACTCCGGTCAATTAATTAAACACGGAGCGAGCCTATAAAAAGGCCCGGTCTAGCACTTTGTTGGCTTCAATTTTTAAAAAAGTCGTTTCAGAGTAACGGTCATGAAACAGAAGAGCTTCGCAAATTTTGCTTTTTGAATGCAATCCCTGTTCATTTGTGTTGAATTAACAATCTCAAATACAATATATACTACCAATAATTCTTTCCATACAAGCTTTAAGAAAATTTAACAGAAATTTATACAACCCAGAAAATTTGTGTTCACCACGCACAAACACTGTTACGACCCACAACATTTACTTGCAACGCATTTATCCAATACCTGCAATATGTTACCGGCGCTAAGCTCAGGTCAGGTGCACGTAACCATTGTTTAACGGAGAGTTCTATACACGAGAATCTAGATAATAATTTTTGTAACGATTTACAAATGTAAATCTATTTTTAGTGTAGAAAGCGGGACGGGTCTAGATCACACCACACCAAAAACCACTTGAATTCAGTCATAACCAATGAAATCGTCTCATTGTGATTTGTAACTGGCAGGCTGAGCCGCTCAGCCACGTTATATAGGATCGCTCCGTGTTTAAGCTAAAAGCGTTTGAGATAAATCGTAGAAGTTACATGTGCTCTTTGTCGCTCAGTTAAAGGTGAGTCTGCTTTGTTAACAGGAATTATTGTTACTTTTGTCTTCTCAAACATCAAAAAGAAAATTTTATCACCGGCCTTAGCTTCGCAAATCAAATTTTTTTGGTGTCTTTATTCAATTTTCGTGTCTTTCCTTCTTGATTCTCTGGTTCTATTGTGTTATTTCTTTTTGCTGTATAAAAGTGAGGGGGCTGGGAGGGGGGGGGGGGGCGCTCTGCAAGAGCCCCTCCCCCGTCGCGGCCCTGTAGCATGGTAACATTTTGAAACATCTGCCCTTAATTCAATGACCCCACGATAAAATTCTCAAGCTTTTGCGAGAAAGTCAGTGTCTCGAAATGTCAAACCTGGTAAACGCATGCTTTTTTGACTGGAGAATTAAAGTATTGAAAAGTTTTTCTTAAGAGGCTGTCTCTGGAAGAACAACCCACTTGCAAATTGGCGTAAAAAATAATTTTGTTTTGAAAGTCTGGCATCTACCGAGGCTAGAACTAGAACAAATTTTGTTTGATTTGAAATGATGTTCTGGCCGCGTTAGAAGCGATAAAAATTTTTCCCTCTTCCAGGCCCGCCACAACGTCTGAAAAAGGAGCTGGAGCTGTAATGTAACTTTCAAGTTTCAATTTTCTAGAACGAGCTCCAAAATCAAGGTCATTTTCAGCCTTCGAACGAACCCGATTTGTAGTGGTCATAATAAACAAATTTCTCATTTCCAGATAACTTGAGGAAAAATGTACTACTTTCGTAGTAAACGAGGAATATTTATGAGCAAATGTTTATAAAATTTGTTGGTAGACGACCCGAGTAAAATGTTTTACAGGCGTTGCAATGGACCCGGAAGGGACAAAATATTTAAGGCTCACAACGCGGCCAAATACGATTCAGTTCTGCAGAGTTTCAGGCAGAGTTTCAGGCAAAATTATTTTTTTTACACCAACTTGCGAGTGGGTGCTTCTCATAAAGACAGCCGCTTGACTATGTTCAAAATGTTACCATGTTATTGTTCTTTTTTAGTAATTTTATTTTTGCCTTAATTACATGAATGTTCAGCGGAAACCGTCTCAACGTTTTCTTATATTATGAATACTTCAAATAGTTATTGTATATGTATCCTCAAATGGGATGTTTAATGAAAACAAGGGAAACAACTGAAGATGGATGCAGGTCATCCGAAACATGTTTTAAAATTTAAAACCGTGTTCCTTTACTTGTAAATAAACTTGTCGTGCAAACCTTTACATGATGGTAAACTGTCATTCCATTCTCCATTAATGCATCTAAGCTTTGGTGATCCGACTAACGCGTAGTTAGGGCGGCATTTTATTTCAACCACACCACCCTCCTTCAACGAAACATGTGTAATGATGCCATTCTTAATCGAAGAAAGAACAGGGCAGGAAGCTGGAATATCAACAATAGCAGAAATGTTTTCAATATGTTTATGAATTCCGCTGCTAGTCAGTTCAATTGCTTGGGTTCCTATCTGGTGTTATACAGAAGGAACAAGTTGTATTCCAGGGCCGTAGGGTGGTGGTGGGGGGGGGGGGGGGGGGGGGTGGAGCGGGTTCGAGGGGTTCGAACGAACCCCCTAAAATTTTTGAAGTCGGCATTTTTGGTGGTTTGAAGAGATCAAAAAAATTTACACAAAACAATCAAAGACTGTGACCGGTCGATTGCACGGACGACTACCTTCCTTGCCAGGATTATCGGAGGAAGCCGAAACATTTTGCCACTATAATGAGAAGTTCTAATCTTTTTGATTGGTTAATTGATGTTTGTCCTGCTCTCCATCCTTGTCGTTCCTTGAACTAGCGTTAGTTGGCTGGATAAGCAAGCATGCGCATTTGTCAGAAACCAAATTTTCAAGATGGCGAAACGCAAGTCCAGCAGTTTTACTTTATTGGATCTGTGGCTATTTCATCAACCTGGCACAAGAAGTTGAGGACCACCACAGATTTTGCCTACAGATCTGTATCATGCATCTAACAGTATCGTTGCGTTATCAGTCCAGTTTATCCTCAAAAAAAGGTATACGTGTCACGTGATTAACCCATTGTTCCCTGAAAATTCGGGAAAAATTCGATGCGAATAACCCATACCTCAAAACTCCACGAAATATCACGGCTACAAAGCTTTCATCCGGAGTTTTCAATGCCTCAACTCAGAGTTCAAACATTCGACATGGCGAGTTTTGAGTGAAAACGGTGATCCGAAGGTTTCAAACAAGAAAAAAGCGCTGAGTTTTGGACTTCATTATCCAAGATGGCCGCCGACTCGGCGACGTTGTTGAGGTGAGTTGATTTTCGTCGCTTAATTTTTCATAGCCACCCAATTTTTTCAGTTCTGGAACCAATTTTGTCCGATTGTACTGAGTCTAATTCACATTTACCCGCAATGCCAAACGTGACAGGACTCTAGTTTTTGGGACAAGTCTGTTTAAACGACATGCTAGTGGGATTCCACTCTTGCTTCCCTATACTCAGTACCCGATCACAGCCTTCCTGACAGCAGGGATTTTCATACGTAGCTTTTTTGTGTCATTTCCTAGACTCTAGGATGGAAAAACATCGGCGGCTCTTAGCCTTGAATTAATATTGAAGTGTTGCATTTGTGCCAGAAGCGTGAAAAATGATAAAAGACGAAAAAGAGCAAGAGAGTACTCGGAAATTATAATTATAGTTCAAAACAGCCCAAATGTCCATCCGCCGTATATCTGTATATCAAGCAATAGAGATTACAATATTGGAGTTAAATTGTGCAGTAGGGCTGTTTACTGTGATACCTGCACAGTCTAATATCTGTACCTTAGCCTCTTCCATTTTTAAAGCAACACAAAACTATTTAGGGATTGACTGGGGCATGTGCCTCACCACCAAGAAGGCGAAAATGTCATCGGGGTTAACCTGTCTAAGGATTGGAAACCCCCCAAAAACTAAGAAAATCATACCATAACAAGGCTGTGCTCTAAGAAAAATTACAAGGAGCCCAAAGGTTCCAAACTATGAGATCCAGGGTGCCCAGCATAAAGCTTATATGAAAGAAATAAGATTATCTGGTCGCCCAAAGTAAAAAATTAATCGCCTGAGGCACCCGGGCACCCTTAGAGCACAGCCCTGCCATAACCTGAGACACTTACCTATGTGAGGTGCCATTAGGGGGGTCTGAGTATCCGTATCCCATTCAGTAATTTTTAGCCTAAGTATCCCATTAACTCCGGTGGTTTGTACCCCCAACTTTTATGTTCAATATCCCGGAATCTCTTGTTTAAATATCCCATATCCTGTTAATTTTTTCCCTAAATATCCTGCATCCCTATAATTTTTTACTTAAAATATCCTGTATCACCAAAACCCCTAATAGGACTTCCTATGTAGCAGATAAATGGTAGTACCGCCTCTTCCCCCCTCCCCCACCCCTGGAAAGGGGACCCATCACTGTGCTTACTCATCAATAGCTTCCCTACTCAGTGAGGGATGCACTGTCTCCGGTGAAAACATATTTCAGCCTGCAAAATTAAAGGTTTCACTTCTGTCATGAGCTGGTGAATGTGTTCAGTCATTCTACAATAAAAATTATTGCATACGAGCCAAGTGGCCCATCAGGCCGGTGCTTATCCCCGGTTTCCGTAGCATGAAGCGACTAGAAGTATTTCTACTCCCCCTGGATGGGATGCTAGTCCATCGCAGGGCTACCCCCAGCAGTAAATTCGCCGGTACCCATTTATACACCTGGGTGGAGAGAGGCACTATGAGAGTAAAGTGTCTTGCCCAAGAACACAACGCAGTGCCCCGGCCAGGGCTCGAACCCGGACCGCCCGATCCGGAGTCCAGCGCACTAACCATTAGGCCACCGCGCCTCCCTTCTCTTTGACCATGGCTGACCTGATAAACCCATAACAGATTACATACTGACATGTTTTTGTTTGATTTTAACTTTTACTTTTTTTCATTTGCAGATCACATGCATGGCAGAAAAGCAAGGCAAAAAAGCTTCTTTTTCTAAATTGTTTGTTTTTTATGTATAGAAAACTGAATAAAACATACCCCATATAGCTATAGCTGATCAAGTTTATTTTATTTTGGATACTCCTGCTGCAAAACCAGTAATCCTAAAGGGCTGAAAAAGTTGTTGCTAAGTGGAAATGTTAATTGAATGTTTTATCATAGGCATATGTATAGAACCCATGACCAGACTCAAAAGAAGACAGAATTTATTTAGAATTAAACAAAAATAATTGATACATTTTGAGTTGAAGTCTACCCCACAATTCAAAAATTCCACAACAAAAAGGCTTTTCTTCAGAAAAGATGATCAAACAACAACATCCTTTGAGCTAGTAGTAAAATATACCTGGTATACGTTATAAGGATTTTCATCAGTGTAAAGACACCAAGCTAGCTGCGAAAAGTCTAAACTAAACACATGCAAGAATGTAGTTTTCAGTCCACTGGAGAAAATAACCAATCAACCTGTGTGTCCACTTGTTTCCTTTCTGCCGTAGAACTCGCTCACAACCAGTGCACTGCTCAGCGATAGATTTTAGCAGAACCTCCGTTTATGTGAGAGAAATCCGGTCGTTTCGCCTACAAGTCGATTCACTTACACTATAAACTTGGTTGCCTGCACGATCTGAGAATTGTTTCGCCTACCCTAAAACAATGTACATTCTTCGTTCTAAAAACGTGAAAGCCCAAACACGCTAAACACAATGTACCGTATATTCCTCGTTCTAAAAGCATGATAGTGTAGGCGAATCAACTTGTAGGCGAATCATCTTGTAGGCGAAACGACCGACATCCATGTGAGATCGTCTGCACACACTGACCAAGATGAACAACATCACACTCTTCGACAGCGGATTGTAGCTGTTTGAACTCTGCAAATGGATCTTTGAAACCATCAAGAAAGTTGAAATTCACATAAAATGCCGTAAAGAACTCTATTTTTGTAGAATACTGACGCCAAGTTAAGATTCGAATTGCCACCGCAGCGTCCGCCATTTTGATTTTGCTTGAGTTGAAGCGCTTTGTCACGTGATCCGAATGTTTTGATCCGACTCTGAGAACAATGGTTTCGTTACGTCACGCGTATACCCTTTTCTAGGGATAAACTGGACTGGTTATAAGTCATTATCAATTTTGAGGGAAAGACACCCGTTGATTCACATGTGCACATTGCAACAGTGATCAAGAGAAGATTTTGGAATTAATTACAATGAAAAATAATGAAGGAAAAGTTAACAAAGAAAAATGCAAAAGGTTTCACACAATCGTAGAAGTGCTCGATGCAAAAACATGCAGAGCGGAATACTATTATTAACACGCGAAGCGATCATCAGACTGATGATCGCTTCGTGCGAAGGAAGGAAAAGTTATATATTCATAAAGTCCATAACTTACGTGATTGCAAAATTGTAAGAATGATTTGTTTAAAAATCACCTTGCCAAAGGGCTGAAAACTCGAAACTGAAAACGATGAGAGGAAAGAACATTGTTTTGTAGATTTCTGGACAAAGTTCTTAGTCTAGGGCAGTGTGTAAGCATTGCAAAATCCCAACCAAAATTTCTGAAAGTTATCTATAGAATTACCTCCGGGAACAAACAGATATTCCGTACTTGCTAAGACATGGAACATGTTCAGTAGCTGTTTCGGAAATACATAATTGTATAACATGTCAGATAACTCATCATTCTTTCAATGTCTTGTCCACTCATCCACTCTGCATGTAATTATAATATTTGTGTTTTGAAAAAAGTTTAAATGCACACACTCATTTCTAAACATGTCAGAATATTTTTAGAACGAAAATTACTTTTCGAAGAGCTAATATTGAAGGAAAATGCATCCCACCTCAGAACTGATGTCAAAATGCAGGAAATGGTACTTGAGAGAACCTTAATTTGCAAAATTTCCCGGGGAGGAGGAAGGCATGCCCCCATACCCCCCTAAAGGCTCGCGCCTTCGGCGCAAAAAAAAAAAAAATACTCCAAACAAATATAAGAACCCCCTCAACAGAATTCACCCTACGGGCCTGTATTCTCAACAAAAACTTACCAATGCAACTGAATTCTTTCTTGAACCACACAGTCCGGTTGCATAACATTATTGGCGATCCCTTAAGATAATGTCCATCGCGGCAGGCCAGAAAAACACGGGTCCCATGAGTGTAGTTGACTTGTTTTGAACGAGGATAAATGATGTATGAATTACTTGGAATGGCAGGTTTTGGGCACAACATTGCTAAATATGGCGATGGACACACAAAAAAAATGTAACATTATTAGCACGGGAGAAGAACAATTGCTAGCTTAAAGTTGTTGTTTTCTAGTTGGCAAATTTTCTTGCCTCTAGATAATGGGATGAGAAAGAACCGAAATGCAGACTGAGGAGGGCTTATCAAAAGTTCTAGCAGGCTTTATGGCAGACAGAACGTTTAAAGAGGGTGGTGATATATTGCAAAAACTCTGTTTGCTTTTTTATCTTTTATTTTTATGAGACTACCTTTGGAACATTTAGCGCTACCTTTGCTTAGCAAGGTTATATACTTTTGAAAAAAAGATTTAACGAAGGAAAAAGAATTTGACAACCAATAACGACTAAAAACAAGGACTGATATCAGCTCACCATTGCATACTGGAACAGTGGAATTCCATCTGCCATGAATACAGTGCAACGTACGATCTCCAACCAAATGATATCCAGTCTTGCACTCAAACGAAACTACTCGGCCATGTGAAAAGCGTGTACCAAACTTCCGACCATTTGGCGGATCCCTAATCTTTATGCAATAGGCTAAGCAACATAAAATAATGAAGAAAGGAAAACATAAGAGGGAGGCGGTCCAAAGTCTAGGATGCTTCTCCTAAGACTGACACGTAAAATCCTTGTGAGATTAATTATATAGTATGCAAAACATGGGAGAAAGAAAACGATTCACCTTTACAAGATGGAATGTTGGCACTCCAGACTCCATCGTTACATGTTAATGTTGACAAACCAAATAAATCGAAGCCTGTTAAACAGGAGAAGTTCGCTTTGGCGCCATGACTAGTGTTAGTCCCATGTAAAGTACCGTTAGCCGGAGCTTGCAGACGTGCGCATGACCGTAACTCTATAAACAAAAAAACCTAAACGGTAGATTTTGATTTTTAAACAGGAAGTTCCGGTATAAAAGGGGCCAGGCCTGGCCATTCTCACGCCCAGTTGTCAATAAACCATCAAAGCGTAAACAGCTGACAAACAACCCGCGCTTTCTCCGTGTCAGTTGCTGGTAAAATGTGCTTCATTTTTGTTGAGAATGCTATGCTAAAACGTTAACAAGTTATATTTTACTTTTGTAAAGGGTATCTTTTGGTTTCATGAGGTTTTGAGGCGTATTTAATTTGCAGGACGCTTGACTCTGCAACGTGCCATGAATGCAGGAGTGAAAATTTGCATTTCGCGCCCAAAAGGTGTGAAATGTGGGAGGTGCCATCCCTTTTATAGTGGAACTTCTTGTTTAAACCTTAGCCAGACAAAAAAAAAAAAAAATGAAATTTAGCTCTTTAGCTTCTGTCAGGTAATCGGCAAGTTGAAAAGCAGTGCAAAGAACGATTGAACAAACAAACAAAACAAAGACAAACCGAAGGCATGAAACGGGCCAAATCATAGCATGTACAAGCATTTGGCTTACCTTTAATTCTGAATGAATTTTTAATTTTGGCTAAATCTAGATGAAAAGAAAGCTATTAAATACGCTGTCCAGCACATTGTCATCAGTTAACACTGAAACCTTTTGAACCAGCGAAACATTGCATAGTTAAAAGCAATAATTTGCTTAAAAAATAAAGTTCAGTGTATAGATCAAAAACGAGTGCGAGGTTTCCATCAGGGGTTCCAAACACCAAGAAAAAGATGAAAGCACGACAAGGCGGAGAGCTTTTATTGTTTCGAGGTGTTTGGAAGCCCTGATTAAAAACGAAAACGAAGCACGAGTTTTTGAGCTGGCTTCTCAAATGCAACAATTGGAAATTATGCAGTTACATGTTTTGTCAAATGAAACAATAAGAAATTATGCAGTGTCAAATTTTTGCCTATTCTGTAAGAACGCGATTGCATGCATGATTCATTAGCGTCCCATCCATGAGCGAGGAAGGGGCGGCGTGGTTTAGGAGTTGAAAATGGTTTACGAGGAAGAGAATTAAGTCAAGAAAACCGTATTCCCCGTCAACAAGGTATAAAAACAAATACGCGTTAACATTTTTAAACAATGTTGAAGAACTCAGGTGGAGAAAAATTTCCATTCTTTCAGGAGGCCCGTTTAGAGATTACAATTTGCATTAGGTTTCGAAGCGTTCGACTCTCAGAATTGTTGGCAAAGCAAATATGTCATTGAAGTAGAGCAAAAAGAACGAAGAGTGATATCCACCAAAAACTATTTATGTAATAGCATTTAGTATCCGACGCTATTTGTATTTAATTATCAAAAAAAAATTCAAGGCTACTACGGGCACTACGGGCTAATAAATATTCATTTATTAAAATTCAGTGAAGACTGATTAAAACTCAAGTTTCTTGATCAGCGCCTTGATCAGTATTTGAACTAATCGAATGTGTCTTGATCGGTATGTCCATTGGTTATCAACATACATGCACCTGACCGAATTGATGAAAGCTGAGAAATATAGATGAATACCAACGGGATTGTGTAGATTTGTTTCGAGTAGCTCATGTTATTTTTCTGACGAAGACTGGTTTTTGTTATCTCAAAACATGTACAATGAGGTTTTGGAAAAAAGCACGAGGGTTTGTATTTATAATTTATAATTATAATTACGACCTCCGGTTAATGCGAGTGCCACACGCGAGGAGAGTGTATATATTGTCGTGCGTCAACCGCAAAAAATGGCTGAAAATGAACGTCGTTCACTCCGTTGCCATACTCTCGCACCACTGCTTTGCTAACACAGTGATTTGAAACCAGCACGCACTTGACGTGAATCGCTTAGTGTATATAGAAAGGACGGCGTATTGCGAGTGTAGAATTCTCTAACCCCTAAAGTGCAGAGGTAATTGAAATTAGGCCGATTTTAAGTAATTACTGTGTTGTAAATAAAACAACTCGTCCAACTGTGGTGTTTACTGCCCAAAGTGCCCAGCTGTTATTTTCTTGAAGCAAATAAATTGGATAGTTTAGTTGACCTAATTTCTAACCAAGTTACGAGACTTAATATTTTCTATACATGCTATACCTTCAGAGTTGACAACTTACTCTCACAGAATGGCACCATTCCGTTCCATTGTCCATCAATGCATTCCAGCCTTGGTGTACCGACCAGACGAAAAGGTTTATGACAGCGAAATTCCAAGGCAGCTTGACCGACCTTAGGGCTTGCCTGAACAACTTGACCATTCTGAAAATGACGTAGGTCTGGACAAAAACCTGAAACGAATAAAACGTGAATACAACAAGGGGGGGGGGGGGGGGGGGGAAGCTTAAAGCTTAAACTAGGAAGGAAGAAAACTGAATTTGATCATACCCACACACTTGAACTGGCTTTGTGTCCAAGTATTTCCAGTGCATCTTATTATGGGTTCTCCGACAAGATAAAAGCCTTGTTTACAGCCAAACAGGACGACACTGCCACTATCGTGTTTTCCTTGTTGAAGCGGATAAATAATGGTTGAACCATAGGGAGGGGTAGGTTGATCACACGCAGAACCTTTAAAAGAAAGTCACAGCTGTATATATTAGCTTATAATATGTTTGTGACCAATATTTTTTAGTACGGAAAACGAGCAATAATAGCAGCGAAGAGTAGAGAGATAGTAATAGATACTACCTTATGTGCCGTGAGTTTATACTTCAATGGTCCAGTGTGTGGGCTACTATTCATAAAACTACTTTCTTTCCGCCTGATGTGTAATGACTAACGTATAACAGCCAGGCTTCCTATGAAGCCCTCCCTATTGATATTAAATTCGCAGGTAAAACAACGAAAACACGACATACAGTTTAATGTGGGAATAAATAACAGATACATGTAGTCTGCCTTTACGAGAACTTATGATAGCCTGCACTCTGTTGTAGTGACTGCACTTACTGAGTCACTGTAAGTGATATGTGCAATCGAATGTACTTGCAATAAGTGAACCATAAAAAAGTTAAAACAAAAAATGTACGTTACTCGGTAATTTCTCGCATTTTGTCTAGAATTTTCAAACATACTGATCACGTGTCCACAAAATAAATAATTGCTCTAAAATTTCATGGCGTCATGACAAAATGCCAAAGGTTACACAGCATCCTGCCTTGCTGAACAATTCTGTTGTGCATCCTGCCTCGCTAATCAAATTTGTTATTCATCTCAATGTTATTGACTTCACAGTATTATTACTTCCAAAATATCTCTAGAACTAATTAAACCTGCTAAAACATATCATTTAACAATAAAGATTAGCGAAAAAACTGAGGAACGACGTTTCGGTGTCATCCTGGCACCATTTTCAAGTTAAAAAATTATTTGAGCGAAAAGTAAACTAATTTATACCAATGGTGGAGGTGCGAAATTGAATAAATTAAGATTAAAAATAGCTGTTCACTGTTCATGTTCATTCCAGTGAGGTGTCAAACACTGGTAATGAGTGCAGTGTCTGTTCAAAGCCTAAACAAATACTTTTGCGCGAATGGAGTCTGACTGAGTGTTAAGGCTTGGTTTCTTCTTGCGGATCCACAACATTTCGTGGATCAAGCAATCGAACTTTCCCTGACATTTCTTTAGGATCTTAAAGTTGTTAGTCAGGTCACCAACTGTATCAACTCGGTGTTCATTTTTAAGGTGTTTTCCGATGGCGGTAAATCGGTGTTCCTCAATGCGCTTGTAAAGATGACGGCTAGTGTAACCGACGTATTCTGCATCACACAGATCACATACATAGTTATAAACAACGCACTGCTGATTGATCAAAGGTGGTTTTGGCTCTTGTGCTTTGAGATCATCGCCAATTTTACGGCTTCTGAACACCGGCTGTAGTTTGTGATCAAGTTTATTACTCAAGTCCGAGACAGTTGGTGACCTGACTAACAACTTTAAGATCCTAAAGAAATGTCAGGGAAAGTTCGATTGCTTGATCCACGAAATGTTGTGGATCCGCAAGAAGAAACCAAGCCTTAACACTCAGTCAGACTCCATTCGCGCAAAAGTATTTGTTTAGGCTTTGAACAGACACTGCACTCATTACCAGTGTTTGACACCTCACTGGAATGAACATGAACAGTGAACAGCTATTTTTAATCTTAATTTATTCAATTTCGCACCTCCACCATTGGTATAAATTAGTTTACTTTTCGCTCAAATAATTTTTTAACTTGAAAATGGTGCCAGGATGACACCGAAACGTCGTTCCTCAGTTTTTTCGCTAATCTTTATTGTTAACTGTATTTCTAAATTTAATCTTATAAAAACATATCATCCTGTAGCTACAGCTTACTATTAACGCTGATCTGAGTTAAAGTTGCTACTCACCATATCCATCGATCATACAAGTTATCCAGAAGTAAAATGCCCCAACGACATGCCTCATTTTGACGCGGAAGCTTAAGCTACAGAACATTTTAGCTTGTATGTAGTTCTAGGTCTAGCTATTTGGCTTGATAGGAGAGTAAACGCAGAAACGTGTGCGTGTTACTGATATCTATTGAAATATTAACCTCATTTTGCAGGGTAACCATCTGTTTATTTAACAATGTCAAAGTGTCAGGCGCCCATGTCTTGAACACTTGCCAAATAACAGCTAGAACTATAATCTAATAAACTGTTTTCACAGCCTTCTAAATAAACCCTTTCGATCAGAAGATGTCGCCCTACTGCAGTAGATATCAGAGTTGGTGGTACTCTACAGCGACTGCTTAGACTGCTATTTACGGGTATAAAAGACTGGTAATTATTTATCGTTTGGGGGTGCGGAGGATATTTGTTGCTAGACCGTAGCATTCACGTGATCCCCCCACACTGAAACCATATAGCGTGTTAGTGATCCCCCTCATTGGAGGTGGTAGCTTTCAAGATCCCACAACTCTCCTCTCCCAGCCACCGCAAAACATAAAAACACCAACAAGTTCATTACAGGAGTGGAAAGCTGTAAAAGTGACTCCTGCTTGGCCACTGTAAATGACACTTTGAATTTGTTGAGCTGAACAGGAAGCTTAAGAGCGATTAAGGCGCTCACCTGGAAATGAACATGCACGCCACATGCCATATTCATTGCTAAATAAAATGCATGAATACAAAGCTCAGCCGCAATTTTATCCGTGGCATGTTTATTTCCAGGTGCTAAATAACCTTGAGAATGCGGCAAGTTTGAATAATTTAATAATTTTCTGTAACAAGAGCGTTTTCAAAGCGCTCCATAATGAAAGACGAAAAGTAGCTATTTTGGCGAGGCAAATTCGACGAGTTTCATCGAGACTAGACATACGAAACTAGATAAAGCCGTTTGCATATATGCTGTATTTTTTCATAATTCAAAATAAAAGAGGTACAAGGTACGACGAAGAAGATGAAATTGGTTGGGACACATACTCAGGAGACAGGGTTCGAACGACTGCTTCACAGCATTGGGGTGGATACCAGAAGGTCGAAGAGCGAGAGGGAGGCCAAAGACAACTTGGAGAAGGACGGTGGAGAAGGAAAGAAACAATGCGGGGTGGACGAGCTGGGAAGTAGCCAAAGCGGTGGCACGGAACAGGGAGTGTTGGTCTGAAAGCGAGACGGCCTTATGCGCTTACTACACTTACTAAAAGAAAAAAAATATCGGTAGATATTTTTTTCTATTCGAAAAAATTAATCACAATTAAAGCACCGTAAACTTCTTGTACTTTATTTGTTTACAGCCTTTGCAAAGAGTTTCCCATCTTTCCAGACTTTTCAGCAACGTTTTAGCTGACATTAAGCTTTCAAACAATCCATGGGATCTTAGCAGTACTTAAGCGTTGTTGTAACAGCTCCCAAAAATACACAAGCATAATATTCTGAAGCAAAAATTCAACAATCAACTGTGTTGCAATTTCTACCTAGCCGATTTCGTTGAAACTTGCTTACTTTAAAACTTGGATAATTTGAACTTGTTGACATTGATAAAAAAAAAATCTATCGTCGCGTTCAGTTTGGAAAATATTCGCGTTCTTATTTTTAATAAATTGTTTTCTTCAAACGCGCTAATATCCCGTGATCGTTTAGTTTGTTCGGCCTAACGTTTAAAGCTTTAAAAAATTTGACCATTTGTCATTTCGATTGCCAAAATTCAGAGAAATCGGTTAACGTTTTCATGCCCAAAATTTGATTCAGAAAAGATCACCTCCGTTCCCAGAAATAGCCGCGGGCCACCTTAAGCGACCATCCTCGGGGAATAGCAACTGGCCGCTTGAGGCGGGGGTACATCTGAAGCCTGTCTTTCCACCGCTAAACTTGGTTTAATGCGAATATCTAGTCAGCGTTTCAAGTAATCCAGAAACTCTATGCTCATTTCACAAAGCTATGTTTTTCGGTGTTTTGTAAATTTTTTGGTGATATTTGGGGATGTTTGGGAAGAGATAGTTTTTCTCAAAGGATAAGTAAAATTTGGAGAAATAAGAAATATTAAAGACTTAATGTGATTTTAAAATTAGAATTTGAAGTTAAAAATTAGTATATGGACACCCAAACAGTCCCGTGACAACCTGGGGTGCTCTTGCGTGGGGGTCAACTGTCTGTTGGTGTTTCAAAAATAATTTTCTTTCCTCTATCCCTTCCTTGAACCTCTTAAAATTGAGACAATTGATTTAATATTATCGCTTAGGATAATAGAGCAACAACCTCTCACTACCATTGTTTGCATTTAATGAAGGTTGTAGTTCTTGAATGAATAAGGTCTCTAATTTTGCAATGGAGGTCAGTTTTGCATTTGATGTTATGGCCCGTGGTAATGATATGATCAGCGATAGCTGATGGATGAAGTCGTCGTCTGTTTGGATATATGTATATTTTTCCTGTTGCTGTTGTTGTTATTGTTTGAAATAATATATTAAATAAATTACATTTGTTTAGACACAGTTGTGTTTAAATCTAAAAGCGAGGGAGGAAAACAGGAGAACCCGGTGGAAAACCCTCGGAGCAAGGACGAAAACCAACAACAAACTCAACCCACATACGACGCCGAGTCCGGGAATTTAACCTGGGCCACATTGGTGGGAGGGGAGCGCTCTTGCCACTGCGCATCCCTGTCCCCGTAAATATGTTTTCAAAATACTGCATCGTTAGGCCGCGTTTAACGAACGTTTCCAATTTCAAGCTATTGCCTTAAATACAACATGCACAACCAATGATTATTTATATAATAATACACTTGCAAAAAATTCAGCAAGCTCATTGGCTGAGACCACGTCAATTAATCCCAAACATTGCAGAAAGTTAAAATTGAGTGCAGAAAGTTGAAATTAAGTTGATTGACAGGAAAGTCGCGAAAGTGCGCCAAACAAAATGGCGGCTGCTGTCGGAGGGTTTGGAGAGAACATAAATTAATGCAAAGTTAGACCGATTTAACGAAAATTATCAGTTGATAAACCAATTTACTAGCAACTGGATATTTGTGAGGCACAGAAGAGGCTCTACGAAACTACTGAAAGCTACCAACAAGCAGAAAGATTATCACACCTATAGCACACCATTCTAGGAATACACATGCCTTCCACTCTTTCCCCCCTTCTCCATTCACACTTAGACGCCAAATTTAATTTCCACGGTTTTACTTTTTCGATACTTTTTACATAATAAAAGCTGAATAACAGGAAGCTTAGAATATCATTTATTTCAAAAACAATGGATGAGGATGTATATAATTTACCCTCAACTTACAGTTGTTAGAAAGGCCAGAATTACAACGCAGCGCAACAGTTCCCTATGACACATAAAGTGCTAGTACATGTACAAACGACTCTTGCTTTACGGAAACTTATAACGACATATAATGGATAGAATCGCATAACTCAAAGACTTCTCGCGCTCTGATTGGCTAGAGATGCGAGGGTATTCAGCGCGGTATTGCGACTTGAAAGTGAGGCTGCGCTAAAATTCGCAACATTCACCACATTTTTATTTTTAAAAGGTTCTGCGATTCAAGGAAAATCCATTACCTGACTCGTGAATTCCACGTGAAATTTCACTTGAAAAACCGATATCGCACTCATCGCTTCGCGATTCGTGCGATATCGGTTTTTCGCGTGAAATTTAACGTAGAATTCCCTCGTCAGCTAATGGATTTTCCTATAATATTCGTAATCCCGGTATTGGGCTTCAACTAGCTTGCAGTAGAGGTTAATGCAGCGAATCTTTTTAATAAGAAGCACTTTTTAACGAAAATTCTCTCGCAGTAGCCTCCATTGCAAGCTAGTTCCAGTCCAATGCCGAGAATTCGAATATGGTCTATTAGTCGAGTCATTAGATGGAGTACGTAGCGTAAATTGTTGAAAATGCAGAAATTAAATTTCCGAAAAGGTCCCTTTAAAAAAGATTAAGTTCTGAAAATTTTATGTGTATCTCGAAATCAAAGCAACGGCTATAAAAGGCATGTAATCACTCAGACTATCAGCCGCAGAATAATTGAGACACTCCCAGAAAATGTATGACATGCCCTTGTTAATTGCTATTTTGACACCCGATTTACCGCGCCCTTTCGGCTGCTGCTTATAGGGTTTGAATGCTTTTCTGCAATTGATACACCGGTGATCAAGGTGAGGGCTGGGGTTGGGGTGAGGCACAGGGCGTTACAATGTCTAAAATGACAGTCTCAACAAAAAGTGTTTCAACTTGATTTGCAAATGATTGTAATAAAGACAGTGGTTTTGGATTCCCGCTGGATATCTTGTTAATACATACATTTTCTATGTGCCAGTTAACGGGGTTTGATTGGAATTGATAAAAAGGAGACATAATGAAGTCACTGCTACTAACTTGAATATCTGATAAAGGGGGTAAGGAAGAGACGTGCACGGACGCCACTGAAATATAAAACTGGGAAATTCTTGTTAGCTGTTTTTATTGATATGAGCAAATCATAATCTATTTTAACAGAAATAACCCTGGTACCTATATGTGAAGCCATGCACTACCACGGTGTTCATTTTCTCCTCCTACAGCTGATATACAAATACCACACGTTAATTCGCCCTATGTTATTCCACTTATGTCTCTTTACTGACTATCCAAACTAAAAGACTCCCTTGGTAACATCGTGCGGACATAAATAGATGATCATACATTTAAGATATTTAGAAAAGATGCTACATCAGCCCTAGCTGGTTTCTAAGATATCATTAAACGATCCTTTTCTAATTAATTTTTCTTTAATTATAAAGTAGCGCTGATATAAAGACCCCTGATACAACTTCTCGTTTGGACTGCGATAAAATAACAACAGTGAAACGGAATGTGCATGCCTCCTTTTCTGTAACTCTTGACTTTATCTTGATTCCTAAACATGAATTTAACATTTAACAATTTAAGTTAATTTGATGGTTATGTCTTTATTGGTAATTTTAGAAGATGAAAGACGCAAAGAGCGCGAGGACGCTGACCGTAGGCAAAATTTTCTGCAGGCCAGTTGTGGATTTCCTTGTATAAAGGAGTGCGAGAATGTTTTAAAATTTTAAAGTCTATAAAGTAAACATGATTACACAGATGATGATGATGATGATGATGATGATGATGATGATGACGATGACGATGATGATGATGATGATGATGATGATCACTGCAACTACGAGCGATAACGAATGTGCAAGAATTTGCCAATAACCTTACCTAATTAAACTTCACAGCCATAAAGTTCCATTCTTAGACAAGGCCAACTAGAATACTCTGAGGGCACAAGTCGCAGAGCACGTGAGATGATCGGCTTTTGTAAATTGTGCTTCACAATTCCACTAGCATCACTGTTGCCTTGAAAAATCTGAAAAAAAATGGAACAAAGAATAATGTGAAAAGTCAGAAATCGTCATTAGAAAGAATATGTTTACTAAATAACGATAATTGAAAGGCAGAAGTTTAAACTAAATATTCTTTTTTTTTATTTTATAACTCGCTTTTGGGAGAAAATAAACATAATGAAGATTGTTTCATAAATCGGTTAAGTATTTGAGTCCACACAACCGAAGAACATTTTTTTAATGTTCCAATTTACTACACTACAGTACATATGGGTTATTGACCAAGCGTGAGGTCAAGATGGCGGGATATTGGCCGAGTTCTTTTTTTGCGTGTTTATGGACCGAGACGAAGTCGAGGTCCATAAACACGCAAAAAAAGAACGAGGCCAATATCCTGCCATCTTGACCGAACAAGCTTGGTCAATAAAGGATTTATTATATGACTTTTTTCGAGCACTGAAAAGAAAGCCAGTTGCATGCACAATCAATGGCGCATGCTAAATCATTTCATTGGTTTAAAAGTTTAATGAGTGACTGTCAAATTCTTGAATGAATCGAGACGAAGTAAAACGATGCGACAACAGCGAAATTCACCTCACTTTAGCCCTAAAAAAGATATTGAAATGGCTTAAATTTGCGAACCAACGTTGAGTTTGAAGCCTTAAAAGAAGACTGACCATTCCATCCGGCCGCCAGCTTTTGATTATTGGACGTTTTGCAGAGTATTTGCTCGCTTCTGGCGCTTTAGTGGTGCAAACCTGCCGTGACATACGAGCTGAATATTGAAATTGTGATTGTTGAAAGCGTTTGGGACTTACCACTTCACGGGGAAAGCTTGAACTTTTCTACATCATTCTACATGCTCGACCCACCCTTACTCGACGTGAACATTAGAGGCTTCGGTGAAAAGATGTTAGGTTCGCCTTGCCGTCCGCTTTCTTCCATTTTTATGTGGACTTTCACACGAAGTGTGAAAATCCACATATTGCGATCGTGCAGTTTTCCCGATTGGGACGTCAATTTCCGTGATAACTCGTGTCAGCGCTTTCGGAAGCTTTCGAGGGTGTTCGGAAAATCCGAAGTTTTGGAGGGAGTTTATGTTAAGTTGGACGTGAACCCGGGAAATGAACTGCCCACGAGACGCCACAAAGAAAGCATCACGCATGCTAAATACTCGACTTTCATTAATCTTTATATTTGCATGGCGTTCGACTGAACTGCGGGCAAAGGTAACGCTATTTTTCACACTTTTCGCGCGCTATTTGTGTTCGACTGGACCTCAGTTGCTGTATTCGCTTGATTCGCATACAATTGAAAATAGTTGATTAGCCATGATTATTTAGCAAATATCTGGATATTTGTTGTTTTGTTTCAGCTTTGCCACACAGAATCTTTAGAACGGTAGAATGGATACACAACGAGTCAAAACAAAACAAAACAAGTTTACTAATCAAGTTGTTTTCCCGGGGCTTTCCCGCATTCATTATTGTCTTGGATTTCTCTCAATTTTAATTTGAATAACGCAATCTGACTGATGTCGAATTCAAAACTGCTGGTAAAAAGTAAGTTTGAATCGCATAAAACTTATTTGGAACCGAAAAATGTATGTATTGAAACCGTGCGGTAAACTAAATTACCGATAATTATAAAACGTGTCGTTCGCAACTCGCCGACTCCACTCGAAAAGTAATTCAAGAACGATGATAATTTTAGGTTGAAAAAAAGTATTTATCTGCCATCTTGCATCAAGAAATTATTAGTGAAATCTTGTTGAAAGGCGATAAAAGCCATTACGGAAAATATATATCTAAAACCACGCATTCAAAGAAAATGAGTTAATTAATGAGTTCAGCTGTTGTTTGCACAAGCGTTCAGATGAAATGTCACGCAAACAAAGACAGTCTACATACTCCGCGAAATATTTATTTATGAATGGACTGAAATTAGTATCCCCGATTTCTAGTGGTAAGATGTTGTTTTTGTTCTTAATAACTAATTCTATTGTTTTTATTTCAATTTAAAGATCTTATTTGTCTATTTCTAGTAACCCCCCCCCCCCCCCCCCCCCCCTTCCGCTTCTCTGGCACAATTTAAATTGGACTGCATTTCAATGTTTAAGGCGAGCTTCAGGGTAAATTGCAAGGTGTGTTCTCAAAACGAAAAAGTAGTTTTTCTTTCATGATCATCTCGAGTTTCAAGTGACTGTCAACTCATATTTGACTGATACTTAGGCTTGCCAACAAGTTGAGCTCACAGAGCGCGAAGCGCTAGAGCGCCGGGGTCTATTGCAAAACCGGAAACGAGAAGCAAACGTCTTTAAAAAGGTCTAACATTGGCTCATCTACTCATTTGTTATCAAAAGCAAATGAAAGTCCACATATGTACGCATTGCGGACCCACTTTTATTGAAGATGTTACACAAACGACAAGTTTCCAGAGTACTTTATTCTTCAGGTATGTCACTGACTTCAGTCTCTCCCTTTTCCGCCAAACAAAGCTAATACCATGTCTTCAAGTCGCTTTGCGTTTTAATTTTTGTATTAGCCGGTTTTTGTGGCGAATAAAATTCACGGAACTCGTTATTTAACATTTGTAATTTAATTTGTTTGCTCTCATTCGCTTTAAGACCTATTTCCTTGTTGTCGGACTTCCTTTCGCTAGAAATAGACAGGAAATCTTTGTGTTATTTCGGAAAATAGTTTCATAGCGAAAATTTACGACGAAAAACTTTTTCATGATCAACTAGCGACGGTTTAAAAAGTTGTTTTGCTTGCAGGAACACAGCGGGCGATCCCGAGCGGTCAAGATGGCTCCATCTTGACCGCTCGGGTAGCCAATCAGAGCACGAGATTCGCTTCATCTTGACCGCTCACGGAGCTAGTCATATAATAAACTACAATTACTATATATTTAATATAAGTACAATACATTGCTTACAATATACTTAATGAAAGAACTTGCACGTGAATTTGATTTCATAATAAGCTAGTAGTTCACAACGACATATTTGGCTTCGATTTTTCGTAAAAGAAACGATTTGTTACTGTGAAAATTAGTAGATTAATCCAAACTGGTCAAAGAAAAAGTCATGAACTTGTTTTCCTTGAATGGCTTAGGGCTCAACATATAGTCGCAAAGCCCTCGCTCCAATGACATCATCACCATGTCTTATCCCTACTGACATCAGTGGATTGCTTTATTATTTTGGACTTTGCGCCCTCAGAAGATTGAAGTAAGACTAATTTACGAGGCTAGCCATATATCGAGAACACTTAATTTTTTTGTAGCTTGTAATATTGTAAGTGACAAATTCGATTCGAAAACCCGTCAATCAAACAATGACGATAAATAATGAACCATTAATAAACTGCCATACCTTTTGACCATAATTTTCTTTGTACCAAACAAACTTGTTGCTTGATTGCTTATATTTCAAAGAGTACTGAGTAACCCACGACTTGTCGTGCTCACTTCCTTGTGTTTCTATCGCTGTTATCCGCGTTGTTTTGTGAAAATCAACTTGAATAAAGGTGCTGTATAACTCAAAGCGAAACATCATGTTCGCGCACCAACCATATGGGCCATTAAGGCGTCCCCATTTTGGTGAGCTAACTTGAACATATGGTTGTGATTGGGAGATTTGCTTGTCCTCAATTCGATCATCCTCCATACCGAGTGGAACTCCACAAGCTAAAAGGTTAAAAAAAGGTAAAGGGGTTAAAGACGGTCTGAGTCAGCACCTTCCCTCTTAATGTTATAAACCAAATGATATCAAAATAGTGATTTTGCGGAACTTTTCCTCGTTCGCTGTAATTATTGTTGTTTACACTCCTTTATGAGATAATAATTTTTATTTTAGTGCTAATTTTTGTATAATATTGCAGCTTAGCTTTTAAATTTGGAACTTACATTTAGATTTGTAATTAGGTTTTAATTAATTTTTGATTGATTGATTGATTGATTGATTGATTGATTGATTGATTGATTGATTGATTGATTGATTGATTGATTGATTGATTGATTGATTGATTGATGGATTGGTTGGTTCTTATGGGAGGTGCGGTGGGCCTAATGGTTAGTGCGCTGGACTCCGGATCGAACGCTCTGGGTTCGAGCCCTGGCCGGGGCATTGCGTTGTGTTCTCTCTCCACACTGGTGTATAAATGGGTACCGGCGAATTTACTGCTGGGGGTAACCGTGCGATGGACTAGCATCCCATCCAAGGGGGAGTAGTATTACTCCCAGTCGCTTTATGCTACGGAAACCGGTATAAGCTCCGGCCCGATGGGCCACTAGGCTCGTATACAGACTTTACCTCTATGGTTTTTATAGTAACTCATTTGAGCTCTGTCAACGAATATCTTTTCACGCATATCTTTTCTATGGTTTATTATTTTCAACACATTTGTAGTTAGAGCATGGATCAATTCTATAAAACAGTTGGTAAAACGTGAATACAAAATAAAAATATCTTTAAGACACAGCCAATGTCGAGCTTTTCAGAACTGATTCATAGCTGCATTTCACACCGAATGCAAATATGGCGGACCGCTCGGTTGCTGCCTGGAACGAGCTGCATGAAAGCGAGGCTAGTCAGGCTTCGGTGTTTTGTTTTGACAATGCTTTCATAGTAAAGTCTTGGTTATTCGTCGATCTGGTGTGTTTCTTTTCGCTGCTCCTACAAGTTGCTGTGTTTTTGAATGCCACGAGAAGTGATAGAAGTGTTCACAGTTTGCCTCTAAGGGAAAAAGTGGATCAATGCAATTTGTTGAGACGAAAGAAAGGAGTTCACGATCGCCGTGAGAACTTTTTATAAAGTTTGTTCGCTACATTTCAGGTTAGAAGATCTTAGAAAATGTGTAAGCGATCACATTTAGCGCCAAGTTGTTCTTATTTGGCTCAATGCTTTCACTAGCTTTTACTATTACTAGCTTTTACAGTTGAATTTCATTCACTTGGTTAGTATTTGATCGTGCGATTCCGGCGTGCGAGTGGATCGGACGCGGACAAAGCCGAACATGTCGAACATGAAAAACTTCTTTTGATACAGAGGATGTCTTGGAAGTGGAGCTTTTCTTTACCTTGAGGAAGGTACTGGCCATGAAACTCGTGCTAGAACACCACCAGACACCACATAAGCTCGTCAATTAAACGAATTTTCTAAGATCTTCTAACTTGAAATGTAGCGAACAAACCTCAATAGTTCCTGCGGCGATCGCGAACTCCCCTCTTTCGTCACAACTAATTGCATTGATCCACTTTTCCCTAAGAGACAAACTGTGAACACTTTTATCACTTCTCGTGGCATTCAGAAACACAGCAACTCGTAGGAGCAGCGAAAAGAAACACACCAGATCGACGAATAACCAAGACTTTACTATGAAAGCATTGTCAAAACAAAACACCGAAGCCTGACTAGCCTCGCTTTCATGCAGCTCGTTCCAGGCAGCAACCGAGCAGTCCGCCATATTTGCATTCGGTGTATACCTACCCATTTCTAGAAGTCTTCAATGAGGAAATCATTTAAAATTTATGGTTGACACGGAAGAAACCATTTGAGCCTTAGACTCAAAAAATGATTATAATTATTAAGGCTTCAGACCTGAAAATCAGCGGTAAGCGGAAAATTTGTGCTGTAGTGTACATGTAGTAAGTAGCTGAACTGCGATTTAGCAGATAATTTTGTAAACAGTTTTCACTGGATTAAAGGTTAGTTGAGTAATTCAAATTTTACGTTGTATCTCTGGTCGTATTCTTACTAAACCTTTAATTTACGAACCTGTGATTCTCCGTATTACAGCGATGAAATTCAGATTATTCGGCGGTGTGGTGATCGCATCTTCCATACGTTGACTCTGCATTTCTTTCCTTCGTTTGAAAATCAGTATTGGCTTTTTGTTATTGTAAAAAACAAATTGACGGCAGTTTTTTGTGCGTTTGTTCTGTTATTGATGATAAATTTCGTCATAACATTGTCAAAGTTTGTTGTAGATCTACTCGCCTAGCGGCTCGTGGATCTACAACACTTTGACAATGTTATGACGCAATTTATTATCAATAACAGGACAGACGCGTAAAAAGGTGACGTCAATTTGTTAATTTCATCGTCGATCGTGTAAGAGAACACATGATGTCCCCAGCGTTTAAAACAAACCTCATACATTCTTATCAGCGCAGCTGACTTATGGGCGTTGACATAGATGACAAACTGAGTTTGTCTCCAAAGGTCAATAAGCTGAAGAAGAACTCCGCAAATAAACTGAGCCTTATTATTTCTGTAAGTAGCGCTCAAAACACAAGTAAATTACCTCAAAACCAAAAATGTTGTTGCGTATGTTGTTACGTGTATAAAGCAAACGCGTACAAACTCTTCTTGTTATTATTATTTGCAAATTACGATAAAAACTGTGGCATATTCGTACCCAATTTCATATAAATGCATTGTTTAACCTCTCAATAATATTACTCCTGAAAGCGAAAGTTGCTTTCCAGCCGTTTAAAAATTGTCATGGTGGCAAATGAAAGGAAAGCAGTATGTCTTTCAACTGTGTGCAGCTAGAATAAAATCACACTATAATATTTAAAGCCGGTGCATAATTAGCCACTGACATTGTTTTTATCACATTCAGTGTATGCGATTATTGAATGGTCAATCAGTTGATCGCATCACAAACTCCAGTGGACTTATATGCGGTTCTCACACCGCGCCAAACGCAAATATGGCCAATGATCATTGACTGGAAACTCAACTCAAACACTTTCTTACTTTCCGAATTTAAGAGAGAACGGAGTTGCTTCCAGTGGTAGAGATTGACTGCCATTGCCCAGGCAATGGCGATTTCAGCGATTTCAGCAAAAGGTTCTGGGTGCACTCTCCACCCTGATACAACTTCATGTCGGCAGTTTTCTGTTTAACTTTTTTGTGGAATGCAATATGTTAACGACCAACTAGCTGGCCTCTTGTCAACTGGGATTCGAAGCTTTAACTTGAAAAGACCTCCCCACCACTAACATTTCGATTGAGGTCTTATGAAGTATAATAAAAAAAATATAAATACTTCCAATAATAAGTAGGCTATGTTCTACACTTGTAAAGCGCTTTAGAATATTTTATAATTTTAGCGTTATACAAATTTAATTATTATTGTTATATGCTTTATTGTTAGAGTATTTTCAAAGACCCATGCACCGAATGTACTTTACAACATCAAGGCGATAAAGTATTTATTTTTCATTTTCAAACATGGAAGTAGGTTTCTTAATAAGTTATGCGCCGTAAGGACAAATGAGTAGAACAACAATGAGAATACTCCAAATTCTTTTTCATGATTATAATTTCTACAGTTAAATTACACAGTTGCAAACTGTTTCTGTAAACGTATACAACAATCCCACGAAAGGATGTCAACAAATACTTTCCATTTTGTCTTTTAAGCTACATTGCTAATATATTGTATTCTCTTCTCGACAAGAAAGAATGAGCCATTCTAGAAAAAAATATGTTACCAACAAATGCTATTCTGCGCTACTATTTTATAGAAATATCGAAAGGAAGTACCTCACTTTCATTGACTGTTCAAAAGACGACATTGCAATATTTCGCTAAACCTGCCTTCATCTGTGTTAGATATTGTCACTGCAAAAACGTGGTCTTTTGACAATGCGGATATGATCTAGTTTAACCCAGTTTTTTGTCGCACCGTCATCAAACCTCACTGACGCGAACGTATCACCTGGAAATCCCACGATAGTGCCTGATCGATACCATTCTGCCTTATCACTTCTGTGTTGGGCTATAACTGACGTATTAACCGAGATATCGGTTTGTTTTGGAATTTCATCAACAACAAGTACTTGCTTAGTCCTGTTGTAGCTTCGTGTATACTCTGCACCTAATATTAACACGAAGTCAACGTGTGTGGCATTAATCTTTGTAATGTAAGCCGGGTAGTAGTTTAAGGCGCCTTTGTTATCCGCCCAGAATCCCCAGACCTTTGAACCAACCAGGATGCAATCTAAAGAAAACAGAAAAAAATAAAAAATAAATAGATAAGCATGGTTTCTTTGGCCTTAATTTTGACTATAGTAAAGTGATTAAAAAATGTTTTAGTTGAAAGTAGATCATTTTTAGTGATTTACATGCTAGCTAACTGAATTCGTCAGAGTACAGGTCTGATAATCATCACAGGCATATTGGAGTACGCTGGCTCAATGTAACTATAAAGCAAGTTCATTGTAAGTTAATTATTATGCCTTTCCTCATTCGACCTTATTCCTTTAAAGCAAAAGTTTGAGATAGGCTTAATAAAAACAAACAAACAAACAAACAAACAGAGGAACAGAATGAAAAAAAAAAAAACGATTATGGTTGACGACTTTTACAGCAAAATGAGCTCTAATAATTCAGTACATCCTGCTGTAGCCCTCTTTTCCAGCCCCCCGTCCCCTCCCCACATTTTCATTTTCATTTGTAAGAAGAAGATGGAGTTCTTGTGATCAAATTGAGTGAAATAATTATTGCCAATTTCCATAGGGAAAACGTAGGCCCCCATCAATTATTCTTAACTAAGATCATTAAAAAAATTCAATCACATACACAGAAAGTAACGTAACAACAAAATAGAAACCACTCATTATTTAAATTACAAGGAAGTTACCCGCAGTAGGATCACAGCCGTATAATTCCGTTCTCAAGCAGAAACGGCCATTGTTAACAGACAAGGGATAAATCCACACAGTGCTGGTTATAAATGGCTCCTTAAATTTATATTTTACAGGTGACGAAGCGTCTTTGTTGCCCTCAATACTCTTCAAAATAATACAAAATACAAAGTGAGCGGATATTTATTAAACTTGTTGTAAGTCCCACAGACTTTATAATTAAAAAAAAAGTTTCAAAAGGATGAAATTAGCATACAAAAAAGACAACTGAAAGCTAGCATTCCTTCCTTAAAGAATACTATTAAGTGGTGTCTACCAGTATTGACGAAAAACGTTTTAAACTTGAAAAAAACAAAAACAAATATAAAATATTCCAATTTTTTTTCCGAGTTGGGCCATTATTTTATAGACCTTTATTCCTTCCCGATAGCTTTTTGTTTTAGTTATCTTCAGAATCATTTTCTTACTCTGAGATTAAGATGATAACTTTAATTTGTTCGCCTTTTCTATAATTTATACCTTGAATGTTTCCAGCATGCCCGCTCAATAATAGTGATAAGGTAACATTTCAACTGAGCTTAAGAATAACATAAAGACTAACATCCATCGAAACTAATGCAATCAACCAACCGAGAACTAACCGACTAACCAACCGACCGACCGACCAACCAGACAAACAGACAGATAGATAGATAGATAGATAGATAGATAGATAGATAGATAGATAGATAGATAGATAGATAGATAGATAGATAGATAGATAGATAGATAGATAGATAGATAGATAGATAGATAGATAGATAGATAGATAGATAGATAAACTTTATTTAAACACGATAATAATTAAAGCTAAAAGCTTGTTATGTTGTTCGTGGTATAAAACAATGTTCCAAAGGAAAGATCCCTTACATCTAAGTCGCGAGTCAGACAGACAGACAGACAGACAGACAGACAGACAGACAGACAGACAGACAGACAGACAGGCAGGCAGGGAGGCAGGCAGGCAGGCAGGCAGGCAACGACGCAATTGAAGCAATAGAAACATTACCAAGAGCAGCAAAACACAATAAGAACAATAGCAAGAGATTCAGTCACAGCAGCAGTGCTGAAGCAGAACGTGATTGTAATGGTAGTATAATGAATTTAGGGTCTAACCTTTGTTGATCCAGAATCCATGTAAGTTACTATCTTTGCACCTGCCTTGAAGCTCATACTGTATGTTTTAACCCATCTGTCGAGACTTTCTCCCCCCTGTGTAGCAATCGCCGTGAGCTTGTAGCTTTTACCGAGTTCAATTTGTAAGTAACCTTGTCTTTGTGGACACCAAGCGGAAAAACCATTAAGACGTGCAGCACTGGGTCGATAGGGAGAGTTTCTAGGAGATGCAGGCGAGGTGATTCTGATAGCCAGGTTTTTGGTTTTCTCTAAACCAAGAGGCCCATCACAGCCTAAAACAGATGACAATTAGCTGTACCCTTTGCCTTTGTCGCCCAGTTCGCAATATGGTTTAACAGCAGCCGTTCTAAAGATCGGTCAGGGTGGGGCATAAAGTAATAAAATATTGACTTCCTTGGAAAATCACGTTAAAAGAAATTAAAAAGTTTCCAAATGCTGATTCGCATCATCAAAAGAATTAGCCTGAGCCAAAGAGAGCGCTTGTTCGTTTGCGAAAAAAGCACAGCGTTATGCTACACAGGTCTATTTTACGATAGACTGTTCACAGTCCACTATTTTTCCGTGAAGTCGTAGAGGTCGATTGTTGAGTTCGAGGGGTCGCCATCTTGGTTTCTTTATGTAAGCGAAAACTGGGGAGAGTACAAAATGCCCGTGGGTAGGGGTACTGGGCGTTGCATAAAGAAACCAAAATGGTGACCCCTCGAACTCAACGATGGTTTGACCTCTACGACTTCACGGAAAAATAGGGGACTGTGAACAGTATAATTTTACGATATGTCCTCTAGGAGCACGGACGAGGACAAAGGAGTAATAGGGTTTTATTACTAGCGCATTAAACCTCGCATCGTTCATTTTCGAGATAACCTTTCTTTCGCGGGTCTTTAACTCGCAAAAATAAATAGCAATTAGGTAGTATCATTACAAAGTAAATAAACGGCACGCAATGCATGCAGAAGCGATGACGTTTCACAAGGGGTCTTTAAGAATTTTCAGGAAATTTGACAGAAAATTTCAAGAAAGTTAATAAAAATAGCTGACAACTTCTGTGTTGAATGATTGTTCGACAAAAGTTGCGTTATGTTGCAGGGAGATATCTGATACTGACGACGATACTGACGTCAAACGCTGTCTTGAAATTGTTGAGCCCTTTTGTTTTAAAAAAAATTAAAGATTTCTGTTTACTAAATCTTATAAAACACATCAAATATAATTAGTCTCTTTCACTTATACTTAGAATTAGTCCTTTCTAACTGCCCGGGAGTATTTTGCTTTAAGTTCTATGCAGTGCTTTCTTGTTGAGTTAAACATGATTTCTTTTCTACTGACGTTTATTCCTGAACAACTTCTGTGTTGAATGACTGTTTCACAAAAGCTGTGTTATCTTGTAGCGCGACATCCGATACTGACGACATACGATACAAGGTCAAACGCTGTCTTGAAAATGTTTAGCCCTTTTCTTTTAAAAAATGTAAAGATTTCTGTTTACTAAACCTAACAAAACACATCAAATATAATTTATGTCTTTCGTTTATACATAGAATCAGTCCTTTCTAACTGCCCGGGAGTATTTTGTTTTGAGTTCTACGCCCTGATTTCTTGTTGAGTTTTACTTGAATTCTTTTCTACTGACGTTTATCCCTGAAGTTAGTTCCAAATTCTATTCGGTTCTAGGCAACAGGCAACAGATCCCGTCCGTCCACTCGCACGACGACAAGAACAAGAACACAAACCATGCACCTAGTTCCCAATGCTCTTCGGTTCAATTCAGGGAGTAATCGCGCTCACACCGTAACACCAAAAATTCCATAAATTCCATCGTTTTTTCGCTTTACAGCATTAACCGATGACGTCATTATATGACGTCATCGCTTAAAAAGTGTGTCGTTGAAGAAAAGTAAATGGCCTACGTACGTTTTAAATAAAATCGAAACGAAAGGAATAGGGAAGATCGAATTTAGAGTATTTTTTAGAAAAAGTGCAAAACACAATGTCAACATGTTAAAAATGTCTTTTATGTATTAACAGCTTTCAAAAATTGTTTGTATCCTCCAGCATAAATATATTCATGTTATTAATTCATTTTTATTTATAAATGGTAACAACGTCCATCTTACTAGAGCAAGTGGGCTTCGAGTTGGACCATTTCCCATTTTCGCAGACAATTACATGGCTTCCAATTAACTTCAACGGAGGATTGCATCTAAAGGTGACATTTGCTCTGCTTCGAAAGTCATTGCCTTCTTTTCTACCATTATCTGGTGACCCTGGATCACTGCACCGAGCTGTCAAAGAGAAGTTGCAGGAACGTATTAACATGTACTTTAATCTGTGGTTGTTGCATAAGGTTTTGATAGTTAACGCACGTGTATTTTAAATCTACACTTCAATACACGTTTATGGTCAACTTATTATAAATTAGGTACCTTCACATATTTACCTTCACAAGAGGGTCTCGGGTGACTCCACTCACCCTCATCACATGTTATATTTGACGGTCCGATGAGGTCAAAAGGGCCTTGCTTGCATTTGAATGTCACAACACCGCCCTGGGTGTAGTTGACGCCAAAACGCCAACCATTTAGAGGGTTCCCAGGATCCAGGCATTGTTCTAGTGAAAAATGAGTAATAAGAAATTGGATAAATAAATAAGAAAAAAATAAGGGAGTGACGTGGACTGTTAAATGTACCGCTGTTACATCAGTTACATATGTCATTCCCGGCCTGACCAATCGATAAAACCAATAACCGACGGTAATCGATATCAATTGATATCAATCGACGACCAAATTATTGATGACCAATTGTGACGTCAACATGATCGATTTTCATCGATCGTTTTTTTATTTGGTTCAATTCAATGTGGGTGTTACTACATCAACTCAGTGACTCTTGAAAGTGATAAAATACCTCATTTATTCATTCTCGTGATTTAACGTTATATATGTTACGGGAACGCATTTTAAAATGAATGTAACATCTCTTTCTTCAGTCCGCTCTTCAGACATCGTGCGCTCACGATTGGTCGTTTCAGGATTGCGTAAATCTGTCTCCAGATATCCTAGGGAAGCCCATGTACGCTGCGAGATATCGATCACAATCGATAGCAATCGATTGTAATCGATGTAATTAAGGAAATTTCCTTTGTGACTATCGATTGGTCATCGATTGGCATCGGCCAATCGATCTTAATTAATTAACCATCATCGATTGATCGATTGATTTCCGATCATCGATTTTCATCGATTGGTCAGGCCGGGGTCATTCGGTTCAAATGTGCAGCGTTTAAAACTTTAACGAATAATGCACGCTGTTTAATACACCTGTATGCCGTTTTATGGCTCTGATGTAGCGTTCTTTCGGATCCTTAAAAAAAATGTTAATAAATGTTGCTTAGACGCTGGAGACACATCCTGCATCTTAATAGGATGGAACGAAGTATCTTCGAATATCAGTGCTCTATTTTCGTCATTGCTGATTTATAACTTACTCTTACACTCAGGGATTCCACCGTTCCATACTCCTTTCTGGCAAGTTGAAGAGGCTGGGCCACGTAAATCATAGCCAAAATTGCATTTAAAAGTAATTGACGAGTCATAGCTGTAATCTTTTCCGAGTATTCTTCCGTTTTCGAGTGATCCCGGATCTTTACAGGTGCCTGCAAGAAAAAAATAAAATACATGCAAATAAATCACACTTTTTTGTCGCGAAAGTATCATATGAACTCATTTTCTTATTCATATGACCTTTTAGTATTAAAATACCAATGGCCAATAATGTAATCGTACTTTAATCAGTTAAGTTGAATCCCGCGAAAATTGGGAAACAAAAATTGGTTCGAGAAATCGGGAGTTTCGAGAAACCGAGGGCTCAAGAAGTCGGGATTTTCTGCTGTTTTCGTTCAGTGGTACAGTGAACTCTCTCTAAGACGGACACCATCGGGACCAACTCAACTGTCCGTCTTAGAGAGGTGTCCGGCTTATAGAGAGTGGCGGTAAGGCGACACCAGTAATTCTGAGATAATAAAGTTAAACCGGTGCATAATGAAAACGCGCGGCTGCTTTACGTCTGTCTAAAATCGTTTAAACTACAAACTGAGAAAAAATAATATTGGAAAATGGATTGTTTTTTTTTATGTCTGTTTGAAATCCTCAAGGCTCTAATTAACACTTCTCAGCGTATTTAGTTATATATAAATGTATAGTATTAATTTTGCTTCCGTAATTCGTAATTTGCTGTCATTCCATTTTGAGGTGTTTTTCACCAAAAACACTACTTCACATGTGTCCGTTGACGGTTCTTAAGTGTCCGTTGTCCGTCTTATAGAGGTGTCCGTCTTATAGGGAGTTTAGTTACAGTAAAATGACTGACAAACGGCCGGGACCAACACAAATTGTCCGTCTTAAAGAGGTGTCGTTCTTATAGAGGTGTCCGTTAAGAGAGAGTTGACTGTATGTGAAATTATTATTCCACCATTGCGCCATTTTACCATATAAGGCCAGGAAAACACGCAAATATATAGAGGATATTACACGGTGGCTTAAAGATATGAATTTCATGTTCGAGTGGCGAAAACGATATCTCACGTTTTTGCCATGGGAGACCAGTTGTAGTTGAAATTGCCGAGTGTTATTTCATTGTTTGAATAATCGAGCCAGTTTTACAAATCACCGTCCTTCTTCACAGAAAATAAAAAGCACTCGTGTCAAGATAGAAACACTAACTGAATTCCCGAATCAAACAATATACTTGTCAACTAAATAACACGTAAGAACTGAAAACATCACTGACTTTGACTTAAATCCGATGCGACAATGTCTTGACGGCCGATAGTTTTCAATTGCTTTTGTTTTCTCCTTTACAACATCTTGCACTTTGTAAAGGACTCCCCCTCTAAAAACCATGAAATCGTCAAGATTTCAATTATCGTGTTCTTGTTTTTAAGTTTTTCGGAAAACTCATTCTTTTTCGTCGCTTAATTAAACAAATTAAACCTGCTTGTCGTCGGATGCTTGCATGCTAACAACAAACAACACAAGAAACGAAGTTCATTCATCAAAGTAGAAAAAGCGCGAATCGTGACGTCAATGACGGATATGCCACTCGCAAGAGTGACATACGGAAAATACGCCACTGGGGTCCCGGATGGAGTGGCGTATGGAATCTGCGAGTGGTTTAGTTCCCAGTAAATCACTCTCCTCAATTCAATAACATTATCACACTGTAGAACAGGATAAAAAATACGGACGGAAAGCGGAGCAACAAAATGGTCGGACTAAACGACCCAAACTTAGTGGAAAAAAATGGTGGAATAATATATCCCTTATTCGATGGTTCCATATTTTTACGCGCGGACATTTTGCTCATTGCTCGTCTTTTTCCTCGCTACTGCGAGGCACCGAAAAATACTACGCAACTCGTAAAATATCCGCACGTATTTTGTATTAAACCATCGAATAAGGTAAATCAACCATATTTAAACAAGTAATACTTGGGCACGAGAGAATTTGAACTCATTAGTTTAAATATGTGCGTGAGAATATTTAGTTATGTCATATCTTTTGTCTTTTTTGTTTTTCTATTTAGCATAGTTTCGTTTGCATGTTTCTTTGCTTTAAATATCTATGTAAATTTAGGTTTTATTACGTTCGTTACAAGAAGATTTTTTTGATTCGGTTTTTGGGTTTCAACGTTGGACGAAACCAAATCGTTGGGACATTTTCGAAGTTTTCGAGGACATAAGGACAGAAGTAGATCGATGGACGTGTTTTTTTGTTTTTGAATTAATCGATTGTATCAAGTAATCAATAAATGTTTGTTATGAACAATACTTTAAAGCATGTACTAGGTTTTTATATTTTAATTTACATAGTAACAGATAGAGAGCCAGTATGTGGAAACGCTGTTAATTTTTGTGTCGACGGCTATTAGTATGTAAGTTTACACTTCATGTAAGCTCACACAATATACCGTTTATTATTATTATTATTATTATTATTATTATTATTATTATTATTATTATTATTATTATTATTATTATTATTATTATTATTTAACTATAACATATCTGCGAAAAAATATTTCTTAAACCCCAATTAAGAAAATTTGTTAGAAAACAACGACGTTGAGCTAACGTCATTATCAAGTCAAAATGATAGTTGATAAAAATGTGTAAATAGTAAGTAAAACAATCAATAGATGTGTTAGAATGTTCAATCAAACAAAGAGTCGGTTTGGAGTCGGATGGAGTCAGTTGCGTGTTTACGCTTGGATTACGTTCCTTTACAAAAAGCATCTCATAGACGAGGCAATCAAATTTCCTTTGCATTTTCTGGCATTCTTTAAGGAGGCTTGTGTTTCGTGGGCTTCCAAAAGTTGTTTCCTATCGCCGAGCTTTTATATTCTGCAATACGTTGGTGAAGGTGTCGGGGCTGTGTAGCCCACATTATCTGCATTACACAGATCACATGAAAATAAATAAACCACGCATTGTTGATTTACGATTGGAGGCCTGACTTATTTGGGTTTGAGATCGTGTTCCAATTTCTTGCCAATAAATACTGGCTGTAGGGTAGTGCCAATCTTGAGGCTGAGATCACGCATTTGCCTTCTAACCGCGTTTGATTGAACATTCTAAAAAATCTATTGAACTATTGTTTTACTTACTAGTTATTGCCTAACGGCGCCTTAAGAGACCACGGTCACAACAGCCAGCGGTCGATACTTTTAGAAATAATGGAGCTCAGAACAGGAGGGAGGGGTGAACTCCTCAATCTAGCTGTCCCCATGAGACAGGCCATCGTGACGTCACAGCGGGCAAAGGGCGGAAGCGTTCAAAATTCTCGAAAATGACGGCGTCGCTAATGTAAGATACAACCTTCTCCAGTTGTTTTGTCCACTCATTCTAACTTCAAATGGTGTTGTGTTTCGATCGAGATGTGTAGTTGACAGCTGTCTTTCTTCGGAGGTGAGTGAATTTAATTTTTACTCGAAAATAATGTTAAAAGTGTATTTAAAGCATTTCGGTCCAAGACTTGCAGGTGGAAATATGTGGGGAGAAATGTTGGCTATCCGTACTGTAAAATTGCCTTTGTCCGTAATCGGTGGCATGTAGAAATCTGAAACTTGACCTCAGAAGAGGTTATTTAAACAAGAAAACATGGCAGTGGAAGTTAATTTTAAACAATAAACAGTAAAAATGATCAATCCATTTGAAGATCACAATCTTTGAAGTTGTGTTCAGACTGTTATGTCATGAGAACTTTCACAGACAAGAATGTTTTCAAATAAGGAGACACAGACTGATTATTTGTAAAGGTAATCACATGATTTCGAGTGGAATTTCGAGTAAATTTTCAAAGGCTAACCAAATTGCACGAGCCCATAGGGCGACTGCAATTAGTAGTCTTTGCAAAATTTACGAGTGCTGATTTATCCCAGATTGCACGAGAAAAATCATGTGATTAGGCCTGGTTTAAACGTCGCATTTAACAAGCGCCGAATTAAATTGCCGAATTAAGTGCATGTAAAATGCGACGTTTAAGGTGGCTCAGAACAGTTTCCTGCATTTTTTAACACCTCAATTCTGACGGATCAATGCCAAACGTCTTTTTCAGTTGACCTAACAATTATGGTATCAAACAGATGCCCAATGGCCGGTAAACAAGTTATGGCTATTTTTTGGACATTGCAAGTTACCATAGCAACAGTATAACCTGTTAAAAACGCCCTTAATTTTAGCTTTAAGTGCTTATAACTCGAAAACAAGTCCGGTGACCCCCATTTTTTATTATCGAAATGTAATCAACAGTATAAGATGCAACTTTCTGCAAAGTTTTAAAAAGATCTGCACATGGCGTTCAGAGCCACCTTAAATTTACGAAAATTTAAGATAGCTCTGAACCCCATGTGCAGATTTTTTTAAAACTTTGCCAAAAGTTGCATCTTGTCTTGCTGATCAAAATTTCATAATAAAAAAATGGGGTCACCGGGCTCGTTTTTGAGTTAGAAGCACTTAAAGCTGAAATTAAGGGTATTTTTAACAGGTTGTAGTGTTGCTATGGTAACATATTGTGTAATGAAAAAGACAACAACATGTTCACCAATCATTGGGCATTTCTTTGACACCATGATTGTAGCATCAACTGATAAAGATTGGTTATAATGACAGATCGAAATCTAAGTCTTGGAAAGTGTTGGAAACGGTAGCCAGCCAAAATGCCCTGAAGTGGGGTCAATTTGTGTATACTTAATTCTCGATTAACTGAAGAGTGAGACTATACATTGATAGTTTATTTCATCTCAAGTAATATAAGACTTTATTACCAGTATATGGCAAGGTAGTCTTTTGGTAAATCCGAGCATGCGGTAGGTTCTTTTTTGGTTGGAATTTTGCCATTACGGACCGTTGTCGTGGAAATGGTTATAAGCTAGCTGGCAAATTCAAAATGTGAAGCTAAAACCAGTGGGTTATAATAAACTACTTACTAACTTTGCTTGCTTGAGCCGTGCTTGGGAATATTTGCCATTGGTCGTTTTTGTACTGACCTCACTGCGCCAGGTCTGTACTGGAATGACCTCTGGCCAATATTTGCTAGTATGGCCTTTGTGCACGGTTAGTTAGACATTATTATTCTAATCAAATTAACTAAAGCATATCTATATCGAAAAATGGCCAAAAGTGGTAAGCTGACCAGAAATTGCATGATTATATTTTAATTGGCCGTGACATCCCAAAATCATAAGATTGACAGTCGTAATCGGAAAGTCTTGTAATCGAAATCGCGCGTTCTATGTTATAGTTATCACTTCCTTTCAAATTCATTGGATGAAAAACTTTTTCGAGGTCATTGCTTACACGACCATTTAAAATTCTCGGGTTTGGCTGATGGTTACGTCACGATGGAAAAGCACATCGCCCGCGAGATTGCATGGTGACGAGAACAAAGTTCGCCCCTCCCTCATGCGCTCGGAACGATAGCATCGGTTTTGTAATTAGGTTTCGAAGGAACCGATGGCCGGAAATGAGTGCGTTGTGGTTCACAGATGAGGTGCTAAATGGGACAATGTACGCAAGAGTGCATTTCAAAGAGGTATTACGTATTTTATTGCTTAGTTTTAACTGAACTCCTCTGTTCGCTGTGCGGAAATTAGATGTTCTTAAAATAAATATTAGAAGCCAATCAGACGCGAAGCTTCCAGGGCAAATATGCTAGTTTTAAGAGCATTAAGTTTCCAAGGGGCAACTATCAGACCGATAGCTCCGAGACAGAAACACTCTATTGTCTTTATTGTTCAGCACTAAATTTTCTTCCGCGCACCTATCCATTAACAAGCATGCTTAATTATTTTGAACTTTTTAGACTTTTTGGATGAAATACTTGAAGGCAAACAACAAAAAAGAAAACAACAAAAATATCAATTGAATGTAACAAGAACCCCACTAAATGTCTGCGTGTTTCCAAAAACAAAATTAACGGACGAGTTCTATCCATCCGGGCATTTTCCTCGGACGGGCACTATGGACTGATAGTGTCTCTCTCGGATGAACACTTTCGCGTCACTCGATCAACTTAAATCAATCAGTATCGGAGAAAATTTAGTGGTGAACTATAAGCATGATAGTTGACGAGGCCGAAGGACGAAGGCCGAAATCTCTAGCTCATAATCAGGAGCCATAATGGAAGGAGACCGTAAGCCCGAGATCTGGCCTTGTCCCTATGATATGGGACAAAATTTCTATTTTCAGAGCAAATCGTGCCATCCCGCCTGGCGCGCGCGCGTAAAAATAAATATAAATACAATTTTAATGTCCATACGTGGGACGAGGTTACCCTCAATGTCCGAGCCAGAGACTCATGTATAATACGTAGGACAGTACCAGATCGAATTGGAATTTAGCAGTGTTGATTTTTGCGGAGGGAGGAAAACCGGAGAACCCGGAGAAAAATCCTCGGAGCGAGGACGAGAACCAACAACAAACTCAACCCACATATGACGCCGGGTGCGGAAATCGAACCCGGGCCACATTGGTGGGAGGCGAGTGCTCTCACCACTGCGCCATCCCCGCTCCCCCACGAGGATTTTCGCGAGGATTTTCGCGTGGACGTCGCGCGGAGAAATATAAACAAAATGGCGTCCAAAATTACCTCTGCAAGTGAAGTAAACACTGGCTTCTTTCATCAGTTTCTATTCCTAATTTACGTGAAGGTCTCCTTGAGCACTTCTTTGAATGTAGCCATGAAAGTGGGGATGATTCAAGTGATTCGGATGTCTGCAGTAGTATTTTTTCGGACAAATCCAGTCGCGAAGACTCGTTAGACATGTCGTACGAGGAATCCCACAGCGGTCAAGAAAATTTACGAAACGTTTCAAAGCGCAGCGATATGGGTAACCAAAGAACATAGAATGACAGCAAAAAAGGAGAAACCATATTTTTGCCGAAATACGATTGTATATATAAATATACGCCATTTCGACCTTTCCTTGATGCTCTGTTGTAAGTTACATGTGACTTTCATATCCTATAGGTTTACATATATACTGCACAATGAAAATATTTTCATTGAAATCACTGATCCGACTAATGCTGCTCCAAAATATTTCTCTTAGTATCCTGTATTATAATTTTCAGTGCAGCTTTTTTTTCTGCACATGTACTTACTTTGTTAGATGATGCCAAAAAGCTGCTGTTTATTTTGGTCTTGCTTTCAATAGCAGGGGGCATTGAACTGTTGCTATTTATGTTCAAACAAAGGTTGTTTCCCTAAGGGATGACTACCTTTTTCCAATCAGTGAGCCAAGTAGATAACAAAATAATTAAATCACAGGAGAAAATGGCAAAAAAGGTATTTCTTTATTCTCAGAGAAAAACTAACCATATATGAGGGTCTGGATGGGGGGTTACAAATATCAGTTGTCAGTTAAAATTATGGCTATTTGTCAGTTATCAGTTAAATTTTAGGCCATTTGTCAGTTGTCAGTTAATGGACTATTAATAATTAACCATATAGCTTAATTGAAAAGGTAACATTCAGAATGTAAATTATATCATTTATATTGAATTTTGGTGCTGAAATAATTGCAACTCCAAGCGGCCTTTTAATCAATGCAAGGCAAGTCACTACTCTCCGCCACACGAACTTCTGCTCCAGCGGGTTACTCCCTTAATATAAGCTATATACGTATGTTCGAGTATGTGTGGTCGCAAAGCCAAACGGTATGGTTTTCGAGCCCTTTTGGTCTGAAATAGGGTATGGTTTGTGCACTCTGGTGACTATAGCTAGCAACGTTTGGAAGAAACTATTCTTATCGTTCTTATCATGCACCCCTTGAGAAGTGTAAGTTAGGAATATGAGGCCCTTGTTAATTTTTATGCAAACCGAAGCAGTTCCTGGATACAATGTGGAAATAGGTTATCGATTTTGGAGTCAGATCTAAAATAGGGTGGGGGAAATCGTATATTTTGGTCTAAGATAGGGTAAAGGGGTTTCTTGAAGCATGCTGCACACATCCCACACGACGTTTTAAATAGTATCCCCCGGGCTCCTGCTTGCCGAGCCCAAAATTCCTTTAAAATATTGAAAACAAATAAATATGGGAAGAGGTCTTTATTACGATTAATTTGATTGGGTTTTGTTTAGCAATGCCTCGATGGTGATTGGACTAGATCAAATAGTCGGAAAGGAATATTGCACTCGGGCTAACGGGTCTATTAGAGGCACTTGTTGAGAAAGGAGTAGCGACAATAAAACTACTGTGTGAGAGGCTACATTGCAAAAACAAAAAATATATGTATTTCCTCAAGTTTAATTTTCAACCAGGTTATGGGTCATACGGTAAATTATTAACGAAATATGACACTCTACCGTCCTGCTGCTAAGATTTAGCATAAAACGTGCATTTGTTGGACGAAAAGAGTCATACAATGTTATTTACAACGGTGTTTTGTGGATGTTAAGAACAAACAGTCTTTTGTCAGTTGCCAGAAAAACTCACTACAAATGTCAGTTGTCAGTTAAATTTTAGGCGATATGTCAGTTGTCAGTTAAAATTTTGGCCATTAAATTTTTGTCAGTTGTCAGTTAACCCCATCCAGACCCTCATATATGAAATATATGTTTACTCTTGTATTTCATAATGCTTTTTATGAGGGATTTCATATTTTTCCTAGTAATGACAAATGCTTATCTTTTAGCGCCCTAAACTACAGGACTGTTTGATCTGATGCAAATGCCAGTTATTTTTGTCATCATCATCATCATGATTATTAATATTTTATTGTTATTATTATTATTATTATTATTATTATTATTATTACAAAGAAAAAAGTGCAAGAATAATGTACTTAATCTGAACTGTTTAATCTTGACATCAAAGAATTCAAAAATGAAATCAGTCCTAAAATTGAAATCTCTTGTGACTTCTGACATCTGATTAAATGCAATTACAACACTTCAATAGCAGATCAAATTATTAACTTGGCAGAAAGCTTGAGCTACAACATGCTTCTCTCGAGACAGTTCGTCAAATAAATGCAATCTCGAGACCGATCAAAACCTTGGTCGATAAGAACAGAGACATAAAGCTTTGAATTTTTAATGAGCCACAAGCGTTTCGATATTTCTTACAAAGGCATACTATATGGTCACTTTCAAGCACATGATAAACAACAGAAACAACCAAGGCAAGTATAATCCATGTACAAAAGCTACCATTCATATATTTAAAAATACAGCCATTGAACCATAGTAAAATCCAGATATAAACGAGTCATCGTGAATTTCATCTCAGAAAACTTCTCTAGATTTCAAACGGTAGATTAGTCTTGTGCTTAACTGCCAAAAAAATCCAGGAGATGAATTTAGCACGATACGGAAGCTGCACAACCTACTGTACATATAGCGTCCGTACAAAATTTATGGTTCATATAACGACTGATTTCTTTTTCGTTCTCAACTTTTAGCACAGAGTCTTTTGCGGCAGATTTACTCGCGACTCACATGACACTAATCACGCAAATCCGGCAACATCGATGCGAGGAGCCACGCAATTCCCGTGTATCCCCGCGTGTTTATGACGTAAAGGAAGGCACTAACTGTTCTAAAAATATAAAAATTGTCTCTTATCATAGGGTGCGTGGATCTCGCGCTTACGGTCTCCTCCCATTATGGCTCCTGGTCATAATCTAATTGTTAAATAGTTCATACCTTTGCAAGATGGGGAAGTTCCATTCCATTTTCCATCGATACACATAATCTGCTGCGAACCTTTAAGTTGGAATCCGTTTTTGCATGAAAAAGATACCAACGTCCCATGGGTAATACCGTTATTATGCACTGTACCATCAGAGAGCGCCGGCAATGATTTACAAGAAGCTAAAAATAATAATAATGAATAACACAGTTAATGAGGAAAAAAGCCAATAAAAGACAAATTAGCGAGCACTTATGTATATAACTAAAACACTTGTATAACATTTGTATACAAAGCGAGATACTATTTACCTTTACAGTCCGGCTTATCCGAATCCCATCTACCATCGTTACATGTCAATTGAGGATTGCCAACCAAACTGTAACCTTTTGCAGTGCATTCATACGTGACTATCTGTCCATGTGAAAGGTCGTTTCCATTTCTTCTACCTTTTTCTAGATACCCAGGATCCTGGCAGGAGGCTAACCGTAAACAGCAGAAAATATAAATAGTATGTTTTAACATCACAAAATCACTGTTCCAAACACCTTTTCCTCGTGTCCATAATGAACTTACCCATGCAAGAAGGACGGCTTGTATTCCATGAACCATCGACGCAGTGGCGGACGTTTGAGCCAACCATAGTGTACCCCACATTACAGGCGTAACTTACATTGCTACCATGTGGCAGGCGTTCTCCCCTTATAAAGTTGCCGTTTGTTGTGTATCCATGGTCTGGGTTACCATTGAAAGAACATTGACCTGTAGAATACAAAAACATTACGCTTTTAGAACGATTTTGCTTTCAAGAGTGAACAACTTAGACTCAGTTGAAAAAGAGAATTTTCTAGAAGCTCGGCCCCTTCACTAAAGACAAGAACTCAATTCATGAGCATGTGGAGTTCCGACTCATTAATCGCTAGAATTGCTACAATACACAGCATTTATTTCAGCAACTTTTATGTATTTTATCAGTATCTCTTTTTGCATAATTCTCACTGAACTCTTATCAACATTCTAACTAAAAAAGATCAATAAAGTGATCGAGAAGTTTTGTTTTAAATCTTTTATTTGTTATCACCGTCACCTACGGTTTTAGATATATGTATTTCAAAAATTCATTTATTATTCATAAAGAAAATACAAAAGAAAATTAATTAATGTTTAATGAGTGTCTTTATATCTGATAAAGACACGGCTAAACTTTACGTCCAATTTTCGAGACCAAAATACCCTCAAATCTAAATGTTAGTGCGAGAATGAGTAGATCTACATCAGAATATTTTGAAGCCGTTCAATAAATTCGCAGTTCGTGTTTTATCAAGTCTAAAACACTCGGCTGCGCCTCGTGTTTTAAACTTGATAAAACACTGCTGCTCGTTTATTAAACATCACATAATGCCTGGTTTCAACCACAGTATTCAGTTTAAATCCCATGTGCAAATAGTAACACAGGAAGATATTCTCCGCAAAGTCACAAATAGGGAGAGCAGAATGGTATCCTTTTAGTGACCGGGTACTTCCTAGAACAGACCAAATAAATGGACCAAACAAATATCAAGCAATCCTGTAATGCTAACAGTTTTTGTGAATAACAGTAACTTTTATAACAGGACCTTTACATTCAGGTGCGTCGCTACTCCACACTCCACCATCACACCGGATTGTGTTATTTCCTACCAAGTTATAATTTTTATTACACTTGAAAGTAACTGCTTCCCCATCCTGGAAATTGTTGTGCAGGCGTTGACCATTAGTAGGTACACCAGGGTCCGGACAAACGGCTGCGTTGACAAGGACATGATGAGTAAAGAAATCCGAGTTACAAGGTGGAACGAACAATACATAAGGGGGGGGGGGGGGGGGGGGGGAGACACAAAAAGAAGTTTAAAGCCCTTGATCCACCACTAAAAGGCTATAATACAGTTGTCATATTTTCTTAACAGGGTATATAACATAAACTGCCTTTAAACAACAACGACAACAACAAATTTTGACCCTACCAACCTAAATCTGGCGAGAAACGAAAAATAGAGTTGGCGAGGTACTATGAAATAAAGGTTTAATAGAAGTTTAATATGGAGGTATGTTTTTACCAGAAAATATCAAGATGGATGTCAAATGTGAACGAGACTGAGGCCGTGATGAATCCTAGCAAATTTTGTGACAAGAAATATTGTAAGAATGACAATGGAAATCAAATTTCAATGTACGCCAATCGGCCAATGTTAGCATGCTTCAGCAACTTTTATCTCGCAACTTACATTTATTGCAGCCCAAACGAGGCTTGTTGAAAGAAGAACCATGCATGGCTCAAGAATGCTTATTAATATCTTTTATAAGTAAAATCATTTCAGGACTCCTATAGCTCACCAACACAATTAGGCACAGAGCCACTCCAAGAGCCATCGTTGCAGTTAATGCGTTTTCTACCAGCAAGCTGATAATTCCGATCGCAGACAAATATCACCTGAGAGTTGTGTCTGAAGCTGTCTCCTTGTACTTTTCCATGAAGTGGTGCTCCTGGATAGCTGCATGATGCTAAAAGGAAAGTAATTTTTTTTTCATAAAGTAAATATTGGTATCCTCACCAACGCTTTAAGATATATTATTTTTCGAAGAGTCCACAGATCCCACAAAGTAGATGCCTGGGACGGTAATAGCCAGGTAGGTCTACGTTTGCACCTGAATGAATACGATGATCTGCGCCCAATTTTTGAGCTGCATAAATGATTTAGCATAAAATCGTAAGAGAATGCTTTCTAGGGAAAAATACCTCCTAATCATTCCCCAGTGCCGTTCTTTGTTTTGTTTCAGGTCTTTTTTTTTTCTCTATACAGCTCAATAATATATTCTTCCATAAATGAGGACACACAGGTTCAAAGAAACAACAATAAAGCGTTTTCACTCACGCGACCAGCGGCCATATTGGTTTACTAAAACAAAAGACCTTTTTTGCATAAAAATAGAGTTTAATTCTGACAGGAATGGCTTGGTACACTAATATGGCCGCCCTTTCTTTGTTTTGGAACACTAATATGACTGCCGTGACGTCATATGAAAACGTTCTATAACGATTTGGTGTCGAAATAATTCAAAGAGGGTTGAGACCTAAAATGTTCTCTGTTCGATAATAGTTAATTCTTTAGATCTTTACTTTGGGGTCTTCAAGTTCCATTTTATATTATCGCATCTGTGTAGGAAAAGATGTTATCTTTTGGATAAAGTCAAATCTTTACCTCTGCATTTTGGGGGACTTGAGTCCCACGTTCCATCATCGCATGTCAGTTTGGCATTACCTTCAAGAGTATACTCAGCATTGCATTCATACCTAACGGTTTTGGTGTGGCTATAATCATTACCAATCTTTCTTCCGTGAGCTATTTCAGCAGGAGAACGACAGGAAGCTAGTATTGAAGAAATATATATGTATAAAAATAAATAGGAATGAAGGTACTATTTCCGCTCGTTCAAGTTATTCACATTTAGGTTAATATTCTCTCCCCCGGGGGTACTCCTGCTTCAGCATATGATTAATATACCTTATTGTTTCTTACTTCCGCGGGAACTTAATTTCGCAAAAATGGAGCGGGCATATTTCGCGGGACTTAAATTTCGCGATTTGGCCAAAAAATACGTTAAAAGAAACTAAATTTCGCGAAAATTGTCAAAATACTGATCTGCCTTAACAAACTGTTAGCATCAGAAATGTCACAACTAGTTTCATTTTCCATGGCAATAGTTTCCAATAATAGTGAACAAAACTATAAACTGACTACTGCGACGACTGCGCCAAGGATATCTTACAAGAACTGCAGCCAGAAAATGATGTTGATTCATGCGACCGAACCTCGAAACCTAAATTTAGAACATTGACAAGATAATCGTGGCCAGGAGTAAACTGACACTAACGTTTGATCAAAGCATTTTATAGCAGAGTATTAAATTTCGCGAAAACTTTTTTTCGCGGGTCTTTAATTTCGCGAAAATCGCGAAAATTAACTCCCCCGAAAATAAGTAATAATAAGGTCAACTATATAGAAATGTGCCGCCCCAGAGAGTAAGGGAAGCAGGGATCGCGCAATGGTGAGAATTCTCACCTCCCACAAATGTGGGAGGTGGGTGTTTTAACCAAGTAGGGGACCTACGTCCTATTGTTAAGCACCTGTACTTTGTACGAATCCTTAAATAAATAAATGTGGCCCGCGCTTGATTCCCACACCCGGCGTCAATGTGGTTTCAGTTTTTAAATTCGAGAAGTTGTTTAGCCTCCCTATGCAAGACTGTGTTCAAGTTAAACTTGGGGCTACATGTACTTTAAAACTTCAGCTTTTTGATTGACTTATAATGCTTATTGAACTGCGTGGAGTGCAATTTGGCCTGAATTCATTCGTGTGATTTCAAAAAACGAACGAGCGCGCAGCGCGAGCTCGATTTAAAGTATGATTTCAGACCAAAATTGCACGACGCGAAGTTCAATTGCCATTTTATTACATCCAACATGCACAATTTAATCGCCCAAATACAGGATTTTAGTTAGTACCAGTATTTTCTTGATCCATTAAATAGTGCAATTTGTGAATATATCGCATTGCATTTTCCTGTAATTTGATTGGTTACTTTAAGCAAGCGTTGAATTCTGATTGGTTGTTTTGTTTTAGTGTCTCATTGGCTGGGAAAAATGCGATCTAGAAAAAAAAAAGGTGCGATTCGTAAATAAATCGCACTGCTGAGAACTAATAAGATTGCAAGAATCACTAGAGATTTCAAAATGGATGTAATAAATGAATTGATTGATTTTATTAAAGCTATTGATTTATAAGGAATAGGAACAGTCATACATGTATATTCCCAGAGAAGGTGCGTTTATTAATTTATTTCATGTAAGTCATTTATGTATCATATGGACAGATGCAAAAGTTTGGAATTTATTAAGTTTACTTGTAATATTCTCAGACATTGATTTCACTAAACTATATTTTAAATGTACCTTTACACATTGGAACATCATTGGTCCAGCGCCCATTGTCGCATTCCTGCATATCAGCTCCCACCATCTTATAAGTTTGGAGGCAGCGGTAAGTTATTTTTTCACCGTGTCTGATCATGTCACCTGTATTCCAACTGCCTCTGACGTAAAACCCATGTGCGGGTCTTCCTGAGAACCTGCAACGAGCTACACAGAAATTTAAGGTAAGTAAACATTTTAAGTTCAACTTGGTCATAGTTCTCAGCACTCCGGTTTCTGTGGCATGAAGCGGCTATTGTTAATCTGTGGATAGAGTAAAGGGTCTTGCCCAAGAACACTTTACAATGTCCCAGGCTAGATCTTAAACCCGGACCGCACGATCCGGAGTCCAATGCAGTAATCATTAGGTCATCGTGCCTCCCAAAAATATTGTACTTTAATAATTTTGTCACTAGTTAACTTCATATGCGTACAACTTATTAGATATACATTCCGCTTTGGTGCAAAATGGGTTGTTTTTTAATTAACGAGTAAAGAAGTAAACCCCCACAGCTCCTTAACATTTTTTGTGGTTCTATTGCATAAATCAGAACAGGATTCGTGAAAAAACTATATAAAATTATGCAAAGTACATGAAAATTCACAAACAACGAAGGATGCCAGGTTTTGCATTTTTTTAATATGAGATGTAACATACATATTTTCTGGTTATCGCGTTCTCAAAGTCTTGAAAGATCAGTTTGACGTTGTCGACATTATGGTTTTTCTTTTCGAGCCGTATTCATTTTTAAAACATTGGGCAAAATGATGATTAACGACTTAATCCCTGTTCCCATGTCTTGTCGGTTGTAAAATGGTCACTTATTTGAACAGAATGATTTCGTCAGAAATCTTGCTGTGCAAAACTTTCTTAGAGACGTTAAATAGAAGTGAGAGGCGACGGATGAACAAGGAATCATTAAAATTCAGTACTTTTCTCTGCATTGGTGCACGCTACCATTTTGCTTTGAACCGAACGTCTTTGTAATCAAAAGAAGGCGGGCTCTACAACGCAAAGGTAAGAAAACAATTTTTAGGCATAAATTGAGGACAGAACACTTTCACTTTGTTCGTTTTAAATCGATGTTAGGGGCCAATTTTAAAAACCTACTACGACATGTCAGCATGAAAATTTGAATGAAATTGAAATCATCAGACCCAACTTGAACATTTGAACTGGTTCGTTTTTTCTTTGTCGGCATTTCAGAATCTCTTGATATTCAGAGGAAGGACCATGGATTGGAAATAAATGGTATCTTAGGGAATCCATCATTCATGAAGAAGTCGCGAAATGAAATAACTTTACCAACAATGCGTGTACTAGTGAATACGAGTCTTATCGTTAGGTTCGTGCCCTTGGATGACCATATAATGCTACAGGGCCGTTACTAGCAAAAGGCAAGCCTGAGTCAAGGCACTTGCTTCGTGAAGATTTTAGCCCAAAATTAAAAAGAAAATGCCTTTAGGTGGAAAAATAATCTCCAATGAACGAGATTGCTTTTCCGGAAGAAAAACCTCATGAAAAATACTGAAAATATTGTTTTAAGGCTTCTAGATGTCAAAGTTTTAAAGTTATATATGCCCGCCCCCAAACACTTTTGCCAGCTTGATGTCACATACAGCGGAGAATTCAAAATATTCAAAATACTCTGTTTTAAAACGAAGTACACTACCGAGCCGAAAATTTGTACAAGAATGTATGTTTAGGTCATCTTACACCTAGTGTCAACGAAAATTAGCAGGCCTAGTAAATTCTGATTTCAGAGTTGTATCACGTTACATGATAACCAATAATAAGAAACTAATACACTTTCGAAGACTAGGAAAGCAGCTTTTCAAGACCCGACGCGTGCATTATTTTCCTATACAGTAGAGCGTGGAATACCATTTCCTGTTTAGTAAATATAGCCGCTCATTCGGCAAACTATCATTTGAAATTTAATGAGATTTTAACAAGTAAGGCAATTCTTAATGTTAGTAATTTATTGTCATCCATAAAAGGTAATGAAAGTAAATACGTTTGCGTACTCAATTTCAAAAGGTCACGGGCAGCAGTAAGCCCTTTAGCAAACTCACCTTTACAAACTGGCTCTTTGGAATTCCACTTCTTGCCAACACAGCGCAGTGTAGCGCTCCCAAACAGGTCAAAGTTTCTGTTACACGAAAACCTTACTTCATCTCCGTCAATAAATCGAGGTTTATCATCAAGCAATCTTCCTCTGGATGGAGCTGTCGGTCGTGGGCAAATACCTGTCGGTCGTGGGTAAATACCCGAAAAATCAGTTATAATTGTTGTTGTTGGTTTCTTTGGTGTTAAGCATCCTAAAAGTCGACAATGTAAGAAACTTTAGTCTAACCTTTGCAGACTGGAGCCGGATTGTCCCAGCTGCCATCGTTGCACGTGACAGGAGAGGCGCCAACCAGTGTATAGCCATAATAACAATTAAACCTCACAGACTGCCCATGTCTGAAGTCATATCCCAGTCTCCTGCCATGAACTGGAGTGTCGAGTCTGTCACATGGTGCTACGGAGTCCAACACGAACAATCCAATCAGCCATTGATGGGAACATTTTGTTGTTTTCGTTTATTATGCTAAAAGATATCGCTCATGCCTCACTCAAAAAAGTACGAGTTGTTACAATAACTGCCACACGTGCTCATTTCACATTCATAATTATAGAAACAAAACCGCTTGTAAGGTTCGCCTGTACCCATTGTACTTATAATCCCGGCCAACAGCAATTTCTTCAATTTGGAATTTATGTAGAAAGAAAATTTTGGTAAAATGTCAGAAAATGGAACTTTAATATGGAGATTTCATTTAAATGGCTTTCACCATTGTTCTATTCTGCAAGCATAAAAATTCCACCTCTTTGCAGGCTAGTATGAACAATGAGCTTTCTAAAGTCAATTCCTGACTTTGTACTAATAAGCATTCTCTTAACATAGGTAAAACTATTACTATTACTTTTAATTTTCACCTAACATCAAATGGGAAACAGTTGCAACAGGATTCCTGATTGATTCAAATTTATCCTGGAAACCTCAAATCGCCTGTATTGTAAAGAAAACTAAAAGAAGTGTAGGCATCTTGCCTTATCTACCCATTTCTGACTTATGGGGTAATACATACCCAACCACACTTTAGCCTTTATATATTTTACAGAAAAAAGCAGTTCGAATCATGACTTTTTCCTCATTTGATGAACATTCAACTCGACTAGATTATTAGCAATAATTCAGCTCTTTTCTCTTGTTACATTACATATTATTTAATACACGAAGTGCAGCAAATCAATCTTATTTGCCTCGAGCTAAAATAAACTATGGAATATTTAATGTTCACTTTCTAGGACAAAAAGTATGGAACTCCCTTCAGAAAGATATAGAGTCAACCTCTTTAAGAACATTTAAAGAAAACCAAATATAGAGATTTAGGCAGGCCTAAAAGCGGAGCTCCTATTTATTATTTTTTTGCTTGAGTTTACACTGTTTCCCAATTAATACGTAGCCACACTATTTCTAAGCGTATACGGTTGCCCATATAGGTACAGCGCACACATCAAATTTTAGTGTAAAGACTTTTCATAACTCTAAGGGTACTTCAATGCAGGCTTTTAGCCAGGTGCATGGGAGTCCAGGAATCCTATGGGCGGCCACTTTTCAGAGAAAATTAATATAAATAACTGTAGACAGAGTTTTTTTTTTAGCAAATTTGGAAATCATTAGATACCTTTGTACTCATAACTGCAGAAAAACACCTTACATGCCCCTCAGGTCCTCCTATAGGGACAGAATCAGGCCTTATCAATATTTTGGACTCCCAATTTTTAAATCCTGGCTTGTTTTGATTTACTTCAAAACAGTCAAGGCAAAAAGATCAACTCAAGGCACTGAACAAAGTGAACTCGCGGCTAAACAAAATGAACTCACGCCACAACAAAGAAAATTACAGCGGCAAAACTGACTCAGCAAATTCATTGGGAGCCGGTTTGAATCATTTTTAAGCAGTTCTTTTGTGTAAGAATTGTGATAGTTTGTGATTTAGGAAGCGGTGCTCGCTGTCTAATAAGCTTACAATGTAGTTTTGAACCATCTTGGTTTGGTTGCATGATTAACTACGCAGCATGTTTTATCGTACACACTGCTAAATACCTTAGAGAATTTTATGTAGAGAAGTGGATGAATTTCCTTCGTTTCTAACAGGCAAATGTGCGTTAGGAAAAGTCTAAACTCACTCACCCAAGCACAAACAACTCGCAATATAATAACCGGCGTAAATACTCGTTTACGAATCTAAAAATTTATCACGCGTACGAGATTTCAACACATTCACCAAAATGACAAAAATGCAAGCGAGTGAATTAGAGCAGTTGGATAATAAATTGTTTAATCGTTGGTGTGAAGTATCGTTGCCGAAGGTTTACTCGTTTTTTGCTTTGATTTGTTTGCGGGATTTTTCTCCAAACGCATCGCGCGAAATCATGTTTTTGATCCGTGTAGCTCAATAATTGAATATTCTTTTCAAAATCCAACGATGAACCTCGCATTTAACTCCACTAACTAAAAAAAACCACAGTATTTGAAACGGAACATTTAATAGGCAAAAGTGTACAAAAGTGATTAAAGCTAAGAGGTTTGAAAGCAGCATTTTACAGGAATTTAAGCTTATAATTGGCGGGAAGATCTGAAAACCGACACAACATCGAATTCGTTCATAAATGAAGTATAAACAGATTCTCACAACAAAATTTGTACATTTACGTTTGTTACCTCATATTTTGAGAAGGCTTGTAAATTCTGCAGGGGCAAAGCTTTCAAACCAGCCAAACAACATCGTGGACGAAACAACGAAAACGGTAGTTTCGTTCAATGTTCGTATATATCTCACACCACCGACATATACATAATATGAATTATCAGCGAAGATCAATATCTTTCTTCCTTTCGGTGTAGCTTTTAACAGTCTTTTATCCGTCACTTCAGTCAACTTGACCGGCTCTGAGTACACTTTTATATTAGCTCAGTTAATTTTCCAGTCTTGCTCAGCCGCAGGAACCGTAGAGAGTGCTTCAACTCTCGCTGTTTTTGATTCGTACTCCGATATATCATGTTCAGGTCAACAATCATTTCGGATCTTCCCGTTAAGAGTCGATGTTATCCTAAATCATTTGGCATAAGTTTCCATGCTGTAGACAAGTGAATAAAGCGAGAAATATTCACGAATATCTATATCCTCCAGCACGCTTTCTTCTCGTCTTTCAATTCAACAGTGAACAATGTGCAAACGAGTCTGCCGCCTTTTCATACAATCGCTTCGTCTATCCTCTCGAAACTGGCAGAGGAGTTTATCGTTGACCGTTATATTAAACCAGCTGTACTCGCAAAAGTGGATCCAAGGCAGTTTGGTACTGTCCCCTCTTCAAGTACAACTGAAGCGCTTATCAGCATGATTCACGAATGGAACAGTGCAACCGACGGTGATGGAGCCACAGTAAGGGCGGTCCTGTTCGACTTCAAGAAAGCCTTTGATCTTATTGATCATCACATATTGATCAATAAACTGCACAACTATGATCTCCCTGAGGCTATTCTGTTCTGGATTATCGATTTTCTTACCGACCGCAAGCAACGAGTGAAGCTCGGCTCCGACTGCTTCTCTGAGTGGGGGGCAATTCCAGCAGGGGTCCCCCAAGGGACTAAGCTTGGCCCGTGGCTGTTCATCATTATGATTAATGAACTCGACATTCCTGATAACAAGCTATGGAAATACGTTGACGACACCACCATCTCAGAAACCGTAGCCAAGAACCGGCCAAGTACCATCCAAACCGCCGTTGATACCTTCGTAACCAGAGCAGCTGAAGACAAGTTCCAGCTCAATGAGGCAAAGTGCAAGGAACTTCGAATAACTTTTAGTACAGCAAACAATTCCTTTGACCCCATTGTAATTAATGGTAGTGAAATCGAATGCGTTCCCAAGGCTAAGATTCTAGGTATGCACATTACATGTAACCTTAAATGGAATTGTCACATTGAAGAAATCGGAAAGAAATCTAGGAAACGAATGTATTGTCTGTCGCAGCTCAAACGCTCTGGTCTCGGAACACAGGAGCTAATTCAATTTTATCGAACTTGTATTCGTCCTCTTACTGAATATGCTTGTCCAGTATTCCATGATAGTCTTCCAAAGTACCTTTCAGAAGAGTTAGAGAGGATCCAAAGGAGGGCAATGCGCATCATTTTTCCTTTCAAGCCCTACCAAGAAGCTTTGGCTCAGGCTGGTCTTGAAACTCTTTCAGCAAGAAGACAGTCCCTAACGAACAAGCTTTTTTCAAAGATTGTAGAAGACACGAATAACAAACTCCATAATTTACTCCCAGAGAGGAACACCTGTCATTACAATTTGAGGAAGAAACGAAAATTTAATGCTAATTTTAAGACAAATAGATTGAAGAACTCATTCATTCTTAGCAATGCGCTCAAATTTTAAATATTTGACATTTCATAGTTGTATATTTTTTTTGTATATGTAATTTTAACCTTTTTTAACCATTGTAATTTTTTTTAAAAAAACTATATAATTCAACCCTCGGGTTGCAATTTAGTTTTAATAAAGCATCTATCTATCTATCTATCTTAAGTTCAAATAGACTGTCCAGATCATTTTTTAAACAGGAGGAAAAACTTTTTAAAATAGATTTAGCCAAGCCTTAAAGCTGACCTCCTAGGTTATTAACTTTGCCCTTTATTTAAATCTGAATTAACGCGATGATAAAAAGTAGGACTTGAGCCCGCGATCAACTAGGAAACCATCATCTGGTCAGTGGTCAACTTAAAAAAACACGTGACCTCGATGAGCTCCACATGTGAGTCCGCGATATGGTCACATGATACTGGTCAGCGGATACCTTGATTTGATAGCTGTCAGTTGATCATGTCAAAGTCTTAAGCTCTGTTTACGTACGTACGTAGGGATAAGTAGAGATGGCATAAGGGATAAGTAGAGATCCCCCCCCCCCCCCCGCCTCACCCCCGGTCGGGCTGCCTTGGGACTCCACTCCCCATCCCCGAGAGTCTGTACGCGCGGGCGGGCGGACGTACGCAACCAAATTTTCTCGGCCTCATGGGTTTACCAAATGGGTTTACCCATGGTGCTCCGCTGGCGCGCTTCGAGCACTGGAGCTCCGCTAAAAATAATAATTGCTGTGCAAATATTAATGTTGCTTTGGTTTCTGATTTCTCTAAGGTAACGAGTTTGCTTCTTCTATGATTTATTTGCTGCTTAAAGCATGATTCATTCGTCTAATTTAAGATTTCATTCCTGGTATAACTGTAGTTTTTGTCTAGATTTGTAAAATTTATTTATTTCCTTTTTTCAGTTAGATACGAGTGCATGTTTGTGTTGTGTTTTTATTTTTGCTTTTCCGACCCTAATATTGTAATTCAATTTATGTAATTTGGCTTCCTAGACTTCTTAGTTAGGAACGGACCATTATTTTTTCTAGTGAGCAGCACAAGGAAAGACTTCTTGTAGTTGTAAGCTTGTCGTTTATTTCCGACGCGTTTCGTCTCTAACTGAGACTTCTTCAGGGAATGAATACAACTAGCAAAGAACAGCATATATAACACATTCGCGTGCCTAGCTACAACTTCCCATGGAAGTGAATAGTAACTAAAATATGCTGCAAACGAACGTTATTAGCGCTAATCGTATGGCCCCCAAATCAAACCTTGTTTTAGCAGGTTTTCGAGCATTTTATAATTTGATTGTAGAAGTAGTGAGTACTTTTTAACGGTCAACATGATCGATTATCGGCTTGGTTTCATTTTTCTTCAGTTAAATCGAATTCTATCAGATTGTTACTAAATGATGGGAGAAAGTTCTTTCCGAGGCTTTTTAGCCATCACGTTAAAGCCGAATGCATTATGCCACAAACAAAAAGACGTGTGCCCCTGTTAGAATGAAAGCGGAATTACTGAAATAAAGAGAACGTACTTTTAGCTTCTTAACTGTTGCTTTGTGAGGAGGCGATTACAGTGGACTTTTACCGGAAGTCCCCATTGGGTATTGGGGTTGATTTGTTGACTTTTTACTGTTTCTGTAACATGTGTTTGGTTTTTGCCCCCGCAGGGTTTTGGCCCGGAGGCCAAGACCCGAGGAGGCACCCTAGGATTCCCCGCGTGTATACATACAAGGACAAAGAATATTTGTTGAAAAAGTAAGAAATGTATTTGTAGTGGGCGAAGCGTTCTCGATTTGACGAATCTAGGCGCGCATGGTCGTCTCGGGTAATTTTTCAGCAAGCGTGCAAAGTGGTATCGGGTAAAAAAAGGCCGTCGCATATTGTAATCGCAGGAAATTTCTTGCTTAAAGTCAAGAAATGGCTAAAGTGTGTCCGAAATTAAAATGTTGCCGAAAATGACATGGAGAGTATTACAGGCATGTTATCCAGGGAAGCAGAGTTTTAATCAGCGGCTGAACGTCGTGAAAACAGTGGAAATTGCCTGAATTGTACGATGAAGATAAACATCCTAAACATAGATTATAGAACGTGAACATTGTCATGCAATTCAAGGTAATTCATTTCACACAGTGACAATATTGCTTCCAAATTGTCAGCATTTGGTCCAACGAGTCGGCTGAATAAGGATCAAAATTGGTTTATCGATTCTTTGAATGTGCCATATTTTGTTATTCGTACACAATTTTGAATGCAATAATTTTGCGTGTACACACCATGAAGTAAAAGTTTACGCGTTCTGCCTGTATTTTTGAGGTAATTTCTGGTAACTTATCAATCCTAACAATACTCGAACGTACTCATAAATCAACTGATGATCACGCTAGTTTACATGTGAATTCGACAGATAGCCGGAGCGGTGTCACGCAACAGGGAAATTCCGGCGCAGTAGCAAAAGTCACGAAGCACGTGGCACAGTATAAAAATCGCCTAATTGTGTAGTCCATGGACTTCCAATAATTATAAAGGCGTTAAATGTACTCCACTAATCTTAGATTATTGCTGTAAATAAAATTATATAAAGACGGGGGCAGCTGTAGAGAGAACTATTACTAGTATTATAGTAAGTAGGAGTAGAGTATTAAACGCCGAAAGAGACGACGGAGCCATAGACACACGTGAGGGACTGGATTAGTTTCACAAAAAATATGTGTAAATAACAATCTGGTTCTTTTATTATTTTTTATACTAAAAAAAGGTGACTGCAAACAGACGATTATTGACATGTTATTAGTTATTTAAGTACTTATCCGTTTGCTGTAAGGTTAGCTATCCCGTATGCTTTTCATTTACTTCATTTGTATTATTATTATTATTATTATTATTACAAGTGAAACCGGTAAAAACAATATATAATTACATATCCCTTAGAAAAAAGGTAAATGTGAGAATAGATTAGTGTGTATCAATCAGATCAATCTGCAGCTTACTTTCATAAGCAAATGCCTACATTGTGCAGATCCAGAAAATGTCCATACCCACCCAAGGATGGTCATTGGAAATTCCAAGGGGGATGGGGGTCTCAATAGCACAAATTGTTAAAAGAAAGTATGAAGCTAAACTAAAAATCCCAGGGGGTGGGAGGGTCCAAACCAAAGAACCATCCTTGGGGGAGGTATGGATATTTTTTGGAACCACACCCTGTGGAACCAAGCCAGTGCTGCAAAAAACTTGACACATGTGGGAATCAATCATGTGACAATTTTATTACATTGACACAATGTGTATTTTTGAGTTCATTTTGACTAACAGGAATGCCCTTGCAAACTCTTCAAGTCACCTGTAAATAGAACAGAACAAACAAAAACTATTTACTTTGATGAAATTGCTATTTTCCAACATGCAGACTCAGTATATTAAAATTAAATGGCCTTTTCAGTGTGAAAAAAAAACTGGCTGCTTTTATGCGAGTTGGGCTAGTGGATCCAATCATGTTTTGCTACTTGCTAGATAGCCAAATGACATTTATGGATTTTTATTTTTTGTTGTAGTTGTTTCGAAAGAAACATGGGACTTTGGATAAGCTTATAATGGTTTCACCTTGCCCAGTCTACCTGGGTCAGGCAAGGAAGAAATCAATTTTCTTTGCACCCCTCCTTTCATTAATCATTACAGAAAAATGTCAGGTTATTTTAATAATGTTTAAAAATGCTTTGGACCCTAAAGCTGAATTTTTGTAATCTGTCCATTTCAAAACATTATGTCACAGAAATCTATGTTTGGTAATTTCTTGTAGTCCAGCAAGTTGCCAACAAAAACTAAGCTGGAGTTTGTTTAAATCAAATTTACAGCTACTACTTGGATAATTCCCATATGAGTTAAAAAAAAACTTGGGCCTTGACAAAGTCCAAGCCAACAAGTCATGAGAGCCATTCCACTATATATAAATAGAACATTGGTTAGCCTAAATAGCTCCCTGGTTAGCCTAAGCAGTACTCCAGTTAGCCTGAGTATAGTTAGCTGAGGTGGCTTGAGATTATGCTAATGGTTGGACTTAGGTATTTCTGGCTTGTATGTCACTTATGTGTCATGAAACATGTGAGCCATGCAAGCCATTCCAGTTAGCCTGCATAAGATTCCGGTTGAACCAGTACTCTGGTTAGCCCTAAAAGCACTTTGGTTGCCAAACAGTACATCATGTTGCTTGCAGTTAGCTTTATATTGGAACTAGGGTTTTCTGGCTTGCTTAAGTTTAAGGCCTCATGAATTTTTACATTGCTACTTTAAAATGCTACTGAAGGTCATCCAACAACTGAAAATTCAGACCTTAAGAAAATGCCAAACAGATTTTTTATAAAGTAGACAAATGTCTGGTCAAAAAGCAGATCTTAAATGCCTCAGGTAATGAATGTGTGTAGAGAAGGAAGGGAAATGCTAGAATTGACTGTCACACAATAACTATATGTAAAACTAAGAGATCAACAACTACCTGAACTCGTTATAATCCATTGTTTAACTCAACAGTAATCGAGAATGTCCTCAGTTCTGAATTCTTTAAATCCTGTTAAAACATTAGGCATTCTATTAGTCCCAAAAATTACCTGTAGACCACAAAATGCAAAAGAAACGGAAATCTATGTTTACCAATACAATAAAACATCATGGGAAGAACAAATTCTAAGTTAAGAAATGGTCTCATTTATTAAACATGCCCAAAGAGGCATTCCAAAACGTGAGTAGCACTGTTTAATTGAAGTCTAGATTAGCTACCAGGTTGACTGCAAGTAGTCTCTAGGACCTCTAGTCTAACTTTAATAAAAAAAGAGATCACACTGAGCTGAAATGTTTCTTCCAATTTAGAAGGTATCTCATCAAAGGTGTTGCAGTAATTTCAAATTTCCCTGACGTAATTTTCTTTGCGGCCTGAAATGGCCACTTGGTCAATATTTTGAGGAACATTTCCTCACGTATAAATAATGAAAGGATGCGATTCTTATTAATTTGAAGTACAGTAGCTTAAAATTCAGATGACAAACATAAATAACAGTTACATGCCTCGACGAAATGTTTGCCATTTAATACTATCTCCTCGTTCTCACCATCTATTTTTACCCCGAGCTCGGTTTTAATTCCAGCAAGCTAAGTTGATAAACATGATAAACGTCGAAGACATAATTCAACCAGTCTAAAAAAAATCATTGTACAATGAGAAATGCTTACCTCAGGTCCCTGTAAGTTTATGTTACCCACGTTTTCGCACGTTTCTACTCATTCCATATTCTTCTTTATCGGGAATACAAATGAAGGAGGTATACCCTACGTTTGGGGACTTGTTTTGATCGCGTCCAGAAGGAAAAACATCGACAAAACTGTCCTCTATAACTCAAAATCACTCCATTAGATTCCATTTTCTCGTCGCCATTTTAAAAATGCTCTTGTCGTGAGCCCGCAATACCGACCACGGGGAATCCGCTGGGGCGAACCCCAGCAGGGGGGAGGGGGAGGGGCAGCTACTTAACCTCTCCTCAGGCCCACTCCTTTCGTCTGAAAGAAATTAAATCCATCCTGGCCAAAAGCAATTGAAATGAGAAGAAACTGAGAACGCCATCATAAAGAGCATGCGCTCCTGCCTTTGGCAAAATTTTCTTTTATTCCTGCCGCAAATGATCGCTGAGTAGGAAGCCAACAAACTTTTCAATTGTATTTTTCACTGCCGTACATTTTTAGGAAAAAGTAATAATGGCCATTTTTTGAAATACCATTTAAAAAGCTACAACTTCGCTTAAAAAAATCCTAAGAGGGAGATCCTAGTAAAGTTATCAAGCGAATTTAAAAATGCGGTCCGCTCTAGTCACGTGACCGATGACGTCATATCAATAAAAGTGATAAAAATGTACTTAACTTATGAATATCTACCAACATGTAATTTGTTGTTTTCTTACATTTAATGCAACGCCAGATACGCACTTGTACCCAGACTCCCACTTTTTGAAAATCGTACATAGCTCCCTTAATATTTATATTTTGTTCGGTACCCGGGCAGTCTGAAATGCCTCACACCAATGTGATTCAAACTGCAATGGCTGCTTTTTCAGCAACAAAACATCTTCGTCACAGTGAGCAAAAAGGAACTTGAGAGCAATGTCACGTGACTAATGACGTCATCGCCCTATGTCTTATACAAGAAGTGGTTATTGTTAAGAGTTATTTCTATACGACGTTGTACTCCTGCTGGCTTCAAACTGACCAAGTTATTTGGCATTGACGATTTTTCAGCTGCAAAGGATTTTGGGAAGGTTTTTATTATAATTATATATTGTTTTTATAATTATTATTATTTGGGTATGAAACAAAAGTTGAACCGGAAATAAAACTCACCCTTACAACTTGGTTTTGTTTCGCTCCATTTACCGTCTGTACACTTTATCGTTCGCGCTCCTACCATGACGTAATTTCTTCCAGAACACTTGAATGTAACTGTTTTGTCATGACGAAAGTCATTACCAAACCTGTTTCCTTGAGAAGGAAAGCCAGGGTCTGGGCAAGGAGCTGTTCAAAACAAGAGTCAAAATTTGCATGAGTCAAAAGCCAACGGTAAGTCAGCCGCTACTAACTTATCAGATGATCCGATTACGTGTTGTAGGGGATCTTAATTCCGGATTCCATTTATGGTCTCGTGGATTCTGAATATGGAGTTTAAATTTTCTGTTAAACTCTGAAATGTAAATATCTACAGACACTCACAGAGGCATTGTGGAACAGAAGCAGTCCATCTTTTATTTTCTTGACAGTATATGGTGGATGCCCCTCTCAGAGTGTAGTCTGTGTCGCACGTAAACTTCACAGATCCACCGTATACGAAGCCTTTGCTGACCGTTTGTTTTCCATTTGTTGGTGTTCCAGGATCTCCACATTGAACAACTACGTAGATGACAAAAAAGGAAAAGCAAGGCATTCAATAAATCTGGAAACTTACAGCGATCTTTGTTATGGTTTTGGTCTGTTTCCCTTTAATGGCTCTACGCTGATTATCAGAAATGATTGGATAGAGAAATTTAACTTGCCATCATCTGTTCATGAGACCAGAAATAGAGCAGGGTCCGCACGCCTTAAAAGAAGAAACATTGTATCTTTTCTGTCAACTATAAAATAGTCAATCTTGTTGCCAGAGCCTGCGTCCCCTTGACCAGCGGTCGGAAATCGCAACGACTCTGGGCGGTTCAAAACCCGAACCAGGAATTTCTAGTTCCAGTTTGATTGTGCGCGCGCGTCGGAGATTCAACAAGTTTCAACAGCCAGTCAGATTTGAAGGTCTCTTTGACTGGCTTTCAGTCTAGCCCAGAGGTCTCGATTTCTGGTGCAAACCGGACGGATCGCGGCCTCTGGGGACCCGATTTTGAAAAAGTAGGCTGCATTGAATAAATAATTTACTTACGCTCGCATGTTGTAGGAGAGCCACTCCATTTTCCGTTGCTTTGACATGTCCTTACTCTTGAGCCCTTCATTTCGTAACCTTTGCCTTTACATTCGAAAACTATCCTATTTCCAAATGTTAGAGCCACTTGTTCAATTATGTCCCCATGATCTGGCTTGTTTAGGGGACCACAATTCGTGACTACAGAAAATAAAAAAAAAATAGCCATTGCTAATGATATCCATAATAACAATATTAATCAAAACTATAACAATATTCACTAATCTGTTGGTTCTTAGCACGCCCTATTTTTTAACCAAATCAGAGCGCGCACAGCAAAAATGGCAAATAAAGAGGTGTCTCATTACAAGGTGTGCAATGAGAAAGTTTATTTTTTCTGCTCGTTAGCGGGCGGTATTCTACAAATCCTGCGATCTGATTGGTTTCGGGAGTGGGCGGAATTCTCCAATCCGGCCCGCTCACAGCTGGCGGTATTTTTATTTCGCGCGAGAGGAACAAACCCGTAAAATTTTGCTCTCCAAAATGAATGTAATTGCTCACCAACCGTTGTAAATGTGAAAGGAAAAATTAGCAGTGGCCGTAGTTTGACTATTGTTGTTTGTGCATTCGCACTGATTTTCACGCCATTGCGGTTAACTGTAAGTCGCTGGTTTACAGACTTCATTTATCCTTTCAAGCACCTTGCTTTTCTGCTATTTTTCTCAAAAAACAAATACTGCTTATCACCATTCAAGAAAATGAGATGCTTTGATAAGAAACAGTCAAATCAACTCTTGCAATGTTGTGCCTTGTGTAAGCGACCAAACTACACATTTCAGCTTCATTTAGCTTCACTTTCGTAAACTTTGCTATCAAAACAAAATACTGCGGGAATCAACACAGAGGTTATTAACTCATTAACTACAAATGTAAACAGCTTGAAAGTATGTTTCGTAAATGTGCTTTTTAGTCCGAGAAGTTGGTTTAACTAAACTGAAGAACTCACAAGCCGAAGTGTCTCCACCGTGACCCGCTGAATTTGATTTTGATTGCCGTAGCCTTAGCGATCGACTCAACATTGGATGCGCAACACATTTTGCACATTACACATTAATGTCGGAAAAAATAAAGAAGTTTTTTTTGCCGGCTTTGGGTCGGTCCGTATAGTGAAAAGCTGTGACCTCGGCCTGCAGCATCGGAAAGCTTTTTCAAGACTTCCGACGGTCACAGTTTTCTACAATACGGACCTCCCAGCCGGCAAATAACATATATCTACTTGCTGCGCATACGGTACGCGCGCTCTTTAAAGGTCAAATGAACCAAAATTTCGAATTTTCTTTTTTTAGGCCAACTTGTTGGTTAAGAACCAAATAAACATATTCGGAAGTTTCAAAGTAATTGGACTTTGCAAAACAGAAATTTCAAGTTGAAAAATGCTTTTTTTTTGCCTCCATAATCGTAAAGCGCTCGGGAAAATTTTTCGGAACTACACATTGTGACGTCAGTTTTGGTGTGCTGTGAAATTGCGGGAAATTCAGTCTTTCAGTGATGAAGCTCACAAGAATGGACCATCATGGTGTTTTGTGCAGCACCAAACTGCTTAAATAACTCTAAGTCAAAAGTAAGTACGTTTAAGTTTCCAGCAAATTCAAAGCTCAGGAAAAAAAATGTATTTTGAAAATGAAAAGAAAAGAATTAAAGCCAGACAAGAACTCTCGCATTTGTGCGGTTCATTTTACCGAAGGCTGCTTCAGAGAAAATCTGGCGATATGTAGCTATAGGTTTCTGGGTTCTGATTTCAAGACCCCACCTCAAAGTGGATGCTGTGCCGACTATTTTTTTTTTTCGGAAAGGAAGCACGGGGAAGAATGCCTTCCGAAGCACAAAGACCCCCTTGTCCGTTCGGCTTTTCTAAACAAAGGAAGTTAGAGGTGTGTATTTTGCACCTTTCTTATTCTACATAGAGCTAGATAGAGTATTTGTTACTTTGTTGGTTTGGCTGGTCATGATCAAGTATTAGAATTTGAATTCGTTATTTCAATATCCTTGCCAAATAATTTGCTTCCATGCACGTGCACGTGCTTTTTGACGCGTATAAAGTTAAGCTTCAAAGGTTGTATTCATGTTGGGTTTACAGCCGTTTATTTCGAACACTAAATAACATGTACCGGCTAAATAAATATGGACCAAAAAAAAAACTCACAGTATCCGCGGGGACAGTGTGTAAACGCTCTGTATTTATTTCAACACTGAATTTTCCTTCACATGAAAACGACACGAATTTATTCATTGAAAGTTTTACCCTGCGTGATGCTTTGTGGCTTCTAATTTGCATTGAGAAATATCCGTTCATTCAAGGTAAAATTTTTGTGTACAAATTTATTTTTGTGTTTTGTGTGACTCTCGAGTACGAAAAAGAAAACAATGAATTTAATCTTAGCTTTTGGCCACATCCTTGGATAATTTCGCGTTGCATACCTATCCGGGTTGCAAGTCGCACACGTCATGATAAGAATTACGTGCAAATCCAAAAAAAAAAAAAACATCAACAACTGCATTTAACTTGGGTATATAACAAAACTAATTGTTCTATACCAAGCTGAGCAGACTGATGATTTTTATACCCCATCCAGTGTTTGAAAACCTCCTATATCTTTGAAACTGGATTCCAATGTAGTTAAAACTATAACAACCATGTTTAAAAGAAGCTTAGATCCTTTCAGAATTACGTAAATTACTCAGACTGACTCAAACTCTCAAACTTTACATTATTCGCCCTTTAAACGACGATCGTCTCTTCCATCGCAAAGCGGTAAAATAAATTTATTACGGCACAAAATTCAAAGCTCGATCCATTCCTTCCATTTCAGTGCGCGGTCATTTTGGAAACGTTTTCGTGAAATCTTCGGAAATCTTCGTAGTTTTTGCTATAGTTCGCACTTTAAGGCTCAGAAAGCAAAATTTCTTCTTAAGTTTACTTAATAATGAATTCTTCTAGCGTTTGGTTGCTTTAAAATCGCTAAAGAAGGAATGTCGAAATTTTGGTTCATTTGACCTCAGAAGTCCATAACTAGAAGTCTACATCTCTGGTAATAGGCTTTGAAATATGTCTTTCGCGTGTACCTCGCGCTCCTCGCGTGTAGGCTATTTTTAGAACAGCTTTGCCGCGAACAAGTAGCCAATCACATTGAAGTATTTTTTAATTCGCGCCTTTGATTGGTTGAACAAATTTTTGAAGAAAAGCAGAACTGCAGAGGACGAGTGAACTCGAGCGAACTCGAGCGAACGGCATTACGAAATTTCTGTTTGTTGGTCATCGTAATTTCCGTTTTGTGAGGATTAAATCGTCCGGACAAGAATCATCAGGCCATCTTTCATCGATGACGATAGCATCGAAGTTGTAAAAATTCGGAGCATCCAAATAAGCGAGAGGACCTCAGTGTTTTGGAGTCAGAATACGAAATGGCAGCGGGCAAGATAGACTAATTCCGAGTCAAATTCAAAAATGCGAAGACACTAAAGATTAATGGTACTCTCAAGATGAAGACAGGCATTAAGAGAGCAAAAGTGCATTTTGGCACAGGTTCGTTGCTATTTTGAAAAACAAAACCGTGGTCCCTGAAGCGCTCAACATCGAGCGCGGAATGAACAGAATGAAGTTTGATTCGTTTGAGAACAACATTTAGAGAAAACGACAAGTTTGGCGAGTTTCGCATGTTTTTGGAATTATAAGGACGGCATGAAAACAAAAGACTGACTAAGGTAATGTACTTGTTTTAATATAAATAGAAATACGAGTTTAATTCATCGAACAATGATGATTTCATTCACATCCGTCAAAAGTTTAATTCAAGTTGTGCTTCTCGGGCACTTCGCAGTGTGCAGCTATTGTGTTGTGTATGTTGTTCAGTATTTTAACACGAGGATATGCTGTACAAAATAAAGACACACTTAACTACTAAAAGTTTGGGGAACTTCTGTTCATAAATTCTCTCGTAAATTATAAAAAGTCGACCTGTTTGTTTTGTGAGTTTGTCTACGGAAACCCGGCGACGGGTTGCTTTTTCACTCGCCTTCAAATGCCACTGAACAGACGTTTGAAATCACTATCTACGATACTACTTCTGTCGAAATGTGAGAATTAAAGAGAATGGCCTGTCAAGTGTTTTGATGTGATTTGATTTATTTCGCCTGCCACTTTCCAAAATATTCGGCCGCAACTTAGAACTCCAATCGTGTCGAAATAGTGGGTTACGTCATTTTCTCGCGAGACATCAGTTTCTAAAAATAGCCTACACGCGAAAGACATAGCACGCGCCCCAATACCAGATGTAGACTTCTAGTTATGGGCTTCTGTTTGACCTTTAATGATTTGGCTCCTTATTGAGACTAAACACATACCTTACTCGATGGTTAAACATATAATACGCGCGGATATTTTGCGAGTTGCGTAGTATTTTTCCGAGCTCCGTAGGGGCGAAGAAAAATACGAGCATTGAGCAAAATGTCGGCTCGTATTATATGTTAAACCATCGAATAAGATATTTATTATTCCACCATTCCTCCATTTTCTTGTATTTTGTATCAATTGCAATATACGCGCGCGAATAGCCTGCGTAGCAAGCGTTCCCGTACGAGCGAAGTGCTGTGTGTCGCGTGCGAGCGAAGATTCTAGTCGCGCGAAAATTGGGGCGAGAGCAAAAAAGGGAAAGGAGCGGGGAGGGGGTGGGGCAGCGAGGGAACGCTTGCAAGCAAACCCCACGATTCTGAAAAACCCGTTCGCCCACGAACGGGGCTTCTGATTGGTGCGGCGCGGTCATGCTGATTGATAAGTGTATCAAATTCACCTGATTGATATGAACCAGGGCGCGAAATAATATTCAAGCGTGACTCGGGCGACAAGGACAAAACGTTTAATTGTTCGAATCGCTCTAGCTTCGATAAACTAGATCTGAGCTCAGCGGAATTCGCTTGTTCTCTGAAGATGGATCAACGTAGGATATTATATGCCATCAATTTGTGTATTGATTGTGCCTGTCTGATGGATTTGGCAAAAGCTTTTAACATTCTTCAGCTCAGTTGTGTGTGTGCGAAGGAAAACGGCAAGGAGGAACATGTTTTGCCAGCATTAATTGGCAACTTCAACTTAGATTTCCGAGTCGTTTTACTTATCCTGACGTGAAAGAAGCCGGCGGCGACTCATCCTTTGTTTTGGTCGTTTTGCAAAATTTAACGCCAGCCAATTTGCTCACGCTGACAGTTTTCAAAACAACCGCTTCCAGTGCGGACGCTAAACAGTTTTAAATAAATTTTCCCCCGTAGGACAATATAATACCGTTAAACTGCTAAACTGTATCAACCTCACGAAAACCTGCTCTTTAAGCCGAACATTCTACTAATTATTTAAAAGCTCCAGACAAACTATAGAGTGCTTTTGTGATTTCCCTTTGCGAGTTTCCGGCCGATTGAAATGTGAGCGGTCTTGTTCAGCACGCAAAATTGTTCTGTTTTAAATTTAAAGTGTTGACACCATCACTTTCGCTAGATGGAAAGCGCTTCTTTTATTCCCCGAAAATTTGAAGTATTTTGGCTTTTAAAAAGGCATTTTGAAGCTAAATGATGCTGTTGTGTGACTCACTGAAAAATAGCGCCATTGACAAGTTGTCAATCTATGAGTGAACTCACCCGTGAAGAAATCGGTGGGCGTTTTTCAGAATCGTGGGGTTTGCTTGCAAGCGTTCCCTCGCTGCCCCACCCCCTCCCTGCTCCTTTTCCTTTTTTGCTCTCGCCCCAATTTTCGCGCGACCAGAATCTTTACTCGCGGGAGTCCTCGCGGGATACATAGCACTTCGTTCGCACGGGAACGCTTGCTACGCAGGCTAGCGCGCGAAAAACATAAACAACACAAGCGAAAACCTATTTCCATTCTCAACAGCAATTATCACAAAAAATAACAATAGCGATAATAAAAAACCCCTCCCATATAAGGAAATCCGCTTTGGAAACTAGTGTGGTCGAGAGGAGTGTCTGCTTTGGGAGGTGTGCGTTTTAGAGATATCTATAAGAATCAGAGGTAGATAACCAAACCATAAATAAAAGGGATTTCAATACCTTCGCAAATTGGCTGACTGCCACCCCACTCCTCGTTTGCCTGGCATATTCTGTAAGACGGTCCGTTCAGCTTGTAGCCCTCGTCGCAGACGTATTGCACTCTTTCTTTGAAGGAATATACGTATCCTATAACCCTCCCGTGAGGAAGGTCTCCTGGACTGCCGCAACTTTTAGCTAATAAGGGAAAATACAATTTCTGATTTCTAAATCTTTTATAATAGGCTGTGACCTTCATTGAGGCTATTATTTCTTTATTGTAAAACGACAAAAACAAACAAACAAACAAAACAAACAAAAACAAATCATATTTCCGCTTGTTTAAATCATCCGGTGGTGAGTTTCTTTTAGTTTAGACAAGTATGTAAAAACTAGCCACAGAATCGACTGGGATTCTGCTGGAAGCAGCTTAACTATTTTAAAAGAACGACTAGAAAAACTGGTTCACAAACTTAGAACAAATGCCTCTCAACAGCTAGATATCGACAATTTACGGCACCTTAGAAACGACTTATTCCGACGAACGGACTACAAACAGAACGAGTTATTTATGAACGATGGAAAATGACCCACAAAAGTTGACAAACTTTACGCGAGTGTTACTTTAAAACTGACCAATCAACGACTGACAACAACTCTTCACTTGACTCTGAAGATGACTTCCGCTCAGGCTGCGGAAACGTCAGTCACCAACAACAGTTCGATCACTCTTTTCGAACTATACTACAGAGTATGTTTTATATGAAGTGCATACAAGTCAATAGGAAAACTCACGTGAGCAAGTGATATCGCCTCTCCAAACATTAGAACCGTAGCATGACAACATACCACCCTTTGACTTGAAATATCCGTCTTTACATTTTAGTAAAACGCGATCGCTGTATTTAAATTTCTTTGGCATTTTTCGCGGCCAGTAGACAGTAGCTGAGTCTGGAATCGTAGGTGGGTCACACTGTGGAACTGCACAAAGAGTAAGTATAGAGATTAAGGATGGTCACCATTGAAGGAAGTAGTTATATTATCAATTTACTTCTTACAATGTGAATACGAAGTAGCAACAAAACAGAAGCAAAAATAAAAAGAAGGATTATAGGGGTATACCAACTACCTTTATAAGCCCTTATACAACTTTACGTAACGAATATATCAAGGCTTCATAGCTCTGTTGGTAGAGCAACGCATCGGTATCGCGGAGGTCATGGGTTCAAATCCCGTTGTAGCTCTGAAATTTTTTCAGGGTAAGAATCCAATTGCTTAAATTGCTTACACACTACGAGGATCATTTCATTCATGGGGTTGGGTTTATAAGTGGCATAAAAAAACCTGTTGGATATGAGTTAACAAAAAAAAAAAACAACTTTAAGGCTCTGATGAGCGATGTATTGTGCCACTCTGATTAAACGTTTCGACCTGCAACTTTACTAGCAAACGTATTCATTGTCTATTTCTATTTGAAGTCCAATGTGAAGGGTGGGGGGGGGGGGGGGGTATTACGTTCTCCATTTACTTATAAAAGGGAAATACGTACGTTCACATTTTGGTTTAGGGGCACTCCACTGTCCAGTGGACAAGCATGTTATCCTAGCGGTGCCCGCTAGTGTGTATCTATCATCAAGGCACCAATACTTAATGTACTTCCCGGCTTGTAGGCCTTCCACTTGTCTGTTTCCGTAAGTAATTTCTCCTGGGTCCTTGCACATTATTCCTAAAAAGGTAATGAATACAGGAAGACAGGCAGGTTGGAAGGAACATAATTAAGAATACAAGCAAATTTATCATTACTATGATAAATATATTTTCTTTTTGTATTAATTTTCTTAAAACGAAGTAATAAGCTTCAGAGATCACGGTCTACCAAGTATGAGGGGAGGTTGGGGGAGGGGGGTGGGGGAGACATTGGGGTTTGCGGTGTTTTGATGCTGGCCGATATTTCATGTGGTATTTCGGTAATGCGGTATTATTCAAAGCTGCGTGATGCGTTCCCTAACTGTTTCAGTCAGCGTTTTAGTCAATATCAAAAAGTTATCGTTCGTAATAATACACATTCAAAAAATTCAGCAAGCTCGTTGGTTGAGAGCACGTCAATTAATCCCAAACAGTGCAGAAAGTCGAAATTGAGTGCAAAAAGTTGAAATTGAACACAGAAAGTTCAAATTAAGTTGATTGACAGGAAAGTCGCGAAAGCGCGCCAAACAAAATGGCGGCCGCTGTCGGAGAAAACAAAAACATCAACTAATGCAACGTTAGACCGATTTAACGAAAATTATCAGTGTATAAACCAATGTACTAGCAACTGGAAGTTTGCGCCGTACAAAAGAGGTTCTACGAAACTACTGAAAGCTACCAATCGAGGATATTCTTTCGCGACAGCTCGTAAAGAAGAAAGATTACAAGCCTGAATTGAAGTCGCACATTTCAGCTCATACCCTTGTAACTGAATAAGGATAAAAGCACCTGATAATGCATAACAGAGAGCTTTAAAATTCCGTAGCAGTATCTGGATTTACAAAGCCTGGCAACTCCTTAATGTTTTAACAACTATTCGGAAAGGTAAGCGAACGAACACATCTTGTTTGTCATCCACTTGCAGAGAAATGTATGTGTATTACTAACAAGTAATCATATGATTTGTCTCGTGCAATTTGGGATAAATCAGTACTCGTAAATTTTCAAAGACTACAAATTGCACTCGCCCTACGGGCTCGTGCAATTTGGTTAGCCTTTGAAAAATGTACTCGTACTGATTTATCCCAAATTGCACTCGAAATCATGTGATTACCTATACTTATAACGAAACCGCCAGCTATGCGGGCTTACTATGGTATTGTCGAAGTTTTTCACGGTATTTGCCACCTCTATTGCGGCATTTGCAAATCTTATAAATATAATGAGTTAACGCGGTGTTCATCACCCCCTCTCTCCTCAATGCAAGTGACGTCATCAAGCATCAAACCTTCCACGATACTCACTGCATCTTGTTTTCTTTCCATCCCATTTTCCTATTGCCCTGCACGTTCGTTTGGATGAACCACGTACTTTAAATGGTTTTTGGCATGTGTATGTCACCACACTGTTAAATTGGCGACCATTGCTGACGGTTTGACGAGAATTCTTAACTTTAGGTGGGACTTCACACTGTACATCTATAAAACATTCAATCAAGCATGATCAGGTTTGTGTTCTTCTTAATCATATAACATGTATAAACACAAAATACATGTGCCTGCGCGTATGTTTGATAAGAAAATACTTCCCCACATGTTAAAATATGATAAGATGAGCGGCCTCTGATCGTGGATGCGCTTTATCGAGAGATGTTTAATATTTAACGCGCTTTTTGGTTGAGCCACATCAGTTTTGGAACGCAATTTTTTTTCCGGCTTAATGCTCCCAACCCATGAAATCAGAGAGACAACAACAAGTTCAATGGGAGAAAAGGGATAGGGGATGAAGTGCTCGAGTTGCCAGTGGGAATCATGCAGGGTAACATACGTCAGTTGGTTAGCAATGAGAGTTTATAGTCCTCTCCCTTCTTTCTGGGAGAGTACGAAAAAGGGCTGGGTGGGTGGGAATTTTTGTGACAACACTTGGGCGGCGAGAGAGCTTTGAAGTGAAACTACAGATGTGTAGATAACACCGCATGGTCTTGATTGATACGAATAGCATGCCATACTGGTACAATGTAGTGTGTGAAGTTGATGTTTGGACGTAACGCAAGAGTGTTTGTCTTGCCAGCATACTGCGTGACAGATCTTAGCTCTTATAACTTCTCTGATCTCCCTTTCATGGTGGTCACATTAACTTGAATTATTACTACATAAATGGGCTGTAACTAATCGGTAAAAATCGATAATAATAATAATAATAATAAATCACTTTATTTAAGTGTCAATGTATTTAGCACGGCTGTACTAATTGAGGACACTGTAAATAGTGAAACAAATATTATAAATCAAACAGAAACTTGTTAAAAATCCCAACTGGCAGGAGGCTGACCAGTTGGCTATATACAAAGCGATACTGATTTTCATCGATAAATCTGTTTAAATCGTTGAAACTGATTTTATTGATGTCGGTTGTATCATTAATCGGTAGAAATTGATAGCACTCGCATTTTCTTTATCGATTTTTATTGATTGTTAACGACTGTTAACTTCTAACGAGCGACTTCTTTGGACGATTTACATCAGCCTTTTGTCCGAAAGTAACATTTAAAGCCAATTCACCCCAAAAAGAACTAATTCAGAGAGAAAAATAGACTCATGAGAAGCTTGGAGAACGATCAGACTGGGCAAAAAATCCCAACCAATTCCATCAGTTCCCAGCCAACACTTTGAGGAAGACGATTTTATTTTGATTGATTCCAAAAGTGAAAAGGATAGAAGTTACGCTGGCTTTTTCGTGATTTTTTTTCTTTATAATTCTTTGCAGTCTACCAGTTGATGTTTTGAAAAACATTCAGCTGTACATAGACTAGTAATATGGACTTTCGTTTATAACATACACTTTCGTTTATAATGTGAATGCCACCTTAGCAGAAATTTTTGTTGATGTCATGTGTTTACCGAACACTGCTTGCATTAGTTTTAGCTATTTGCAATTTGACATGTCTTCGATAACTTTAAAGTTTCTCACGTGTGGCATTAACGTTACTATTCTCATTCATAATTATGACGCAGAATTCCGCAGTGCGTGGATTACATAATCCCGTTTGTTTATGAATAGTTGTGTTATATAATGTTGTATCGCCACGTTCAATATCTCCTTATTTAAAGATCTCTTTGCAGAGATTCGGGATATTTCGAAAGAGATACGCAAGCCGGGAAGTCCTGGCAAATTTTCTACCCTCCCACCTCCCCTTCGGCGACGTAATACGCAATTATAGTGCTTTCGCACCCAGCCGATTATTGCCTCGGCCGCAATCTTTTCCCATATCCCATCCACACCGGACAATGAGCGGCATAAATTAGTGAGAATGGTACACTGTTCAGCATTGTTTTTGCCTGAAGCGTGTAACAGAATGACTTTTTTATGTTAAAATATTTTTTAAGAAAAACTGCTTATTGCTGGCTTTTTAATATTGGTTTCTCAAAGTGATCAATGGCTTCTATACCCGCTAAGAGTGAAAACTACTATTTTTCCGCATTTATAAGGATATAAAACTCAAAATATTTAAAACGTTCAAAATCGATAAAATCAGAAAAAGCGATTACATCGATTAAACAATCCACCACTTTCAAACTATTCTTCCGATTTCAGTTAAAAATCACAATCAAAATCACAAAAATCACTTGAGTTTATCGATCTTAAACGATTGGCTACGCCGCGCCGGGAATTATGTGCGGTTTTGCTTTTTCAAGTCACGCGAATGCCGCTGCGGCTTGTCATGAAATCTTCCCATAGTGCGTGACGAGCCAAAAGGACTTTCGCTTGCCGAAGAAGCTGAAGGATACATGTATACGTTTGCTTAATACGCCAATTTTGGTCACAACAAACCTCTGAAAAGCATGCTCAGTTTATTCTAGGTTATTCACGTTTATTGTTTATTATAAGCTTTCCTGACTGTCTCCTTTTCTAAAATTTCTTTCGTCTCCGGGTTTACATCACTGACGTCATAGTCGTAATAGTTCTTGTAGTTTCGCTCGGATAATTGAAATGAAATGTGTTAGTTGACCGAAAGGATACTGAATATTTTACTGAATATTTATGACCTTCGTATAAAACCAGTAAATTTGAGGTAATTTATCTGCGCCCATTTCGGTGCGTGAAACAAATAAAACCTCAGCACAGCGCTATCACACTGTGATATGAATAACTCGGCATTATTTAGGGGCAATTCCTACGTACATGCAAAACCACACACACTTACTGTTTCTAACGCAACTCAATCCACAATCCCCATCACACAAACACTTCTGGTTTGACTTGCAATCTTTGTCGATCTTACAACGTTTCGTACAGTATCGAAAAGCTTCCTTATTCGTTCTTCGGCAATCAGTAGAATCTAAAAAGAAAATCAATCAAACATGAGAATATAATTCGTCATTCCTAAAAGGAAGTAATGGAACTGAGCTACTGAAAGGAATAAAAAATAATTCTTACCGCTTTTCTGTCGCTTGCCCTCGATAACTGGAGAAATAAATAAGAAAATAGCAACTACAAAGTACTTTTTCCACATTTTTGTCGACATCAGTTTCAATTTTACGTTTACAAAGACTTTGCTAAACGGTATGTGAAGCTTCGCTATTGCGAAGTTGCTAACTGAGACGTTTCACCACACGATCCTCCTCAAATTACTGTCATTTAAGATTTGTCATAGTAAGCTGAACAGGAACGTGTTGTTGTCCCAGCTCGAACGGAACATGATATCACTCGTATGAAATGTATCTGTCTGGAAACTGTTGGATGTGTTCCAAAAGGCGGTATACGCCTTTTCCGACAGTTATTTTTATAAGGATCCTGTTCACTTTGCCAAGTTCGTTCGACATGACATCCGCTTCACCAGGGTGGGGGACAAAATGGAAATTCTCGTCCTGTGGGGCAGAGTAGTTGCAACAGATCCCTTCAGGGGCTACCAAAGGCTTTATAATATTCCATACCCACTCTGTGTGAAAAGTTTTGCGGTGAGCAGTTTCCGGAGTTTGTCACGCAGCCGCTCTGGGGAGTGACAAAGCGGTCGGATTCCACTTGATAGTGCGTGCGCGTCTTGATTTGAATCATCATATCGCAGCTGAATAACACTTCGTAACAAAAAACATATCGTTTGATATTGAACAACACTACCTCAGACAATTAAGTGAAACCCAGGTATCTAACCGTTCTTCTTACTTCTTTTAATTTACAGTACACTTCAAGTTTGCCTGTTCCAGGCTCTCGGTAGTTGGGAGCGAGCGAAAAATGCGGGCGAGCGAGGAAAAAACGAGGGGGAGACTGTCTCCCTCTCGTTTTTTCCTCGCTCGCCCGTTGTTTTTTTTTTAGTTTTGTTAATTTGTAGCACGGATTTGCAACTATTTCTTACGCTGTAGTTCGGTTACTGAAATTTATTTCGGCTCCCGCTCTCACTGCACTGTGCTCTCCGCCACCAATGCGGGTAATTTCTTTACCCACTGGCACGCGGAACGGAAGAGTTCTCAGGAGTTCTTTGGAAAGTGTACGTGCATCGAAGATCGAATTGCAAATGATATTTGGGTCGAGCATCCTTACTAGCTTGGTGCTAGACTTTTTTCTTTTTCGTTTAAATACCTCGCCGACCTCCAATGAGTTCTGGGAGCTATGGCGTTGAAAATTTATCACTGAAATTCCAGTAAATAATGAGGTTGGTGCTACGATCGAAAGTTTGTGTTGTTCCGTATTTTAACACAAGGATATTCTGTACAAAATAGGGACTTGCTAAAAGCTTGGGGTACTTTTGTTCATAGTTCTCTCGTAAAAGTAGAAAAAGTACGTTGGCCTGTTTGTTTTGTGAGTTTGTCCGTAGAAACCGGGCGACGGGTTGCTTTTTCACTCGCCTTCAAATGCCAACAGACGTCTGAAATCACTATTTAAACACGGAGCGATTCTATATAACGAGGCGGAACAAAAATCCTCCGAACCCCCAGGCGATAAATAATGACTGGTCCCTGAGGAGAGAATTACTGGTATAATATCATGGGTGACAAATTACTCCTTAATTTTGGCGCGAAATTTCAGCGCTAATTTATAATTTCGCATGTGAAATTATAAAATTGCCACGGCAACGTTTCAATGTCTCAGTGGCAAGATGACGTACAGGCTTTTAAAAGATGATCGTAGAGCTTAAACTTTGCACATTTTCGCTTGAATTCCACCTTGGCCAGTTTGTTTGGTCGTGTTATAAACTTTTAGCGATAACATGAATGGCATTGAGCGGAATTTTGAGCGTTTTATACGGGCGTCGTTACGAGCCGGTTCGCTCATCACGATACAACAAACAAGTTACGAAACTACGACTGTAAGCGTAATTTGTCACCCAAGATATTAAAAGGTAACCAAATGGTATATTCGTGAAATTAGGAAATAATTTCACTTGCGTTTTGTCAAAATTCTAATAATTTCCCTCGCCTGAAGGCTCGGGAAATTATTAGAATTTTGACAAAACGGGCGTGAAATTATTTCCTAATTTCACTCGTCACCATTTGATTACCCATACGTATCTATTGTATTTGAGCTTGTTAATTCCACATAGATAAACAGGGATCGCATTTAAAAAACAAAATTTGCGGAGGTCTTCTGTTTCATGACCGTTACTCTGACGCGACTTTTATAAAATTGAAGACAATAAAGTGCTAGAGCTAGAGGGGGCCTTTTTATAGCCTCACAATACAATAAAGTGCTAGAGCTAGAGGGGGGCCTTTTTTTAGGCTCACTTCGCGTTCAGTTTAGGAGTATTACATCTGTCGAAATGTGAAAATTAGAGAGAATGGCCTATGAATTGTTTCGATGTGTTTTGATTTATTTTATCGACCACTTTCCAAAGAAGACTTCGAGTTGTGGTAAGTCACACGTCATTTTTCTTGCGGGCAAGGTTATCTAAAAATACTTATCTCGCGAAAGACATAGCACGCGCTCAATAGTTTATGAACTTCTGATTTCGCCAAATCAGGCCCCCCAAAAAGAGTTTTCTGTTTTTGATGAAAAGGCTTTTCTTTTCTTTTATAATTATGTCTGATGGTAATTTCGCAGTGGCAATTTTCAAAAGTGATCTAAAAACTCATTAGAAGTATTTTTTGTAGCCTGGCCATAAATGGATGCATTGATTTATTGTCAGCAGGGTTTTCAAAAGTCGCTTCAAGCAGAGCGCCAATGTCCGTAAAGGAGCTCATTTGGTTAGTATTGGTCTCCTTCGCTTACTTTTTACAAGCTTCAACTTGACGAATGTTCTCTCGATAACCCCAAGCAAGACCCAAGCAATTATTGTATATTACTAACGCCAACACTTATTATCTCTCCCAAGCTTTCATAGAAAGCTTGTCATTATTTATTGTCCATGAGCAGTTCTTTTTCACAAACTGAACTAATTTGGAAATTCATAAAACATTTCCTCGTCCTTCTTCTCAGCAGCATGTGTAAATGAAGTGAAGTTTATATAAGTTATTCCGAAGATTAAATCCAGAACTTAACTAATAATTAATTTCTAAAATGGGCACAACTATCAGAATTTAAAACAATTAGTTAAAACGTGTAACTGCCGGGAATCTAGACTCGATTTTCGCTCAGAAAGTATCGAAGTTATATAGTTTTGTTGCTAGCCAAAAGGCCAAAAAAGACGAATGAGAACGAGATCTAACGTGAAAGATTGAGTGTTTTACGAGTTATTTTAGCTAGCCCATAATATGTACGACTCATTTCAGGTAGCCCTAATATGTGAAAACATAAGCCCAGATGTTCGAAAGCAGATTAACACTAATCCAGAATTGAAAAAGTTGACCAACGTTTGTTTAACTTCTTTTGTTGTCACAGCTAATGTTTTGTAGAGTTAACGCCGTATCAGCCTCTAGGTTAAAATTAAAGGACAAAAAACGATGAACAAATAAAGTTGGTGAGAAGTTAAACCACTGAAATAAAAAGTCGATCTAATGCTGGATTAGCTTAATCGTGCTATGAATAACTGAACTCTGCTCTCTAATGAAATGGAAATATTACTCAGTAATAAAGCTATTTTCGATTGAGTGTCATAAAAAGAGCGCAGACAATCCAGTTTACCAATCAAAGCTGGAAGGAACTGCATGTAGCCGGCACGAACGCATGCGAGCGACACTTGGTTTGGTTTGGTTTGGTTTGGTTTGGTTTGGTTTGGTTTGGGTTCACTTCGGCTGATTTGATAAAAAAAGCGCCGCAAGTTTTTAAACCAATCACTAAGCTTAGAAATGCAAAACCAAAGCAAACGCGAACTAATTAATTACTTTCGACACTCAAGTGAAAACCGCTCTAAGTGATATCATTATTTCAGGTTTTATATATAAAATTAAATACTGTAATTGGTTCTATTTGTATCATAAGATTGCAAATTACTTTTTTCTTGTATTCCCACGTTTTACCTTAATCGGTTCGTTTGTTTCCTACGTCGAAACAAAAAGCAAAATACGCCTTTCCCTTTTCTCTCGACGCAAGGTGATCAGCTACTATTTTCTTCACACAATATCATTGCAAAGTAATATATGAAGTTTATGAGAATTTATGAACCGGTCACCAAGCAATGTAACACTAGTGAAATGGTGCCTGACAGTTGTTTTGGTATTTTGCGTAATTCTAGCGACAAAGAACCAAACAAAGTGAAATCGATTTCGTATGCCTCCGTTTGTTTCTTTGGAGGTTTGTCCACCCTTTAAATTTTAAAATGGCGTTGAAAAGACTTCTTAAAATATAAATAAAGGATCCCAAGTAAAATGCAAACATTGTAATGCTATCAATCATTAACTTGAAATATCTCGTATGTATCGATAAGTTTTCTTAATTACCATACAGGTAGCGATATATTAACAAACTGGTATGGATAATGTATTGACCTGCTGCATCCTCCAAGTTTATGAAGAGTGATTCCGTTTCCGCCATGGCAGCTTATTTAAGGTGGCTTACTTCATTTTTTTCCCCAGACTCTAATAGACTCTCGTCACGACACGGAAACAGGTTCAAGAGGAAACGGAAGATTTTTGTAAAAAATAGGCGTTTTAAAAACTTCTTTAAATTTCCAATCTCTATTGCATGAAGCTATGCACGGATAGGCATAAAGCATCCGTTATAAAACAAGGTGATAAATGCAACCCAACGTCGCAATCTTATTTTGCATATATAGCCCCATGTAAAATATCTTCACGTAAGCAACCAATCAAAGCGCGCGTTATGAAGCCACAAACTTTAAGAAATTTTATAAAAAAAAATGTAGTAAGCCATCAGACCTCAAATATAATGCTGTCATCAGTTTTCGGTAAAATGAAACCCATGTTTCATTGATTTGTGATGGGTAGTCTTCCCTTTTCAAGGTCAAAAATGTAATCTGTTTTACATGCACACTGAACACAGAACAAACTGAAACTGGCGTGTAAATGTTTGAAATGTTGTAGTTCCCTCCATTTACTGGCGGCCTTTAACAATGAAATTTATCCACTTTCTATACTTTGACACTCTTGTGTAATACGCGTACTTTCTTGGTCTTCCACAGCCTTCACTCCATCCAAACAGTCCAATAACAATCCAGCGCCCAGACCGCGGGTGCTGCATGACGAGAGGGCTTCCCACGTCCCCAAAACAGGGATCTTTTGGTTTCTTTTTAAACCCTGCACAGAGCGTATTTTGGTTGCTGTATGAATAAATTGTTGCTTCCTTGCATTCTTTATCCGGGACAATGGGGACCGTTACCTGCCTTAGCTCAGCAGACAGAGGTCCGGTACGTTCGCCGAGCCTGATTGCTTTGGTTGAACCCCATCCTGCCACTGTTCCAAATTGAAGTGGCTTTTCTAAAATCTTGTCCCTTTTCCGTTTTGGTACGCACACCTTGTAAAAGTAATTAGCAAAATCACACGTTTAGACTAACTATCACATGATCCTGTTTGGCTCAATGAATTAACTCATAGGAATATCAAACCTTCAGAGGATTAGTGTTTTATTAAATATCGATGACTTTGTCCGTTTGACCGATATGCAACATAACTGCAGACCACCACAACACTGAGCATAGTATAGTAACTAGTGCATAACCGCGTTCTTGTTCAGAATGGCAAAACGCAAAAATTATAACTAAATAAATAGATAAAACGAACTAACTCACCATTCTAATGTGGTCATTAAGTTTTGCGGGTTTTTCCAACTCCAACAGAGCGATATTATGGGCCATCGTATTTCGGTCGTACCCCGGATGTAAGACGATTCGTTTCACGCGGATTGGCGTTTCTGTACCGTCCAGTTTGTCGCGGTTGAATTCACCTATGGATTGATTAAACATTAAATATAAGTAATAATAAAAATAACACAAACAACATATGTTATATAAGTTTTGGAGGCCGAGAGAGGAGACCAAATTGTAGTAGGATGTACGTTCCGAAAAAAATAATACAAAAAGAAAAATAAAGCAAACGCGCTTTAGTACATGGAAAAACCACTCCGCGGTGGTATTCCCTCCATTACGGTTCAAGGTTAAGCAACAAGGAGATATTTTTTGTTGTCAAATAAATCGTTCAAGGGTTTATATTATTTTTAGCGTTTATTAAGAAAGCTTAATTTACGTACCTAACACCACTTGAAGTCTGCTAGGTTTTATGGGCTTTGCACCCTTTTTGACTTGAAGAACGTTCGCTACTGTAAGAACCCATCCTGGTTTTATGAGCGCTCCGTTGAAAAGATAGTTATCTCTTCCTAAAAGTTGCAACAAAATATGGCAAATCATTTTCGTTAAAAGGTGGAAGAAAAATAATGTTAATGGCTTAATAACACTCGAAAAAGGAGATCAAAGTGAAACGTGTATAATTCCACACAAAGTATATTTTGTCGCAGTATTGTTTTCTAAAATACGGTGTAATCACCAAGAGCTCCCGCAGCGTATCCTTAACTCACTTAAGCCACTAGTTAACCTCATACACTGATCCTGCCTTCTGACCCTAACAGGACCTCACGCGTCGATCACACAATGACTTACGTATACGACTAATTATGTTGTGAAAAAGCTTCCGCTAAAAAAAAAAGACCAACAGAGGCTTTGAAAGTAAACCCAGGACTCCGAAAAAAACTCAGTAGTAATTGCGTTGTAAGTGGGATTCCCGGACAGCAACATTCGGGCAACGGGCTTTTAAAGACAGCTATACAGTTCCGAAAACATAATACGTGAATATATTTATTTATCTGATAAGTGACTAAAGATATGCCACTCGAGTCTTGGCAAAAATGGCTAAAAAGATCTTGTTTATCTTATTTGTCTTGCTCATATTATAAAAAGGCTATGCAATTGGTATAATAAGTGTTATAAATACAAAAAGAGATTAATTGAGCCACATCGCAAACAGAGGTGTTATTAAAGCCTGTACCATGCGTTCGGTTAGTGTGGGGAGCAGCATAAAGAAAGAGGAGTTTCCATTAAATCCCTTTTATGTCATCAACTGAGTGGAAAGAGAAAATCCTTTCCCTGATCCTTTCCCCACGCATTCTTTCTCCTTCTTCTCTCTCTCGCCACATGCTAGGAAATTACCCATTCTGGCGGCGATGATTCAGTAAAGTAGAGTAAGCAATTCATGTCGCTTATAATCAAACTCTCGCCTTAAACCGCCCATCACCATGCCGGTAATAGCCTGAGTATAAATACCCTTCGTGGGGGTCCCGGGTGGGGGTATGCGAAGTAGGCTTATAGTTCTAAAATGGGATACTTACTTGTGCTATTGTAGGTTATGGCAACTTGCCAAGGCCAGGCTCCGTAAGCAGCGGATATCCCTCCCACAATCCGCCTGATACGTGTAGAATTTCCAGAATTTCCCAACGTACCACAAGTGTATGGTGAAACCTTGGTTTTTTCTGTAACGTAAAAAAGGTTATTAGTTACGGATTTTGTAACCATAATAAAAACTTGAATTTTAAATAACGTCAGTTACAGAATATCGGGCCGGATACGCGTCATGCCCTCCGGCATTAGGAGCGCGATCTGTGGCAGGTTGGCTGACAAAACGCGGACAACAGCGTGGCAAACAGAGCCATGCAATATGTTCCTTACTGAGTCTCACTTGCTCGGGATGTTACGAGGAGAATATAGCCTCCGTTTTGTAGTTTTGTACAAGCTTCGCTTCACTCGTTCCGTACTAGAGACAACCCGTGCGATATCCTTAATTCCTGTATACCGCGTTTCTTATAGTAGGTATTTTTCTCTCAAATGTTTGGAATGAGCACGTTTTTGCTAAGAAAGGAGAATTTACCGGTTTCTCGAATGGCACGCCTGCTTTCAACATGAAGCATCAGTGGTATCACTGATATGTTGAACCAATTCCGAAGGGATGTTCAACTCGTTTGATAAGGCATTAAGTAGCCTTTCTTCGTTTGGTCATTGGATAGTGTTGGTAGATGCGGTTCCAGGCTCTCGGTTCAACCAACACTGGACGTAACATCGATCTAACAGAGCTTCGCAACTCAAGTGGTTTACCATAAAGCTCTGAATGTAACGGTTCAACCAACACTGGACGTAACATCGATCTAACAGAGCTTTGCAACTCAAGTGCTTTACCATAAAGCTCTGAATGTAACGACCCCCGAAAACGCCGACCTCAAACGCAATTTGACTTGTTATAAGAAGTGGAAACGAACTGCGCCAAACAAGTAAATATTGTTTTAGATGGCCTTATTACAGAGGCCATAAAGTGCTTTGTTGGGTGTAATATAGAATATTTACCACAACATTCGTCCTTTGTGGGAACATTTTTTTTTTATTAAGGTAGATCTGTCCACAGGTTTGAACCAAGCAAACATAAAATTAAAGCAGCATATATATAAACAATATAAACTAATTGCAGGAGCCGCTGAGTGCAGATCGAACTAACACAATAATGGCGGGAAACCTTACCCATACACCAATTGGTAGCTGAAGAGAAAACATCTGTCGATCCTGACGTCGAAAAAATGGCTTCAATGTGGGAGAAGACTTCAGCTACAACGCCGTCATAGAATATCTTTGCAATCCGGGATTTAGACTCATCACAAATACTCGGTTACGATAATGTGGAGTATAGAGTATCCATTTACAAACGCTGAGTGAAAAAAATATACCTTCTGTAATTTGAGTCAAAATATAAGGTTTTCCACGGTTTCTTGCACGAAAACATTGAATTCTACTTCGTCACCGGTCTATGTCACAAGGAAATCACGTGAGATATGCGTGCGCACCTCCGCATTCAGTTGCTTGCTAACCTTCCAAGCGTTCGGATTTTTGTAAATTACTGGCAAAAAATAAAATAAAATAAAAAAAACGAACAACAATGTTATGTTCTGACGCAAAGGTATTCCGTTACGACCAGTTTAGTATATTGTATTTACCAGTTCTTACCGAATGCCATTTTCAAAAGGGTGCAAACGAAAATGACACGAAACAAGTGTATCGCATGTCAAATAACTCCCGAAAAAATAGTTCCTCATATATCGAAAATATTTAAATGGTGTGAATTTCCTGGCAAGTGCTCAGTAACGCTTTCGCGGTGCATGTCGTGTACCATTCGAAATGAGTAAGAAAAGGCGCGAAATCTTGTTTAAAGATCTGATATGTTTTGAAGAAGACCCTTTGTTTTGACAACATTTATAACTGTGTTACACATTTATAAGGCTACACAAAAGCACTGATCCTCGAACTGACTTGCAATCATCCGAAGGTAGGAAAAAGCTACTAAATGGGAAAGTAACGAGTGTCGTCGGGTACTTTCGGAAATTTACAGTATTCCAGATCAAAAAGTAAGTCATTAGTCATTTATTCTCCTTTTGGCCTTTGTCACTTACTTCTGAACAGGGCAGAGACCATTAGGTATTTCTTAGACAAGCAATACTTCCCATCGCCATGGTAACCCGGCTTGCACTTGCAGTGGAACGATCCAATGGTGTTGAAGCACGCGGCCTTAACGTGACACAGATGAGTGTGCTCGACTTGTACATCATTGGTGGTGTACGGGTTTTCGTAATCCTCGTATTCAATGCATTCGTTGATATCTGTATGAAAAAGAGGAATAAACACCATAACACTAGACTAGCCCTCCTTTTTTCTTAATCCGTCGAGTGTAAAGCGAAAAGAAGCGCTTGCGGAAATGTAGCCTTTCAGGTTCGACCATTTCTCCACTCGTCCTCTTTCTTTCGCTTCACGCCCGACGGAATTTCATGCAATAGAAACGTGCACGTGTCAACAAGGCCGTTACGTTGAAATCCACCGTTAGCCATGCTGAGCAAGATTTCAAATTTATTGAATTCTTTCACTGATGCATAATACGAATGATTTGAAAGCTTGATGTTTCAGACGACATGCACTGTGAAAACGTGACTACGTACTCGCCAGAAAATCCACCCGGGTATGCTCACACTATCAATATTTCAGAAACCATTTTTTATGGGATTTCCTAGACATGGGATACACAGTGTTTTGGTGTGTTATTGTCATTGCAGCCTTTTAGAAATGGCGGACAGCTAGAACTGGGCAAATACTGGGCTTAATAAATATCTTTGCATCAGAACTGAAATCAAATCTGTGTTGTAGTTTTTGTTGTTGTTGTTGTTGTTGTTTGTTTGTTTGTTTTGTTCTTGTTTTGTTTTGTGTTTTTTTTTTTGTCATTATGTACTCCTTGGTCTGCACCATGACTCACAGAATTGGAAATTCAAAGTTTTCGTGCAAGGAACCGATCAAAAGAAGCCGTATTATAGCTGAAGTAAAGTTCATGTTCCTATGTTTCTTCACTGAGCGTTTGTAAATGGATACTTTGTATTCAAAACCGTTTACGAGAAGCATCACGTGCACACCATTGGAACGTCTTGTTATAGATGACACCGCCATACTAACCTTCACAGGTTGGCAAGGTTCCACTCCACTTTTCATTCTTCCGACACTGTCGTAAACGAGTACCTGTGGTGAGTTTAAATCCCGGATTGCAAAAATATTCAACAGTGGCTTTGTAGCTGAAGTCTTCTCCCACGCGGAAGCCATTTTTTGGGACACCAGGGTCGTCACATGTTTTCACTTCAGCTACAAAAATGAATTGGTGAAAATAACAATTAGATTAGTCGACCTCAAGGTTTCCTGCCATTATTGTGTGTTTTTTTTCACTCTGCGGCTTCCTGCAATTAATTTATGTTGATTACACGTATCACTTTGTATGTCAGAATTTCCCTAAAATTGCGTGAGCTCGTCCTTTTGTTATAAGCTTGTACCTTGCGGTTTGCATGGTTCAAAACAATTAAAACTAAAGTGGCGGATCCAGACCTTCAGCTAAGGAGGGGGCCCACTTGACTATGAATGTTTCATTCTATGAAGATAATTCCGGCACTTCAAAGAAAATGCGCTATTTCCGAAAAAAGTGAGGTGGGGGCACGCCCCCCCGGGCCCCTCCCCTGGATCCGTCACTGAACTATTCGCATGATATGATTTCCTGAAAATGAGAAATAAACCATTTTGATGGTGGAGAGAAAAAAATCAATGAAAAAAAAATTTGAAAAAAAATGATGTGGCTTCCATTCTAAATATAGTAATTTAAGAGACAAACAAACAAACAAAAGACAGCAAACAAACAGAAATACAAACAACTAGCAAACAGATTCGCAACTGATGTAAAGTTGTCAATAGGAGGTTATTAGAGAAGTTGACCTTCTTTGACTGACTGGAGTTTCGATTGAGTTACCAAGGTGAGGAAAAACACCTCGACTGTGTACTGGAGCATTCGATGTTGATCAGTGATCAGCTGATTGTCACTGACGATGCAATGAGTGTATTATTGACTTTGCTAGCGAAGCAGGCCCTTCAGCAGGACTCAGGAGGAGTGACCGTAAAGGAAAAATCAGCACAGCCAAAGAGGAGCTTCACACGATCAAATTTATTTCCTTCACCCTTCTCTCACGCTGTTTTCTCTTTCTTTATCTGCGCTAACTTTCAGAACTTTCTTAGATAGATAACGAACTGTTGAAGTTTCAAATGATTACTTCTCGAGTACTAAATATTTGTGACAAGTTGTGACCTATTTGTTTTACACTTCTTTACATTCGATCGACAAGCAACCCAAGGTCAATGATTCATTAAGTCTTGTTGGGCGAGTCCTACAAACTGAAAACGTTAGAATTCACAACACATTAAACCAGTTTCTGGAAGAGCAAGGTTAAATTGATTGATCTGAAAAACGGTTGACAATTTGACTAACATCAGATCGAGAGATGGCCTGTAACTTCTCGAGAGATTGGCATTTACACGTTTTATTACAAAAAAGTTATCATTATCATGGAGAACGTTGAGGCTGATAAAGCCAAAATGTTGGGAACATGTGGAATTTAGGTAAGATATTTAATTATTGTATGCCGTGAAAATGGAAAAACCAGCATGTTTCTAGCCTGAATAAAAAGATGCTCAACTCAAACCTGAAATTAAATAAATAATTATTCTAACTGTAGACAAAAAAAAAATAAAGAGTTTGTTTAGATATCAAAGGAGGAAAAAGTCAAATAAGAAGTTACTAGCCAAATAGGACGGAATATTTCCTCGTAAGATCTCTTGAAAAAACGTGATTTCTTTAACACAGAGCGCGTGCAAGTGACTAAGAACAGGAAATCCGCCAGATTAACCACATCCTTTTTTTTTGCCCTAGATGAACTGACACGGAAGTATTATATTTTTCGTGGAGAACATGAACAGATATAGATCTAGCTGTTTAGTTATTTTCCTAGCACCATAGGTAACACGTTATTTCCTCGGCGACATATGGCATTAGTGTCCAGCTGAAAACAAACAGCGTTATTGCAGATCCGTCCTAATTGCGCAAGAAAACCGCCAGCGAAGCAGGCTACAAGAGTTAGCGAGTTAACGAGTTTAAGAGTTTTTTCATAAGAACGTCTAATTTGGGGGCCGAGGCTGAGCGTTCTTATTTTTTTTTTACGATATATATAGTTACACGTTTTAGTATTTCATTTATCATCCTTTCCATAGTCCATAGTCCAGTAGGGTTTAAGCTGGAGTACAAACTAAAATGTTCTACATCATGATAGCGTGTCATGCAATAAGAAAACAACGTTGTTTATGTATTTCCTTTTAAGCATTGAGTTAAATGAACTGTTAGACCACAGTTTTGCATATATTTATACCGCTCATTTAACACGAAATTAAAACAAATGGACAAGATAAAGACGTTCTTCTTCTCTCAGCCTGGGCTTTGTTCTTAGCATGTTCTTAAAATTTGCTAAATGTCAGCCTCAACGTTCTTATTTTAGAAGGTTCTTGTAAAATAAATAGTGTATTATGTGAACAGGGCTTTTATTATTTTTATTTTACCTAATAATAAATCAGATGAACTACTATTTTAGCTAAGCGATCTTAAACACGGATTTTTAGTTGGCGCCAACACAGGAGTAACTTGTGCGCCGTTGCTCTTCCTTCAAGACGACAACAAAGATAGAACACACTAATACTTGTCCGGTCGCAGGGTCAGGGAATGATTGATGAATAAGCATTAAACACTAATTTAAGTTTATTCTCTCCATTACTAGAAGCGTCTAGAGACATATCACTATTTATTCTACCACACAAGAGATATTTAGGTGCGATATATATTCATTGAGTTTTGGCAATATCAATATTTGGGCGGAAAATACAAGAACCGAAACGAATCAAACCTAAATGCTTCCCGCACGTTTGGCTTTAGGAAATTGACTACGCAGATGGATGCTAATTAACTCGGTGAGAGATATTCCTTGATACAACGAAAGGCGTATACTCAATTTATAATTTCGCGAACACCTTCACCGAAACAGTCTGAAATAATGATACAGAACGCGTTCCCGCTCTCCATACCACCGAAACTAATTTAATTTTTCTTCAGAAACCCTTAGGTTATTCCGGAAATGCATACTGAGTCAGACGGCAAAATAAATCAACATTTTTTAGTTTCCTGTTTACAGCTGCTCAATGCAGAAAAGCCGCGCGAGGACACAGCACGAGATTTTAAATGAACACACGAAAGAAACATCGTCACTACGATAAGGCACTCCTTTGTGTGGTCTAAGCGGGGCTAGCCAACGCTTGCGAACGTAAAACGGTCCCTCCGATTTCTGCTCTTCAATGGAGGTTTGTGTATTTTGGGCATTGTAATTAAATCCACGTGACCTTGAACACGATGTATGAGGAAATTGCCTGAAATGCCTGCAAGCAATAAAGACTGAAAACAGAAAATGAAAACCACACCAATAAATATTCTGATATACTCAACAGACGGCATTATTCACGAAAAAAAAATCAACTCATAATTTGACATTTTAATTGATACCGAAAGCCGTCGGCACGTTTCAGTAGTGCATCAGTCGTCTTCTTCTTCTTTGTCATCGATGTGACATCGTGTCGCGCAAATTCTAAACAACCCTTCTATAAGTTCATCGCATGAGTAAATCGTAATGTAACCTTTGACAGTTTAAAGGTATTAGTCATTCTCTTCTTCGACAAAGCGGGACCTACTTGCGAAATATGATCGCAAATTTATTTAGACTTGCTGAAAAATATAACTTGCCTGTAATGAAACGATTTAGGCATAGCGCTTATGACAGTTGTTAATGTCATTCTCCTTTTGGGCTGATACTTTCGCGCGCGCAAAAAATAAAAACAGAATAAATCCCCAGTACAGCTCTTTTGATAAGCTCAAGATGTATGTTTTGACCTGTCTGATTCATCTTATTCTGAGCCCCAAGGCCCGTTAAACAGTCTAAAATAAACCATTGATAAATCTCGAAGTGGTTTGACTATAACGGGATTAGGCGGCGCGTACACGAAGCCATGTCTTCTATTTCGTAACCACCTCCTCATGAAGAAAGCTTTCTACAGTACCATAAATAGAACATTTTAATGGGGCATGCTTAGCTTCAATGGGTGATGTCTAGGGGACATGTTTTGATAATTAACAAACGCTTTTGAAGATAAGGTAAACAGCAAATACAAGATAAGATCCAATCTGCGGCTTTTCTTCAGCCACAATCTTTGCAGGAGAACAATTATTTCATACTGGAGTTAAAAAAATATAACGCAAATAAGGAAATAGAAACCATCGTCGTATGAAGGACTTATCTTTCAAGTAAAGAATTCTCCTGGTCGTTGACGCAACGTAAACTGTAAACACGACGACTTTTGAGTAAAGAAAAAAGCGATGCGGCAGAGATTTTAAATTTAGGCGAACCTATTCCTCTTTATCTAAAAGCCAGAGAGAAGAGCATTTGGCTGCAAAAGGCGATGGATGTTTTGCCTAATTCCTGTTCTGTGACCAAGACGCTATCTTAACATGTTTTACTTGTTACGAAATGCACGTAGATCTCACTGAAGCGATCACAGCTACACAACGTTTGCATGCGTGTTGTCCAATTCAAGTCCATTCCACAGACAAAGAAATGCTTAAGAAACATCCAAGGTTGCTAAAAAGGTAGAAGACAAGAACTTACCTTTGAATGCTTTTCGTCCGAAGGAGCTCACTCCGGCAGCTCTCAATACAACCAATCCAAAGAAAAATATGAAAAAGTTGCTCGCTAGGGTCATCGCTTATTCGGTAAAGCTAACTGGTCGAACAAGCTCACGTCGTTTTTTTATTCTTTCTCCACGTAAATAAAAATATTTGTCCTCAAGAATTTCCAAAGTGACGTCAACTCAGGAGTCTTTCGATGTGAAGCTGACAGAGTGAAGGCCTGCAAGAAAAAAGAGAGCTGCAAGCGGCATGAATCGGCAACTTAATCTTCATCAAGATTGTAACAAGAAACCCATTTTCTAAAGGTATCGATCTGTGGACGTGCACACACATTAAATCAACACCTAGTGGGAGGTCCTAGCTTCAGAGGCGCGAGCAGCCGCGTGCTATCTGGCTAATAATGTTTATATTGCAGAGCTCAAAACTTGTAACTTTAATAAATAATTTCTCAGTAGGCGGAGAAATGGGTACGTAACTGGACACATATGTCATCCTTGTTATTAGGTCGTGGTTCGGTATTGAATTGCGCTATTCTATTCCAGAATGGCCTCATCAAGCTACAGCACTTGAAACGGATACTGTGGTTTACGATGAATCAACAAACACGGCTTTTATTCGATTTAGATAATTTAGTGAAAGCAAACGGAAGTTCTTTGTCACGAAACTTTCTTGGCTTCTAGTCCACCTCGTTCCGAAACCTTTTACGAGAGAAAAAACGCTTGTTTTCAACAGAATTCTTCGACATAATGGAGACAGACGGATATACAGCGTAATCTGTCTTTGGTGCAGCTTAATGTTGTGCGGGTAAAAAGCTTTTTACTCAATATTACCGTGAGGATGGGCGTAAGAAAATACAGATGATATGGATTTTCTTAGCAAGTATTCTCTTTCGTACTACTCTATTACAAACGTCTGGCTAGTTTAGGTGCATCTGTATATGACCAAATGATACCAAACACACCAAATACGAAGCCATTTTCTGACTGCTTTTATAATTAGTTACACTCTTTTAGTAGGGGCTGTGCCCTCGATGAGTCTTAAACTCTGAAGCCATGGATTCAAGAAAAAACCCAATCCTCTTACCTATTTAAACTTGGCATTCTTTTCACAAGCCCTATTAAAGCCGTGTAATTAACTTAAGTACATCCTTTTCCGGATTACCCAAGTCGATCAGTTTTGTCCACGTCCTGAACATTTTAAATAAAAATAACAATACAATAAGTACTGTATAAGCTATTTGCTATTTGCCATTTGCTATTTTATTTTATTTTAGGCGACTATTCAAGCATCCCCCTCTGCTTTTCGACTTTTTCTTTTATATTTGGAAAAAAGGACAGCGTCGACGCTTCTAATCGATTCTAACTTTGCTGGCCCCATATGTTTTTATCCCCTATATTCTTCGACTTAGGAAACCAGGAAAATCAGAGAGACTCAGGTAATATGAAAGTCTTTTGTAGCAGGGTCAGAATGTTTCGACGCGTTGTTGTTGTTTGTACACAAAGACGCTAGCTATGCTTTTGCTTCATCTTCATCTCCTTAGCGTTGATTAGTGCAAATCTTCAACAGAGCTAGTTAGGAATTTTCCTTTCTCTTTATGACTCTAAGAAAACAAAATCATTGCATTCTCATAATATTTTTGTCCAAGTCGACGTGTTGTTGATTTGAGATGCGCTCGTCACGAGCATTTTGAACGCACATGTTTGTTATGCAAAGTCTTAGGACGAGGGGTGTAGAAACTGCCTTCAGTGAAGGTCATATAAAATAATAAGTTGCTCTGGGTTTAAACTGTGAATGATCATAGTTACATAATAAATTTATTATGTTAATTTTAATTTTGCGACCATTTCTTGAAGATTTCGTGATTCTGATCTGGATATTCTATTGCATTAGGACCCGTTTTACAGATACTTGTCGAGGTTTTGGGACAAAGTTTATCCAGTCATATCGTTTTCAAATGTTTTTCCTTTTAAGTTGGTTGAGAGTGCCTTTGACCACATTGAGCAGGAGAAGCTGTCTTAGTGAGTTAAACGACCAATAGGTAACAAAATAAACATTGATGATCAGATGGATTGATTGATATATTGGACCCAGACGCAAAACTTTATGTTTTTTCTCCGGGGGATATTACTAATTCTTTTTTTTCGCCAAAATGTGTGGTCTTCTATATAGAGTGGCATCGAAAAGGAATTTCAATATGTAAAATGAGCACATGGGAGGTTCCATTTATTGCTCTTTTTGATGGTTTCTTTAAGGTGGGGTTTTACCTGAATTTGAGTGAAATTATGAGAGGTTTAAAGAAGGGATAGAAGAAAGAAAATTATTTTTGAAACACCACCAGACAGTTGACCCCAACGCAAGAGCATCCCAGGCTGTCAGGACTGTTTGGGTGTCCATCTACTAATGTTTAACTTCAAATTCTAATTTTAAAATCACATTAAATCTTCACCATTTCTTATTTCTCTAAATTTCACTAATCCATTGAGAAAAACTATCTTCTCCCAAATATGCCCAAAATCACCCAAAACATAGATTCATGGGATGAGCGAACAGTTTTCCGATTGCTTGAAACGCGAACGAGATATTCGCATTGAACTCGAGTTACGCGGCGGGAAAACGGCCTTCAGGTAGAACCCCGCCTTAATAGCACACGAGGAGAAGATTAAAAGGGTGATAATTCTGAATCGGGAGCTATATAACAAGTTTTGTAAGAAATCCAAACTATAGAACCGGTCTGGCACTGATCCCTCGCAGATATCAAACACAAAAGTTAGTTAGATGCGATACTCTATTTTCGACTCTATTCTGTTTACTTAAACTCCGTAAAAACAAAAGATCGAGTTGCCAAAAGTTCATTTCAACTAGACTGTCTGATTGAGGGCTTTGAATTTTGTTTGAACTTCAAGTTTGAGCAGTTTGTCGGCTATTGTAAATAACAATTTTAGCTTTTTTTAAATGGTGTGGTAAAATTTGGGTTATATCGTGATAAATGTACTTTTAGTCTTTCGTATTTTTTTTGGCCAGAACATTAATTGTCACAATGTCTAAAAGAATTCACTGTTATGTGAGGTAAGTTCATATTTAAAATGAATTAAAGATAGCGCATGTTTGCCGTCGTTGTTTGGGCGTCATTGATCGATGTATACTAGTCAACATAGCTAAGGGAAGAAGTCCAATTGACTCTGATCCTACCGAAATTTTCGCTTTGTATAAGCCATAGACATAAACAACTTTTAGCATTGATTGTAATTGTGAATGTAGAAATCGGAGTTAATTTCACCACGCTTCTTCTGGCAAGGTCTTTAACAGATGTTTGTGAAGGGCAAGCTAATACCTGGTGCCGACCAAAAATTACATTTTCTATTTAGCTCATAGATGATTTTGAAGAAAATAATGTCCTCGAAAACCGTTACAATAGGCCAAGAACTCTGCACTTTCACGACGGAGCCTAACGTAATGCTTGTACAGCAAAATCGTATAACAACGGACACACAAAGGTATCTGATATGTTACCGTGCTCGTTATCGGTAAGGAGCGATCCCAAAGTCTATGACGTCATTGTCAGGCTACCTGTTCGTAATCAACTGCGTTTAAGGTTTGAACGAGGCACAGGACATTAGCTGACATTAACTGAATAAATTATCAAATTTTCCCAGCACTTACAGCAATTACAAACCGTGAACATCGGTCGATGAAAATAGTACAAACATAAATAATATGGCCATTTTAAGCAAACAGAGGAATTCATATATTTAATTGCATAGGTGGCAAACTGCGTTCCCTCCATCACAAGACTAACACGAGCCATTACGAGAAAATAACGTCGAAAAAAAAGTCAGTTCAACTTTGAGTTGAAGTGCTACATACCGCCCTGGTTTTATAACTAAACGATAACGCTAAATTGGGGGAGCTATGTAATAATTCTGTCAGAAATCCAAAATCAAAGCACCGGTGTTTGATACAGTGTTTCGTTTTGTCTTGACTGATCTTCCACAGATATCAAACAAAATTGAGATCGTTTAGATGTGATACACCGTTCTGTTTAAGTTATGCCGCAAAGCCAAAACAAAAGCGGTGTTTAAAGCTGTTCTTTGTTATTTTTTTAAAGGAAAACTGATCTCCCGTAGCTTTAAAATTCAAAGATCAGTAAATGGTACTCAATTTTGTTTAGTAAAACACCGTTTAAAACAAAAGATAGAGTTGCCAAAATATCAATTAAGCTGGACTGTCTGAGTGGGGGGTAAAGTTGATGTTTTTTTTTCCAACTTCAAGCTTGGGCCTTTGGCTGCTATTGTTAGTTGTCAATTGTTGTAGTAAAGCCAAAATTTGTTGCATAAAATGTCTAAAACTGGGGATATATGACAGCTGTCAGTGACAGTGCACTTTTGGAAGTATCAGACCTTCGCGATTCTCCTAGCGAAAAAAGTACACTGATCAAGTATTATATATGTTGTGGTTCAATTTTATCTTTGGTTCAAATTTTATTTTCCGTCGTTGTAAACTCATTATCATACATTACCATTACCCAAAAGCAAAGGCAAATAAGGACAAATTGAGCCACAACATGTATGACCTCGCCGCAAGCAAGCCCATATTCAAAACTAGGGACTGTGCAATAATTATCAGGGAGGGTACTAAAATGAGTACAGTACGGCTTAAAATCAACTAAAACCCCTGTACGAAGGATGAAATAATGTCTCACTCTCCCCCCCCCCCCCCCCCCCCCCCCAACCCTGACCCCCAACATTTTAGACTATTAAGAAAATGATAGAAAAACAGCATGGTAGTCTCTTCAGTGACAGGACATGCAAATTTCAGGCAGGGCTGTCATACCAGCACCGTTATAAGCCTGACACTATCCTTGCTATAGCAACAGGCATTCAAGAGAATGTTGCCCAGCTAATGAAACAGTACAAAGAAACAGTACATTGCATTAAATGTACATAGACTGGCACCTAGAAGAAAGAAAGAAGGCAACAAAGCTAAAATGTAAGGAAGAGGTAGTGAAATACCAAAAAAGAGCTTGTAATATTTTTTATCTCAAATACCATTTTTCTTTGGCCATATCGTAGCTTAACTAGAAATAACACGCAAACTGCGGTGATAAACATAAGGAACAAACGCATTGTTGGAAAAATTATACCTTTTTACTTGACATTTTGTATCCTCCTACATGTACATATCTGACCGTCCTCTTGCTAGTATCTCAAAGTGGTCCCATTTAAGGTGGGTGTATTCCTGAAGGCCGTTTTGTTCACTCAACAGATTAATCTATGTTTTGCGGTGTTTCGTAAATTTTGGGGGATATTTGGGAGGAGATAGTTTTTATTAAAGGATTAGTGAAATTTAGAGTAATAACAAAATAGTGAAGATTAAATGTCATTTTAAAATTAGAATTAAGTTAATATTGGTAGATGGACATGTCTTTTAACATGTTTACACAACAACGAAATAAGGTACTTCGGGCTCCCCCGTCCCCGTTGCAGGGTAAGGTAAGCTACTTCATTTAAAATCCTTTACGACAAGTTGAATTTAGAGCGACTTTCGAACCATTCTCATTTCATTCTCTTAGACTACGTTTACACTGCGGATTCATAAATGTTACGTCGTATTTAGAGTATGCGGATTCGAAGGCGTTTACACTAGAGGAGTATTGGGATTCCCAACCGTTTGCACACATCCATACTCTGGTGACATTATCAGAAACGGTTACCAAGCAGTTGCTCGAATGAACACACAAACGAGCAAAGAGAAGTCAAAAACAGATCAAGATGCCGTCGGGAACGTGAGCTGGACCGATGATGAGGTGGGGCTACTGTTAGGAGTCGTTCTTTCGTACAATTGCCAAAAGGATTACAAAGGATTGGAGCGGGAAAGCGTTAAAAACAAGTACGAGGATATTAGGAAAGATTTCGCAGAGTTGTATCAACAAGGTAATAACGAGATGGAAAAAAAGTCACTGCCTCACGATGTGGCCCTTTTCACCCGTGAGAGAATTGCAAGTAAGATAAAAGACCCATGGAAAGAGTAAGAATGGTAGGCGAAGTAAGATCAAACCCGTTAGATCGTAGGCGGATAAATATCCGGATTCACTGAAATGCCTGCTTACTCGACAAAACATCGCGGATTCAACATTATTCGGATACGAAGTATTCACTTGGTTTTCGGATTCAAACTCTCCGGAGACTCGACCAAGCCGGGATGTTTTCGCTTCGGATTCACCCGCCTGTGTGCAAACGGCAAAACGAATTCGTTACTAAAACATCACGGATTCGTCATGAAATTCCTTCCAGTGTAAACGTATTTTAAAGGGCGCCAAACCTAACGCAGTATAATCACTTACGTAGATCACAAACAACGTCTTGGCCGCCTGCGATTTTACTTTTAATAAATGAAGTTTGATAAGCCAGACTTCATGTAAAATCGGCATTGTGTCGTCCCCGCATCAGTTGATCGCGTGTTGTTAAATCACCGTCCCACGGGCCTGGTTTACTGACATTTTGTTTTGTTAAATCCACCTCCCTCTGGGGCCAACGCGCCGTTAAAAGTACGCCGAGTCCCACCTTTGGACGCGTTAACTGAATCCTCGCTGTATAAAGTCCCGGGGATCGGGGTGCCGGGGTTTCAATTGACTGATGCATTATTTATGCAAGCCTTCAGGTGCTTGATATTAACACTGGTTTGCAACCCTAAGGAGTTTGGTTCAGATGTATGTAGATGCATACGAAACGCCAAGTAAAAAGGTATAACTTTTTTTTTTCCAACAATGCGTTTTATCGTAATGTTTATCACCGCAGTATGCGTGTTATTTCTAGTAATTTTTATCTCTCCATGAGAAATCGGCAATAGACGGAGAAAAATGGCCCTCATCTGTATGGTTGCAAACACTTTCTATTTTTACTTCGCTTACCGATAAGAGACAACTGCTTCTATGGAACGGCTGAGATAGCGGTTCAGGAGCTTTACAAACCAACCTGACAGGAAGGCAGAAAATGTACAGGCCTGATGAAGGTTAACGCGAGATCTATGAATTCCAGGTTGTAATTTAAATAAAGTCCCCCACTACGTTCAATCGACTCCATGGCGTCAAATTTAATTGTATTTTGTGTTGATTTTACATGAACCGTGTCGAAAACAATGATAACGCCCAGTCAAATAGGTCTGCAAGTTCAAGTTGCATGCGTCTTAGCCAGAAAATACGTCAAAGCTTTATTCAGTTATACCTCTTTCTTGCATTTCATATTCTTGGTGATTAATTATTTCCAAAGCCGTATGAATTCATACCCTGGGTGCCAGAGGGTTTTAAAGAAAACCCTCTGGCACCCAGGGTAATGAATTCAGGGACGGCTCGAAGGAAGCGGAGCAGGTGATCTCTTAGCCAATGGACGAGTTTACCTGTCTGAGCTCTTCTATGGGCGTTTGATACATCCCTGATTGCAAAATGGGTTTGATCATTGTCTTATTTAAATGGCGCCTACCTATAAAGGGTTTCCTAATTATATAACAGCGTGGAATTTGTAGATTGAACATTGCTGAAATATTTTGACAACTTAAGACTTTTAAATAGCTTTCCCTCGGTAATTCGCATTGTCTGATCGTCTGGAAACAATTTATTTGTCAAAAATATGTTGCTATACTCTGTAAAAACGTCGTATGAAAACAAGTGTATTTCGAAATACTTAGATTTCTAACTGTTCCTACTTCATTTAGCAAAATATTTTATTTTTTGACTATCGTGACCACATCCTTGTCTAGCCTATTGTGTTGTTAAACCGATAATTAGGCACTTAGTGGTCGTTAATGCCAGCTTGTCATCTTTAATACGAAGCTTAGGGATAAACGGTGGCGAGTGAAAGTAATTATATTTGAATGTATAAAAAAATCCACAATAATTAAGATAAGTTTACTAATAGGAGAAAACAATGTATTTACTAAGTGGATCGAAGATTGTAACATTTGTGATATACGAATTTACGCTACAAATCGTTACAAAACTCAGTCATCAGTTGAATTTAACCGTCGTCACTCAGGAATTAGGCATATTTAGTAAGTTAGGTCGTCAATTTTTTTGACCTCCTTAGTTAAGGAGAAAAATTTAAGACATGCTTTACTTGTAAAATATAGCAGGGCATCTTGAACATAATACTGGTTGAGATAAATCCCTTAAATTTTGGACGTCGGAAGCTCAGGTGAAACAAGATGTCTTTAAAGAAGAAGTCTTCGAAAATATGCCAGTTCCCTCCTAAGACCTTTAGAGGGTGTTACGTCCTAGGCTGGTTTTGTGACAGCTTGAAAGGTCCACACCGATGCACTGTCGTACCTATGTCTTGACCGTTACTGAAAGAGATCAATAGCAATTTTCTGAGCCAATTATACTGGCGCCGCGCCTATTGCTTTTGTCGTATATTTACCCATTGTATCTGAAATCCACTCTGCTCGTAGTTTGATATTGTATGTAACCTGAACGAATAAACTTACTCAAACATCTTGCATCAATCCCGTATAGGAATTCGTGTCTTTAGTTTCCCCATATAGATCGTGAAGTGCTTGCGAAGCAGCGAGGAGATGCGCAGTCGTTTGGCCATTTTTCCTTGGCTAGTCTAGTTTTTTTTTTTTTTTTTTTTTTTTTTTTTTTTTTTTACGAAAGTGAGAAGATCAGAAAGAAAAGATCGATTACTCTCTGTTTTCATGTTTTTTTTAATATTCTTAACATTAACTGCATTCACCCAGAATGCAGTCAATATTAAGAATAGTTAAAAAAAAATAACGCTCATTGTTCTTTACTTGTATAGGGAGTGTTCCACTATAACAGTTAGACTGTGAGTTCGGCTTTGAATAATTGTGGTCTATCAAAGTCGAGAGAAGGCAAATGCGAGCAGCATAACCCATTAGCTGATTCATCAAATATATAATATATCGTATTGGTTTTTACTATTTCTAATTCAAGTAAAATAACGAAATCAAAGAACATGGTTCAACCATGGCGAACGTCGTGACGGCAGTTGTGATGATCAACAGGGAACAATGTCATCTTGTCCTCATATATAAGACAAGGTTAATTTCAATTACAAAACCTAAGGAGAGGCGACTAGTAACCCTCCTCGAGGAATACGTACGAGGAATAAACATTGAAAAATTTAGCTCTCCTTTATTTTTCTATAGCTATTTCATGAGTTTTCACTGCGCGTTTCACAAACTTACCGTATACTGCAGTGATGTGCTCTAGTAATTAACCACTCGCTATGTCAATAGGTCTGATCCTGACTCGTCCCCAATCGTCTTCATAAAACACGCGGCAAAGGAAGAGTTGCGCACTAGGTAGGGGAGCAGGGGACGATGCTTTCTCCCAACCCGTCTCACCTTGCGATCCTTTTCTCGATACCCATCTCTGCCTGCGCTCTCCTTGCGCGCTGTATGAAGACGACTGGGGACGAGTCAGGGTTTGACCAATCAAAACTTCTCGCCATTACAATTCGATTTTAGATATTTGTTTATAATTCCACTAAGCAATGTTGTAATGTGAACAACTGCTTGCTTGTACCCAGACATCTCTTCTTGGTTGCAGAGCTGTTAGTTGCACTTAGAAAACTCCGTCAAGCCACGCGCGCCCTGTTTTGCGTTTTTCGCCGAACGACAACTGGAGATGAGGCAGACACAGTGTGACTAGATGCGCATCAATCCACGATTGACTGACCACAAAATACAAGTTGCTCCTACTTCAGCAAATCAATTTGCGTCTACCAGAAAACAGGAAAATGGAAGAGCCACGTCTTGGAATGAAACATTCGGCAACATGCACTCGCCTTTGACAAAATTGTGTTGAGTATATTATTAATATGGATAATCAAATGGTGACGAGTGAAAGTAGAAAATTCACTCAAGTTTTGTCAAAATTCTCATAATTTCCCGAACCTTTAGGCGCAAGTGAAATGATTTTCTAATTTTAAGAGTGTATCATTCGATTACTTTTGAATATCGTGTGACAAATTACGCTTGCAATCATGGGTTTCTGTTCACCGCGGCCAAACGCCTGAGGCTGCTTTTGTTTTCTTACTTCGAGAGAAATCATTCACGTTAACGTGAAAGCATCAGTAAGGATATGTGAAATAGCTTATTTATTTATTTATTTATTTATTTATTTATTTATTTATTTATTTATTTATTTATTACGATTTACTCCATACAATACAAATACATAATGGAAATTAAGATAACAAAACAGACAAAAAGCTGTGGAGAAGGAGACAACCAAAAGCGCAATGGCACCATACTAGGGATGCCCCCACTTATTAGCTAAATATATTTTCAGTTATCTCAAACGAGATTCTTTACTTTAAAAATGCTTGCACCAGAACAAAATTGCTTTGACGATGGCGCCGGAGAATACTTGAAAGGTATCAAACTTTGAACAGTGAACAAGAAAACCTTATCTTTGAAGACGTTTTCTTGTTTTTAACGTTTTACCGCGGTGAAGGGTTTCTGACTTGTCTATTGTATCGAGAATTCCTAGGGTGGCGAGGAAGAGTTTCCCAGAATTTTTTTACCAGTGTCTTGAGCCGGAAGTTTAGTTAAATTTCATTTTTTTTATTTCTTATTTATTTTTCAAATCTAAGGTATCATTTCTTCGTTCATTGCCTATACTAGCGATAAAATACCTTAAAATCATTACATTTTTCTATCTAGAAGTCCTTCAGTGAGCCTGGGCCATTACAACAGAATAACTATGATGGGCAGAAATCTGGTATTTTGATGACACGAACGTCGTTTAAATTACTCTTCCATGTTTCATCGTTAGTTTTAATAGTACATAATGAATCTCGTATTTGTTCTAGTTTACCCTGTCTAATTAAGCCTGGTGAACGAACATCTTCTCCAAGGACTAAAGTTCCTTTAGCTAGATCTTGGGCATTTGGTTTTTCATTTAGAATCACTTCTGCTCTTTTCTTTATTTTGCTCTTTTTTTGTCCTGACTGATATATGTCCAAAAGGCCATAGTAGATGCCTGCTATATACCCTTCCTGATATCCATTGCTCTGTTTAATAAGGACTGCAGAACCTCGCATGATGCAACCTAAAAAAGTGACGAAATCCAAGCTTATAGTGAACTGAATATACAACAAGTCAAACAATTGTGTTAAGGCTCCTCATGCTCAGACCAGTTTGTCACACACGGAGCAGACTGTCTTTATGTTGTTGAGGCCTCAAATGTAATAAATGTCCCTAAATGTAATAACTAAGTGTAATAACTTTTGGCCCTAAATGTACTTAAGGTTGCAACTGTAACAACCTTTGGCCCTAAAATAAAATAAGGTCACTGACTGAGCCACACATAACGGTGAATAGCCAATTTGGAAGCCGCTAAATGGTGACCGCGTCCGCTTAATAAAGCTCTCATTTATCTTTCATATCGGGCTCTTCCATCGTACTGAGGTATGAAGAGCTAATTCCATGTTGCAGTAATCTCACAACACGCCTAAAACAAAATAACAACCAAAAGGGCAAATCTACATCCTAAATTCATTAGCTTATGCAAAAATTAGTCCTTTTTTAAATGAATTTTTGAAGAAAGAAAAATGGGATTCGGCAAAGCGATGACAAAAAGTTCGGGATGCGGAAATCGCGTGATTCCCCTGCAGACCCTGATAAGGCACACTTTGAACTTCCAAATGAAGTATTAGATAAGATAATAGACTTTGCATTAACCTGAACTGAATTTAGTGTTATCACTACCTATATAGTTCCCTTTGTCAGCTTGGTGATCGCCTTAAACGACTTACACGTCATTATATCTGTCGGCTTTCATAAGACAGTTACAACCATCGGGTCACTGCACGTAATGGCTACAATAGCATGCGCAAGTTATGCAAAGAATTTGGCCCAAGCAGCGGACTTTTATTGGCTCTTAAATAAATAATAGCAACTCCGAAATGGATCAACGCGTGGGTAGAGCTACTGTTTACAGGAACTGGAACTTGGATGTTTGTCACCAATAGATGGTGGAAAGGGCAAGGCAAAAAGTGATAAAAAGACGATCGTTTTAGGTCAAGTTTTGTTTTTACGTTTAGATAAGAAATCAGAGAGGCGTGTTTGCTCGATCTTCAAACTCCCGTCCGTTTCTTTTTGGTTTAAATACTGATAGTAATTACTTGTTTCCTTTATGTACTTATAGTTCTTGTTACTCCCATTAATTCAAGATAAATCAATATGTAGTTGCCGTATTACTTTGAATCCTTGCATACTCAGTAAATAGACTATAAATTGTAGACTTAGAATATTAATATGATCGAGCATTAAATTGACATTGGTCAAATGTACTACTTTTGTTTTACACTGAGTAACTACTGTTATTGTTGGGCACTGGCGAATAAGACTTGCAGAATAAAGTGAAATTATGGCACTTGCTGAAAGCCTTCCATTTTATTGGATTCTCACTATTTTATATTTGGTACATTCTGATCGGTATCACCGAAGTACATCTTGAGCTTTCTTGCCTTTGTATAAAAAAGTGCAAAAAGGCCAAACAGTTAAATCTTATATATTTATCACAATGACTTCATGTTGAGCCGAAGCTAATTGCTATTATTATACTCGAGGTAGACCTTTCTTTCATTTAGAGTCGAAAGTTATCACACTTAGGACCTTTATTACATTTAGGACCAAAAGTTATTACACTTAGGACCTTTATTATATTTAGGACCAAAAGTTATTACACTTAGGACCTTTATTACATTTAGGACCAAAAGGTATTACACTTAGGACCTTTATTACATTTAGGGACATTTATTACATTTGAGGCCTCAACAATGTTCGAAATGCAAAGAAATGCAAGGAAATGTCAAAAGTATCTTAGTGTAAAAATATTGCTAATAATGTTTACCTTTATTCAGAGCTCAAAATGAACGCAAAATCTACCTAATTGTTTTAAATTTTTGTAGCCTCCAAAGTGCACTACTCAAGTTGTGGAAACAAGGGTGAAAAACTCATTTTCGGCCGGTCCGGCGCCAAGCCGATTTTCACCGAGAAATAGGAATCGATCGGCTTCCAAATCAAGCACCAGAGAAACTGAAAAGGTGATTCTTCTTCTAGTGTTATTTTTTAAATGCACTCGAGAAGAATCACCCTTCCAGTTTTGAATGGATTTTTAATTAAAATCAAATGTCCATTCAAAATCCAAGCGATAACCGCCGAGTAAAATCAATAAATTTAACTTTTGAAGCGGCAAACATCCGCGGCTGGGTTTCACGGTGTATGGAGTATCCAACACGCTGTTTGCTCCATTTTGAATGGATGACGCCACATTTTCTTCCAAACGTATCATGAACATGTTTATTGTTGAATTTAAAATCGCCGTGCTGTATCTTAAAATAATTCTTAATTTGCAACGAACATCCTCACTCTTTGCTTTTGGTTTCATTGCAGAATATTGTTCTGGCACAAGGGGAGTTTTCCTGTTAGTTTTACAGTAGGTTTCATGTTTCTGGATTCAGGAAATATCTGACTGAATTTATCAGACAGCAATTCTTTATCAATCCCCTAGCATCCATTTAAGTGGGCAGCAACCGCTCTATTGCAGACCGTAAAATACGAAAGGTCAAAAAGTTTCTATACCAAGTGTGATCAAACTTTAACAAAATCTCAAATATTTCACAACTTCAAAATATGGCGAAGTGACGGCTACCACAGGATATCTGCCTTTAAGTGATAACACGTGGTGGGAGAACCAAGGCCATATACGGGCATTGTAAAAGCAAGTATTGAGAAACGATAGAATCTTACCTCTAGGAATTCCACATCCATAAACTTCAGCTCTCAGGCATATAGATACCTTTTCATTTTTTCTTATTTTAATCCGCAAGAACTGTGCAATAACTGGTAGCTGAGGTACAATACGCTGCACATCTGAATCGTACGGTGGCTGTATGAGCAAAAACATTGTATAAGAAACAGACATAGTCTCATAATTTCGAGACGCATTTTGCTATTTTTATTTTTCATTTTTTTTTATTTTTGGACAGAAGTAGAGGTTGGAGGAGGGGACAGGGGACAAGAAGAGAGACCATCCACAGTGGAACAAAGTTCATATTATTGGCCATGACAACCACGTGAACTGAACTGAACTGAACAAACGGATTTTTTTTTCCAGCAAATGGCGGCCCTGTAATTTAGCTGATTAGATACACGTTCTTAGAATCTGACGGTTTAAGTCAAGCATTATGTTGGTAGGTGTACATGCTGCTTAAGAGGGGCTTTCAAGAAAAACCGACCTTTGAGCGGCAGAAGTTGAAAAACCAAATTCTTTCATTTTCTTTTATGCTTATCCATATCTTTTAGGTAGATAAGGAATCTGATGTAGTTTGCTCCCCCGAAAAAAAGGAGAAACGGTTTTCTTGGTCGGAATCTCAAAATGGCCCAACCCTCAGCCCAATATTCTCTATGGTAAACTCTCCTCCCTTTCGCAAACAGAACCACGAGAACCGCGCGAAGAAGTTTGGACGCTTTCTATCGGCAGAGATACTCTTATTCTTTCAATGCAATATGATTTCAAGGCTTTAGCGAAGCTTGTCGAACTAAAATAATTTCAAAACGAGGAAAATGCTTTCAAGACAACTAAAACATAAATTTACTAGTATTTGAGGCATACTGTAACTCCAATCCTGGTTTAAACACACAAAACATACCTTAGAATTGGCTTAGGTTACTTGGACGTCTCTCTAAAATGACATCAAAGTTCGGCAAATTTTCACAGTAGCGCCCGTAAACTTCCAATTACAAAACGCACGAAAATAAATATTTAAACCTCAAATATTCGCGTTTTTCTTCTTCTTGACTGTTATTCCGTTGCAAAAAAACTTTCTTTTGAATGAAAGACGGAGATAAAGGAGCCAAATAGGATTGATTTAAGCCCATTTTTAAACGCAGAACTCTTCGCGACTTTGGTCTACGACCGCTTTGTGACTAAGCGTGATATAACATGTGGCATTCGCATTATATTGAGACACTGCCGAGTCTGCGCAGTAGCGATGTCAGTCACGGAGTAGGCCTTTCTCGTCCCCAGAGGCCGCGGTCCTTATGGTCTGCGCCAGGAATCGAGACCTCTGGCCGTTCCCAATATCTGAGCATGCGCAGAGTACTCGTTCTGTGTTTTTCAGCCAATCAGATTTGTCATATTTGACATTGAGTCCGTGAATCGCTGACTTCCGGTTTTGGAGGCGGCCAGAGGTCTCGATTCCTGGCGCAGACCAGAAGGATCGCGACCTCTGAGGACGAGAATGGGAGTAGGTAGTAACGCAATACATATCTTGCATATTTCTTTTTTTTTTTTTTTTTTGCAATCAAGCTTTATTTAGAACAAAAATTCACGCTAACATACACGCACTATTAAATCTATATTACAATGTACAGTTTTTAACAATTACTTAGAGACATTACATTTACTTTAACACTTCTAGAGCTACTACAATTACCGCTACTACAATTCCTTACAAGCATAATTTACAATACAACGCATTAAACTTATTCACACAATGAAGCTATTCACAAAAATTGCTATACTAAACGAGACGTTACTTAGAAAAAAAAAGAAAAGAAAAAAAAGGTAAACTACAGAAAAAATTAAAGAAATTCAGAATTAGCGAAATAAAGGAATGACTACACATTAGTTTATGAAATTAGACCATTTCTCACAAAAAGTGTTATATTTGTTTGACATGATAGTTATGTAGCGTTCGGTTTCAATTTTATCATATACGAGATTTGTAAAATCTGCGAACTGAAATTTGACGTTGTTTAAAGCTTTGCAATAGAGAAAGTATTTACCAATGAGGATCAGATGGTTTAGGGTTGAACAAGAGGACGAATCATTTAGCACACCATACAGAATCTCATTGTTGGAAAGGCTAATATTTTTTGGGGAAAAAGATTGATACCAAGTACTAAAATCGGACCAGAAAGAAATGGCGATGGGACACGATAAGAATAAATGAGTGACTGTTTGGTCTATGTTAGTGCAAAAAGGACAAAGAGGGTCTTCAACCTTTTTCATTTTATACAGAATGTAATTTGTGTACAAAATATTGTGAATGATTTTGTATTGAAATACTGAGAGTTTTATCTCTTTTGTCACAATAAAGGGTAAAGAGTATATCTTCTGTCGTTGAGGAATGTCAAATCCATATTCTATAAGTCTTTTCTCAGCAGTGGGAGGAGGGAAGTTCTGATGATTAACTAGTGATTTGTAAATTGCTTTACATGTAAGTTTGCCTATTGCAGGTAAATTAACTGTTCTGGCATCGGTTTGCAGCTCCTGTTTTAGAAGAGTTTTCCAGTTACTAGATATTGCAGAAAGGAGACCGTGATACTGCAAAAAGTTACAATTTACCTTAAATTTAGTTAAGAATGCATCAAAAGATAGAAATTTATTTTGATTTTCCTCTAAGAGGCTGGAAAGTTTATAAATGCCGGCTAGATGCCAGCTTCGGAAATATATGGAGGCTTTGTTAATTTTTACGAAACGATTATTCCAAACAATTTGGTCAAGGACATCTTTCTTTGTTTCGGGAACAGCATTATTTAGTTTCTGCCAGTGTGAAACTATGTCTCTGTAGAAAGTGGGTAGCTTTGGATTTAAGTTCAAATGTTTTACATCGTAATTACATTGAAAAAGGAATGTTCCGCCAACGTTGGAGAGATATCGCAAAGGGATGAGTTTCCAGAGTTGGTTATCAAATAATGTAAAATCGATCATCTTAAGACCTCCGTTCTCCTTACCTTTGATTAGAGTCGATTTTTTAATCTTTGGATTTTTGTACTTCCATACAAAATCAAAGATTAGTTTGTTGACTTCAGTAGCGAACGTGTCTGGTGTGTCTGTGTGCCATTGTCTTTACTATATTGATCCTCCCAAATATTGATATATCCCTTGAAGACCAGATGTTTAATGTTCTCCTTAATGGATCAAGTCGTTCAAAAAAATTATTTTTGGCTGCGAGATGGTCGTCATACGAGAAGTAAACTCCTAGTGCATAGATGGGTTCTTCACTCAATTTTAGATCGAGAAGAGTATCTTTTCGAGAGCGCAATGATCCTAACCATAGCAACTCTGATTTGGATTGATTTATTCGTAGCCCGGAACAATTTTCGAACTGGGAGAGTAAATTAAATAGACTAGTTAGTGACTGGACATCTCTTAGGAAAACAGTCGTGTCATCTGCATACTGCGTAAGTTTTAATGTGTTTTTTTTATCAATTTCGATGCCTCTTATATTATCTGAGGACCGGATTGCATTGCCTAAAATTTCTATTCCAATGACAAACAAGATGCCGCAGAGAGGGCATCCTTGCCTGACTCCTCTTCCCAAATTAAACTGACTAGTGGCGTAACCGTTGTTGAGGACGCAACTCGAGATGTTACTGTACACTATATTAATCCACTGCCGTAACTGCGGTCCAAAGTTGAACGTTTCTAAACATTTTTAAGATAATTCCATTCGATGGAATCAAAAGCTTTTTCGAAATCAAGGAAAACAGCGAAGCCAGTGATGTTTTGTGCTTTCGTGAACGACATAATGTCTGAAATAGTCCGGATGCTCTCACCAATGTACCTTCCCTTTACATAACCTGTCTGACTTGAGTGAATAATTTTAGGTAAAATTTTTTCCATTCTTATTGCAATGGCTTTTGTGGCGATTTTATAGTCGTTGTTTAAGAGGGATAATGGTCTCCAGTTTTTTAAGTATTCTAAGTTTTTATCCTTTTTTGGTATCAAGGAAATGATTCCGAGCCGTTGAGAGATAGATAAATGACCGTGCTCATATGCATAATTAAAGCTTTCTACCATAAACTGTCCAAGCAAGTCCCAGAAGCATCAGTAAAATTCTATTGTGAACCCATCAGAACCAGGTGTCGTATTGTTTTGGAACTTACTAAGCGCTTCTGTACATTCTTTTATTGTCAATGGGCCCTCACAGCTGTATGCATCTTCATTGTTAAGTGTTTTGAGGTTGACACACTCGAAAAAGTGTTTAAAGTTTTCTGTTTCAGGAGAGGTATTTTTGGATTCGTAGATTCCTCTAAAGAATCTTACTTCTTCATCTAATATTTGTTTAGCATTGAGCTGAAGGGAGCCGTCTTCATTTTTCAGCGATGTTATATGCTTCTTTCTGTGGTTTCTTTTTTCTAGATTGAGGAAATATTTATTATTCTTTTCGCCATATTCATACCAACGCGCTCTGCTTCTAATCATTGTTCCTTGAGTTTTTTTGGCAATTACTTTTGCAACTTTGATTTTTACACGATCTATTTCAGCTTTTCTCGCTTCGTTGAAATTTAAGCGGAGTTCTTCTTGAAGACGATTGAATTTTTCTAGTAACTTTTTTTCTTCGTCACGTTTTTGTTTGGCTTTACGTTTAGAGAAAACAATGGTTGCTGCTCTTATTTCCATCTTAATCATTTCCCAGAGGAGCGCTTTGTCTGCTACCTCTGAGTATTTAGATGCAAATTCAGGAATTTTTCTTGAAATTAGTTCGATATAATCTTTGTCTATTAATAGTGAATTATTGAATTTCCAGAAACCTGGACCACGTTTAGCATCTTTTCCCTCGGAAATTAACGTTATACTTAATGCGGAATGATCAGAAAATATGTTGGGAACAATTTTAGCGTGGTTAAGTGAAGATCGCAAGTCTTTAGAGATCAGAAAGTAATCCAGTCTGCACTGTATTTTCATAGACGTATTACTCCAGGTGAAACCTTGTATGTTGGCATTCTTTTCTCTCCAGGTATCAATAAGATCATGGGTATTTATCAAATTATTAATTTCTTGTATGACCAATTTTTTTAATTCAACCGATCGTCCTCCTCGCTTATCTAGTTCATTTAAAGCACAATTGAAGTCACCGCCAAGCACTACTTTTTCATTTGCATAGTTATTTAAAACGGCATTTGACAAGTCTCTAAGGAAATGAACTTGTTGTGTCTGATCGTTGGGTGCATAAATATTTACAAAAATAAACTTGGACTCGTCTAGCGATACTTCGCTTAAAATATATCTTCCGTTTTTATCGCGGATGACATTATCAATGGACACGTTGATTTTGGGCTTAAAAAGAATCATCACTCCTCGGCTGTGACTGGAACCATGACTTTCAACGATTTTTCCGCCCCATTCAGCTTCCCAGAGTTTAATGGTTTGCGGGGACGAGTATGTTTCTTGCAAATAAACAACATCGGACTTTTGTTGATGTAACCATCTAAATATTTGACGTCGTTTGGTAGTCTTGTTCAACCCTCGTACATTTAATGATAAGATTTCAAGTTCCATGTGTTAAAATTACCTTGAGGTAAATTTGTTCGACTTTCAGTTCGCAGATGTGATTTGGAGAGAAATAGTAAATTGATACCACAGCTACATTTAACGCGTTCCAAAGTAAAATGTGGCGTTCCAATTTCCATAAATTTGGAGAGAAATAAAAGTTTACTCTGAAATTGACTGATTTTTACGGGTGAACTGTCAACATGGACCGAAAAGGGGTTTTTGTTTGTTGCAGTATCTATAGTTTGTTATGAAAAGGTTAAAAAGGTGGCTGATAATGAACTGGATCGTTTTCACGGAGAAACAAAATTAACACTCATTTCCATGTATCATTTTCATTGTTTGTCCTGAATCGAAAAATATTTCCTTAATTGCCAAGAAAGAAAGGTATCTTTGCTCGGAATTAAAAAAATCTTCAGAGGAGAATACTTTCCTTGAATTTGAATTTCTGATCCACTCACAAGGGAAAAAAAAGATGGTTTGATTTCTCAAAAATTGGCATTCAGATTTTGTTCCCTTATAGTAAACATTCAGAATTTCTGAAACTCATTTAGTCTTTCAGAATTTCTGAAACCCATCATGACTTTCTAATCCCCACTCAAACATTCAGAATTTCTGAATCCACATAGCACTTTCAGAATTTCTGAAGCCGCATAAGTACTTTCAGAATTTCTGAAGCCGCATAAGTTTTTCAGAAATTCTGAATGCACATAACTACTAGTTCAGAATTTCTGAAGCCACATAAGTCTTTCAGAAATTCTGAATGCACATAACACTTTCAGAATTTCTGAAGCCGCATAAGTCTTTCAGAAATTCTGAATGCACATAACACTGTCAGAATTTCTGAAGCCGCATAAGTCTTTCAGAAATTCTGAATGCACTTAACACTTTCAGAATTTCTGAAGCCGCATAAGTCTTTCAGAAATTCTGAATGCACATATAACTACTTTCAGAATTTCTGAAGCCACATAAGTCTTTCAGAAATTCTGAATGCACATATAACTACTTTCAGAATTTCTGAAGCCGCATAAGTCTTTCAGAAATTCTGAATGCACATATAACTACTTTCAGAATTTCTGAAGCTGCATAAGTCTTTCAGAAATTCTGAATGCAAAAAAACTACTTTCAGAATTTCTGAAGCTGCATAAGTCTTTCAGAAATTCCGAATGCACATAACTACTTACAGAATTTCTGAAGCCGCATAAGTCTTTCAGAAATTCTGAATGCAAAAAAACTACTTTCAGAATTTCTGAAGCCGCATGCATCAGGCTTTCAGAATTTCTGAAGCTACATAAGTCTTTCAGAATTTCTGAAGACACATATTAAGTGTTTCAGAACGCACATAAGACTTACAGAATTTCTGATACCCCGTAAAAATCACTCAGAATTCCTAAAATCCCATTAGACTCAGTAGAGAAAAATTTATAAAACTTAACAAGACTTACAGCATCTCTGGACCTGTTAAGATATTCAGAATATCTGATCTCCTTACGAAATGCAGAACATGTGATTCCCCCAGAACTAAGAAAAATCAATTTTTTTAGCAGTATTCAAAGTCCCCAGTTGCCCTTAAAACACTTGCAAAAGTATTAAATTTGATTTTTTTATTCCCACGTAGGGCCAAAAAACCTCTAAACGTTCTGCCCTTGCAAAATAATACATAGTGGATATTGAGTAAATTTACCATTTCCACAACAACATACTGTACAATATATTTTTTTAATTTTTTTGTAGGGTGCAATGGCCAACTTTTCTACCAATAAACATTAGGGGCCAGGGCAGTTACTACAGGCCATAACCCATTGACGATTTAACAATTGGAGCCTAATAATTGCCTATTTACTTGGCTGTTGTTAGTGCACAAATAATTAATCCACAACTAAAAAAATGTTTTATGCTTACGTTAAATATCCTTGAGTATCGATTCATAATTTTTCTCCTGAATACAAAAGTCATATTGGAATACTAATCCTTTTGTTTCAGTCTAGCATACTCTTCTTGAAGATGCTTTCTCGTAGTGGGCAGCAGTTTGTTATCTTCGGTAAAAGAAAATGAAGACAAAATAATGCATGTCTTTGGGAGCTCATCCACCCATAGAGTCTGGCTTCTAGGAGCGTTTTGAGGACTCCACTTTCCTTTGAATGAACCTTTCCAGTAATGCACCTTCACTTCTTCATCATGCACTTCTAGAACCTTCCCAATAATGGGGACTTTGTCACAATTTGAAAGGTTTACAGCAACAAACTTCCCCACCTCAATGTTCTGCAAATGGTCTTCAACAGTTTGCACAGGATTTTCCCGCTGTCGTGGTGGCCTATATCGTCCTGTGTAGATCTGTAGTGACCAAACATACACCATAGTTAATTGCTGGTATGTCTTGATTTAATTAATTAAAAAGAGCAGCAATTAAATGAACAGATCTTATAATTGCAGACGAATTGAAAATCAATTCAAAGAGCCTTTCATGTAGCTTTAAGACCCTTTTTAAATTGTTGAAAATGTTTTGTAAATACTTCCTGCTATTTCTGTCAGGTTAAGAACATGGCTTAATGTAAGTGTGGCAAGTGACCTTAAACTTGACTATAAACCTTGGCCTAAGAGTGTATTTGTGAAGGTTTAAGTTTTGGCTGCAGTCACTTCATGTGTAGTTTTTTTTTTTTTCAGCAAGACCCCAAAGTAACATTAAGTTAAAATCCTCATAGTGCATCCCTTTTTTATAAATGGGTACCAATATAATTTTGTGATGTACTCAGTGGCATACCACTGAATACACAAGTATTGTACTCAGATGTACTCAGTGGCATACTATATTGAGGGAGAGGTTATAGAACAGAAATACTCTAAGTTAATCCAATGTTTCAGAAAATTGGAAAAACTCTAGCATGAAGGGCCACTAGGCTTGAACCATAACACTTTTTCCTTTCTGTGGGGATGTTCACATGTACATTATGACTATGTTCAATTTTCAAATAATTGTTGTTTAGGAAACAAGCAGCAAGCAGCCAATCATATCATTCCCTTTTTGTGGTTAAATTCGATTCAGAATTCTTTTGGTAAACTTGAATGATCCTAACAATCTATTAGAATAAACATGTATAGCTGGACCAATGTATTTCATTAAATGCATCTTTCATATCTTCAAAATAATTATACATGTTGTGGTTTAAATTTTACCTTGGTTTAAAATTTTTCAAACCAGTTTGATTTTTATTTTCCTTTGTTTCAGATTATGATAATCAATACAAGACAATGAAAACTAAAAATCAAACTGGTTTGAAAAATTTTAGACCAAAGAAAAATTTAAACCACAACATACACAACTTGATGCTGACATTGCAGCAGTGAACGCACCTGCTGGGTTTCCTGTGTCTCTTTGTCATGCAAGGCTTGCAAATGAGCAGGAATAGTCACATCTTCAGTTGCTGGCCTAACTTTGGAACAGGTCATAAGGATATCCAATGGCCAATCCCAGCTAACTGGTAACTCCAACAGTTTGTCAACATCTTGAATCCACTTGGTCCATGCCCTTGACACACGAGCAGGATAGTTCTCCTCAAACTTTTTGAGGTCTTTCCTCAAAGCCTCCAGCTCGTCTTTGTCCAGTGTAGGCTTCACAAGGTTTGGCTTCCCAGTAGGCAATGTCTGCCAAGGAGGCAATGCAAGACATAATGAAAAAATGTTATAGGGTCTCATGTTTTTGATATTAAATATCCACAGCAAACCAAAGAGCAGCAATCATCAGGAAATGTTGGTCACACTCAGAAGTTATCAAAAATACTAATCTACAACCAACTACTTAAACCAATATTTTTTTGGAAGAACTGCGAATCGGCATTGTGGTTTGAGTTTTACTTAAAAGTTTACACTACAAGTTGTTTAGCCATATTCTTTCTCCCTAAAACAAGCTTTACATTTTTTTCTCCCACTTCCGAAAAATTGCAAACATTTTTTTTTATTTCCTTTGGGCTCATAGAAATACGGATTTTTCCAAACAATGCACATACTGCAGCTGAATACTATATGTACCTTAATGAGTCGTTGAGGACCTTCCCATCTCATGTGTGAATAGTTCCTGTAATACATCACACAGTGGCCTTGCTTGTCTCTTACAAATTTAAAACTAGTGGAGGGAGGCATTACTATGGTCAAATCCAAGACAAGCTGGTGATGAAGTCCCTCAAAGTTGGACTTAAAAAAGTCCAAACCCTGTGTGACTTCATCTAAATTTTGCTTGAACATAACTGACCTTTATTTCTTCTCTCACTGCTGGAGATCTCTTCTACGCTGCTGTCTTCATTTCTGATTTCAGGATCTTTCCCCTTCAGCCTTTCCAGAAACACCTGGAAATTATTGGAGTCCCCAAAATTTCCCTATACAGAGTATAAAATAGAGACCGAGTCACTTCTTTTAATTGTGCCAACATGGTCAATATTCAGAGCCTTGGCCTAGTTCACAATTATAAATTACTAGTCAACAAATTTGCACACTCCAAGGTGCATATAGAAAAAGTGGTACTACAACTAACGTTGGAATTCTTGGGAACTTCTGGAAAAAAGTCTGTAGGCTTGGAGAATTCCCAACAATTTCGTGACATGCACATTCATGCCAAATTTGAAAGCTTGGAATTTCTGAGAATTTCTAGGAATAGGTAATACTGAACTTGGATATCGAATCATGGAGGCTTAAAACTTCACAATGCCCAGCCATTGAAATATTATTCAACACATCCTGCTTACACATCCATGAGTCAAAAACTTGTAAATTTCATCAAATACAAAACAGTCAAACATGGAAATGAATACCAATTTGATAGCTTCGAATTTCTGTCAATGTCTGGGAATTCAAACCTCAAACACGAGAAAATGAAAAATGAGCATCACTCCACAACAATTTTAACCAACAAAATCATTGCTTGCGGAGATTTAGAAACAATTGGTATATTTAGGCCATCATAAATTTGCGTTCTCACCTGGTTCATCCCAGCGACATTGTAACATGGAACAAAACTTTCCACCCTTCATAATCTTGAAAAACTTGGCAGATAAACTGAGCAATGATATGCGTTTCATTCTCACCATTTATTCCATTTTAAGCCTTGAAAATCCACCAGAACGTGCAGAACGAGAAACCGTTGATCAGCTCGCGATCTCACGCCATTTTTATTGACACCGCAGTGAACGGGTACAGCGGTCTTCGCGATTTAACCAATCACAGTACGTAAATCACCTCACGTGACTATTTTTGTCGTTATTCATTGGCGCCGTTGTTTTGAATTCTGTTGTCGGTTGATCGCTCGTGGACTCGCTCGTGAGAAAATTCTTAACCGCTGCTTTCGGTATTTATGTGTTTCGCTTACAGTATTTGGAGAGAAAAGATTGTGCTGTGTTAAAAGGTGCATAGTGTACTTAAAGGTTGTGATTCTTTGAACGAATCAAAGGTCTTGTTTTTGAGATGGCGGTCATTAACAACGCATGCTTATTGCTTTGGTGAGTACAACTACATGTAATTCTCTAATTTAAAAACCAGCTGGACTTTCGCACAAACTGCATTATGTTCGTTGGATATGTTTAGTCAAATGAAGTTGCGGCCGTTGCGTATTGCGTACTGCGTTATATAGAATTTATAACTTTGTTCAGGAGCAAAAATACCGAAGTGAAATTCTCCAAGCAGCTGACAGGCTTAATAAGGGTGTAAAATACACTAGACTGTTGTGAATTTTTGACACAGTGTTGAAGACTTGAAATTATTCCCAATTATCTTGATGTAGTTCTTTTAATGCAAGCTCTGTTCAAATGTTATGAAAGTAACCAGTTCCCAAGTATAAAATCAGTCTTATATAAAATTAACAGTTTAATACAAAACTATCAAGAGGCTAATCTGGAAATACATTTAATTTATTTTTCAGGTGAAAAAGAACAAGGAAACCCTCCAAACTGGACAATCTAAATAAACAGCTGAGAAAGCCAGCAGCTAAGTCTGTTTTTATTTTTATTTTTTCCAAAGCCAAAACCATTAGCCACAAGTTTGAAGTGACTAATTTATATCCCAATGAAAGGCATCAGTTCAGGCATGTACAAAACAGTTTTCGCTTCATAGTCTTTTTAATAGACTGTTAATTTTATGCAAAAGTGTACATCACGAAAGTGTTAGCCAATAAACTCAAACTGTTGTTGTAAATTATGTGTCATTTTGTATGCCTTTGTTCAGCTGAATTTTGCCTTCCTATAAATTTATATAAAATTCCCAGCAATTCCTAAAAATTCCCAAGAAATCCTAGGAATTCCTAAGAATTCCATGCATGGAATAGGCCTGTTATTTTGCAAGCTTTTATTACATTTTTCGAATTCCTAGGAATTTATGCCTGTAATTGGCATGGTAAAGGAAATGCGGAAGGAGAAATTTTCTATCCATTACTGGAAAGGCACATAATATGGGGGTAAATGGTCTCCACTGAAAAAAGCCAAGGCCAAGGGAACCTTGGACACAAGAACTGCCCCAACAGTGTATCCCGATGCACTTCTTTTGAGCTCACTGAAGCCAGAAAGCTACAGCATACAACAAAGACCTTGCTCAGGCAAAAGTATGCTGCATTAAAAGATGTTAATCCTAAACGAGGCTTGAAAGGGGTTTTGACTTGAAAATAAGGTTTTCTAAGGCAAGCTTCCATGTAAGGCAGATTAATACAATTTCACGCAGCTCAAAGTGAATGTAAAAACTGGAGTATTTATGCTTAAAATTCAAACTGCTTTTCGATTCTATTCAAGAGGCAGTGTGGCCAAGTGTTTTGAGCCCTGTCCTTGACTATGCTTGTGAATTGCCAAAATAGACAGAGAGCAAGCAGAGAGGAATTATATTTTGGTTCTCTTCTTTTCCAACCTTGTAGATATTTATGTGCTTTGTTGCTAAAGATTTGCTTTAAATGAATTAATACATGTAATACTTGATGCTTCATTACTGAAGTAATAATTTTGCATAAATTAGTGGAAGATTGTTGAAATCATGTTCAATAGATTTATGGACTTCAATAGAAATGCAAACAACATCGATTTTTATTGTGCACTGTAACTACACTGTATTGTAGGTTTTACTTGTAAATGCATGGGCAGAAGTGGACACACTCCGAACGATTCTACTCTTTATGCAAAGGAGGAGTTCATGTTTACAGGCTGTGATCTATGAAAATCACAGGGTGTGCATAGGTTCTTAAATCCTAAAATTCTTGGTTCCCTGCACTAAGGCCTATAGGAGAAAAGGAGGTTTCTTACTCGAGTCACACAATTGCAGAACTTAGTAGCCTGAGGCTTGAAACTGCTTTATAGTATCCAGGCTGGCCCCGGATATTATTTATTCACCAACCCATTTTTGGGTTGGTAAAATAGGCTTGCAAGTTGGAAAAGTCATCTAGAAAGTCTTAGGTGCTCCTAATTTCTCTTTTAAGTGACGTAACTCCATATTTTGATCTGTTATTAACTAAATAAATTAAATAACAAAAAAAGATCTGATTTTGTTTTTTTATTTTGGAGGACTCAAAGGAAATCAGAATTTTTTAATTCGTCATCATGATGGCGTTTTTTGGGGGAGTCAGAATTTCTGAATACATTTTGGACGCCTAGGAGGGATTCAGAATTTCTGAACGATTTTTTGAGGTCTTTGGGGGAGTCAGAATTTCTGAATACATTTTGGACGTCTAGTAGGGATTCAGAATTTCTGAATGATTTTTGAGGTCTTTGGGGGAGTCAGAATTTCTGAATACATTTTGGACGTCTAGTAGGGATTCAGAATTTCTGAATGATTTTTGAGGTCTTTGGGGGAGTCAGAATTTCTGAATACATTTTGGACGTCTAGTAGGGATTCAGAATTTCTGAATGATTTTTGAGGTCTTTGGGGGAGTCAGAATTTCTGAATACATTTTGGACGTCTAGGAGGGATTCAGAATTTCTGAATGATTTTTTTGAGGTCTTTGGGGCAGTCAGAATTTCTGAATACATTTTGGACGTCTGGGAGGGAGTCAGAATTTCTGCATTTTGGACGTGTAGGTGGGATTGAATTTTTTAGGTCTTTGGGGTAGTCAGAATTTCTGAATATATTTTGGACGTCTAAGTGGGATTCAGAATTTCTGAATGATTTTTTGAGGTCTTTGGGGGAGTCAGAATTTCTGAATACATATTTGGGGTCTTGGCAGGATTCAGAATTTCTGAATTATTTGTGGAGGTGTTAAGCGTGATCAAAATTTCTAAATATTTTCCGAGGTTTAAACAGGGAATTTAAAAGTCTATAAAATGCAATAAGTCTTCGTTTAAAGTCGTCGATCCAACGGAATGGGGAAAATGTTGTGTTCTGTAATTGTGAACTTAACGGAGTAGCCGTTTTTATCAAAACAATTAGCCATATCATTCGGAACAACAATTTTTTTCAGGATGTAATGGTTACTTGATACTGAATTTGTGTAAACTGGAATGCCACATTTTAGTTTGGAACGCGTTATTTATTAGATTGTAATTATCTATTGGTCGAATACGAAATCGGTGAAATATTTCGCTGAGAAGATTAATCAAATCGAAATAAGAATGCAACAAAATGGTGGGCACTGAGAAAACTAACATGTAAACATCGCATGCAGATTTAAAGCATTCTAGGACTATCGAAAAAGTCAAGGTTACTAGTAAGGACTTTAAACAAAATAAAACAAAAACCAAGCAATTGCTTACGAATAAAAAATACATCACAAATAAAGAACAAATACCTGCAAAATTTAGGGCGAGTTGTCCTGTCTGAAGATTCGCGTCGATTGCCCTTGAGGCAGTTAATTTAGTAATAGTTACTTACTATTCATAATTCGACCGTAGAGAGGAAAGTTCTTTGTTTCGGGGCCTCGATAGACTGCTTTATCGATGATCAGCCGTTCGACATTAAAGAAAGCTACCTTCTGATCTTTCTTCGCCTTCTTTAAGACAGGGTACAGTTCCTTTCTTATCTCATCCACCTCTTTCGGGAAGTCATCTGCAACGCCGAACTTTTTGCTCTTGGGTAGGTGCTTGATGTGTGACTTGATGAGTTCCTTGTCTTTAAAGAAAGAAGCTTTTGATTATAGGTCTTGGATGTTGTTTCTTTTCTTCGCTTGGTCTCGTAGGAATTCGGTGAACCCTCTCGAATTCTATCTCGTTCAAGTCGTCGCTCGACATCTTCATTTCTTTGTGCAGGAACTTTCTCAGAACTTTTTCGGTGTCTTCGGGCGATTCCTGTTCTCTGTCATTTATGCCGAAAAATTTTATGTTGTTTCGTCGGTTGAAGCATTCCTGTTTTATCAGTCTGCGCTCTAGCTCGTCCACCTTGGAAATCTTTTCGGTTGTTGATGTCAGTTTGGCTTCGGTCGCGCTGGCATCGCTTTTTAATTTTTCTACCTCCGCTTGCGTCAACTCGAGACTTTCTTTGAGCATTTGTTTCTCTTCTTCGAGCTCTTTGACTCTGTTTTTCAAACCTTGGATTTCTGGAAGTATGGATAGCATTTTATCCAGCTTGCTTTGTATATCTGACAATTTTAGGTTGCACGCCGAGCAGCCATGCTCGCGTTCACTTTCGCTCAAGAGCGCCTCGTCGGTTTGAGAGCCTCGTGCTCGCAATCTTTTTTTTCTTCGGCTTTCATTTCTTGATTTGCCAGTATCCTCTAGGCTTTTGAAGTTGTCTGCCTCTGTGGCCATGTTGATATCAGTCACAGAAAGGCGGAGCTGTAAAAAAACACGTCCGCCATGTTTCGCGTCGTTCCCAGACCCCATCTTGCATATTTCCGATAGCAGCCAAAAATGTTTGAAGGAAGAAATCGATCGTCGATCTGGAGTTCTGATACTCATATTTTCAAGAGAAAAGGATTTTGATGAACGAAAAACGCTAAGGAAGAAGTAGCAAGAAGGTATTTGGCTTACGAGTTACTTTGTTGCATTTCGGACCTAATAAATGCTTAGTTGTTAGACAAGTCATTTTGGTGTGGTTTCACAGCATTTTTCTAACTTCGATGCATTGACAAAGAGGTTCCTTTCAACAACGCAAGCTAATTTACCGGTATGTTTAGAAAAATTTCTCTATTTGTGAGAAATTTTGGAGTTATTATTTACCTACTAGAAGATGGTTTTCCATGTTCTATTTATGGGTTAGAGACTGTTGTGAGTGTTTTGTTTACAAATACACGCACGCGCTGGCCGCACAATGAACGAGAAATTCTCAATACTGCACGAGGCGAAGCCGAGTGCAGTATTGAAAATTTCGAGTTCATTGTGCTGCCAGCAAGAGTGCGTATATTTGTAAACAAAACACGAACTAACAGCCTCTAACCCTTTTAATATACAATCTGAGTACACTGCACACAATACACAATTTTGCGAACTTTGGACAAGAATTTTAATAAATAAGAATTCAGTTGTAAATTATACTGGCGTAGTTTAAGAATATAGAAATCACAAAAAGCCATGCATAATTAAATATAAATGAGGCTTAAAATCATTCACAAAATCGTTCATAAGCTGAAAACGTTCATAAAAAAGTCAGCGAGATTGCGAGAAGCATGTTGAAAGCAAGTCAATCGCTTTTCTTTGACACATTATAAGTGAACGCAAAATTGCAATTTTCAAATCTTGCGTTTCCAAAGTTAAGAAATTTAGGGGAACTCGTAGTTGCGAACGTGTTTTGATACGTATTAATTTCATTTGTATTTCTTTGCTCGATTTGCTTTCTCTCTTCCACTATTTCTGCAGCTGTTTGCTGAAGCCGTTGTCAATAATGCACGATTTTTATGCGTTATTGTCAATAATGCACTGTCGGAGTTTGCTGACGTCAGGTAAAGTGAAATCACGTGTTCGATTTTAACCAATTAGCCATGTTCTAAACGAGCAGGGGACTGGGTACGAACATATTTTCTCTTCGGTACAAACATTCAATATCGATTGAATTGAAAAATGGGGCATGTCATCTGAAAGAGCATCCAAAAATTAGTAGATTCACCAAATTTGACGGTTATTGGTTTAAACCCAAAGGCATGGTACACTTAGTATGGATTGGAGGGACAGGCGTCCTCCAATCCATACTAAGCTCTCTTATTTTAAAAGTGTACCATGCCTTTGCGTTTAAACCAATAACCATCAAATTTGGTGAATTTATTAATTTTTGGATGCTCTTTAAGATGACGTGCCCCATTTTCAATTCAATCGATATTGAATGTTCGTACCAAGAAAAAACATGTTCGTACCAGTCCCCTGCTCGTTTAGAACATGGCCAATTGCGCGTGTGGATTTTGGACAGTGAACGAAGATTGTATATTAAAAGAAAATAATGCACGCTTGAGGTCTAGAAAAGCTGCTAGTGGATGCAGACCTCAAAAGTGCATCATTTTCTTATAGGACATAGGAAACCATCTTCTAGTGGGTTTAGAATATAGCATAGAAATGCAAATAATTAAAAAAAAAAACACTTTTGCGCGCGCGTGTTGATCTGAATGAACAAACACTACGCCAAGAAAGCTGACGACAGGACCTGCTGTTTTGCAGTCGAAAGTGAATTTCTATATCGCTGTACTTACCTTGAAAAACCTTTGCAGCCAGTTTTGTGTTTGCTTTTGTGCTCTTAGAGTACGATTCCGTAACAATTTTGTTCAAATCAGTGTCTTGCAAGTTTGCAAAGCGGCCGCCTTCCTGGCACTCACTGCTCAACAACTCGTCCACGTCTTCATCTTCCCAGTCACCGAAACGTAATTCAGGTGAACTGTTTTTAGCGGCCATAATTAAGGAAATAAAATGATAACTTTAAAAGATTGTTGCCGCCATGTTTTTGAATTCGTAACGCAGCAAAATTTGCATCCGGGGTACCGGGCTTCTATAGTTTTTAGCTATGTTCTATATATAAAAAAAATACTGCCCGCTAGAATTCCATTGCGTGTACACAACGGTTATATTCCAATACCACATATTGAATACTGCTGTTAAAAGTTACTATCAATTTCAATTTTTGTTATCCTAAAAAACTGTTCTACAGTTTTGAGTTATTTCGGTTTGTCGAGTCTTATTAAAGCTCTGAAATCATCTTCTAGTGAAAGAGATAGAGTTTTTCTGTTGATAGGAAGCGTCCAAACTCCTCTGAGTGGTTTTGTAAGCGAACGTAAATAGTGTTTGTGATAGCTAATTTAAGGTGTGTTTTTTTACCTAATAGTTATAAATGGACAACGAAATCAAGATTTTGCTCGGTTTATCTGAAAGTCCATGTTACATGTTCCTGTTAGTCGTTGAAAGGGCATTACAAGTAAAATATGCCTCGGCTCTAGAAGCAAGTTGTTACCTCTTGATACTCGTAATCTATCCACTCTCGCTGGAAAAGTTTACCAACCAATACAATACTTCTGATCTTCTGAATGTTTTGAATTTGAACTTTCGCCTCAGTAATCTTATATTTCCTTGGAAGACGGATCTGGATGTAACTCTTCCACTCGTTATCGTTTGAGCACCAATAGTTGTCTCTCCCCAGACGGCCATGATAAGCTGGATTTTGATCTGTTTGACTTAAGGCTGTGATGGATTCATCAGGAATCGCCCCACTTCTCATTCCAAGAGGAATACCTCCGTTGCAATCTTGAATACGCAAATAACAACAATATATCAGCTTTTACAACTGCAACTAATATAACATTAGACATCAGTTATCTCAAGATATTAAAACTTTCCAATGACGGTAGCAAAGCCAAAACCAAGTGTTTAGCCTGTTTGGGCCACATTATAAACTACTGTTTTACTGTGTTTACCCATTTGCGATTTTACTTAATTTTTTACTCATAAGATACTGACTGACAAACTGACTGACTGACTGACTGACTGACTGACTGACTGACTGACTGACTGGCTGTCTGACTGACTGACTGACTGACTGACTGACTGACTGACTGACCTTCTGACTCGCTATAGGTCCAACATCACTTTACATGACTAACTAACTGACTGACTGACTGACTGACTGACTGACTGACTGACTGACTGACTGACTGGCTGGCTGGCTGACTGACTGACTCACTGACTGACTGACTGGCTGTTTGACTGACTGACTGACCTTCTGACTCTCTATATGTCCAAAATAACTTACACATTACATAATTAATGATTCATCTTTCAACATTTATGACGTTATACATAATATGTAGAGAGTTTAAACGAACGAACATAAAGCAAATAAAAACGTCAAATAAACTTGGGTCCACAAAGTCGAGTTTTGGATCAGTGACCTGTTTAAAATTAACAATTGTAGGCACAATTTAAAAGAAATTTCTTCTGGGGGTGCCATCCATCCCATCAATTTTGAAAAGGCTATTTACTCTATACCTTCCAGTAGCTGTTCATTTCATATATCAGCAATGTGTCTGATTTTTGACAATCACGTGGCAATGTCATAATTACATGTCGTTTTTGCCAAACATTGTCTTTTTGAAATGTTTATTTTTTTTTTTATTTTTCCAGTTTTCGTAAACAAAATTGTACGATTCGTAAGATTTTAGATTCCATTACCATTTTGCCGTGATTTTTGTATTTATTTCTGTCATTTTCTGACTTTCTAATAAAGTCGTCTTGTAAAGTAAGCTAAGGGCTTTCTACCTAAGGTAAACTAACTTTGCTGTGCCTCATGTGAACAAAAAAAGCTAAGGGACGGGCTCCATCAACCCCTACGGTACCCCCTTGTACCACGGAGGGGGTATGACCAAATAAGGGTTAAGCTAAATAAATACATATATCAGGGGCGCCTACCGCAGGAAAGAATTTCTGGCCGTTATTGAAAGTTGTTTAGTACATTATAATGTTTTTTTTTTTTAAGAATCACATATTTTGTTTGCATCACTACTTGCAATCCACAGTGGGACATTTAACTGTGACGGGTTATTTTTTCTTCTCCCTTTTAGGGCTGCTATGTATATTGAAAATAAATTGTGGGGTGATCTTGTATAATGGAGGGTGAGCACAGTGGATCTCGAATAAGGGTTTTAAAAGACCTGGTATCATAGTAAGTAAGCTTGAAGAAAATGAAAATTAGAAATCGTAAGCAGTCACTTATTTACCTACACATGTTGGCAATGCCGCGTTCCACTGTCCATTGTCGCATTTCGTGTTAGATGAACCTCTTAAAAAACGATCGCCATTGCATTCAAATTGGAGAACTGAGTCATGAACAAATGCACTTCCAATCCTTCGTCCGTTTGATGGCTGACCCGGATCAACACAGGGTGCTAAAAATAGGAAAGAAATCAGAATACTAAATAATTATTATGACCTTTGTAAAAGCACAGAAAGCAATCTTTTTTGCCGATGGAGATAAATGCAGACAACGGACCCATCTCTGTTAAATAGATTTATTAATTAAATTTACATGTGAATTACCTTAGCTATTGGGTAGCATGATCATCTTCAACACGTTTTTCCACCCCTTTATTTATTATTTTTTTGCTGGAAAATTGAAAATCTTTTATTGGAAGCCTGAACTCTTAAGTCACACGCAAATGCTTCCAGAAAGCATGGAAGGAAATCTCAAAGAACTCAGATTTTTACGTTTTGTTTCTGGGGTGGGGTGGGGTGAGGTGTGGCGGGGGAGTATCCCCACTCCCCGAAAGCTGCCCGGCCAACTGCATTCAAAAATCTTAACTTGAACACCAGTTAAATTAACATATCGAGGAAGGAAATTTCTCAGCCGCCAAGGTTCCAGCCGATTATGGCTTTTGCTTGCAGGAGAATAACCCAAGCCGCCGGGAAAACTGTATGAGATTTATTTCGAAAAAACCTGTCACCTAGAAAACGGAAAAAATCGTGCACATTTGAAGTTGTGTTAAAGAAAATTTTGAAATCAATATTCTAATTATCACTATTACACCTGTTATAATGACTAATTTCAACAAAAAGACAGATTTACCTAAGCACTTTGGAATATCTGCGTCCCACCTCTTGTTCCTCTGACAGGTAATTTTTGATTTCCCTATCAAGGTGTAGTTTTCGTTGCACTTAAATAGCACGAATCCTCTAACGGCAAAGTTATTGCTGACTTCTGTTTGTCGTCCATGCGCAGGACTTCCCGGATCAGCACAAGAGATAACTATAAGTTAAACAATACAAACTAAATGTGCAATAAAAACAAATATTGGCAAACAATATCACGAATTATTTTTTATTGTATGTCCACACGACAATAGAGGGTGTATGGATGTAAAAGGTATAAATGTCAGCTGTCTGATAAGATATAGACAATTTAAAGTCACATGTTTGACTTCCCTATGCATGGTGACGTCAATACACGATTTGGAGGTTGAACTTTTGGCTGTATTGAAAGTAATCTAATACCCCATTCATACCAAAGCTTAACCATGTTTAAATGTTGAAGATGATCTTTTTCAACAATGACACGAGCATGGGCAAAGAAAAATTCTGAGTCCCTGACGGGAATCGAACCCATGGCCTCCCAGAATACCGGTTGGGCGCTCTAACCAACTGAGCTACAAGAGACTCGTTGTGAGCTTGGCCATTTACTAGGTTGATATGTGACACGCGTCCTGCATACTGCTAGGATCAGCAATGTCGAAATCATCAAGTTTGTAGTAAATAATAAAGATGGTAAATTTTAAGCTCGGTGATAAATAATGAAGATGATCTTTTTCAACAATGACACGAGCATGGGACAAAGAAAAATTCTGAGTCCCTGACGGGAATCGAACCCATGGCCTCCCAGAATACCGGTTGGGCGCTATAACCAACTGAGCTACAAGAGACTCGTTGTGAAGCCATTTCCTATCAACACTCACAGTACATCCGGGAGTACATGAGTATCAATCGTTGACACTGACTTTGTTCTGTTCTGTTTCAACAATTATATTCAGTATGAAGTTATTTTTCTTTATTCCCATTAAATAAAGGCTGATAGTGACTATACCCTACGCGTTTTACTAGTTTCCGGTGTCAAGAGATACCGTCCGAACAAAATTGCATCGGATTAGTTCGATTTTGTTCGATTGGTTCGAAAATCGAACTCACAGCAAAATAGATGTTCGATTTCGTTCGATTGCCGAACCCAATCGAACACCAATCGTTCGATTGAGTTCGATTGGATTTTTGTTCGATTTTGTTCGATTAGATACGCCAGGATAACGCCAGGATGATCCCAAACCAAACTTGAAGACGGTGAAAAACATGTTTTAACCTCCGCGAGTCATTTTAACAACTCGCAAAAACACGAACTCTTTCTACAAAATACAACACTAGTTCAAAACACTCTGGTGAAAGGTAGGTTTTCTTTCTGTACAACTGTCACTGACATTTATTTAACCACCAGTGGTATTATCTTGGTACAGAAAAGCGGTAATTGGGGATATAATTTGCGAATCATGGTGTCGTGAGATAGCGGAAAACTACTGAACTCCTTCCACAAAATTAACACTCAGATTGCTTTTTATGGAGTATGCGTTGGGGAAATGTCAGTATTGAAAGCGATTTACGATGCATTAACCCATTGACTCACAGTCCAGAAGGCTTTTATTAGCGCGCACCCACCGCCCCCCCCCCCCCCCCCCCCCAAAAAAAAAAAAAAAAAAAATTCCTGGCTCATTATACGGCATTTAACACAAACGTGCGAGTGGGAAAAATATACCATGTGCGTACTAAATTCAGACAAATAATTCCTTTCTGAAGTAAACGTTTATTACAACTAGACACGCTGAAAGACCAATTCATGATTTGAAATGTTAATTATCAACCTTGATAAATTGATCCGAAACCAAACTTGAAGACGGTGAAAAAAATTTCTTCACCTCCGCGCGTCATTTTAACAACTCGCAAGAACACGAACTCTTCTACAAAATATAACACTAATTCAAAACACTCTGCTGAAAGGTAGGTTTTCATTCTGTACAACTGTCACTGACATTTCTTTAACCACCAGTGGTATTATCTCGGTACAGAAAAGCGGTAATTGGGGATAATAATTTGCGAATCATGGTGCCGTGAGATAGCGGAAAACTACTGAATTCCTTCCACAAAATTAACACACAGATTGCTTTTTATGCTATCCATCCCTATAACTAATAACAAAAAAAAAATACTTGTTTGCATTCTCCGAAGTACTGTAGTAAATCTTTGCATGTAAAAGGTCGTAAACTGAACACAATTATTAAGGTGTCTCTCTACAGTTTTTTCTGGACCATACCAAACATTTTCATTTGGCCTCTAAGCAAACTTCCCGGACTCGGATCAATGTGAAATTTACACCAGATATTGGAATTGGATTGAAGTTTGATATGATATATTTTTTAGGGAAATCGATATTTCCATGGCAACGACAAACAGAAAAACAAGATACCAGTTAAACTGGAATTCTACGCGAATACGATTTGATGTAGAAAAACTGACACCAGTATCTGAAACTTTGGTGTACTGCATATGAAATACACAAGAATAAAAAAAATCTGTATGTTTGATTTCGAATAAATCAAAATTATATTTCAAACCATGCTTTTTGCATTATAATGATAAACGGACCGAGACGCAGACACTGCTTTGATTAAATTATTTCGAAATAACACCAAAATGTGTTTTTAACTTATATTTCGTCGCCGTCAAAATTTAGTTGATTTTCGCTACCGCGATCCCGAGAATTGGATTTTTTCATACGGTCACTACCAATGTAATTTTAATAATTCAAAGTTCGGTGTTTTTTTTTCTTGGACGGGGATCACGTTAGGACTCATATCTTTGAAACGAAAAACAAACCAGCAAAAGCCCGACACCGTTTTGAAGACAAGGGTTTGATGTACCACTGGGCGAAATTTCACATTTCTGCGATAAATTTTTATGTACGAACATTTCGCTTTAAGTTTGCCAAATTGATATTCTTCAGCTCTCTCGAGTAGCGCTCGATCTGTCCTGTTAAGGCCAAGTGACGATATACTCTTAGTGCGGCCTCGTAAGAGTCCTTCTTGATACTTTCAGAACATCTGACGGCTGTGTACGCTAAACCTGAATTTCAGCTGTCTTAGCTGATCGCCTACTCCCAAGAAAAACGTCGCCTTTCTCGGGAGGAAACGATCAGAGAAGACGGCTGAAATCCAGGCCACTGAAAGCTCGCAAACTTTTTGAAGAGAGTACCGTAGATGGAGAATCTCGACAGAAAAAATCTGGGAATTGTCACTGAATGGATGGGAAAGAACATGAGCTGTACATGAAATAATTATTTTTATTACAAACTAGCTACGCCAATGCATTGATCTAGAAACGAAACCAAGTTCCACTTTGCAGACATATAACACATTTTCGTTACATTTTAAGCTGACATAATTTGTCTGTGTATGCCATTTAGTACCTTTGCACTGGGGTATGCTGTATTTCCATGTTCCATAGTCACATCTGATTCGTGCCTTTCCTTTCAGTTCAAAGTCGGCTTGGCATTTGAAGGTTACTGATTTGCCATGTTTAAAGTCATCGCCGATTCTACTTCCATTGCCTGGCTCTCCGGGATCAGGACATGGAGCTGAAAGAAACATTTTGATATATTTAGCTCAATTCGTGTTTTGTTGTGTGGTGTTGGGAAAAACGAACACAACCCAGCTAATGCCTAAACCTTAGACTAATCTTCCTTAGAATTTGAAACAAAAACTGCGTTAAGCTGACCCAGCCTCCTGGAGGCTGATTCTTGTCGCGACAGCTCCTTAAAAACTCATCACCAGTTCGAAATCTTGCAAAATTACCAATAACGCTAAATATTTCACCGTCCCCTACCGTCCAATCTTGCTTATCCTATCACTGCTATTGCGGTTCTTTTGTCAAAAAGAAGTGAACTAAATTATATACTCTTATGGACGCGCCAAATGACTTGTTATTGTGCACGGAACGATGCCTTCTCCTTCTCCTCCTGCCTCTCCGCCTCCGCTTCCACCCGCGTTTCCGCTTCATTAAAAATAATGACATGGAGGAGTTTTATTTAACATTATTTGCAACTGCATTTTGTATCTACCTGTACACTGGGGTAAGTTGTGTGACCATGATCCATCGTTACAGCTGATGGTTTTTACTCCTTTAAGCTCATAATTGTCCTTGCATGTAAAGGTTACTGATTTGCCATGTCTAAAGTCATCCCCGATTCTGGATCCATTTGACACACCGGGATAAGGACATGGAGCTAAAAGTACATAGTATTTTTAACTTTAAAAATAAATTCTTGTTCTTCGGTCTTTGTTATTGGTGTTAAGATAAACAAGCACCACACAGTTAACCCTTATAACCTGAAAGTGCTTACTCTTAGAAGTCACGAGTCGACGCAATATGTGCCTCAGCTAGCTCCAGCATCAAATATTTTGTTCTTCGTAAGTATAACTCGATACTGTAACTTGCATCACGCAGTCCCTCAGAACTGCTTGCGTTTAAGGTGGTTGCAAACGAAGACACAATGTTGCAGACACGTTGTTGCTCATGATGTTCCTTTGGTGAGTAAACGAGCGGGACACAAAACATTTGTTTTGTGTCCATGCCGCGCGAACGGGGAATCATTTGTTACGGACGCAAACTGTTTCTGATAAAAATCAGAAACATTTTTTGTGTCTCGGACACAAATTTTGTGTTGCGCGCACGGGAAAACGGGGAAAAAGTTGTGTCCGCAACATTGTGTCCTCGTTTGCCATCACCTTTAGTTCAGCCTTAAGAACGTTCGCACTAGTTTATGCGCATCTTTACTACGCTCAAAATTCCTGTCGCACCGGTACGCCACATGTTGCATCGAGCGCGCGCGCTGAGGAAACTTGAAACTGAGGAAATGGACCACATATATAGGGTGAGTAGTCCTAGGTAATTTTTTACAACCGTCAATGAAATTCAGCAGAAAGAGATTTTTTCAACCCTTAACTACCTCGGGGGGCTGCCGCAGGGGTTTGAAACCCTGACCCTGTGTAGGACAAAAATGACCTTAAATATCTACTCTATGAAGGAAAACGTCCTGTATTTAAAGACCCTATTTAGAAAAATGGACAGCATATACGCTCTTTTCTTAGCTTTCTTGTTTTGTAAAGCAATAGAGCTAATATCTAGTCCCGAAAATGATCGAATGTTAACTGATGACTTGCTAAATAAATACAGATATGCGATAATCGTTTCCGATTTTGGATTGCTAAATACTCAACGACAGTCTTGGAGCCATAACCTGTCTAGGATGGGGCCAGACCCGGATCAACTCAGACATAGAAATCATATACCCTATACAGGGTGGGGGGGGGGGGGGGGGGGAGGGGAGAGCAAAAACCACACCCTTTCCAGTGGCACTTCCCCTAAAGGTCATGTAGGGCAGTCACCCCTGGGAACCCTATTAATATTTGTTGCATGTTAAGGTTGATTAAAGCGTACCCCAGCATTTTGGAATAGGCGAACTCCAATCTTTCGTTTCTTCGCAGTAAATCTTCTTTTTTTCTGATAGTGTGTAGTTATCTTTGCAAGCAAATTCCACTGAGCCGCCATAGTTATAACCATTCTTCACATTAACTTGTAGACCGTTCAAAGGAGTACCTGGGTCCCCACAGCTTTTAACTGCGAAGAAATACGTAACAGAAAAAGAAGTAATTATTTTCATAATTGACTAATTAATTGCTTTTTTCTCTTTGTTGCCATACCAGGCATACCATTGCCATTTTAAGCTCTAGTGCCAACTTAACCAATCTCCTATTTTAACATATAAATATTAATTATTTTTACTCAGCTTGATAAGCTTTTTAGTTATCCTTCGTAAATTTACCTAATTGTTATATCCGTTTTTGGGTTTCGTGTTTTATTGGGAAATCCGAAATACGGTTTCCGAAATCAAAATCCAGATTTCCCACCTTATTATAATTTTAATTCTATAATAATATGATAATTAATAGCGGGCAAGTCTTCAACGCGTGTCATTAAATTATGCGCTGAGTGCCGCTAAACAGAGCGAAACAAACCTGACTCTAACGCCACAAATGTCCCGGATATGATCTTAAACAACACAGTAGTCAATCATTAGGAAACACTAAGGTTATACATCGCATTTGCTTTGACTATGTCTGTGTTTTGAAGAAGAGGTGTGGAAGTTATTATTATCCGAACAGTGTAACCCATTCACAATGCAATAACACAGAAACCAGTTAAAGAATAACCAAAACAAACAAAACAACAACAACGACATCGACAAAAAAAAAAAACAAGTATATAAATTATAAAAGTATAATTATGAACTCACTTTTACACGATGTTGGCGATCCACTCCACGATTCGTCATTTTGACAAGTTCTGATCTCTGAGCCCCTGATCTCGTACCCTTTCTCCTTGCACTGAAATCTGACGACACCGCCGACTCTTGTGTGGGTTTCCAAAACTTTTTCAGCCTTATCGGGCGTTGGTAGCACTCCACAATCAATTGCTTAGAGGGGCAAAGTACGTAACGGCATTAGACAAATGTGTTAGATTTTGCTTAATTCAACCGCTCTAAATTAGAGAAACGATTTTCGCGAGCGTTAACAAACAAACAAGCAAACAAAGCAACAACATGGATGTTCTTGAAAGTCCTGCCTACAGCCCAAATCTCAGACGTAAAAATCCTTCGTTCAGAAAGATAAGCCCTCCCGACTAGAAGCCGATGGACTAATATTCAGTCATGTAACTTGTTCGATAATACGCTATGGTTGTAGGGCTAGTTTTGTATTTTACGTTATAAGAGAATGCTCAGAGCGGCTTTAGAGCTGGTTTTGGGTTTCACATCGTTATGTTTTGACACAGGCTTCCCAAGCTCAAAAGTCGTCTTTTTGATGTGTTTTTGAGAGCCCTTCGGCGGCCGACTCTACATACGTGGTATATGCGACAGCTTGTGTATATAGAGAAATGTATGGGAAAATCACGGATTTTCTAAAATCGGGTAAATAACTATCTATTTTGAAATAAAGTTTACCTATCTCAAATGTGTCGCTTACTTGTGTCTTGTGCCGAATTTGAAGCCATTCCGACGCCATTTAGCGAAGTTATTCGAAGTCGTTGTCTCCCCTAACGACTTCGAATAACTTCGTTAAATGGCGTCGGAATGGCTTCAAATTCGGCACAAGACACAAGTAAGCGACACATTTGAGGTAGGTAAACTTAATTTCAAAAAAGATAGCTATTTACCCGATTTTAGAGAATCCGTGATTTTCCCATACATTTCTCTGTATACACAAGCTGTCGCATACACTACGTATGGAGAGTCGGCCGCCGAAGGGCTCTCAAAAACACATCAAAAAGACGACTTTTGAGCTTGGGAAGCCTGTGGTTTTGAGAGTTTCGCTATGTGGCTATGTGTCCGCCAAACAAACGACAGTTTTCACAATGGCCGTTTTTATACTACAGTCGTGTTACCCGTCTGGACGAGTTTCGGTAACATTTTGTAATTCGTCCGGAATATGAGTCTCTAGTATAAAGACGAGTACAAGACGAGTAACCCGTCTTGACGAGCTACTTTTCGTTGTGCGTTGTTTAAGACTCATTTCTAAAAGTAGCTCGTCTAGACGGGTAACTTCATCTTCTGCCCGTCTTTATATTAGAGACGCATTACCGGACAAATGATGTTTGCCGAAACTTACCTAGTCGGTTAACACGCACAGGACGAAATATCTAAGAATCCGTAAACGGAAACGTGACAGAAACATGTGAAACCGATCCGGAAACACGACGGATAACCTGGGTTTCCGTTAGCGGTTTCGTGACGTTTATGCTGCGGTCACAGCGGAACCGTACCACTTTTTGTGGCATTTCCGTTCCGGAAACGTGACGGAATCACGAAGACTTGAATTTTCACGATTCCGCAAGACGGAAACGTAACGGAAACATGGAGTTGCATGTTTCCGTCATGTTTCAGAAATACGGAAACATGTGATTTCGTCCTGTGACGTCTCTAGTATAAAACGGCCAATATCTCGTCCCAATATAAAGCTAAACACGCATTTTTGAAACGTAAATTTTCATCCGGTAAATAACTATCCCCATTAAGTACGGCTTGGGTAAAAAATTTATTTTTTTTTTGGAAGACGAGGCAAAGTGAAATAAATTGAATACATCATCAAACATTACTAGATTCTGTCTCTTCTCTTTGGTGACTAGGGAAGCGCATGTAAAGTAACATAATGTCAACATGCTTACGTTCACAGGTTGGCTGTCTTCCGCTCCATCTCTGATTCGCTTGGCATTGACGGTATTTGTCTCCCACAAGTTTGTAGCCACGGTTACATTCAAAATAAACCTTACTTCTGAATGTAAAGATGTAAGACTTCAGCTTGCCGTCTGGCAGGCTCCCCGGGTTGCCACAACTTTTTGCTGAGAAAGAGAACAGAGAGTGTTCATGTCTTATTTTTAATACAGACGTTATTTACCCTGTGGAAAATTTTGACACTGCTGCTCTTGCTATACCAGAAACACGTAAGGGTTGAAACGTGTAACTCCCTAAAAAAATAAAAAAAAATAAAAAACTTTTTCGCAGAATTTGCACGATAAAGAAGTTTCCAGCGGAGGAAAACGCTTTGTTCTTGTCCACCAGCGTGGCTGCCGTGACGTCAGTTGCAAGCCAGCAATTAGATTCGGCTTTTGTAATATCTGGAATAATCAAGGTCTTCGGCTTCGACTGATAACACTTACCTCGATCTTGATTATTCTGAAGATCACGAACACCTCATCCCTAATTGTTTAAATTTTAATTATTTTAAGATTTCCTTAGGTAGGCACGTGCGCACGTACGTATCTATTGTGTGGTCGCTGCCCCCTTGCTGTCATTCTATAATTCATCAAAATTAAATTTTTTAGGGATGGAAATGAGTGCAAAAGAAGAAAAGCCTGTTGTATCCTGGTAATTAAAGAGTTAAGTGCAAAAAATATAATGTCACGTAACTTGAATAGCCTGTTCCAGGCGTTCGGTTAGTGGGGAGAAGAGCGAAATTCGGGATTGCGTCCCCTCATTTTTCGCTAGCCGCTTTTCGCGCTACTCCCGACTAACCGAACGCCTGGAACAGGCTACATTTGAAAACATTTAAAACATACGAGAGCAGGTAAAAGAACGACCGGTCCATCCTTCTAAACCACACGTCAGCAGTCCCATTCCAATTGTGAAATATCCAGTCTTGCACTTAAGAAATACTTTGTCTGAATACTTGTATTTAGTTTTCTTAGATCCTCTGAGCTCGGAATTGTCCGGAAGTTTCGGAGGACCGCACGAAGGCACTGTTTAAACAAGAAGAAAAAAATAAATTAAAAGTTGTTTAAGACGGTTTCCGCTGAAAGTTCGAGCAATAAGTACAAAAATTATTTACCACAAATCTACACAAAGAACAGTCACGTTTTGTATACTTGAAGGCTAAAGTTTCCATTCAAACGGTTAAAATGCGATTTTTTTGGTATCTTTATTTTTGCCTTTACTGCTCGATTGTTCAGAGGAAACCGGCTTAAGCATCTCTTTCTCGGTGGCTGTAAATATGAGAAGTTCAAAGTAAGTAAATATTGAAAATTGTCCAGATTTCTTTGAAAATGTAACTGACAACTGATATTTTACGCGCCTTTCTCAGTCATAAAATCCGTTTGTTTTCGAGTGAATTTGCAAGTGCCCAATGTAACAATGACGACATTAAACTTATAGCGTGTGGCTATATCTCTTGCTAACTCACTTACAAACAGAAAACAAGCGCACAAAGAAGAGTTGCTCAAAATATTAGCTAATATTCACTTACATATGCATTTTGGCTTGGCTTGATTCCATTCTCCCGAACTAGTGCAAGTAAGATATTTGGAACCCTCCATCTTGTAACCTGGGAAGCAAGTGTATTCCGCTCTGTCTCCTACTGCTGCATAATCTTCATCGTAATTTCGACGATAGATTTGTTTATTCCCATTGCTGATGTCTCCAGGATCCTGGCAGATAATTTCTTTAAGGGAACAATAATAATAACTGAGGATTACTGTTTTGGATACATATCTTCAAGTCGAAAGAAATAAGAGCGAAGGAAAATCCTAGTAGCGTTATCGTAAACTAAGCTTACCACTGATTCAGACGAGTAACTTACTGGCTTTTCATTATTCAGCTATTCAAACAAGCTTATAGTTCATGATGATGTTGATGAAACAAACAAACAAACAAACAAATATGCATACATGCAACTATTACATAAGGCCAGTGGCAGCTTGAAAAAAAGTCCCCCAACACGAAGACGCTTTGCTCTTAATGGCTGAAAATTGTTAGCCAATTTTCAGCCTTTTTATGAAGCTGAAAAAGCATTTCAGTTCCACCAAGATGATTTTTTAGGAATCTGAAGGGTTTTTAAAAAACCTAGTGTAAGTATTGCGATAAGTTAACAATCCAAATCATGACTAGCCTACTAGACTTTCGGCTACCTTAGGAAGAGCGCGAAGAAGGCAAGCGAGGGGTTTGTCTTCTTCTTTTCACCCATCATTCCTCGCGCTCCTTCTCAACACTGAAGCTAAATCATTACGATAGTTAGAGAATACAACTAGAGATAAATGCTTACTGCATGATGGTTCTGTGCCATCCCATCTCTTTATACCACGACATGTCCGTACCTTGGATCCAAGCACCGTGTAAGGTTTGTCACACTCATACCTGACAGTGGACCCAAACGTGGTCGAGGAATATACTCGTTTGCCATTTTGTAGTACTGATGGCCTTCCACAGTCGATACCTGGAATTCAGTAAAAATGTACCAAGCTTTTGTTAAGAATGAATTACGCAATTGTAAGTACACTAATAGAGCGCCTCGAGTGTATTCTATGCACCCTCTGAGAAAAAAAAAAAAGAAAGAAAAATATTAATTTCAGTTTGAAAACAATATTTTTTAGTTCTACTATGTAAAAGAATGATCAACCAATTTCCAAAACAGAAAATCAAGTAGGTGCTAGAAAAAGTAACCTCGTCCCAGCTCTTTCAAGCTTATAGATGCTCATTATTGAAACGTTCACTTAAGAACATTTTGATATAAGCAGACATGGCAAGCCACAGCTGTATGGCAAATATTTGATAAGTTGAGGTGGCTCTGAAACCGTCTTGTGGATTTTTGTTTGACTTTGCAAAATGTTTTATCTTCACCGGCATGCTGATCATAACTCAATAATAAAAAATGGGGGTCATCTGACTCGTTCTGGATTAAGGGTGTTCTTTACAGGTTCTACTGTCGCTATGGTAACTATTATTGTCAAGAAAATCTCCACAACTTGTTTGCCAATGAGTGGGCATTTGTTTGATAACACTACAACTGATTAAGAGTGGTGACCCATCACCATCCATGCTCACTTGGCCTGCTCACTTCAAGTGCGGAATCATTTACTAAACCAGTGCAACTTACGGTATTAGATTCAAAGGTAGATCTCACACAGCAAGAAATACAAACCTTTCGGAACACAGCTGAAACCACAGTCTCCATCACAAACACACTGCCTGTCTCTACTACAACTGCCTGAGTCTGGATTGCATCCCTTTCTGCAGTATCGGAAAGCTTGCTTATTAGTTCTCTCGCATGTACACTTTGGCTTGACTCTGTCCCAAGCCCCTGTGCTTGTGCATGTTAAGGTGCTGCTTCCCTGCATTTTGAAGCCTGGCAAGCAACTGTACTTTACCTGCTTTCCAGATTCAAAGCCATCGCTTTTTCTTTTTCCGCGTGGGATGTCGCCTGGGTCTATACACATTATCTCTAAAAAGCAAAAGAACGTGTTAAGTAGTGCCTCATTTTTTTTCCAGTTTCTTTCTTCGGCAGCAGAAACACGCACCTTTAATTTGTTAGGTTTTTAGTGCCATGTACCGTCTTTTGTCGTGTCGTAACGTAACGTGACGTGTTGTTGTCTGTGTTCACTGATGTTGTGACAAACAAACAAAAAAATCGAATAAATGAACCGTGCTAATTATTCGATGTAAGAATAATATATACAAATGTCATGCTTTTAATCATCTTTCCTTTAAGAAAACTACTGTCAAAATTATTTTACTTTTGCTTTGATTTTAATGACTGCTTGGTACACTACTTACTGCAGTTTGGCTTTTTCCCGTCCCATTCACCATTTCCTCTGCATGTTCTCTTTTTTGAGCCTACCAGTGTATATGGAGAATTGCACCGATATCTTGCAACAGAGCCAAAAGTGGTGTTTTTATAACGAACTTTCCCGTTATCTAAAGTCAATCCTTTGCAACGTAGATCTGAAACAATCGTTAAAGAATGCCACATCAACGTTATTAAAATGTATATAAACTAAAATAAAGGAATACTGTTGATATGAAAAGACACGGGACACAAGTCTGACGACTGCATCCCACTTGGCATCCCAAGTGCCCTCAGCTCTAATCCGCTTTTTGTTAGAAATACGCAAGGTCTAGTCTGCACCATATCGTTATTACAACACGCGCTGTATCCGAGGAAGAAAAAACAACAAGTTACTATTTCAGGCTATCCAGGCCAGCCATTCAATGGTGAAAATGGAGGATTCTGCATAATTCTAGCCGAAAATGATGGTACGTTCGCACAAGAAACAAAATGTAATTGATTTCTGCAATCATTCAACAGCTTATTGGTCCATCCTCAAAAGGCTTTTCAAAAATAATTTACAATGAGTGAAAAAAAAAACTATTTATAGTATAAAATCCTAATGATATTAATATATAATAATTCTAATGACTGTAATAAATACTATAACAAATAGCGTCTGTAAAAATGTTCAAATGTAAATTAAAACAGTTTATTCCATCATATATTACCTGTGGCACAGTAGTAATACAACTAAATTTATATCATTATTATTACTGAATGTACGAGATCTGATAACTGTAAATTTAACTGTAGAATGCCGATCTCACAGATACCACATCGGGCATATAAACATATGGCGTGATACTTAGCATAGAAGACCGCAACTAAGAGCTTTTATCAATTTCATGGTGCAAAAAAACGCGAATGCCCGCTGCGTGATTTAGCTTTAGGAAAAAGAGCAGATCACATTTGTATGCTGAAGTCACACGGAAATCGGCCATATTTCAGCTTGGGCAAGTTGGCGCTGAAACGGAATGACGCCATAAGCCCGCATAAGCTCTCGTGATCATTGAAACGAAAAAAAATTTGTTTTTGGAGGGTTGAGCAACATTTTCATTTTGTAAATACTGGAACAAAGCAGTCAGTATTTCGGTGACTCGTTGTGTAGAAGGAATCACAACAAAAATGATTAGCTAAAGCTTAAAATTTGTAATACAAGTAGGGACTACGTACCTCTTTTGACGCAACTGAAGCCGCAATCCCCATCGCACACACAATCTCTAGTGCTACCTTTACAGTCATTCTGTGAGGGATCACAGGGTTTCGAACAAGCCTTGGGCTGCCGATTTGTGCGAGTGCAATTCTGGCATCGAACACCTAGCAAGAAACGTCAGCTCAGTATAGAAGTTAAACGCGGGCTCATATTAACGATTGCAGCCATTTAAACGATCAAACTAAATGAAATCATAACCCATTTACCTTGAACAGCGAATACGGCAAGAATAAACACTGCGTATTTCATCCTTTTCAAAACGCAATTTACCACGACTGTATCAAACTCTCACAGGAAGTTCTTCAGTCTCTAGACGTCCTGCGTTTCTGGCAAAGCATCAAGTTTCGCCCTCGACAAAATACGTCACTTATTTGATTGATATGATGATCTTGTTGTTGAAAGCAAATGATATCCATTACTGAACTATTTATATTAGTTTTCTTTCTTGATTCTTGGCGCACGGTTGTTGAAAGCTGTCGGTTTCACTTTGCCCCTAAAATGGAGGGTAAAATGCTGATGAAGCTGACCGCATGTAGCCTTACAAGAATTTTATAGTCTCTAATCTATTTTATCACGGGTGAAAGGGAGAAGATTTAGAAAAGGAGAAGGGAACTGCTTTGATTAGTTAAGAGAAACGTGCGGAAGAAAAAATGCTGAAAAGATTCTAAGAAAAGCCAAATTAAAAGTGTACGTGATGATTTTCACATAGCTCTTCGCTGAACACGGTTCATTCTACACCTATTGTGACTATCAGGTATCGCCAACCAGTTGTTTTTCCACGGTAGTATGATAACAAAGGGCCGTACATTTGGGAAAGGTCACTTCGAAATAACATTGCATGCATACAGTTATATCAAATTATGTCTGTGTAATTCGATGATTTTTGTATTGCATTAGCCTATTTCTAATAATTTTTAAAGCTTAAAAACACCACATTACAGATACAGCGGGCCTGACGGATAAAACTGAAAGATAAATTCTGATTAATTTTGCGTGCTCGCAGACATTGGCTTGCCAAGAATCACTTCATTACTTCCGCTTAAGCTGCAGGGAAAGTTCAGTACAATCTGTGCGCCAATAATATTGCTCATGCAGAAAGGTGATTCGCAAACATGGCTGCCATAAACGTGATACGCCTGATTATTCTTTGCTGTCTTTTTCTGCCGTTTGTAAGAGGTAAGGAGTACCAGCTAGATTAATGGAATACAATACCGCTGTGTCACTCACGCTGGGTCAATGGAGACATAACTAATACCCGAAGGCACAAATACAAAATCATAAGAAATTATTATGACTATTAGCTGAAACAATGGCCAACTCTTCGACATTTTCCTTTGATAACAAAATGATATGTAAGCATTTGCAATCTCCACTATAAACAATGGAATAGGCAAGCGATTCGGATGAACGCAAATTTCCTTGCGGGATTTCAAGCCAAGGTCATATTCTATCTGAAAATCAGACAAACGTGAAGTAAATGACTTATATTGCAAAATAAAAGTGAAAAAAATTTTGGAATCAAAAAGCAACCAGTGAAAGGCTTGATATCTTGTTTTCTTATTATTTTATCTCATTTGGCTCAAATAATAATAATAATAATAATAATAATAATAATAATAATAATAATAATAATAATAATAATAATAATAATAATCAACCTCGTTCCCAGGGCTTTTCCCTTATAATAATAATGATAATAATAATAATAATAATAATAATAATAATAATAATACGGTCGTTAAATGAAAAGCAAAATATGTTACTTAGAAATATAAAAAAGCAGTCACTACCAATATTCAATATTTTCCCTAATTTCTTTATAAAATCTGCCACGATTGTATTAATATTTGAATAATAAAATTGTAGTAATAATTGAATATCAAATTAATAATAATAATTATAAAAATGATGATGATGATGATGATGATGCTGATGATAATAATAATGGGAATTTGCATTGGCATTTCCACAGAGTGGCTTTTCATTTGCTCTTCCCTGATCGAATTGGAGTATAAAAGTGGTGGTTTTGTGGAGGGAGGAAAAACCGGAGAACCCTGAGAAAAACCCTCCGAGCAAGGACGAGAACCAATAACAAACTCAAGCCGAGTCCGGAAATCGAACCTTGGCCACATTGGTGGGAAGCGAGTGCTCGCACCACCACGCGACCACCCCGCCCCCCTCCCCATAACTGCTAACGGCTTTTCCGGCTTTTGTGTACGTAACTGTATATGTAATTGCTTTCGGCTTTGTGGACGTCGTGTCTGGAGAGGGAGGGGCTTTATTTGATATCCCACTGAGGGAATGCTCGAGTACCTCTCGGAGGATTGAAAATTGTGTTTTGGCTCTGCCTAGGGTGTTCCATTTCAAAAGTTTACAAAGATTTCAAAGTAAGCCACCTATAACTGCCTTGTTCTTGTTTTTTTTTTTCAACCAGTTTCACTGTATCACTAAAAATAAATTGCACCTACACTGTTTTTTTTTTTTTTGATAAAAATCTACTTTAAGCCACGCGTTCATAAGTAGATCCTGGTACCTTCTCTTTTTTAGGGTAAACATAAAATGTTTAAACAAGCAAGCAACCGTGGACGATGATCCTTCTGGTATACGTTGGATCAATAATGATCTGATCGGTTTAAAATAGAAAAAATGAAGACTATAAAAAAGCAGAGACCGATACAACGTAGAAAGGTTTAAATTTGTGTACTATATTTCGGCTGGCCAAACCAGCCTTCTTCAGGTACAATACATCAAACATGGTTTGGTTTGGTTTGGTTTGGTTTGGTTTGGCCAGCCGAAATATAGTACACAAATTTAAAACCTTTCTACGTTGTATCGGTCTCTGCTTAAACATAAAATAACGGCTGAAGTCATGTGTTAATATATTAAACATGTTGTCTCATACCGGGTCCTGTAGGTGCTGTGTGTGGAGACCCGCCGGGAATTAAAAACAGTAAAGTGCAGATCGAGTCGAAAGCAGGCAACGTTACTGCTTTTTACACTTGCGACAAAGGATTTGTAAGCATTGGAGGGGAAAAACTATTTTGCCTGCCGTCTGGAAAATGGATGAAAGCAAAGATTAAATGCAGTAGGTAGCAACACCATCTGGGACGTTATTTGTAACATTTTTTCTAGAACAATGTTCACTGATTTAGTGTGCTACCACAGTCAGACAAAGTACACAGACGCCGTTTTTGTCACAGCATGTTTTCGCCTCTTTTCTTATTCCTGGTGAGGCGTTACTAGTTCACAAAATGTATTTGACTACTAGTCTTAAGCGCTTCAACTGCCGCGCTGTAGACTCTGCTGCTTATCAATCGACTATGATTTTTGTTTCCTTTACAACAACCATTCCAACTCACGCAGTGTTGTTATTATATGACATTCGTGTATTAATTCAGTAATAAATCCATCGGAGAAGTGGAAACGAGAGACGTAATGTTTAAAAGAATAAACATTTTCATTCTTTTTAGTTCCAGCTTGTCAGCCACCTCCCATTCCGCCCAATGCTGCCATTACAAAGCACAAATCACAATACACCAAAGGAGAAGTGGTATTCTACAGCTGTAAACCAGGATATCGGCGTTTGTCTGGACTTGTTTTTATAAAGTGCTTAGGAGGAACTTGGACGAAAGTGACATTGAAATGTGTTGGTAAGTATGTGTGCTAAATAGGTTCACTTAGGAGGATTTTGATCAGTATGTCAAGAAAAGTAAAACAAGCTGTCAGAAGCCCGTGAGCTGTGTATAAATGTTGACATAACGTCGTGCTGATATCGGTAACTAGCAATCATGCATCTTGAGAGGGTGTGTGGAAAGGCCAGCCCACAGGAAGCAATTGGCGTCGATATTCATGACTGTCGAACTTGGTGTCACCTACTTATTACTTACGTGCTATTACCGATTTTAAAACTTAATGTCCATCTTTTCTTTCTATACTTCCATACAATTTAATATTTCCCCCTTTTCTGTTCTTTCCTGTCCTTCACAAACATTTTTAGTCGCCCGAGGCTGAAACATTACGGAAGGTAACTTCTTATCCTTCTCCCCCTCTCCCTCAACTCCCCGTAACAGCTTACATTATTGCTTAAAATGTTTAACTGAAGATAGAAGCCTAATAATGAGAGCTCCTCACACGAAATGATATTTATTTTTAGTTTCGAAGGAATGCAAAAGTCCAGACGTCCCCAAAAATGGAGAAAAATTTGGCAGTGAGTTCTCCGTTGGCAAAAGAGTGCGGTATACGTGTGATACTGGTTTTGTCCTTGAAGGATCTATGGTAATAGAATGTTTGAAAAATAGAACGTGGAGCGCGGGAGTGCCACTTTGCAAAGGTAAAGACAAAAGAAGATATCCTCTCTTGGTAAAAAAGTGTACTAATGTTTAGTGCATGCCTGCTTCAAATAGACATCAATGAAAAAAATTGTCTGAGTACACTTACGGTCAGAACTACGTAACGGCGCGGGGAGGGGGAGGGGGGACTGCCTTTGTGAAAGGAATTGGAAGTGCGATCCAGTGTGAATGGTTGCTAAGGGTAAGAGTATGGTGGATAGAGTATAGAATGGTTATGAAGCTTGATATAGTTGTTAATAAATAGCTGTTTATTTCTGTCTGAGCAACTGGCCAATAGAAACGTTACGTAATTCATGCATAGTGTTTACACGCAAAACACAATATTGTGCACGGTCGTCGACATTCTATCATAAATCTTTGCATCTTGCTTGCTCCTTTGAAGTTTTTCGGGATTCATAACCATTTTCGTCAATTGAGCATGCTAAAGGGAAAGGGTAAAACAGTGAAAACGGCTACCGGTGTGTCAAAAGTGAGGTTTTGCAAATTATACTAATTAAAAGATTCCCAGTGATTCCCATTTTTCGGTAGTTGAATGCAAACTCGGACGGTTTTTCGCTTGACATTCCATTTTCGTACTCTTAAAGGAGCTACGTGACCGATAACGCATCTTGAAAAATTTAAAAAAAAAAAAAAAACCTTGAAAAGATTGGCAATTTTATTTTTCAAGTTGGTTGCCGGGTCGCAATCTTCTTTAAAATCTTCGTCAGTCGAAAACCGTCCTTGGTTATTTTTGCGTTTTGATTCTTCCGTTGTTGTTTTCCTATGTTAGAAAACTATTATTTTGAGGTTTCCTTCAATTTCAAAGTAATCGGAAAAATGACAAAAAACATTGTGACATTGCTCCATAAATTTGTATTTGTCCTTTTGTTAGTTGTTGACTGTGGAAGCCTACCAGATCCTGTCCATGGAAAGAAAACAAAAGAAACCAAAACCACGTTTGGTGGTCGAGCTGATTTCATTTGTAAAAAGAAACGGTATTCGCTGATCGGGAGTAGAAGGAGGTTTTGTCAAGTTAATGGTGAATGGAGTGGCAGGACAGTGGTTTGTAAAGGTATATATAACATATTTCTTTGGTTAGACATTGCTATAACACGATTATGTTCAGTCTACACTTAAAAATTACAAAACATGAGGTTTAAGAACCTTTTCATTTATGTAGTTTGCGGTGTTTGCTAGGTTGCTCCCAATCCGGCGATTTTGGTGTTATTGCTATTGCTACAACAGAAGCATTAAGGGAACTTTAGCATCCGCCCTTGAATCCACGAGGCAATAATTGGTGTCATCATCATCATCATCATCATGAAAGAACATTCTTCGGTGGCAGATCGCGTCTAATTTAAACATCAGAAAGATACGATGTCATTTTTCTGTTTCTTTTTTTTTTTTGTTGTTGTTTGTTTGTTTGTTTTCTTTTTAACAACCATTTTCTATTAAGGCGGCCTGTTATGAACAAGAGTTTAACTCCAGGCTACTGTTTGTAAATCAATCCAGGGAGGCGCGCTGGCCCAATGGTTAGTGCGCTGGACTCTGGATCGGGCGGTCCGGGTTCGAGCCCTGGCCGGGGCTCTGCGTTGTGTTCTTGGGCAAGACACTTTAGTGCTTCTCTCCACCCAGGTGTATAACTGGGTACCGGCGAATTTATGCTTGGGGTAACCCTGCGATGGGCTAGCATCCCATCCAGGGGGGAGTAGCAATACTCCTAGTCGCTTCATGCTATGGAAACCTGGATAAGCTCCGGCCTGATGGGCCACTAGGCTCGTATACAGACTTAACCTACCTTACTGTTTGTAAATGCTCTGTCTGAGTGACTAAATGATCCTGATACTCAATTCCATATAGCTCACTGTAGTGATCCTGGAAAACCAGTCGGTGGACGAAGAATTGGAAACAACTTTAGACATGGCAAACAGGTGATTTTTCGCTGTACAAAATCTCTGAAGATTCAAGGGCCGAGAAGGATCATTTGTTTTGATGGAACTTGGAGTGACAAGAAACCCATGTGTCTGCCCCCTTCCCAGGTGAAAGGTAAATGAACGTTTGGAATTTGTGTATGTTGTGGTTTAAATTTAAGATAATGCAAAATAAAAATCAAACTGGTTTAAAAAAATTTAAACCAAAGAAAAATTTGAACCACAACATGTACAATATTTAGAAAATGCATTTGCATCTCTACATCCACATCTAAATTTGACGAGATTGTTAAGTCCATAAGGACATCACACAAACTGTAAAATGATAAATAGAGGATATGTTATTATTAAATTAAAGTAGACAGATGGGGCCACAAGCGCCTGGGCCATTCCTCCTGCATTCAAGCCTAGACGCCCATTATTATTTAGGTGATAATTATATAACGTATATCCTTTGTATTCACATGTGTAACAAGTTATTATTTTTAGATTATTCAGAATGCGGTATACGGAGTGAAAGACGCCATTCTCGAATGGTTGGTGGTGTTGAAAGCGTCCACGGAATGTGGCCCTGGCAAGCTGGCTTGTATCGACTTGACCAAACGACTGGTAAGATTGCAAAGTAACCCCGATCGATTTCTCGAACGTCCAATGAAAACGCAAATTGATTCGAGAATTTGAAGAATTGCAGGCTGAGTGAAGCAAAACCAAGGAAACGAATCGGGAGTTCGAGAAGTCGGTATTCTGCCGTTTACAACAATTAATGAATTATTTTTTTTAATCGATGCAAAATGTTGACCAAATAATGCTAAACAACTGAACGTGTCTTTAATTAGAATAAAACTTGTCTCGATTTTTATTTACAGTAGTTTACGGATCTAGTGTTTGATTTTGGCCTTGTGGACCGGGAGCAGTCACTTCCTCCCTTCGGAGGGTGGGTTATTCTGATTTTTTTGTTATCTTCTGATCGTTACTTTTTATTTGGATATACCTTGTTCAGGTAAAAAGCAGTTTCTCTGTGGTGCAGCCCTGATTGCTCGGCAGTGGATTGTCACTGCTGCACACTGCTTCATGTACAGACACGCAGATGGTCACGTCAAACAGCCTCTCACCTCCCCGCCAGAAATGTAAGTTGTGCACAGTGCGTTGAAAAAAAAATTGTCTCAGGGTCTCAGCTAACAGAAAGACTTGGCTTCGCCGTAGCTTATATATCCTCCTGCAGTAGAACTAATGTTAACATGCACCTGTCTAAAATTAGAGGTTTGCATCACATGACCAATTTTGACTAACGGCGCGTCAAAAAGACTGCTATGGTGGATTTTCAGGTGTTCTGTCTTTGCATATTTGCCATGTCGTATAGACTATACTATTTTATTTCTACAAAAAACGTTTGGATGCAGAGGGCCACGCAACGAAGAATAAAACTACTTGACTTGTCTGTTGCCGGATCTCTTGTAAAAGAAATACTCGTACAAGACGTCACGTTAAGTGTAGATAAAACCAAATTGATTGCAAGGCTGGTACTATGGCAAAAGGGCAAAATTTATTGTACTGGCCCTCCATTGTACTGGCCCTGAAGAAGACTAGCTCTGCTAGTTGAAATATTGGCCAATAAATTTTGCCCTTTTGCCGTAGTACCAGCCTTGCAATCAATTTGGTTTTATTTCTACAGCTATATGTTAGCAGGTGCATACAAATATAAATCAAACGGCTTTTAATTGGTAGTATTTCGCCATTTTCTCTTCCTCAGGTACAAGATTGTGGTTGGCGATAGCATGCGTGACATAGAAGAAGACTCGCAGCGTACATTCTTCGCGACTAAAATAGTAATACACCCTTGGTATCACGACGACTTTAAAGAGAATGATATTGCATTGGTCAAATTATCGACCAGAGCGACACTTACACCACATGTAAGGAAAGTTTGCCTTCCGGAGTCAGCGAACAGCTCGATATATAACGATACCACAACTCCAGGAAGTCATGGATTTGTTGCTGGTTGGGGAGCCACACAAATACTTAACCCGGGAGAGACGGCAGACTCCGAAAATTCCTCATCTACAGTTTTAAATTTCGCTCAGTTCCAAGTTCAGGACGCAGAGCTGTGCCGAAACTCTACCGACTATCACTTTAACGATTCCTTAAAATTCTGCGCAGGAAGCGACAAACACGGCGTCGGTCCATGTAGAGGCGATAGCGGAGGTCCGTTTGTTATGGAAATGTTCCAGGGCGGTGTATCGAAATGGGTTGCTGTAGGACTCGTTAGCTGGGGGGAGGGGTGCGGTATTTACGGTCGATATACGTTTTACACCAAACTAGCACCTTATGTTAACTGGATTAATAGGCATGCAAGTAAATGAGTAACAATGGGTTTATAATTTTATAATTTTAAGAGCGTGCATTTTATCACCTCTGATGCCCTTCATAACAGTGTCCCAGTCAAAAGAACTTTCCATAGTCGTTAAGAAACTAAAGAGTTTTTTATTAGACAAAATGCAAGAACTTGCTGAAGTAACCTATTCTACTTGTCCGCGTATGTCCAAATAGCAAAACTATATCTAAACTGACTAAACAACACAGTTACGTTGCTTAATTTTCCTTTCTAAATTAACTTGTGTATATCGCAGAGACCACTTCTGCCAGTAAAAATATATTTACTTCTTATCTAATAAAGTCAGTCCATGCCAGTGATTACATTTATATTCATTAATTGTTACGTAACTGACTATTCGCTAAAAATCGGAATTTCTGAACGTCAATAATCAATATATAAATTACTAAAAGTGGCAAGAGATAAATTTTAACGTGAAAATACAAAGAATTAGTGATTCTATCCACCAAGTACACTATATCGAATAGACTAAAACATGTTATGCTACAAGCGACAAAATGTTATCGTAAACCTACTCTGCCGTCTTGACAAACACATTAACTTAGTTTTCAACTTAGTTTTCATGAATCGATGTGCAGTTGAGAGTCTTAGAAGAAAACTGCGAATCGCTCCTGGTAACCAAAATATGATTAACAGAAATTGAAAGTAAAAGGTTTCCAAATTTTTGGTAGGAGGTCAACGTTTATTGCATTTTAGGGAACGTTAGGTAATTTTTTTCAGTTATTAATTTGAGCAGCTTTTTAGCCACATCCGAACGCAGAACAAAGTTATATATGTATAGTGGTTTTGTTGGCTTCCAAAATTAGTTACAAACATAAAACTCCTGCAGGCTTAAAAGAAAAAAAAAATCATTAAGGAACACTACGAAAACCAGCAGACCAACTAAGCTAAGGTAATCCAAAAGCAGAACCTACCTAGGACGCTCAAAGCTGACTTCCTTTTCTCGTAATTTGAACAGGAACGTTTTTCTGTAGCGAGTTCTGTAATGCCCAGTTTAGTTTTCTCCACGGGACACACCCGTAGGATACCACGGTAGCTGTATTCAACACTGGTAAGTCTTGAACTTGTTTGTTGAATGCAACTACTTTGATTCCGTACGGGCGCGTCTCATGGAGGAATGGGGCATTCTGCTAGCTAACTACCGTTGAGAAGTGTAACGCTTATATCTTTAGGAAAATCTTTTTAGTAAAGAGGTAATATGCTATAAGAACCCATAACGCTGTGCCGGTCATGCTCATAGCTAGTTTCTCTCCGTGAGTGCCGTACTCATCCATCTCCCAACTGAAGGGAAAGTGTCTCCACAGGATACCATGGCCCACGTAAACAAGTATGGAGTTCATACCTAGGACGAGAATTCATTTGTCAAATTCAAAGCACTAAACGTTAAAACGTGCCGATAATGTTAACTGTTTGATTTCTTTATGAAAACAAATTGGAATTAGTTGGCTGAAATCTAGGTTCCTTGAATGACTGTCTGCCGTTTTCGTCGGAGTGTTTGCTAAATAACGTGACAAAGGGGATATCACGTATAGACAAGCATGGCATAACCTTACCTAACATGGGCTCGGTCCTTAAAACACCAATTCCAACATCTGGAAGGCCACTCTTTTTTAAAATTTTAGTAGTTATGGTGAAAGGCATCATAATGAGTCATGATATGTAATTGTGAAAGCCTAGGGGCCGCCCACATGTTTATAGGATTTAACGCAAGAATCGGAGATGGCGACGCAAGCTCGCGTGACATGAGCTGATGGAAGAAACGAGCCTGTATCAGTACCGACCTTTCTGCCACTCCCTTAGTAAACCTCACATCAAGTTGCTTTTCTCGCCCGCAAGCTTACTTCTCCCAACTTATTCAATGGAGTCACATCCCCAACAAATGATTCGCCTACAGGAGATAGTTGCTATCGACCGCTGAGTCCATTTGTTTTTGTATAGTATTAATCGTGCTTTGTTACCTGGGTAAAAGAATGGTGCACCACTCCACCAATCAAGGACATCCGTCAGAAGATAGCAAATGGCGAAAAGAAAGAAAGAGGTTGCTCCCGTGGCAAAGATGAACGACACTGACCTAGAAAAAATGCAGAAGCTGTTAACTGACTGCTAATTGACGAACCCTGTTTTATTTAGGGAATCATCCCTTGTGTGCTCACAGAAGTTGTTATCGTTTGATCTACTACCGGGTGCTAGAACAGGAAAACTCAAACTTTCCCGTTAATTAGTTCACACCGTTGGGAACCGTATCTTAAAACCAAGTAAACACGTTAGACAATTACGTTTTTGATTGAAAAATACCATCTCTGCCTTTGGAAGTCGTTTTTAGCCTGAGTTATAACTTTCAACAAAGCGCTAATGCACAGTTCTTACCATACGTTTTTGTTGATTGGTATGATGCCTTCATCCCTGGATGCTCCACACAAGCCAAGTGTGATTGCAGTCTAAAAAAGTTCAACATCACAGAAAAGGAATCAATTGTTTTTCAGTGTTAACTCTGTCTTTTCATTGATCCTTACATTCAGAACTGAACTGATCAAGATTAATCTTACCATAATCACGGCCCAGATGTTCCATCTGATGAGCCTTGGTTTGTGCTTGGAATGTATTGCTAAAATATGACCTGCCTGGAATAAAAGGAAAGGAGTTAACTAAGTTTTAGTGAGATAGTGAACAGAGGTTATTCTAAATGATTTTTTTGTTCAAGTTGCTCCAACAATTCCCTTCATGGTACGTTCTCATTTTGAACACATCTATGGACAAATTTACATTCCCGCCGTTAATTTTTGCCGCCCAGAAGAAACAACTAGATTTAATACTTTTTAATTCGTCAATCTTCGGTATTCTAAGGCATATTATTTTAATAAAGAATATAAATAATTACTGAAAGGCGCATTTCAAGGATCATATTCAAAAGTAATTATTTATTTAGCTGAAATAAAAAAAAAACATAGCATTTTTTTTACACTGTCAAAGCCGCCATCGTTGTTTTAAGAATTAGAAAACATGGTTTTTTAGCATGGCCTATAGTCTATGTCATAACACCTCAAAAGGATTTCTGTGAATGAACGTCAAAATGCAAAAATATACCATTAGACGCTGTTTACCTGAACTCCAAAGAAAACTAGAACGATGGAAGTGAGGCATCCAAGGATTCCCTCAGGATCAAATGGAAGAGTAGTCTTATAGAGAATCTGTAAAAGCATAAACATGCAGATAATATTGTTATGAATTGAAACAAGAGTAACAAAAGGATGATAATTCCTAGTTGTTAGGATGAAGCAATTGGGTAGGGAACATATATACCTTAATTGTTGGCCATCTGTAAATGTGCTTTCCTAACGCGATTCTGTCGATATAGCCAGCCATGCCTCCGGTGCAGTTAAACGCCTCTGGATATCCCTCTCCGAGGCCACCAGGTCCCATGTAACCCCTGCAATTGGGTAAAAGTAAAATGAACTCGACTGAAGAGTCTTCTTCACACACGTCATTGTAGAGTTAAATTGTTATTATTTTTTTCATTGCAAATCCTCGATTTGCCACTATGCTGTATAAATGTGATCTACTGTTGACTTTATTTCCTAATACTTAACAAGCTACCACTTACTTTGGACATCCAGGCACATCGACTCCAAAGGTGAGAGCAAGAAAACCGGCGAGTAACATAAGTGCAAATATCCACTGTTTCCACAAGCCAAACACGTCGCGGAACACATGCCACCATCGTCCCTAAGGCAAGCGAAAGACGAATGAAAGCTAACACAACAAAGGACGTTTACAAGATTACAGAAAATTCGTCAGCTGCGGTGTATCGATCAAGGGTCTTGCATGCTTCTGTTCACCTTGCCCCAAAATGCAAAACTAGTTAGTTTGTAGGAAAGAGAGTGGTACTATGGGTTGACAAGATCCATGAGTTGTCCCTGCATTAACGTACAATACTGCTACTGTGCTTCATTAATAAAACGTATGCAACGTAAAGAACGTTACAAACTTAAAGCTCTAAGTAGGCGAACCGAAATTAGCGTTTATTAACTCAATACTGCCTGACGGTCACACTATTCACTTACTTAAATCCCTTCGATTCAGGTAACTGTGCTTTTGATTGGTGCATACATTCCGAAAAATTCTTTACCATTTCGTTGTCGTTGTTTCCTGCACTTGTGTTTTGCATTTTATTTCAAAGTTAACGTGCAGTTATCTATTTTGTACCTTTTTCTCGCGGTTATCCGTTGGACTCAGGAGCAATTGCATCATTGCAACAAACAAGTAACAAACTCCAAACCTCTGTAGAACTCCTGGGATTCTATAGAACTTCAGATTACCATCTGAGGAAATAAAGTTTGTGTGTTGGTTATAAATTATTCATGTGTTTTTTTTCTTCCATGCTCAGCGAAGCTCAGTGCGGACAGATGAAAAGGATGAACCTAAAGTAATACACTTTGCAAAAAAAAAAAAAAACTCTTTTTAAAGTGGACACTCCTTCCAAATAGGCTTCTTTTTATTGTCCCTATTGCGAATGCTATTGGAAATAAAGTGCAGCGACATGAGCGACATGTACCTATTTGGGCAACCGTATACGCTTAGAAATAGTGTGGCTACGTATTAATTGGGGAACAGTGCAAACTCAAGCAAAAAAAATAATAAATAGGAGCTCCGCTTTAAGCCCTGCCTAAATCTATATATTACGGTTTAAATATTGTGAATGAAATCGGACGTTGCCGACGGGAGCTTTTGAAGTGAATTTATAGTCGCTGTTCATAATACTTTGGACGAGATCTCAGAGAACATGCTACCACGGGAAACAAACACATTGCTCCGTGAGAAACCAGTATCTTCTACAATCAATCAATCGACATGCACACATGTGACTACAAACTCGATCGAAATAAATCGATTTGCAGAAAGCGCGGTTTCCGCAGTTTCTACAATAAATCCATACGTACGTGCCCTTACTTACTTTGAGAGAGCATACATTGCTAAATTACCAAGGCTAATCAACAAAATGGCTCAGCTATCGGTTTTTATAATTACCTTGTCTGCCTTTTCTTGACATGTAACTGAACGTGTTCGACTGAAGCAGCAAGAGTTTCTTTTACTACATTGAAAACGTATAAAATTTACCGTTTAGTGAACAAAATCGTACGTTGCCAGCGATGGTTAGAAAAATTATCGAGCATACCTTATGTGAAATCTCAAATCGACGAGAGCTTTCGATAGATTTTACCGCACAACATTGAACTCATCGAACACATCGAATCACATCGAACCACATCGAACCCATCGAACACATCAAAACGATCGAGCCGAATTTAATACGCGGCTCATCCCGCGTAATTAGATAGATAGCATTTTAATATCGATGCAAGTGGTACCTTTTGCTTACTTTCGACTCCATTTGGTAAGCACATGTATGCACTAACGATCACTCGAGTGTAGTTTGGTCAAACGAGGAATTATGAGTTATAATACTTTTACGTTACTTACAATTGCTGGTAAACAGACCCAATCCGAACAGGATGATGCTTCGTTTAATGATCTTGTATGCGATCTTGAGCTTGCTTGTTTTTCGGCGCCTCAAGGAGCGGAAAGATAGAGTGATGGAAACACCCATGATCCAGATAAACCTGAAATAAACAAAACCACCATAGAAAAAAAAAACACACACACAAAATATTAAACATAGATACGAATTTAGTGGCTTCTTTAACTGCAAATGAGACGTTGTTTTGTTGTCGTTGTTGTTGCTGCTGTTTCTGTTGCTGTTGTCCTTGTTGGAACTTGTCGTTGCTGTAATTGTTGTTGCTGTTGTTGTTCATGTTGTCGCACAAATTATACCTTAGGCCGACTGTTATCCTAAAAGCTGGCGCATATGCTAATGCAAACAAGTGTAAGACATACCATGGAAAGACAAGATCGGCAACCAGCAGTCCTGTTTAACCAAACGGAAGTCGTTTTGAAAAAAAAAATAATAATAATAGGTATAATTCAGTAAAATTTAATTGTTTCTGCTTTTCTTTAGTAATGCGTATCAGAGGTTCGTGACCAGAAGAGTCTATCCACTCCAGTCATTATCATATTAGGGAGGCTGAAAGTATGCTTTTTTAAGCCGTGCTTAGTGTGCAATTTGTCAATATGATCGCATATCCATGACCTTAAAGTGGTACTATGATCAAATTTTTACCCCTTGCAATTTTAGGTGTTTCAAAGAGTATTAAATGAAAGATTAAAAATGCCGTTTACCGTTTTCAAATATCTATTTTAGTTCCAGAGATATTTAAGCTTAAAAAAATCGTAAAATATGCAAATTAGGAAACTGATGACGTCATCTACTCAACCCAATTTTTTGTCAAGTACAAAAATTAAGTTATCTCGGTCATTTTTCTGCAGAGACCAATGAAACTTGGCAGACTAATAGTTCCCCAGGTGACACACCTACAGCTGTAATAAAATTATGTTACAATGGCAACTCACTCTTTTCCAGTCCCCATCAATTTTATTTTAATATTTCAGAATTTTTCAGTTCGGAAAAATTAAACCCAGGCAAGAAGTCTGCCAAATCCATTGATATGCTTGCTAGATCTCGCATGTAAAGCATTATTTACAAATATTAACGGAGAATGCCAGAATTGGCCAGAAGGGCGTTAAGCATTTGGGGGATCTGGAACCTAGTATGTTGCCATGGTAACCAAGTTGTCAAGTTCATATTGTGAAACACAACTAGCAGAGTGTTACTGCAAAGAATCAGAGACTTTCAATACAAATTGGCTGAGATATCACTTTCTTAGTATTTAATCAGAATTTGGTTGAGTGTATGACGTCACTACTTTGCTAATTTGCATATTTTAAAAATTTGAATATCTCTGGAACGAAAAGAGGTATTGAAAAACAGTAAACGGCATTTTGCTTCTTGTGTAGAGTACTTGTTAATATTTTAAAACGGTTGTGAAAGAAAGAATGCGAATTTCATCATAGTAGCACTTTAACTAGTTTTAATTTTTCACCATCGAAACGTTCAGAAACACTCCTGTAGCCGAATAAGGCTGATTTCCCAAAAATTCAGTAACAAATACGTCATTTTGAAGTAGAATTCCTTGACTACTTGAAGATCGAAGTTATACAAAAATGAGCATGGCGGTTTCGCCTAAAGGTAACAGGTTGTCTTACTCAATGTATGCGCGCCAAGATGGCCGCCTCGCTTTTTAGCTCTGTTATGATATTGTATTTTCTCCTGCTCTCGCAGTTCGCTAGCCTTTCTTTAAATGACAACTCAACGACTAAGACTAGAGTGCTTCCAAATTGGCGTTTATTTTGCGGATGTTCGCCTGTTCGACCAAGCCAAGTACTCAAACAACTAAATCTGTCGAACGCTCCTAAAAGGCCAGTGACGGAGTTTAGAAAGCATGGTTTCGTTTGTCTCTGCCTTCCACCTAGAGATCTCACCGTGTGCATGGATATTCAAGCTAACCCTGGGCCATCACAAGCTGTTCAAGCGACGCCCTCCGAGTTGCGATCCCGTTGCTCGAGCAACAAGAACTTGCTCCACGTGTTACCACCAGCGTCCGACCGTATAGTATTCAGTAGAGAAGAATTATTGGCTCTTCGCCATCGCAAAATCGACCACGAATTCAAGGAACATCTTGGAAAACTTAAACTGAATGGTCTTCTCCGATATCGTGGCCCTAGACATCCCAGGAAATGGAATACTGTCGTTATGGAAAGATCTATTCCGACCTTAATAAACCGTCGCGCGGAACGTAAACATCCCCAAGCTCACATAACAACACGCACTGAACGACCGAGATCAGCGAACCGCAACTCCGTAACACCGACCAACGGGCACGTCGCCGATAACTGTATAGCTATTCCACCTGAAAAACAACTGCCTAATCCTGGCTCTAAATCTATGTTTGTACCAGCATTCATAGTGTCGAATGTTCAGTCTCTCTCACCAAAGATCGATGAAATACGAGTGGCCATTAGCAATGCAAACCTTGATTTTGCTTGCTTTACCGAAACCTGGCTGAAAGACCATATTGACGATCACGTTGTGTCTGTTTCCGGCTACAATATTATTCGCCTCGACAGGAAAGTTATTGACCATGGAGGGGTGTGTATGTACGTACGGGATACTATTCGTTTTGAGATCTTAGTTGACATAATGGACGAGAACTTTGAAGTTTTATGGGTTAAAATTTGCCCACAGAGACTCCCAAGGGGAATACCGTCTATTATTATTGGAGTTGTTTACCATCCGCCAAGCGCTTGTGATCGCCTAATGTCAGAGTACCTGCACGAATCGTTATCCAGCATTGAAGCTCGACTCCCCGATTCCGGTCTTCTACTCGTCGGTGACTTTAACAAACTTGATCTCAGCTATGTTAAAAACGCTCACGGACTTAAACAAATAGTCCCGTTTCCAACTAGTGGGTCGAGCATGCTGGATCTTTTGTTTACCAATTTAGGCGCTTTCTACGAGGTGCCTGTAAAACGACCTAACTTTGGCCTCTCCGACCACGACACTGTTGAAGTGAAACCTTTGGCAAGAAGCGATTTCCCTAAAAACAAGATCGTAATAAAATCAAGAGATCTGAGAACAACAAAGCGTCTAGCTATACGGAAATATCTTGAAGAGGTCGACCTTGACCTTCTCGTTGGGACAAAGGTCTCCTGTGAAGAGAAAACAAATACTCTGGAGTTTGCTATTAAGTTAGGTATGGACACACTGCTTCCCCTAAGGTCAAAGAAGCTTTCCATCAACGATCCCCCGTGGATTAACGAACAGCTGAAATCCATGATACGTGAACGACAGAGAGCTCTTGCCCGAGGGGACGATGCCAATTTCCGCCGCCTGCGAAACAGTGTAAACCGGCTACGCAAGTTATGCCGGGCCAAATACTATGCGTCAAACGTAGAACAATTAAGGGACTGTGAGCCTCGCAGGTGGTGGAAGGAGGTGAAGAAACTCGCCGGGATGCAGGCTGCCACCCGCACAGACACAATATCAGTCTTGCGTAATATCGACCAAGGGCCCTTTCTAAACTCCACCGCCCTCGCCAACACTATTAATAAAGCATTCCTGGCCCCAATGAGCACCTTTACACCACTGGCTCCCCGTACTTCATGTGACGCACATTATACCGACCTACCCCCCATTTCCGAGACCTGTGTTTTCCGAAAACTTGCGTCCTTGAATCCAGCGAAGGCTTCTGGGCCAGACAACATGCCCGCATGGTTACTGAAAGAGAACGCAGACCTCCTTGCTCCAGTCATCACGGACATTCTCAACTGCTCCTACAAGGAGGCTACATTACCACATTCCTGGAAACATGCTGACATTACTCCTATTCCCAAACAAATTCCAGTCCAGGATGTGAATAAGCATTTGAGACCAATTTCGCTTACACCTATCCTCTCGAAACTGGCAGAGGAGTTTATCGTTGACCGTTATATTAAACCAGCTGTACTCGCAAAAGTGGATCCAAGGCAGTTTGGTACTGTCCCCTCTTCAAGTACAACTGAAGCGCTTATCAGCATGATTCACGAATGGAACAGTGCAACCGACGGTGATGGAGCCACAGTAAGGGCGGTCCTGTTCGACTTCAAGAAAGCCTTTGATCTTATTGATCATCACATATTGATCAATAAACTGCACAACTATGATCTCCCTGAGGCTATTCTGTTCTGGATTATCGATTTTCTTACCGACCGCAAGCAACGAGTGAAGCTCGGCTCCGACTGCTTCTCTGAGTGGGGGGCAATCCCAGCAGGGGTCCCCCAAGGGACTAAGCTTGGCCCGTGGCTGTTCATCATTATGATTAATGAACTCGACATTCCTGATAACAAGCTATGGAAATACGTTGACGACACCACCATCTCAGAAACCGTAGCCAAGAACCGGCCAAGTACCATCCAAACCGCCGTTGATACCTTCGTAACCAGAGCAGCTGAAGACAAGTTCCAGCTCAATGAGGCAAAGTGCAAGGAACTTCGAATAACTTTTAGTACAGCAAACAATTCCTTTGACCCCATTGTAATTAATGGTAGTGAAATCGAATGCGTTCCCAAGGCTAAGATTCTAGGTATGCACATTACATGTAACCTTAAATGGAATTGTCACATTGAAGAAATCGGAAAGAAATCTAGGAAACGAATGTATTGTCTGTCGCAGCTCAAACGCTCTGGTCTCGGAACACAGGAGCTAATTCAATTTTATCGAACTTGTATTCGTCCTCTTACTGAATATGCTTGTCCAGTATTCCATGATAGTCTTCCAAAGTATCTTTCAGAAGAGTTAGAGAGGATCCAAAGGAGGGCAATGCGCATCATTTTTCCTTTCAAGCCCTACCAAGAAGCTTTGGCTCAGGCTGGTCTTGAAACTCTTTCAGCAAGAAGACAGTCCCTAACGAACAAGCTTTTTTCAAAGATTGCAGAAGACACGAATAACAAACTCCATAATTTACTCCCAGAGAGGAACACCTGTCATTACAATTTGAGGAAGAAACGAAAATTTAATGCTAATTTTAAGACAAATAGATTGAAGAACTCATTCATTCTTAGCAATGCGCTCAAATTTTAAATATTTGACATTTCATAGTTGTATATTTTTTTGTATATGTAATTTTAACCTTTTTTAACCAATGCAATTTTTTTGTAAAAAACTATATAATTCAACCCTCGGGTTGCAATTTAGTTTTAATAAAGCATCTATCTATCTATCTATCTATCTATCTATCTATCTATCTATCTATCTATCTATCTATCTACTTACCATTCCACACAGCGTGCCCGAAAAAGTAATATCCACCGCCTCCATAATTCACAAATATCATCAGCGTTATAGCAATCCTACAGACAAGACAAGAAAAGATAGCATGCAGTGAATGATCAAAACAACAACACCACCTTGTAATTGTCCTGACAATTGACATGAAGGGAAATGAAGGGCAGAAGGTATAACTTCAATAAAGCTTCCTCCAATATTCATCCATCGATTCTATAAATTTGGTTCTAATTTATGCATTATTATTGAATGCATTAGCCTAGTCCACTGTCAGTTTTGTGACCAGAAAAAAATCTAACCTACCCTCGGAAGGTGTCCAGGGACTTTAGCCTTTTCTTCGCTTTTTGTTCCATCTGCAGAATGAAATAAGCAAAAAGTTACATTCTTTGCGGTAACAAATTCCTCCAACCAAGACCTTTGTAGCTTTTTATGACCCCATAACTCGATAAGCGAGGCACTCTAAGCTATTTCCTTAATTTGAAATCCTTCAAAGGTCCTCACTTTGATTACAGGGTATTTCTGGTATTTTCAAAATCAAAAAAAAAAAAAAAAATGAAGAGAAGAGAAGAGAAGAGAAGGAGATCTAGAAGGATCTACAAGGATCTTTGAAGGGTAGTGAAGAGACTGAAGAGAAGAGAACAAAGAAAAGAAGAAAAACTGGAACTGGAAATAACTGGACTGTTTACCTCAGGTTGTTGTTGTTGAGGTTGTTGTTCACCATCTACTGTGACTTTCTGTACATACAGGGACAAATCAGTAAATCAGTCATTGAATCGTAATTATGCTCATAACGAAAAACTAAATTATAATTATCAAACAAAATGCTGCTGGTGGAGCTGAATAACACATTATGTAAAACTTGACTTATCATACCATCTCTGCGTTCTCGCCAGCTTCCTCGTTCTCGTTCTACAAAAGACAACGTCGTGTAACTCTCCCCGTAAACTCGCTAATGAATATGGAAACTGACATAGCTTACTGTACATTTTAGTGTGTAATAACGCTTAATACTTTATAAAATCTTCCTGATTGTTTTTCTTTTTTGTCCGTCGAGCTCGTCTTTTTTTTTCAAAAGCTCCACAACAAAGAACACAATGCTAAATGATGGCTTTTATATCTTCAAAAACAAGCTGTCCCCGCTGTGATTGGTTTAATCCATTAACCAATTCTGTGGAAAAGTCGGAAATTATTCTGAACGTTTGATTTATATATCTATAAAAATTGCTTCCTTTTCTTCATGCCATAGTTATAGACAAACCCCTGGAAGTTTGGGAGAAGATGAATTCTCGTATTCTTCTTCTCGCCATGTTAGCATAAATATAATGAAATACGGAAAAGTGTTTTTCGTTTTCGTACTAGTTTGCCGATATCTAGCTTCGATAAAACTAGTACTTACGAGTAAACCAAATCTGATATACATTTAAACTGATTTCCCTTGAGTTATTTTGGCTACATACCTCGTTTACTATGTTTGATTCCTTTTTCTTGCATTTAGCTATGCACTTTCTGGAGATAAATGGTTTGAAAAAATAATGAGTTTGTAAGAACTGCGGTGGGGACATAACAGTCCTTTTACGACTGCTTAATCTTATAATCAGTGTAAAACCATATTCATTTAAAGTAGAGGAACTTCATGGTTTTTCCTTGCGATCTTGAATAGGTAGGCCAGGGGCCGCGGTCCCGTCTTTTTCCTTGAATTTATTCTAAAAAGCACTGTAACCAACCGTCTTTCGAGTGGTATAGTGCAATCAGAATTGTGTCGTGGGTTTGGGGCAAGGTTGCACTGTTACCGAATTTTTTCCGCCCTCTCTTTCTGAGTTTCTGGATCCCTCCCCCCACCCCCCCCCCCACCCCCCCCACTCCCTGTACTTAATTTCTTCAGAAACTCAATTACTTCCTAGTTCACTTGAGGCTGGACTGTCGACGTGAAGTGCAGGATAAGACACGTCTTGTAAATTCTTTTATTATCAGCAAATAATAATGATGATGATCATGATGATGATGATGATGATGATGATGATGATGATGATGATGATGATGATGATGATGATGATAAAATAAAAATAAAGCAGCGCATCTCGTACGTACCTTGTAATGAAGGTGAGTATAACCCATATAACAGCCAAGCCGAACAGTGCTCCAAGAGTTATCCAGATAGCTAGATTATATAATGCGGAGTACAATTCACTGGTAAGTACTGAGAGTGTAATAATGTAACGTCCGCAAAATATATAAGGTCCAAGCACTTCTGTAGAAACAACTTGTTTTACTCAATACTCATTTAAGTGGTCAGTAAAGTCGTCTTTCAATTATATAACAAGTTAGTGCTTGCACGAAAAATAACAACTTCTAGAATATTTCAATAATACATGTTACTGCACTTCATGGAACGTCAAATGAAAATGAGTTTAACCTGCATGAAAATGGACGTGCAGGTTAAAACTCATTTTCATATGAATGGTTTCGCACAAAGCTTTGTTTGGACACAGAGGCATAAGCAAACTAAGGTAACTCGGAAATTGCCGATTACATCGAGAAGAATAACTTAATCAGTAGGCTTTGACAAATAGGGAGTAAAACCCAGTGTTATACTTAAAACTTGCTGTAGATATTATAACTGCCCTACTGCCTACTGCCCTACTGTGAAAGCACATGCTGTTTTACGTCCCACTGAAATAATTTTTAGGTTGAGCGTAACCTCAAATCTACGTTGGGAAGGGACACCGACTCAATTTTATTTTTCATCTGCGACTTCTCGTTTCAATCCCCGACTTCTTTTTCCCATCTGCGAATTCTTTTTTCAATCCGCGAATAGGGCGTGAATGTTAAAAAGAAGTTAAAACTTTTCAAAAACTAAATCAGATCAAGAGATCATCCTCTCTTGATCAGATGCATGTCGCGGATTGGAAAAAAGTTGAAGTCCCTTCCAGGCCACTCTAAAGCGTACAAATCATAATCGTGGTGTTAACACGAACATCTAAAATTGACAAATTTTAATAACCTGTTAAACAGTGGTAATAAATTAAAATACTTACGCATATAAGTGTCGTCAGGTGATCTGATGGTCTCCAGTTTGCACTTGACCTTGTCTGTTCGGTTCAATTGTTGGACTTGGTACTCGTACCAGCCTCTCTCGCCAAAAAGATATTCCACTCTGTAAAAAAGTTACTCAGTTATTCAGACTGAAAATCGTAGTGCACTGCAACATACCTGCTTATGATATTTGACCAGTTCAAGCTATCTTAAGCAAGAATACAAGGGGGAAAACGCAAGAAGTGTTCCAAGCTTTAAGTTACCTAAAGCTAGTTTAAAAATATGGAAACATCGAAATGTAACCGAGTGGCATTTATAGACATTTTATTGTAAAGCAAATCAATGCAAGTTGAGGATTTTACATGTAAAGGTTTCAGACGCTGGTGGGCCTATACATTGAAAAAAAAAAAAAAAAACTTTTAAATTTTAGGCGACAGAATCGAGCCATGATATTCGCTAAGGGACCGACCATTATGTTTCTGGAGGGGAATGAAAAATATTGAAAAAAGATTGTTTGCAGGGCCTAAAAAGACAAAATAAATTGCTTGCAAACGTGATAGGTGTAAAAAAAATAGTTTAGATTTCGGAAAAAAATGTTTGCAGAGGTGCATAAATTAAAAAAAAAAGTTTGCAGATGAAAATGTTTAATCCCCCCCCCCCCCCTCCCTCCCCCTCCCCTCCAGGAAAATAATGGTCTGTCCCTAACAACTGGGCATACTCCACTGCTAACCTGCATAACTCTTGAGTTCCTCTTGTTATCGTGAGGATAAAATTATGATGCGTATTTACGATGACAGGGGCACTGTCCAAAACTTCGGATTGAATGAGTTGTATAGGGCACTGCAAAAAGCAAGCCATCACATCAGTTATGTCTACAGTCGAAGCTTTCTTAACTGACACTCTCTCTTAGGCGGACAGCTCTACTTACGTCCTGACAAAACCCCATTTGCACTACCATACAAATTCTGTAGTTACACACTCGCGTATGCGGTCGCGGACACTTTCAAGCCCCACGCGCGCGGCTTCGACGCTCGTTCTCGCGGCTTCCTCGCTTCCTCGCGCGCGTGTAACCCCTATAAAACTCCCAGCTGTGGAGACTAGTAACACCTAGATTTTCCTCTTGTATAAGCGGACACTTCAAAGAAAAACTCGTATAAGCTTCAATATTTATTATATTGAAAAGTCCATTTAATTACACTACGATATATGTTTGCAGGTTTTGCGTGAATTGTGCGAGTTACAGTTTAGAGTTACAGTCGTATGAGATAAGTCAAAGTAAATAATAGAGAGCACTCCATGGGGAGACTCCCATATAAATGGGACGCTCGTCGTCCTACTTAGGGGTGTAAATTTCGGTTTTTGTTTTCACTTAGGGTATTCAGTGGTTGTCAATATTTTAAGCCGTTTGGAAATGCACGTAACGAAATACAAAGCGCCATCATATAGACCGTTCAGGCAGAAAAACCGGTGTCTTGAGTGGTCAACAAAGCATGAGCCACGCCCAGATCGGTATCATTAGGAGGCTTCCGAAGAGCATCCCAGTCTCCCATTCCCTCCCCCCCCCCCCCCCCCCCCAAACACAAACACACAACACACAGGACAGAAGCACTGTATTCGAATGATGGAGTACGTCAGTTACAAACAACTGGTCTTACAAGAACTCTAGCAAAACTTTCAGGGGGAATCTTTTGTGGACCAGCATCCCAAGGTTGTAGACCGGTTGTCACATTTTTTAGAAACGAGCGTTACAGAGTCGCAAATCCTGGCTAACTGGTTAATTACATACTGAGTAACACACTATAACATACCTTATAACAGTTTGAAGAAATGCCTGATATATTTATAGGATGATCGAGAGTGGTGGTAACGTTCAAAAAGGCTGTATCCATTTTCAGCTTATCTGGAGATTTCTTTTCTGTCTGAGGGCAAGATGGCGAGTCACTGTAGACAGAACCTGTTAAGGACAATGAGTCGTTCAAAAGCCGACTACTGTAATTGGAAATACGATTGGTGTGGTCAAAAGGGAGGAAATGAGCGGACGATTTTATCGAAACTGATCCAAACTAAGGGAATTATGATTAAACTTCCTGAAAGGCTTCGGTCTTCATTTCTCATTGATTTGTTCCGCAAAATCGTTTCTAATAATGTCCTGCACATTTTCAGCTGATTTTGTGAAAATTGTTTTTCTTTAACTACAAGCATCACTGTATTCGTACGCGCGTTTGTTGATTTTATTTTAATGCCGTGAAGGAAAATCTATAGCCCTTAGTCTCCCTCGCAGCCGTTTTTAGTGTCGTCACGCAACGCTCCTCCCCACAAACGGCTGCTCACATTCGAACAACATTCCTTTCCTCCGTTTCAACCAATCACCATTCGGGTTACATATTTCGAGAACTGTGCGCGCCAAAGAAATCTAACCAATCATTTTGCTTGTTTCATCTTGGAGTTCACAGCTTTCAAAATAGCGACCCTTGAAGAAGTGTTTGATGTTGTCAGAAAGACATTTCAAATTTCTAGCTTATTGTGGTTTTCAATAACATACGAACTCTGAAATTCAACCTCAACCAACGTTTTTATATTGGTTTAGGGTTTTCGCAACCGTCAACCTTCTAAGCGGACCTCTCAGGAAACAGAAGTTAACTTCAGCCGAGTCAAAAGGTCACGTCTGTCAGCTGTGATTGGTAGATTTCGATCCATTTTGTTCGTTTCTGTTGCCGACGGCTGCGAAAAATGAAGTCGTTTAGATTTCGCATATTATTAAAAGGTGCAATAAACGCACAGCAAAAAGATCTGGAATTGGGAAAATCGTTGAAGAAAGAAAGGATGTTTTTGTCAACCTAACGACGGGTCTCGGAAAATCTCCGGCTGCAGCATCAGAAGAAGCATACGTGATATGATATCGATCGGGAATTGTAAACACATTTCGAGGCTTTCTCACGGCATGCATCTGCAGCGGTCTCTCCATTGTCACGGTCGTTCTCAACTAAATGCTTACTAAGCGTTTTGTTCTCGTAAGTTCACGATCCTTGTAGAACCCTTTCAATTCATGTGTGAGCCCTCCAAAATGAATGCCGTTTTGAGCTTGACGAGTCGTCTTTAGCAAAGCTTTGCAAACAGAACTCGCTGGTCGCTGAATAGCTGCTCACATTCACATCCGGACATGAACAAATAACCGCCGGTAAATCGAAATATATAATCTATTCTGAACTACAGTAGAGCAAATAAAGCAACGATCACTTTGTAGAGCTTTCTTTGGCGTCTCACACATCGGAGAAATTCCGATCCTTTGCAACACTTGAGTACGCGGGAAAACCATGTTGATTACAATCTCTTGTACTCTGATTGGTCACATACGAAACAAAGGGAAAGGAATGTTGTTCAAATGTGAGCAGCCGTTTGTGGGGAGGAGCGTTGCGTGACGACACTAAAAACGGCTGCGAGGGAGACTATATAGCCCTCGACTCTTCGTCACGTTTGCATTAGACCCAGACATGGAAATCTTTCATTATTTGCACAGAGATATTATCTCCTACAACCAATGATTGACATGCAGATAGCGACTGCTTCCTTGCACAATAGACACATCAAACTGTTTGCCATTTTTTGACATGTTTTTATGGTATAATAAAATCATTTTTGAATCTCCAAAGCGACTCATTTTGTGAAAAATTTTCTAGTCTTCCTATGAATAAGTGAAGCTGGATCAGAGCGGCACGATATGCTAAAATAATCAGTTTTTAACTGACTGGATCGAAATATGAAAATACAATCACTCATTCAGAACTGATTGTCTTAGTAACAGCTAGTTTAAAATGCTGTAAGCGGATGTTTTCCACAAGTTGTCGCTATTGCAATTAGCGATTCAACATTTAGGATTCCAGATTGTTTTAAAATAAATCCTTGAAGTAATGCAGAGAAGAAGTCGGGTTTTTGTAAGTGTGGGACATACCGAATCTTGGGGAAGTGATAACAGATGTATAGACAGAGATCACACGAAGTTTTGGTCCAGCGTCCAGCGCGCTATGGATGCAAACGCTCTCTCTTTATAGCACAACAGCTCGGTGATTTTTTGGGGGAGGATTTCAGTCATGCATTCACTTACCAACCAGCCCCAGCATCATGAGGACAATGAAAAGGATCTGCCGTGAGACCATGCTTAGCTGTAGGACAATCACTCAGTGTAATGAACAACATGCAACATAAGAAAGGACGCGGACTCTTGTGCACGCGCAAGGTGTTAATTTCACCTCGGTGACCTACAAAGGCGTGCCAAAAGAGATGTCATGCTATACAAATATTTATACAAAACGGCCAAAACGGCATATTGTAAAATATGGACTGGAGTGGAGTGGAGTGGATTTGTAAAACATGGACTGGATTTGTAAAAGGTGGATTTGTAAAACATGGATTTGTAAAAGGTGGATTTGTAAAACATGGATTTGTAAAAGGTGGATTTGTAAAAGACAGATTTGTAAAAGGTGGATTTGTAAAACATGGATTTGTCTCTCTTAATTTATTCTCAATTAAATTGTCTCAACGTTTACTCCAACAAACGCAGAAAGAAATAGTTAGGGACCTAAATGCTAAATTTCTGTATTCTTAATGTTCTTACCACATTTTGACGTCTTCTGCGATCTATAACTGAAGAGACGCACCGCAAATGGAATATATTTGTTTTATACAATAACAAGACTTCTGTGTGTACTGAGGTAAACGGTGAGGGTAAAAGGCGGAATGAGTTTGCGGAATGGCATGTAGCATGACTTGTGGAATGGCATAATTATACTTGCGGAATGGCATAATTATGCCGAATGTAATTTTTTAAAAATAAATTATACTAAAAAAGCGCGCCAATTTTTTAAGAGAAGCCGCATTGTTAAATAGCGCAGGCTCAAACATGACAAAAAATCAAGCATCGATCGCGTCTTGATTTGATTTTTAAGCGATGACGTCATTTTATGACGTCATCGGTTAATGCTGTAAAGCGGAAAAGCGATGGAATTTATGGAATTTTTGGTGTTACGGTGTGAGAATTACTCCCTGAATTGAACCGAAGAGCAATGGGAACTAGGTGCATTGTTTGTATTCTTTTTGAGATCCGCCATCTTGTTTTTTGGCAAAGGAAGATATTTTTTTTGCAGCTTGTATCATCACCGATCGGCAAACCTTATTTCATTTGTAGCTGTTAAATTGAGATTTCGAGTCTGCAGTGAGTGTTGCACTTTATCAGTTATCGAATAAATTTGGCATAAAGTTAAGAAGTGATGTCTGTCGTGACTGCAGACGAAGCAACCGATTATTAGCAGTTTTGAAACATCTGTTGAAAAGGTGAGCCATCTTAAACCTTTTTTGAAGCGATGACGATGACGTGATCGATTAATCTCGCCGTGCGAGTGGACAGGATCTGTTGTTGTATGTTGTCTGTTGCCTGTTGTGATCAACCGATCTGTAGAACCGAATACTGGGAAAAGAAATCAAGTCAACTCAACAAGAGAAGAAGACTTTCCAAAAGAAAGGATAATAGGCAGGAACAGACTTTTAATGAAACAAATACGCCTCGTAAATATGTACTGTACTTTACTCCATCGATCGTTTAACCCGTGATGGATAAGGACAAGTAGATATGCTTGAGACTGGATACAACCGAGTGCTCACTACCGAGGCTGAGATGACATCCCCCAAAACTTGACTTTCCGTCTCGATGTTTTGGTCAAACATGTAGTAGCACGAAGTGGACCAAGTTGTATCCGAGGCATTGTATAAAAGGTAGGTAAAGTCTGCGTCGAGCCTACTAGTGGCTCATACCGCCGGAGCTTATCCCGGTTTCCGTAGTATTAAGCGACCAGGAGTATTTCTACTCCCCCCCTGGATGGGATGTTAGTCCATCGCAGGGTTACCCCCAGCAGTAAATTCGCCGATACCCATTTATACACCTGGGTGGAGAGAGGCACTATGAGAGTAAAGTGCCTTGCCCAAGAACACAACACAATGACCCCGGCCAGGGCTCGAACCCGGACCGTCCGATCCGGAGTCCAGCGCACTAACCATTAGGCCACCGCGCCTCCTATATGCATGGTTCTTATATGTATGGCTCTGACTAATAGTGATAAACCGTCCACAGAAGCGGAAAGCCTTAGCATTGGCCGCCAAACTCTTTTCGTCGAATCCGTGAATTAGAACAGCATACGTGAAAATCAAATCAAGACGCGATCGATGCTTGATTTTTTATCATGTTTGAGCCCGCGGTATTTAACAATGCAGCTTCTCTTAAAAAATTGGCGCGCTTTTTTAGTATAATTTATTTTTAAAAAATTACATTCGGCATAATTATGCCATTCCGCAAGAATAATTATGCCATTCCGCAAGTCATGCCACATGCCATTCCGCAAACTCATCAGTCACTGTCTACTTCAAGCTTGTTTACCCCAGTTAAATGTCTCGAAAGGTGCAGAGTATTTGGCAGATTGTTCCTCTATGTAGATCTATAATTAAGCTGAACTTTCTCTTGTTGTTTTCGCTGCAAGTTTTATAAAACTGCGCCGAGAAGACCGACTTGGACTATGAACTCTGATCACGCGCGCGAGTCACAACACGCAGTGACGTCATCTGTGTGTCTGTACTCTAATAGATGACAGGCATCAACCAATCACAACGCGTACAGTAACTCGGTTAATAATATAGACTGTGACGAACTTATCAACAGGCAAAATAAATGTTCCAGAAGTGTTTCGAAATGCGTTTTGACAAATAATGAATAATGAGCAACAGAGTGCAATGTTTCGCGAGAGACAAAGTTCATGGTGTCCGCTTTATCGAGAGTCAAAACAATAAAATTGCTCTTTTGGTTCCGCGAAAGTGTCCGAAATTCCGTAATAGCTTTCGCCAGAGATCTGAATTTTGTCCGTAATAGCGAGTGTCCGTAATAGCGGGGTATCCGCAAGGCGAGAGTTGACTGTATTGACAGCTTGGCACTGCAAACTGTCAATACTTAGCTCTTTATATTAACCGAGCTCAGTCGTTCTGTATGGGAGAATCTTGACCAAGGTCGTGAGTACAGACCGAACGCAGTGAGGTCTGTACTCATGACCGAGGTCAAGATTCTCCCATACAGAACGACTGAGCTCGGTTAATAAGATGCTTATTATATGGCCAAACTAGAACAAAGAAACCTTTTTAGCAGAAACAAGTCAACGTTTTGCATTTTTGTTTTTAAACTTCTCAACTTAAGTTCAACCGGTCTAGATGCCGGTCTGTCTAGATGGAAAATCTAGACCGCGGTCAATATCCATTTTAGCCAAGCAAATTCGCGAATTTGGTAGTTCCCAGTCCTTGTGTGCCACGGCCATATAATAAATATGTATGTTAACAGGAATGACCTTTGACCAATTTAATCTTGCATAGTTTAACGATTTAATTGAGAATAAATTGAGAATAAACTAAGAGAGAAAAATCCACCTTTTACAAATCCATGTTTTACAAATCCACCTTTAGTAGACTACGAACTGTCACTTTTGGTTTCTATTTCGTGGGGTTTTCTTTCCTGTCGCTATTTTTGGTGCTTCTCACTTGACGGATTAAGACTGGGGCTAAATATGTATTCAATAAGAGTGTTTGACTGCAGGACGGACCTTTTTTAAAAGGGTGCTCGGGAGGACTCCCGTGTACATGTATAAAACCTCACACAGTTCGGAACGCCTTGCAGCACACTATATGTATCATTACCCCGCCAACACACACACGCAAAATTAGTCTCTTTCGTTATTCGCTGTCACGCAACGCCAATGTGAACATAGCCAATATTTTCTAGCTAAATTCTTGGAGAAATGAAAGACAAAAGTCTCCACTATGTGCAGATCTTGGCAGGGTTTTAAAAAAACAACTTGCAAATAAGCTTGGCTTGTTTTTTCAGGTAGTTTTGTTTCCGCTATGTCCGTTCACCCCCCGGGGGGGGGGGGGTACTCCCCTAAATTTCGGATAGGGGTGTGCCGCGAACGTTCTCAAACCCTGACCGTATCTAAGGATAAAGAAAGCGAAAGGAAAATTAATACCCTTTCTAAGGCCCAAACCCGAAAATTGACACCCTATTCAAGGGGAGGAGAAACATTGCGTGACGACTCAAATAACGGCTAACCGCGCACGGCAAAGCTCAAATCTTTCAAAACCGCTTTGTTAATACTTACTGACGGATAGTTCAGTTTTAATAGACCATTTTTTTTCGTTTAGCTGGGCGTTTATTTGAGCTGATAGAATTAAGCTACCCTATCTAAGGATCACACCGGGAACACAACGCCAAAAGGAACAAAAGTGATACCCTATTTAAGGACCGAGAACCTCAAAAAACATACCCCCCCCCACCCCAGGGTTCACTCACTTCCGCTCCCAGTCCTCCCAGTCAAGAAATCCAATAAGTAGTGCCAGTCTCTAACGTCCCAGTTCTTTTCATTTCATGGAACTCCGTGCAGAAGACGGAAGAATATTTATGGCGTTTTCGGTGATATTTCTGATCTTGGCAGTGCTTTCTACACAGAGATTAGGTGAGCGCACTTTAAATGGCTAAATAATAAGTCTTAACTTCAATGTGTACATGAAGTGAAAGGGCCATGCGACAAACAATGCAACAACTTGCGAGTTGTCACATCCACCAGTGATGCTTTTTAAAAATACTTTCTTCGAACGTGTTTAGAGTGCTTCTGTATAAACATAGCCATATCAGCCACAAGAGTTTTTTTTTGCTATTTATTCAGGTGTCTAACCGGTCTTGGGATTTTTCTCCTTTCCTATGATTCCTTTCCTGACTTGATTCTAGCGAATCATGTGACTTTAATGAAGTCGACAGGCTCTTTGTTTTTCAAAATTTGCAATATGACATTAAACCCTCGCTCGTGCTTACTTATCTGCATACCCGTGGTTGCAAAAGTACACTGATAATAACTATGCTATAAAATACAATCTATGATAGATTGTTTTGATTAATAATATTAAAAGGCGATTTCCAGTGCGTACGTACTGCGCAATCTCCGCCTGCACTAGCAGGATGTAACGGTATCTGGTCACCTCGCAACCAGGGAATCTTGCCACCATCCAACTCGCCACCAAAACTGGTGTATTCCTCGTTCTTTAATCCATGAGCTGAGGTGACTTTGCTTGGTGGCGAGTTGGTTGGTGGCCAGCATTCGACGTAACACATCGATCAAAATCGATGATCGGAACTTTTTAAATTGATAAATCAATATTTCTTGATTTTACTGGATAATAATCAAACGATAAGTGATAAGGCCATGGGTTGATCCCAGCGGCTGGCAACTTATACCTGTATATAGGCCTACTGTTGGATAAATTATCAATAACTTTATGAAACTGATGGTGCTTTACACTGTGTAGGTCTCGGAAGTCAACATGTGCATGGATCTGAGAGGCTGAAGCATATAATTGATGTTAAATCATTGCCAAGCGACACAGCCTTGCTAATGCTCATCTCTGATCTGAAAAAGCCAGTAAACGTATTTGGTATCTCAAGCAACTGTCACAAGGTAAATATAAATCGTTATGCAGTCTATCAGTCAGCCAATTACAGCATACGGTAAGACAGACAGACAGATAGTCAGACAGTTGTGACAGACAGTCAGTCACAACCCATTGTGAGTTGGTCAGTTAGTCAGACAGTTGCAGGCAGGTAAATCGTCCGTCCGTCTGTCAAACAAAAAAAGCATTCAATTTAATTCAATCAAAAGATTTTCAGTCGCAATTGCACTGTAAAAGTAAGTAACAACTCTGAAGAACATTTCTTCTTAACTGGTGCTGAATATTACATGTACATCAAATATTGATCAATAAGTTAAGACAAATATTCATACCCCTGCTTTGCATGAGTTTAATTTGTAAGTGCATTATTTTTTTCTTATTCAATTTCTTACTTTATTTTTGCCTAACTTGCAGTGTGCTCTTCAACCTTTAAAGGAAAACTTGACAGATGGTTTTAACATAACTACAGTAGAAACTGATTTTCCTTTCACGCTGGCTGTCAATGACTCTAAGGGAAATAGAATATGTGGGTAAGAGTAACTTACAGTTGCAAAAAAATAATTTTTTGAACAGTATTGATTCATTCAAGTTTTGCACAATTTATGCAGGTAATTATAATACAGTGGAACCCCGTTAATACGGACACCAAGGGGACAGGCCAAATTGTCCATATTAACGGGGTGTCTGTATTAAGCGGGGTCTCAGAAAAAAGTCAGGGATACCTGTTTTCTCGACGCGGAGATGAAGGTAAACGTTTTTATGGCAACAAAACGTTGTTTAATTGTACTGTAACTGTAACAAACTGTGAACTGTCTGACTAAAATTATTAATTTTTACGAAAACCTTACGATCTAGTCATACAGTCGAACTAAACTTCAATAAACTAAACAGTGGAATTATTTGCAATGTCGCAACTTTAACGCATTTCAACAGCAACAGAACATTTTCCATTGAGTTTCCTTTGTAACTGAAACTCGTAACCGTTCTTAAACTCTACCAAATCATTTGAAAACGTCGGCAACTCTACTTTGCACGGAAGCTTTTAGCTTGCCACACAAGCAATAGCTGCAGCAAAAGGCAAAGAAAGTGAAAGGGTCAAACACCGGAAGTCACGCTATTAAGCTTCTCTTTGTAATAAAAATGGTTTTAACTCTTCGAATTCTGTCGATCATTATTTGACCAGGGTCCAATGTCTCAGTTAGAAAATAAACGTGACAATGAAAATTCACAGTGCACAGATAAAATAGTGTCCTTAAAGCGGGGTTGACAATGTATAAGTCGGAGTTTGTCACTTGGGACACGGAAAAGTGTCCGTTGTCCGTATTAGCGGGTGTCCGTATTAAGCGGGTTAATTTAAGAGAAAATGTATGAGGTTTTCATCGGGACCAACGAAACTGTCTGTAATACCGGGATGTTCGTATTAAGCGGGTGTCCGTAATGCGGGGTTCCACTGTATAATGGACAGTCACTGTAGCAGTCATACTGGTGAACAAAGATGATTGCCCAATTGAGTCAATCTCAGTCAATAACATTCTTGTCCCCAGAGGCCGCGATCCTTCTGGTCTGCGCCAGGAATCGAGACCTCTGGCCGTTCCCAATTTCTTAGCATGCGTAGAGAACCCGTTTGGTGTTTTTCAGCCAATCAAATTTGTCAGATTTGACAATGAGTCGGTGAATCGCGGACTTCCGGTTTTGGAGGTGGCCAGAGGTCTTGATCCCTGGTGCAGACCAGAAGGATCGCGGCCTCTGGGGACGAGAATGAGTCCATAAATATTTTTACGTATTCAGTAAGTCTACTTCAAAGGGTCTGTGCAATAATTATCAGGAGGGGGTGGGGGGGGGGGGGGAGGGGGAGATTGGAAAACCAGAGGGGGGTATAAAATAAAATAAAACTGAAGGATGGGGGGCATAAACAACAATGTTTAGTACACATAAACAAACCTGCATGCAGAATTTGGAGTTGTTTTGACAATGCACAATTTAGCCAAAGTTTCACACCGTCGTTTCTTTCCATTGGCCTCTCATAAATTTTCCAATGGGAAGTTTTTATCGCCGAGTGAAAAGCAGCATAGCAATTTCTGAACAGATGCTAAATCATCTTTCATTTTGCTCCTATATTATTAGCTTTAAATGCCAAATACCCGGTAGGTATACAGAAAAAAGAGAAATGTTAATTTAGCTTTTGCCTGACCACAGCTGCAAGAGGCAGACCGGTCAAACAAATTCCGTTTCTCTATGACTATCTGATTGGCTACCTTGGAAAAAAGTTTGTTGGGTGGCTATGGTAAGGCGTGCCACACTGTAACTTAAAGAAGCTAATAAAATCAATGAACAAATTAATTTATTACTTTTGAATTGAAGGATTTCAACCCTTTTCAGAACTGATGGACTGTTTGTGATTAACTTGTGCATGTAGCTAATTACCATTTTTTGTCTTGCAGTCCAACAAAGGAAAGATTTGGAGAACATGGCTTCTATTCTTATAGAATTCGTACTTTAAAATCAGATACACACTGTGTGCTATCGACAGAACATGAACCAGACAAAGCCAACTTGCGTGAGTAGTATGTCTTGATTAAAACCTTAGAAAGCTAGTAAAATTTATTGTTAATATTGTATGGCCTAATTAATATCATACTGTAGGGCCACTTGGATTTCCTTGGATTTGGTCATTTTTGTTTCAGTCTTTGTTTGGTATTTTTGGTGTTTCTGACAGTCTTTGTTCAGTCTACTGTAAGTTTGTAGTACCCACAGTTTGCAGTTTCCCTCAACCAGAGTTTGAACCTTATTTAACCTAGCTATCTTAACTCAAGGTTGCTAAAAAAATATTTCTTATAATTATAATAAGTTCTGTCATTTACCTTACTTCTACTAATTTACATATTTTAATATTTCTTTGCTTAATTCAGCTTTGCTGTATGCCTTTCTGGTTATTTTGGGAGTTGTTATTTTATGGATTGCACTACTATATTTGTTGAGGTAAGAATATTGAGTTTTAAAGTTTTGTAAATGTAAAACTATTATGTCAATGTACATGTAAATGCCGGCTGCTTATGCAGTAAGCTAGATTATGATAGCTAGTTACTTTATAGGCATGCCACTGATTAAACAAAGGAAACATTTTTTTAATGAACATGTTTAAAAATCCCAACAGTTTTTGTAATTATGAAAACTAAGACCTTAGGGCGGGCATAAACAAACTTTCTAAGCACAGCAAAAATTGATTAACTTTGCTCTTTTAAGACTGGACAATACCATTCCAAAAGCAAACTACAAAATGTAGGCGATTTATGAGCGAAAAGACATTCGGTAGCCCAAAGTGGCGTTAAAATGATCGCCCACGATTGGCGTACAGTTAGTTGACCGAGTCGATCTATTTGTGTTTTTTGTTGTGGTTGTTTCTTTTTTATGCAGCGCAAGTCTTCTCATCTTTAAAAACACATTAATGTTGATAAATGAGCATTTCTTTCCTTCTATTTTTTATTGTTTATCATTTGGGGGCTCTTAGTTTTGGCATGTACTAAAACCCGAAACAACGAAACGAAACCACTGAAACGAAACGAGCGAAACCACCAAAACGGCCGAAACAAAACTGCCGAAACAACCGAAACGGCCGAAACGAGCAAAACGAAACAAAATCACCGAAACAAGCAAAACCCATTACCATTATTGAGAGCTAACCGTAAACAGGCTAACCTGAGTGATATTCAGGCTAACCGGAGTGCCATTCAGGCTAACCGGAGTGTACCTTGCACTCAGGTTAGCCTAAGTAGCACTCCGGTTAGCCTGAATATCGCTCAGGTTAGCCTGAAAAACGCCCAGGTTAGCCTGTTTACGGTTAGCTCTCAATAAAAGTAATGGTTTTGCTTGTTTTGTTGATTTTTTTTCGTTTTGCTCGTTTCGGCCGTTTCGGTGGTTTCGTTTCGGCGGTTTCGTTCGTTTCGTTTCGGTGGTTTTGTTTCGTTGTTTCGGGTCTTCGGATGGGTCTTAGGTCTTTAAGGTCTTAGTGTTCGAGGGTCTTAGTTTTCGTAACACCCATTTTTCAGTCAGACATTTCTCTTAGATGGGCAGTTAAAACATGTGATGGTGTCAATTTTCGCAAGAGTTGACTGTTTCTCATAAATGTAATTATAAATTAAAAAAACTGAATACATGTAAATTATTAATACAAACACTAGAGAAAAAACTTTGGCAAAATTCAGTACTTCTCATCAGGCTTTGTTAATTCAGGGCATCTGATAGGGTGTGGAAAAAAAATAACAAATTATGCGGAAATTTTCAGGAACATTATGCGGAAGAAAGTGTTGATTATGCGGAAAACACGTTCGATTATGCGGAAAATTTTCGGCTTGCTTCGCTCGCCAAAAATCACATCTTTTCATACAGCCGAAATCGAGCTGCCCCCAAAGCCGACAGTCTGCTCGCAGGCTAATTTTAACAAAAAAAAATTATATTGGTATTTTGGGCTTTTCCAGTTACCGGTATTTTCATTTGTGTTTGGTATGTTAACAACCGTTATTTTGTTGGCTGAAGTTGATTTTCTTCTTATGCATAAACAATACAGTTCAAGGTGCTACGTGATCTACTACAACATTGCACGTTGAACAAAATAACAGTCCATTATTTACATAGAAAATTCCAGGATACTGGTTCACTCAATCCTTTTCTGATATTAGACTTTCAACAAAGTCCTTCGTCTTCATTATGGCACGTCGCTCACAAAGGCCACTTTGCGGCCTCAAGCTCGCTTCACTTAATTCGTTGCTCATCTAGCCCGTGAGGTCAACTTGTGGCAAGTGTACAGCGAAGTGGGGATCCTTCTTCTTGGTCTCTTTGATGACAAATTTATCCATACACTATAGGTAAACACAGAAGAAATTTCGATAGACCGAACGAGCGAAAGAAGCGAACGAGGACAACTGGTGTCCAGGCCCATCACGAAAAGACGCGTGGAACGCCTGGAGGTTAAAAATTGCTCACGATCAAAGTGCCGTGTTTTCGTCGCTATTTTAGGAGAAAAGCTGTGTCAAAATAATCAATTTCTTTGAAATTTATGTTTGTGAGGATGGTAAACAGCTAATATGAAACAAATTTCTCTGTTTTATGCGGAAAATGTTCTCAAGATGCGGAAGATGCGGAAGTCAGCGAATTATGCGGATCCGCACCACCGCATCCTGTCAGATGCCCTGTTAATTACACGTGCCATTTTTACACGTCCTTCTAAAGTAAAGCCTATCACCTCTTCAGATTGAAAAGACAGTGAGTTATGTTACAGGCATTTACCTGCAAAATCTCACGATGATGATGATCATAAATAATTATGGCAATGACGCTAATTAATGATGTTGTTATTGTTCCTGCTGCTGCTGATGATGATGATGATGATGATGATGATGATGGTAATGAGCTTCATTTATTAGTTGTTTTTGATGTTGTGACTGTTGTTTGCCATTCACAGGAAGTACAATCTCTTGGTCAACTGGACGCTGTTTCATGACACAGAGAGTCTTATAAATGCAGTAAGTCAAGAAATCATTGTCCCAATGTAGTTGGACTTCCTGCAAGTGACCATGACCATGTGAATTGGAAAAAAAGTGGTTGTGGCTACTGCCTCATTCCGATCCTAGATGTCTTTTTTTTGAAGGAGACAGTCATGATTACACGTACATTACATGTATAGGAGGTGGTCGTAACTTGTGAGAATGATCTCTCATAAGCAACTGCATGCCAAAACAATTATAGCCCTTTTGGCTGGTCACTTACCAGAGCTGTTATAAATATTAGTATCAAGACCTGTTTTAGTCTCAGGGTAACACTTTTTCTCTAGCCATAAATCATCTTGAATTAATTTATTAAAGTTCACTCTCAAGGAGCTAATTAGAGTATTGTACAGTGTTAACAATTTCAATAAATAAATTCATGTTGTTTTCAGCCAACGTAATATTTAGTGACAAGATAACAGAGCGTTTATTTTCAGTTGTGGGAATTACAATAATTATTAAGACTAATATTAACAGCTGTTACCAGAAGAAACAGTGAGTTTTGTTCCACCTCGACCCTCAATGTTCCCTGAGGTGAAACAAAACTCACTGTTTTCCTTGGGGCCAGTCATCAAGTGCTTATTGACTAAATATCAATTAGCAAAAATTCTTTAAAGGGGCAATTCTTAACACACCTTTTCAAATCCTTTAGGATCTTGGAAGCCCCAATCTCAATGGACCTGTGGACAGTTCTGCGGATGGTGATGAGATGGTGTGTTAGTTGTGTGGCTCTGTTTTGTTGCGAACTGTGCTCTTCGATCTGTAAATTGATGTTACCATTATCATTGTCATTATCATTATCATTATTATCATCATCATCATCATCATTAATTAATTAATATTATTTTTATTTTTCAGTAAATATATCAGCAAACTAGTTAGTGTTATTGCAGTTGCTTCCTGCTTATACAACAAATGAAATTATGTAGAAATAATAATAATAATAATAATAATAATAATAATAATATTAATGATGATGATAATAATAATAATAATAATAATAATAATAATAATAATAATAATATATTTAATAATAATTTTTTTTTAAAATGGTTACTACAACTAGTACTAATACTACTTTCATCATCATAACATTAATTAACATATTCCATACAAATTGGTTTATACAAGGTAAAAGAAAATAATAATAATAATAATAATAATAATGATAATAATAATTATAATAAAGATCTTAAGCTTCTTTTATTGTCATGAAGAATTGATTTAATCATTTTTTAAAACAGTTCCTATATATCGTAAACAATGTGTTTGACAAGCAAACTATTATCATGATTTAGTCTAATCTCCAGAGGTGAATATAAGAATGGAACCTTTTGATTGGTGGAAAAGCTCTAGTTTATGATGCTACATTCACCTTGCTAGGAGGTGCATATGTTGTAGTTCAATTTTAACTTTGGTACAAAATTTTTTCAAACCAGTTCAAGAAATTTTGAACTGGTTCAAAAATTTTAAACCAGCACAAAAATTTTGGACTAGTACAATTTTTTAACTGCTTCCTATAAAAGTGTGGTATTTGGTCAATCTATAGAGTTATGGCTATCACACAGCTGGGTTAATATTTGTGGTGATGCTTCTCTACTATGACTGAGGCTCCTTTTTTCATTGTCATTATTTAATTTTCACCAGTGCTGTACAAGCAGTCTCTCGCATTTGCCGAATTTTGAATGCTGAATGCCAAAGGCGGAAATATTACAGACTGCAGAATCACTTTGCTTGCGGTTAGTTTCACCCCAGTTTGCTTGTGGTTAGCTTCACCCCAGTTTGCTTGCGGTTAGCTTCACCCCACTTGGCTTGCGGTTAGCTTCACCCCACTTGGCTTGCGGTTAGCATTCACCCCAGTTTGCTTGCGGTTAGCTTTCACTCCGTTTTGCTTGCGGTTAGCTTTCACCCCAGTTTGCTTGCGGTTAGCTTTCACCCTAGTTTGCTTGCGGTTAGCTTCACCCCAGTTTGCTTGCGGTTAGCTTCACCCCACTTGGCTTGCGGTTAGGTTCACCCCACTTGGCTTGCGGTTAGCTTCACCCCACTTGGCTTGCGGTTAGCTTCACCCCACTTGGCTTGCGGTTAGCTTCACCCCACTTGGCTGGGGATGCTTATCAATGGAAGTGATGCACAGTTAGTCTAAATGAAGAATAATTTTATTTCTCTTTTTGCCATACCATTTGCAGTCTACAGAGATACAATATCATTCTGTGTAATTTCTAATTTTCAGCCAACAAACGGTAATATGATTACAACAATATATATAGTAATAAATAATAAAGTGAAAGTGTTTTCAAAATCTTGTCATGTTGTTCTTATTTTTTACATTTGTTCTAATATATCACAAAAATAAAAAATAAATGTCAAGAAAATCCACTGGCCTTTTTACAAGCTGCTGAGAAAGATATTTCACTTGAATAGTCAAGGTGCACATTAGTGGCTGTACAGGGAGTCAAACGCGAAGTAGAAATAAGTGTGTTTATTTTGCCAATTTATTCAGTGACTATTTGGACACAGCATGTATCTTCTACCGAAATTATTTTACCCAACAACATATTAGGGTGTAGTGGGTTTGTTTTATCAACTTTGTCAATTTTCACAGCTACCTGATATCTGATATTTTGAATTTGGGTTGTTTGTTTTGTTGTTTTCTTTTGGTCTGATTTATCATATCAGTGTTGTATTTTGTTTGGTTTTCTACTATTTTTTTGTCTTTTCCTTGGTGACTCCTCATCATTTTCAGTGGCTTCTTGGTCATTTTCTTCTTCTGACTGGTTTTGTGTGCTTTCTTCCGTGTTTGAAGTCATCATCTCTCGGTGAGGTTTGATTCCATACACAGCTTCGTAAGGTGAGAGCTTTATTGCTCAATGGTATGAAATGTTGCGGGTGTATGAGGCCTTTCTTGTGTACTGGCACCATTTTTGGATTTCCTTGTCTGCCATGCTGATGATAAGTGATTGCATGTCCTGCTTCCACGTCCTGTTGCTTCGTTCGGTGAGTCCCTGGGTTGTGGGTGTGCATGGTGCACCATGTGACAATGTTACGCCATTGTCCTTTCAAAATTTCTTCATTTTGTGGTTTTGAAACTCTCCGCCATTGTCAGTTATTATTTTTCTTGGAAATCCGTACGTGTAGCAGAAATTCGTGAGATTGGAAAGTACTTCATCGGCTGTTTTGTTATGGAGGGGCACAACTGTTATGTACTTCGTGTGCTGGTCGATTATGTTCATTGCCCATGTATGGGTTTTCGAGCAATCGCAAGGACAATTTCGGAAGTCCATCAAATCGATCTCGATTAATGATAGGAATTCAGGTGATTGAAGTGGCTTGGTTACTACCTTTACATGATTTGTAATGGTCTTCTGCTCTTCGTGAATTCGACACAAACCAACAAATAGGTTGACAACTCGTACGCTCACTTCAGCGTAACTTTCATTTATCCACTTGGATGTTATTTGTCTGCCTCTGTGCAATGTTCGTTCGTGAGCTAAAGTCAAAACATTGTATAGTTGACTTTTGGGGACCACAATTTTGTGATCACTGGTTTGGATTTTACCTTCACGATAGGTCCATTTCTTCCTGTTGAGTGTTGTTGCTTGCCACTTTGTAAGTTTTGCTTTGTTTGCATTTGAGTCGCTATTTTGTCCTTCAGCTTGAACCTTCAAAACTTCTTGGGCTTCATTATAAAAATTGTCCTCAATGAAGAGTGTTATTTGCGAATCCTTGCGCTTTTGTTTTTGTTTTAATGCATCCAAAGCTTCGTAAAACTCTTGTTTTGTGACACACGCCATGACTTCGTACACGTGTGGAAATTTGAAGTCTTATTTTGTATTTAGTGCACATGTGCGAATTGGTAATGAGTTTGGGGATCAAAGAGAGGGGTCTAGGGCCCAAATTGCAAAATAAAAAATATGTAAAACAAATATTCCCAAATTTGTAACAATTGCTTGTGTGGCGTAGTGGATATGATAGTGGACTACAAATCCAGAGGACGTGAGTTCAAATCTCGGTGAGTACAATTGTAAAAAGAAGGAAAAAATAATGTGGTAAATGTTGAGGGGAGAGATGTGTGAATTCTGGGGGTAGGTGGAGAGGTAGTATAGGGAAGAATTGGGGGATGGTAGTGAGGGGTTGAAGAAAGCGATGTGGTGAATAAATGAATCAAGTATTTTTTTTGTAGGAATAAATTTGTTAATTTATTCTTTTTAAAATTCCCCCCAAAAAGCCAAGCCCCTATTTTTCAACCACACCCCAAAAAAGAAAAGCCCTTTTTCAGACAGTTGATACAAAACTGATTGACAAAATTGAACCAGTTCAATATATATTGTACCAGTTCAATACATATTGAACCAGTTAAGTAATATTGTACCAGTTCAGAAACAATTTGTACCCGAGGTCAAAATTGAACTACAACACATACATGTATAGCATTTCAGGGCTTGGTGACTCAGCCACGCCACCTTTGCCATCCAGGCAAGTAAACATGGCAGCATTTGCTGAATGAAATTTTCATTCATTCTCAAGAAATCACTCCAAAATGAGTATTCAGCACAGTTGGAATTTTGAAATTAATTTTCTCCCAATGCTTTTGGACCGAAAATGTTTTCAAGAGATGATTCCCAAGGCATTAGAATTGATGGCAAACATGGTGGTTTTGTAGATCGCACGCAGCCATGAGAAACTCAATCCGATTGATTGACTTAAAATTATTCAGTTCTCTTCAGACCAGAGCTGCTTGACTCATTTCAAGAGGATTTACACAATTGTTCAGAAGTCGGCAACGACTAATCAATGGAAAGGTACTAGATATCCGTCTTTTTCTTAGTGTTTGTTTTGTTCCCTTTTATTGCCTAAGCTAAAGCGTAAATTCTGATTTACATGTACAAAGAGTAAATTCTGATTTACGATGAGTTAAACTTGTTTACACATTTGCAAGCAAGCACTTGTGTTTTTGTTGTTTCCGCTTTTTATTTCTTCATTTTGTAGTTCTTGATATTCACCTCTGAAAATTAGAATGAAACAAAAAAAATTATTTACCTCAGGCTCAGTGAATCTCGGTGAATATTTATCGAGATTCACTTAACTTCGCCTTTGGCGAATAATTGTTAAATATTTCTAATAGATACCATATCAACTAATCTATTATTGATATATTAATAATCAATTTGGTGCAATTGACTCTCACTGCAGCCTTTTAATTTGGCTCTTTTTTGCAGCCAGATAGGCAAACGAAACAAAGGCTTAAGTCACTGGATACATTTCGTGGGTGAGTTTTTAAAAGTTCAGATACATTTCTGTTTTTATTTTCATTGTTGAATGTTGTTTAACTTTGTATTTATTCACATGTTTGTGTGCAGTGTTATTGGGCAAAGCACATTATTCATATCACAGTAGCATATGAATGTACATGTACATGTACACATCCACAAGCCCGCAAGCTTCACAGTAAGGGTGCAGCTGACAAAGTGACCTCTTTTTTATGTTTGTTCATGTAGCAGATAGTGAGAAATTAATTTGCCCTTTCCTTGTAGTAACACTTGGAGATTTTCATTTGTTTAAATGCCATGTGATATTTTGTAGGATTGCTTTGACAATAATGATCTTTGTAAACTATGGAGGAGGTGGTTATTATTTTTTCAAGCATGCCAGGTGGAATGGTGAGTTTCTTTCAAAATTATTTCTAATTGACTGGTATATATAGAAGATAACACATTGTTGTGAGTTATAAACTTACTAATAACAATTAGGTTTGTCACGATTTGCCGAAGATTTCGGCAATCCGACCATTTTCTGAAGATTTCCGAGGATTTTCAAAATGTTTTTCGGTGGTCATACGAATGTTTCTAAACATTTTCTGAACTTTTGCGAAAATTTCCGAAGATTGCCGAGGAAGATCCAAAGATGTTTCAACTTTGGCTCATTCAGCATTGAAACATTGCAAACTGGTCAGCAAACATTACAAAATCGATATCTTCACATGTGAAATACATGTATGTGTCTGATATCTTTCACATGATTGTGAAGGTATGATTTTTTGATCGAGAGAAATCCTGGTAATTCACTCTAGTTTATATAATAAATACTGATGTAATGTCTACAATATGAAAGGATTTCCACATGAACTGCGGATGCATGTATACTGATGAAAGTGATAAATGATCGCAATGAATTTCCAAAATGTTGAAGCCCTGATTCCAATTTTTTTAGGCTTCTTTATTCCAATTGCTTAAATTGGAAATTCACTGCCATAATCATTTATGACTTTCATAATAAATACTAATCAATGAGTTCGAACCACATAAACTGTATGTGAAAAGATTCATTCTATGCAACAACGACAACAAGAACAGCTCATTTATACTCTGTGGTGTAAAATAAATTAGCACAGATGCAAGGTTTTCATAGCTAAATAATGAACCAAGTTACATAATTTATTTTTTTTCAAAGTCATTCAAAAACAAACAATATATATAAAAAAATACCGGTAATTGTTATTTATTGGCCCATGAATAAATTTTTGCTGGTAGTTATGTTATCTCTAATCTGGAAAAGTATTTTATATTGAACTCAAGTTTGAATGAGAATGGGAGCTTATGTTGTGAGGACATTATCAAGTACATGTAGCTATTTTTATTGAATATTTATATATTTGTTTTTACATGTTTTTGTATGTTCATGTATGTTTTGTTTTATTGTGAAAGGACTTACAGTGGCAGATCTTGTGTTTCCATGGTATGTTGTAGAAACAGGTAGTGCATGTACAATTAGTGCATCTGTGCAAAATAGAGATTTGCACCTAACCAACAAAAACCTGAATCATTTGCCAGATTCCTCAGGGTGATATCATTCTCTAATAAATGGCACGCGATGCATGCAGAAGCGATGACGTTTCACAAGGGGTCTTTGATAATTTTCAGAACATTTGTCAAAAAATTAGGGTACATAAAAGTAACTGACAACTTCTGTGCTGAATGATTGTTCAACAAAAATTGCGTTATCTTGGCGTGACATACGATATACGATGCAGCAAGGTCAACAGGTCAAACGCTGTCTAAAATTGTTTACACCTTTTGTTTTAAAGAATGGAGAGATTTCTGTTTACTAAATCTTATAGAACGCATCAAATATAATTTGTTTCTTTCGTTTATGCTTTAAATTAGTCCTTTCTAACGGCCCAGGAGTATTTTGCTTTGAGTTCTATGCGACGATTTCTTGTTGAGTTGACTTGATTTCTTTTCCCAGTATTCGGTTCTTCGGTTCTACAGATCGGTTGATCACAACAGGCAACAGACAATAGACAACAACAGATCCTGTCCACTCGCACGGCGAGATTAATCGATCACGCCATCGTCATCGCTTTAATAAAAAAAGGTTTAAGATGGCTCACCTTTTCAACAGATGTTTCAAAACTGCTAATAATCGGTTGCTTCGTCTGCAGTCACGACAGACATCACTTCTTAACTTTATGCCAAATTTATTCGATAACTGATAAAGTGCAACACTCACTGCAGACTCGAAATCTCAATTTAACAGCTACAAATGAAATAAGGTTTGCCGATCGGTGATGATACAAGCTGCAAAAAAATATCTTCCTTTGCCAAAAAACAAGATGGCGGATCTCAAAAAGAATACAAACAATGCACCTAGTTCCCATTGCTCTTCGGTTCAATTCAGGGAGTAATCGTAACACCGTAACACCAAAAATTCCATAAATTCCATCGCTTTTCCGCTCTATAGCATTAACCGATGACGTCATAAAATGACGTCATCGCTTAAAAATGAACTTCTTAAAGGTTAAGGAACAGGAGGGAGAGGGGTAAATGTTCAGGGTAAATGTACTTACATTTATCTTCAGTGAAGGACAGAAGAACATAAAAGTGATTCTTCGACGATTAACAGTGTAGACAGACTTGCATTTTTTTAATCAAACGTCTCCACATGAAGAACTTTACATTCTATGCTTTAGATTGCTTCTCCTTGTTGCCAATTTTCACAGTTACATAAGGACTCATATCAAAAATGTACATATTGATAACATTGGTAAGTGAAACAAAATATTGTTTCATGTGCAAGAATACGTTTACAAAGTTAATCCCAAATATGCAGAAATTAAATGTGACACAAAATTGAGGGTAGGGTGGAAAGGAGACATATTAAAGACAAGGGGCTTAGGAGGGGCTAAATGTACTAGATGATTGTAGCATACAAAAATGATTGTAAAAGTTTTCATGGTTTTATATTGTTTTTTTTCAACAGGTTTATGTGGATCATGGGCGTTTCCGTGGTCATGTCATTTCGATCACTAAGACAACGCCAAGTGAGGCCAATGACAATTTTCGTCAAGATAATACGCCGTACCATCATTCTGTTTGGATTAGGGCTCTTTGTAAGCAATTGTAAGTCAACCTAAAAATATGGTATTAATAGAAATTTAGTCTTGTCATAGACACTTTTGAAATTGTTGCCAAATTAGTCTGGTTACAGATCTTTTGTATCACTGGACGCAGGAGCAAAATAACACCTACTGGTGTTTAACAGATTGAATAAGCCGGCATGAGTATAGGGGGGGGGGGGGGGGGTGGGGGGGGAAGTGTGGTGGTGGTGGAGTGGGGATAAAGGAAGAGAGACTAAAAAATTTTCCTCTCTCTTTTGTGCTCTCTTGCATACTAACACTGAGAAACAAAAATAGATTAACTTTGTAACCTTAACCAATTGATGAAAAAATAGCACAAAATTAATAGTCAGTCTGTATTTGCTGCATAAGATTGTATTTTTCACTCTTGTGAGGAAAGTCATTTCTAAACAACATTGATTGTGTTACTTTCGAAATAATTTATAATTCTATAGCATGTTGATGAAAATTAATACGGAAATACGTGAAGCAATAAAACATGTTTGTTTACCTCTCTTATTACTGTATTATGTAAAGGTGCAGACCTAGCACACTACAGAATACCAGGAGTTCTGCAGAGATTTGCTGCGTGTTACTTCATTATTGCAATGCTCCAACTAGTCATTAACCCTGGGATGGACTCGGTCCTGGTAAACGCATTCAACATTGTTCCTTTTTGTTTGTTTGTAATAGATATTTTAATGGATATTTAAAATTTAAAATCCAGCCTAAAACAGTAGACATCACTACGAGGCTCCGGGGAATAAATCCCACAAACTCAATAGTTTATTCCCCGGAGCCTCGAACTGAGGTCTATTGTTTTAGGCTCAATTTTAATATCGAAATTGGGATATTGTGTTTGTTTTTTAGTTTGCCATTGGATTCGTCTGCTGCGTGTATTTCGTCGTGTCTGTCTACAGTACCTGCACTGTACAGTAAACCTCTCTGTCTGTCTGTCTGTCTGTCTGTCTGTCTGTCTGTCTGTTCGTTCGTTCGTCTAACTGTGAATCTGTCGGCCACAGTAGTTTACCTGGCAAGCTCCCTTCTTGCTGAGTATTTCGCTTAAGATGAGCATGACCTCTTCTGAACTTCAAGCTACAGTTAATTCCAGCCTAACGGGCGCCCTTGTGAATGCGAATCACTGAAAGTAACTCCACGAAAATTGTGGTCCCGGAGGTGTCCGTTATAGTGAGAGTTGACTGGAGCTTGTAAGTATGCTTATTTAGGCTGGTTTCCACTACCGATGGAGTCGGAGTAGTGAAAATCAAAAATAGGAGTCGTTATCCGAGCCATAAGCGCGACAGACTCGGAGTAGAAAGGATCAGAACGTTTTCATTTTCTTCCGATTCCGCTTACGACTGTCGGAGTCGCAAGCAGAAGTGGAAGGGAAAAGCAATGCACTTTTCTAGTTCTCACGCCTACCAAGGACTTCCTTTCTGCCAAAGACTTCAACAATCTAGTTTTCAATTGATCATTAGCGGCAGAGATCATATTAAGCGGAGTCAGAACTCTGCTTACAACTCCGTCGGTTTGCTTTTCACTAGATCGTAACACTCTGCGCTAGTGATTACAGTTGTACGACTCCGATTCCGTCACTCCAGGCTTTAAGATCTGTTTATACAGCGCACGATACGAGCGCGAACAGGACCACTGGGACTGGGAACCACCGTTCATACACAACGTGGTGATTCGGGCTGTGACAATCGCTACAAAGTCAAATTTTTGACGCGTACCGCGTGTCACGTTGGTTGAGTCAAAGGAAAATAAAAGAACTGATTGTTTCACAAGAAATTCGTGCGTCCATCGCCTAAAAATTCGCACTAGGAGGCATATCTGCGACTTTCCGCATGAACCAATTTTCAGCCGCGTTCATGGTAGCCTTTGGTATTAAAGGATTTGTACAAATTGCTTATACGCAATCCAATGCGAACGCCGCGTTCACGTTCGTGGTCGGGTGCGCGTTCGTGAGTGTTTTCAGTATAAACAGGCTTTTAAGGTTGTGTACTTAAATTGTTTTGTCGTTGCCATCGTTGTCATTTTTGATGTTTTTTTTTTTCATCTGACACTAAAATACCAAACGTGCAAGTCTCACAAGTAAAAAGAACATTAATTTTAATATTTTGTCGTGATTTTAAATTTGGTTTTTAGCCAGTCAAAAATGTTTTACTTTAAAAATGTATAATTCACAGTAATATACTTTTGAACTCTCTAGCCAGTGGCAGCGTGGTGGAATACTATTAGAGACATTGTAGTACTTTGGGGACAGTGGCTTGTGATGCTGGGTGTGTTGGCCATCTATGTTATCGTAACATTTGCTCTCAAAATGCCTGGCTGTCCACGGTATGTTGAGTCTCTTTTTCATTTGTTTTAAAGTGTTTGTTTCGTTTTTTTTTTTTTTTCACTTCAATATTAAAAGGAAGTACATTAATTTAGTTATTGCAACTGAATGCCAGCATTCTTAGTTCGTAGCTGCCTTTTTTTCCCAGGGGGATTGAGAGAACACCTTTCAGCGGATTCAGGATTAGCGTTTAACGATCTCAGTTGTTGCATTCGTTGTCACGGTTGATTGATTGCGTTGCGAGGCAAAATGACAGACGTTGCTAGGCGGGAATGACAACATTCTGGGAAAAAGCAAATAATAATAATAATAATAATAATAATAATAATAATAATAATAATAATAATAATAATAATAATAATGGTCTTTATTGAGTCAAAAGATAAAAATACATATCTTATGTTACAGGCAATAAAAATTAAAAACGATTTGCAATATTAAAAAGTTCTAGAAGCATATAAAATGTACTACTTAATAAGTTAAAAGTCTCTGACCTTGTTATTCTAAAGCTAAGTTATATCTAAAAATTAAACGATTAACAAATGTACTTTTAAAACGCTCACTTTTGATGCTTGGTCGGACACTTGACCTCGTCCGTAAATTATAGCAGCAGGCCTTTACACGCGGAATAAAAGGCAACAGGGGGTGATTGGCGTCCTGAGACACCCTTTTAAAGATGCTGTGATCCTGCTTCTGTAAAATTGATCGTATGTTATACTTCCTTGTAATAAAATTCCTTTTCCAGCAACGATGTAAGAAACATTGTACTGGAGTGAGGTCGGACTCTGATGCTCCATAGACTGAAAGGGCATACGTGAAATTGGGAAGTACTAAGGTATCGAAAAGAAAGTCTATTTCTGCCTGCTTGTAGCCCTCTTTGCGTAGAGACCTAAGGACATACACCTGTAGAGGCATTTATTTGCCTTAACGAGCTTATTCTTAACATGTGTGTTGAACTTACAATCACTCTGAAAAGTGACACCTAGAATGCTAACATAGGTACAACTAGGAATTCCAAAAATAGGAGGGTACAATTCATGGTTGCCCTTCTGAAGGACTGTAACCTCCTTACATTTGCTCGGGTTACATAACATACGATTTCTTTCTGTCCAGTCTAAGAACTGTGTAACCAATGCCTCAGACATGTCTCTGTCTTTCCAAACAGGAGCAATGATATTTGAGTCGTCAGCATACTTGAATAACACTGGCAGGGTGTCTAAGTAGATCTCTAGATCGTTTATGAAAATATTAAATAGATAAGGTCCGCTTACGCTACCTTGAGTAGTGCCTTGATTCACGCATTTCCAGTCACATGAAATATTGTTATAACAAATTCTTTGTTTTCTACCTTTCAAAAAACTTAGGTATAGATTAATTATATATGGATTTAATTGGAGACTTTTCAACTTTCTTGCGAGCAATTCATGTTTAACGGAATCAAAAGCTTTACTAAAATCCATTGTAAAGAGACGCACTGCCCTACAGTCTGGGTTGTCTAGAAATTCGTTAATCCTGTGCTGCAGGGCCAAAAGAGCGCCAGTACAATTGCCACCCTCTCTGTATGCATACTGTGTTGAACAGAGGTGATCCTCTATGACGCCCTGAGCATGGCTGCGGTAGATAATCTTCTCGAAAGCCCTAGCAATCACAGGGGTAATATTAATTCCACGGTAGTCCCCCTTTGCTTTCGGAATGTCCACTTGCGCTTTTTTCCAGACAGAACGTTGTCATTCCCGCATAGCAACGTCTGTCATTTTGCCTCGCAACGTAATGAATCAACCGTGAACGAACGCAACAACTGAGATCGTTAAACGCTTAACCTGAATCCGCTTTATTTGCTATTTCCTTTAGGGGATACATCGGTCCTGGAGGTATTGGTATTGCTGATCCTGACTCGTATAACTGCACTGGAGGGACTGCGGGCTACATTGATAGACATTTCTTTGGATCGCATCACATTTATCAGCATCCCACCTGCATGGTATGTAAAAGGTTTCTATTACCTGAAGTAATGACTTACTAAAACATAATTATAACAATTTAATAACTTTTTAGGGTCAACACAATAACTGATAAACCAGACGTTTGCTTTGCAGTCCTTGAATAAACAAACAAATAAAAACACAAATATTCTTAAAAAAAAAAACAAACATAAACGCGTTAAGAATTTCCACCGATGGGAGGCTGACCAGTTGGCTATTTACAATTCAAAGTTCCGGGACCTCCGGATTACAAGTCCAGCGCCCTGACCACTAGGCCACACCCCCTCCAAATACATTATAATACATTACAATCTAATACGTTATAAGAATTGGTGTAACTACTTTTAGGTGAGCTGCAATACTACTTATCGCGTTATCCTACGCAAACCCGCTGCGTTAATCGCTGGCCTGATTAATTGTTTTTCCTTGCAGAAAACTTACAGAACACAGGTTCCTTACGATCCAGAAGGTGCCTTGGGAACCCTCACGTCTGCCTTCTTGGTGTTCCTAGGAGTTCAGGTTTGGTTTATTGTTCTCGAACGAACTCAAGCTGTCACCCAATTCCAGTGTATTGAGAAACATATCAACTGTAGATTTGCGTTAAACCTTTCTATCAGCAACGTCGTTCTTACATGTACTCAATCAATTGATCAAAATTACATTGTACGTGCCCTTGAAATTTAAACGTCTGTGGTGCTATTCGCGACCATTTCGTCTTTTATAGACGAAACAAGTGCAGATGCTCTTAGTAAGGAGAATGGCATGTCTGAAAATTTCGTGAGCCGGCACACGGTACCTGTGAAGCAACATACCTTATGGCGTCACATGTACGGTGATGCAATAACTTTTCGGAAGCCTACTAGTTTCATAGTTCCGCGGTACTCTGTTATATCATGTGAAAGTATTAGAATCGCCTTTGAAAACTTGGAAGAAAAGTAAGATCGGCAAAAAAATGTAATTGTTCACTGGACGTTTCATGTGTATTGTGTTTTACAGCCCATAAGAAAAAGTTTCACTCTCACAAGTCTCTCTCTACGCATTCTATGACACTCATGAGATCGTAGAGTGTTTGTTTGCTTGTTTTTGTTGTTGTCGTTGTTGTTTTATCACTTATAACATTGTTAGCAGTTATGTGAAGGTTTGTCTAGGAAGGTCTCCTGAAACATAACTTGTATATTGTTTTTTTATACACAGGCTGGACACACCTTGTTTACATTTCCTAATCACATATCTAGAATCAAGCGATGGATAATTTGGTCCTTAATACTTGTAAGTATTGACAAGAAAGGTTATTTATTATTTCGTTGTTTTCGTAAATGAAGGTCTTTTGTTCGATGAACGAGCTACCCTCAGCGCTTTCATTAAAATTAAAAATAAAGGTTCCCACCATTAAGAACAATAGGTAAAGATAAGGTTAAGTCTGCGTTCGAGGCTAGTGTCCCAACAGGCCGGAGCTTATCCCGGATTCTGCTCCCCCCTCCCCCTACCTGGATGGGATGCTAGTCCATTGCAAGGTTTCCCCCTCCCCTCCCCTTCCCCAGCGGTAAACAGCTGGTACCATTTATACGCCTGGGTGTAGAGAAGCACTGTGAGAGTAAAGTGCCTTGTCCGAGAACACAACGCAGTGACCGCGGCCAGCTACAGTACAGTAGGCTATAACAATTGTGTCGACTTTTTCTATTTGTCCAGCCAACTGCGAAACTGACGCGATCTCGGGTCAATCAGCAGTGCCACCTCGTAAATCATGAGAATAACTTTTATAATTTGTAACATCTTATCACTCGACGCACTAGAGCACGTTGGTGTTTTTCACACGTATACAGAAAATATCCATGTTCAATATTGTGTAAATCATAAAATTCTCGAGCTCGACAGACGCAGGCTGTAATGTAATTGTAATTTTTTTAGACCAAACTACTTAATTTATTCATGCAGGGTGGAATAACTATCGGACTCACTGGCAAAGAGAATGAAGGCATTATTCCACTGAACAAGAACTTATGGTAAGTGATGCGGCCACTGTACAAAAAAAAAGGTTGCATACGATCAGAAAATTAAAATTTTTTGTGTCACTTGCCTGACGACAAAGAGTTCAAATTTAAAAGGCAAAAAAACGCAAACTAACAAAACAAAGATGTCAACAAAAACAGAGAATGACAAAGTGGTATATTTGCTGTTGCCGCGATGTACTTTCCGATTTTTGGACGCTACTAAAGTCGGATTTACAATGCTGTTAGTTTAACAGTCGTTTACTGAGTCATACCTTTACCTTTGCTTGGGTTGATCCAGCTAAACTAGAAAACCAAAATGCAAGTCGAGCTCCAGATTAAATTTCAAATGTTCTGGAGATATTTCTAGAGTTATATGTTTAACATTTAAAAGATGTGTTTACGGTAATTTCCCTATTAATGGTTTATTTTAATCATGTAAACTTTAGGTCTGTGTCGTTTATCTTTGCTACTGGTGGCATGGCGTTTCTGCTGCTCTCGTTTTGTTACCTGGTTATAGATGTCTTGGGATGGTGGAATGGAGCGCCATTTTGTTATCCAGGTTAGAAGTGTACTAACGGGTTAGAGAGAAAAAAAGTCGGCGCTTAAATGAAAGGGTTTTAAGTTTATTGTTATTTTGTTCCCTTATCGCCAGTGGCTCATATCTCCGTTCCGGGTCCCCAGATTGTTGCAGTCTTTCGCCCGTTCGCTCCGCAGTCTAAGAGCCTAAAAAGAATAAAGATATCACAGCCTGCATTCCTGCGTTCCGATGTTTTTAAAGACACGTTCTTGCTGTTTATATCGGTTTTTTTTTACGAAAGTCGTTTGAATTCGTGTAGTTGCTCTGGTAAATGTTATTTTGCTGTTGTTTACACTGTATTGAAGACATTCCAATTAACGGACACCTTGCGCACACAACGGACATACCGTAAAATTCCGGTTATAAGCCCTGGGCTTATACAACTTCATAAGGGGTTTTGGATGGGCTTATAAGAGGAGGGCTTATATCTGGGGGAGCTTATAAGCGGAATAAAACAAAAAACGTTTCGAAACGAGCCATGGCAGTGTTGATCGAAATACGTTTTTAAGTTTAAAAGTCATAATAAAGCAACATTTAGCCCTGTTCAGTACTGTCATCCAGCAGAGGGGGCTTATATCTGGGGGGGGGGGGGGGGTGGAGGGGGCTTATAACCGGATATATTTTTTTGTTTCCAGGTAGATGGGCCTATAACCGGGGGAGCTTATAAGTGGGGGGGGGGGGGGCTTATAACCGGAATTTTACGGTATTCGATCCGTCCCAGCTTGGGTAACCTCCCCTCCCCCCCCCCCCCCCCCCCCTTATGAAACACAACTTCTTGTTTTAACATTTTTTTTTTAATTCTTTCTTTATTTTAGGAATGAACTCTATTTTAGTCTACGTTGGAAGTGAAATATTAGGGAAGTATTTTCCATTCAGCTGGACAGTTAGCGGTTACCCGCAACATGCAGATCTACTGGCAATGAACTTGGTTGGAACTTCTGTTTGGCTTATTATATCGTACTACCTTTATTGTATCAAGTTCTTTGTGAAAATATAGATATTGAAGTTATAAGAGAATTTTAGAAAGCCTTAACTGCTCAAAGTCATCACAGGGCTAGTTTAGTGGTAAAAAGGGCGGCAATTAACCAATCAGTTCTCGTAACAAAATCACGTGACCACTGGCAAGCGCGGGAAACATGTAGCGGGTGGCAGGCGCGGGAATATTTAGATTGATCAAAAATAGGATACCTGTGCAGCGTAGGTGCTAAATGTATAAATGAAAAAATAGGTAATACTACGCTGTAGTCAAAATACTTTTCCCGACGTTTCGGCAATGCTGCCTTCTTCAGGAGGACAAAACTATTTCACCCAAATATTTAGGTTTTGCATTTGATTTGTTGGCGAAACACTGCAGTGTCCCTGACTGGTTGAAATATATTTCGCTGGTTTTCACCGAATATAAATTTCAGGACACCCAAAATCGCACGTCAGTTTGGGAAACACTGCCTCGAAGAAAATGAGAATTGAAATTGAAAGTACTACATATAGAGAATGTTTAATACATTTGTACTCGTTTCATTGTAGCATTCTAAAGGTCGCGCAGGACCCATTTATTTAAAGAGCATGCACGAACTTCGACGACTGAAGCCGACGGCAAACGAAATATTCGTGTGAATATATTTCTAAACGTTCTTTGCATCGGCAATAGCCCTTATGCATGTTTACGTCAAACTGGCTAGTTTCACCACCAAGCTTCGCTTTCGAAGTGCAAACTTGTAAATCTTTTTAAGAACGAACTCCCAAAGCACCAAAGATGAAAAGAATACCCACATGAAAACTGTATGAATGTGGCAGAGGGTGAAGAATAATTTGCGTAAACGAGGCTTGGTGGTGAATTTTGAGCATAAGACGTCATCATGGACAAGGCCTATTGCATGTTATAGAGCGTTTTATAGAGCGGCCCGGAGGAATGCGTATACCAATATGGCCGCCGTTTCTTTGTTTGGAACACAATCGGCTTTGACAGCTTTGTTTCCCGTGCGCTGCAACAGAGCGAATTATCATAATTTAGTCCACAGCTGTGTTGTTTAGTGACTCGGAAGGTCATCGGAAGCGGCAAAACCTGCAATTTTGTGTCCAAGTTTTCTTCGCCGATAAAGAATTTCATGAGTTGATTCGCAAAGAACATAAACTTGCAGTACTCTATTGTGCCCTGGTCAAAGCGTATTTATTTAATCCCTTTTCAAAAATAATAGAGCACGTTTCAAAGTTTAGATTTTTTCATTTTTGCTCTCTTAGAAGCCAATTACTCCTAGCAAGTTTTGAATTTGAGAATTTCGTTCTGACCAGGGCACAAAAGAGGTTATGATTTACCACTTGGTTATATAGTCGTTTAATTCGGTGCGGTATTTTTAGCTGAAAACTTGGACACAAAATCGCATTATCTCCAGATTAACATTTATTAAAAGGGTCATAGACAATCCTAATAAAATTTCATCATTCCTTAATATCCTTGAAAAGTTTGAGAAGAATCGATGTTCAAAATTCGGAGAATTAAACCTTTACAATCTAACACTCAGTCAAAAAAATTGGTCCTGCGCGACCTTACGTTTAGGCCACCTCGTGGTTTCTTTGTTTGTATTTTTTTGTTGTTGTGATGGGGAAAGTATCATAGTATGTAGAAAATACATCATTATATCTTTTGCGCCATTTAGTGTTGCGTATCGCCATTTTTTTTTTGTTTTTGTTTTTAAGATTGAATCGGCACTGTCCAAAGTTTATCTGTATCACATTGATAGAACAGTTAACTGATTTTTATAAGGACAATTTTAACTGTTTTTGTTTAGCATTTTGTACTTGTTTATTTTTAGAATTAACAGTATATAAAAAGATTAAGATATTCATAGATTAATAAAACGCTTTTCAAATACAGATGTGTGATTTATTAGTTAAAAAATGTTGAGCAATGTGAGAGGCTATTTCCTTTCCTTTCTGTTTGTCTGTTGTTTCGTTTCTTGGATAGATAGCTTTTTTCTCTTTTTTTTTTGTTACTTTTGCTGTTGTTGTTACGCGCATTGATCTGCTACAGAACTAAATTAGAGAACTAGATTAAGAAAAAACACTTGCCTTGTGTTGCACAAAACAATGCCTTGATTCAATTCCAAGAAGGAGTTGCTGTCGTTTATATTGTTTGAATACATGGCACCGGGATTTTACTGAGAAAAAACGGATGACCACCCTCGCATTCATATTTAACACATTTGAGCTCAGATGATGGGCGCGATCCATTCAACCAAAAATTTCGGTTTGAGTTTCCGAAATTTTCCCGTGCCGAAAGGAACGGTATTTTCCACTTGACTGAACCGGCCACGTCAAAATGGCGGGTTTGCCGTTCGAGTTGTTTGTTACTCGAGTACGATTTCAAGTAAACAGACATTTTTTAATCCCTCGAAGCAACAAGGAGATGATAATTACCTGTTAACTTGTTCCTGAGAAGAGGTAAATTTACCCGTTGTTACATCTATGACTATTTTGAACTCAATCTTTCGAGATATCTGTCTGTACGCCCGCTGTACGATTTATTTTCATTTACGATACGATTACGTGACATTGCACTTGACAAGATCAAGAAACTTCTCTTCCAAGAACTGTACGAAACCTGTCGTCGCGTCGCTGACATTGAAATGTGTCATGAGAATTATTCTATGTCGCGTAAAACGAAGAAACATACGTATGGCTGGTGAAAACACCTGCCGCTGGCATCTTTTAGGTCTTGAACAGGACGAAACGGAGTGATAATGCCCAATGGAACAGGAAATTCCCGGAATTTCCAAATTTCCGGAAAAAAGGGCAACCTCTGGAGGTAGTCCAAAATTTTCGAAATGAGTTTCCAGAAACGTTCTGTTCCATTCGATTTTGTACCGGAATTTCCGGAAATTTTGGTCCAATGGATCGCGCCCGATATTATACCTGAGAGCAACTATACGACTTACGCGTTTTTCTTAATATTCACGACAGCATACACTGAATATTAAGAAAACGCATCAGTCAGACAAAGTATTACATAAAATGTGCCATAAGCTAATGCTAATAAGTTTTATATGTCATCTGGCTTTTGATTTATTTGTTTTGCCAGGCTTTACGATATATGGGGAAAGTCCCTTGCTTTGTTTTCGTTTTTGTTTCAATATAGGGAGCTTAAGCAAACTACGACGGCAACGGCAACGAGAACGTCACCAAACAAAAGGCTTAATGAGCATAACAATAGTTCTACACGTGCGTTTGAAGTCTAATGGTACATTTCCTAGCCGTTCTCTGCAAAACAACAACGTGAAATGACCCAATTCTGCGTATTCTGGACAACGTGAACCACGACGGCAAATTTTTAATTTTTCTATTTGGAGTTGAACGCTCTCTTTACACATTTAGCTTGATCCAGTTCTTAAACCGACAGACACGCTGAATACATCTGAATAATCGCGAGATTCTAGAGTAAAAAATAAATTCATTTTTCATCAGGCGTTGTCCTCGTTGTCGCCGTCGTGATTGCTTAAGCTCCCTAATGTTTAAACGAGACCCGCTAACAAAGGGGCAAAACCCCAGTCTACATATGGAATATGCATATCGAAATTTCCAGTATAGAGTGTAATATAGAGTAACAATTCACGCAAGGAATGGTACATGAAGGAAGGTACATTAGCGAACTCGTTCGAAAAACAAATCATATATACATGACCGTGAAACGCGATACCACAGACAGAGGACACCGCAGGGGATACGAAACTGAAAGCTCATTGTAATCACTCGGGACTTACAGGCATGTCGGGATATGTTATGTCTGCGCTTGAGTTCGAAAGTCGTACAGTTGTAAAAGCGAGCTCCGGCAATAGTCAATGGCCAAAGAAGAAAGCAAGGAAGAACGTGCTTTGCTCTTTGCTTTACTTCTTCGACAATCGCACAAAAGGTAAGTGAGCTCCTTCATGCAATAAGTGGAGACTTTTGTACTTGATGAGAAACTTATGATGATATCAAACAGTGCGTATGAAACCTGCGCGAATAGTAAATACAGATTTACTTGCTCGCCTGCTCCAAACATATTCTCGGAATTCCACTTCCACACAACGTAATATTCTGCAACCACAACACCGGTTTGGTGATGACAAGAAAATTGCGGTGCGAAGCTCAACTCGTACTGAAGTCTTTGCGTATTGATTTCCAAGAATTAGTAAGTATTGCATCGCATGCTGAACATTAATTCAACAATTAAAATTTTTCGACAGTTTTTCAACGATCGAGCTTTAATTTTAAAACCGTTCTGATGCTTTCTTTTAAGTTATTAAATCGTATTCATAAAAGCGCCAGTCTTTTTTATTTACTGACCAAAAATTGATGAACTTTGCCAAAATTTTCAAGGCAGGCTTTTGGTAATTTTATAGATGTTTGTTTTGTTATGTCAGACGTCATGGCGTCGAGCGATTTTTCAAGAACCTAATTTCATCAAAATTATACAAAGAAACCTAATTAAAAGTTATGACTTGACATGTTTTTTTTTTTAATATGTTTTGTATCAGTACTTTCACATATCATAAACATCTTGATTTTAACATACCATGCATTTTTAAAATTATATTTTAATTTGTAGATATTAGTCTTGGGTCTAAAATGTTAGCGGCTCTGTCCTTATCGGAGGGTGCTGGGAGGGGGGGGGGGGGAGGGGACGAAATGCTGCCAATCAACCTGTTGCTAAGAATTGCATCATCACTATATCATTTTGCGCACTTACTAGATGCAGAAACACCAAAGACGAAAAATAATTGTATTGCAATTCTTAAGTGTGCAGTCTGCAAATATCGACCAAACAGCGGCACAAATCGAAAAACCGATTTCGAATTCGCTCATATTTAATTTGCACATAGATAGGTCCTAGTGAGAAGCAACTGGGCTGCAGTTACTTTTCGCGAATGCAGCTTCCTTTTAAAGAAATATGCAAAAATCGATTTCGACCAAGTCAGGCTCAGAGTCTGCTTCCGGTTAGACTGATTTTTTTTCACAATTCGATCCCTTCGCGCGTTATACCATAACTTTTTATGAATCTTTCAGGAATATTTCTATTCCATTTTAGCCTCCCTTGTATCACTGAGTGAAAAATGAAATAAATCTTGGTTTGTTTAGGTGAAATCGGAACGTCTACAGAGTTCTCCAGTTCAATGGCCCCATCGTCTTTGGTCAATCTGAACGAGAGCACTGATCTCAATTATTATCGAACGTTCCAAAGCCCGTCTATGAATCCACAGGGTTGCTCGTTTAGAGAAAGTCTGTTTATATTTGCATACATTTGATAAAAAGGTCTGCTGTGTTTGATGACATCATCCAACAAGACAGACGTTTTGACATCACATTTTATTTATTTATTTATTTATTTATTTATTTATTTATTTATTTATTTATTTATTTATTTATTTATTTATTATTTATTTATTTATTTATTTATTTATTTATTTATTTATTTATTTATTTTACATTCATGCTCTCACATATTTTGAAACGTGTTCTGTATTATTTCCGTGTTCTTACAATTTTCCAAAATGCATTTATTAAGCATTAACCAGGATTATATTGTTTTATATGCTGTAATAAAGAAACTTCGTTCTCTCACACCAGGCTCCTGAATTAGTTACGCCGTTATGGAGTATTCTGACGAGCACTTGAACTTCTTCCGAATATGCGATATTACCGCCAACATCATCACCGCGGGGCTTCGGACAGTCTTCAAACAAGAGTGGGACAAGAAATACAAGGTTTCCTTGGGAGAATGGCAAGGCACTTTAAAGAACGGACATGACTTTGAAAGTCACGAACCACCAGCCAGTAAAAAGAAAAATGCAAGGCTACTAAATATTATGAAAAATGGGAACAGCAAAGAGTGGGACTGTACGGCCTTGTTTTTTGCGATCCTTTTCTCCAGTAGCATTGGAAAATCTCTCAGTGCTACAGTCTACAGCCACGTAGACGACCTTCGGGCGTTTCGTAATGAGATATTCGCCCATGTTTCCAAAGGCACAATCTCTGATACCGACTTCAAAGCTCTGATTGGAAGAGTAGAAGTAGCGTTCGTTGGATTAAGTCTTCCTGTTGGTGATGTGAAAGCGATAGCTAATCAGAAAAACTTTCCCACCAAGGATTGGAGGCTTCTTAAGGATCAACTTGTTCAAGAACAAGAAGAAGTTAGAGCCTTGCAAGAAAAGTCATCTGCTCTCGAAGAAGAACTGAAATCCAGCCCCAGGACGTTTCTTGGCAATCTTCCGACCAAACCATCTCATGCGATTCAAGAGCGCGTCAGTGATGTGTCGACGATTCTAGAACAAATGGAGAAACTTAGGAAGAGCAGCAATGGAGAAACCAGCACAATATACCTATCTGGTAATCCTGGTTGTGGCAAGAGTCAGATTGCTAGAATGGTTGGTGAAGCATTTTACAAACAAGTATCCGACGGAGATCTTGTTTTTGTCGCCACTTTAAATGCCGAAACTCTAGAGACGTTATTCAATTCATATGACAGCTTCAGTAGAGCCCTCAGTTGTACAGAATTTGCAGTTGGTAGAATAACGACATCAAACGATTCTATTACAGAAAAGTTAGAGCAGTTCCACAGGCTAGTAACTCCGAAAATGAAAGAGTTTTCGTCGTGGCTCCTCATTATTGACAATGTCGTTAAGCTCGAAGACGTGCGACGTTTCTGGCCTGCTTGTGGAAGTAAAGAGTACGGCTTTGGTCAAATCCTTGTTACGACCCAAGACAGCAGCACTATTCCTGACAATGGATCTCATAGTCACTGCTTTTCTCTTAGTCGAGGCATGGACACCGAAGATGCCGTTAGTCTACTCACGAACGTCTCTCAAATGCCAAATCAGGAAAACGTTGAAGATGTCGCAAAGGCCTTAGATTACCAACCTCTAGCACTGGCCTGTGCAGCTTGGTACGTTTATAGTGTGAGATCACATGGATCGCCTCACTTTAACTGGGAGAAGTATCTCGATAAACTGAAACGTGGAAAGGAAGAAGCCATGGGTGAGATCAAGAGAAAATGCGAAAGTGGATATACGAAATCAATGCCTGTAGCCGTGCGCATGGCTGTGGAAAGGGCGATCGTTAAAGATGAAGTTCTCTTTCATACCTTTCAATTCCTTTCCATCTGCGCGCCTGGACCGATTCCGCTGAACGTTGTCGTGGAATTTGTCGGAAAGCGAATGCCTGACCTCGACGATGAGGAGATACTTTTAAAGATAATGGAGTCAAGTCTAGTGCAAATTTCATGCAAGTCAGACGGTCAACAAACTCTGTGGCTTCACCAGGTTTTGTATCGAATCATATCCAGTAATGAGAAAGTCTACATTCAACCAGGGAAGGAGCTTGAAGTTATCTCGGCCGCACTTGCCCCTGTTCAGTGTCTCACGGCAGAAGATAGTTCGACCTCAAAGATTTTCGTGGAGCATGTAAGCGCTTTCCTATCATATGTTATTTCTTTTCAGCTCTCTTGCACGGATTTTTATTGTAATCTCGTGAAAGTTATCACTCTTGCTGACTTCTTTGATAGTTTCGTTTCCTGTGCCTCTATGTGCCTCAAATATGGAAAAATGCCAATCGTTAAGCAGTGCGTGGAGATGGTACGGGGCATAATCGAAGAATGCGTTGCTGTTGACGACAAAACGTCGTCCCTTTTACTTTTCTTTTGTGGACATGCCCTGATTGATTTCAGTGAATACGTTAGTGCCATAAAGTACCTCCAGATGTCGTTGTCCATTAGGCGTAAGATTTATGCTAATAAACACAAAGCCGTGGCAGACTGTCTACGTCAATTAGGTCGTGCGAACTTCAATTTCTCCCGCAATGAGGAAGCAATGATGTTCTTTCAAGAGGCACTCTCTATCTTCCGTGAGGTACACGGAGAAAAGCATGGTGACGTGGCAGAATGTTTGATCGGTTTAGGTAATGTGAAGGGAAGTCTTTGCTACCATACCGAGGCAACGCAATACTTCCAGGAAGCACTTTTCATCTCCCGTGAACTTTTTGGCACTAAACATCTGATAGTGGCACGTTGCTTGCATAACTTAGGAGTAACGAGTCTTGATTGTGATCGTTATGTTGACGCAGAGAACTTCCTTGAAGAGGCACTTACGATCCAATTAGAAATTTGTGGAGAAAAGCAGGAGCGAGTCGCAGTTACTTTAAACAACTTGGGTAGAGTTCACCTTAATTGTTCGCGTTTTGAAAAAGCCAAGCATTTCATGGAGAGAGCACTTAACATTAGATTTGGAATTGGCAACCAGTTACGCGTGGGACGAAGTCTGTACCATCTTGGTAGTCTGAGTGAAAAAGAAGGCAACATTAGTACTGCTGCAGATTATTACAGTCGAGCGCTTCAAACGATTCGACATTTTGATTTCCTTCCTGAAAATCACCTTTACGTCAGAGAGGCGGTCGAAGCCCTTCAACGTGTAAAAGGAACCAAAGAAGAACAAAGCACAAGATCGGATAACAAATCCATGGCCACAAAGAGAAAAGCTGGGGATTTAGCATCAGACATGAAGTTACAACCCCCCAGAAAAGCAATAAAATGCTGAGAACACAACAGTTTTATTAGCCAGAATTGTTTTATTTTTTTACAGCCGTTATCGGCTAGCGTCAGAGCTAAAGATTTGTCCTGCTTTGTAGCCCTAAACTAGGTAATTGCCTCTTTAATTCCTGGTTTGTTCCGTTGTTTGTTAATGGTTTGTTCTTCATGTGCCAATACATACAAGTATAGGTGTTCCATTAGCCCGGGACGAGGGAGTAACAGATCTCAAGATTACTCAGCAAGTGGTAAGTGTTGAGAAGAGAGCGTTCGAATGATGAAATCCGTGAATAATTATAAGGCAGCATTTGTGAGCCTGTATACATCTATTTGAAGCTACAAGGATCAACCTTCCTAGGTCCTTCCTCCATGTCAGATTCCTCATATGAAGCAAATCCTCTTTTAACACTCACTATTTTCTTTCCTTTTCAGGAATGAACTTTATTTCAGTTTACGTTGGAAGTGAAATATAAGGGAAGTATTTTCTATTCAACTGCACAGTTAGCGCTGCGGTCATATGTTACATGCAGATTTACTAGCAATGAACTTGGTTGGACATACATTCTGGCTTGTCATCTCATGCTACCTTTACTGTATCAAGTTCTTTGTGAAAATATAGATATTGTAGTTATAAGTCAGAGAATTTGAGAAAGGCCTTGACTGTCTAAACCGAAAGTTTTCAACCTCGTTCCCAGGGCTTTTCCCTTTTTCGTGGGGGAAGTTTTTACAGAGTGAGTTTTCACAATCAGAACTTGAAGCAAAATCACGTGAGTCAAGCGGGGAAATTTTGCATCTGATTAGTTGACGGAACGCTATAGAGCGTTTTCACATGACGTCACGGCAGCCATATTGGTGTTCCAAAACAAAGAAACGGCGGCTATGTTGGCGTACAAAGCCATTCCTCTGGGAATTAAACTCTATTTATATGCGAAATTGCCTTTTGTTTGAGTAAACCAATATGGCCGCTGGTCACTTGAGTGAAAACGCTCTATCGTGGTAGCCTACGAACGCAGACGCATTTCCGACTGTCGTTTGTCTCGCTACTATCGTAAAAAAATAAAAAAAATAAATAAATTACCTTTATCATTTTCATTATTTTTAAATACACGGTGGTATTTAAAGCTAGAAGCTTGTGGGGCCGTGTATTCCCGATCGAATTGCAATTTGGATGTGTTAGTTTTTATGGAGGGAGGAAAACCGGAGAACCTGGAGAAAAACCCTCGGAGCAAGGACGAGAACCAACAACAAACTCAACCCACATATGATACCGGGCCGGAATCGAACCCGGGCCACATTGGTGGGAGGCGAGCGCTCTCACCACTGCGCTCACCACTGCGCCACCCCTGCTCCCCTTATCATGGCGTTGATTGAGTGAGAATATATTGCGCTAGTTAAAAAAAACTGAACATATTTCTTTTTAGGAGAAGAAAATGAGAATTAAAAGTAAACAGCGTTCCAAACAATAGAGAATATATAAGAGGGCCACATTCGCTGTTTGTTTTGTTTAATTATGATGGCAAAAGTATCAGTATCTGAAAAATGCGCCAAATACAAAAATATCGCAAAAATATCCAAAGATTGAATCAGAGTCAGAAGTTAATCTTTTTTTTTTTCACGTTGATAAAAAAAACCTAATTATTTCAAGATTCTTATCAATAAAGATTTAGTAATGCAAAGACAGGCAAAAATTAACGATAAAAACTGACGTTTCAGTGTCTTCATGACGCCATTGTCAAGGATCGAGAAATGAAAAATTGCAAAGTTTGTGGCGAGGTGTTGCATTAAAATTAGCATACAGTGGAGGCTAATTATATAAATACTTTTGCGCGAATCGAATCGCTTCGCACGTTCAGAGTGGGTTTTAGAATAATTTTAAATGTCTTTGTTAAGGATTTTGTAGTTGTTTATATATCAAAGATTAAAATATTCACAGGTTAATAAAACCGTTTTTTAAATTCATACAAGTCATGCTAGTGTCTAGTTATTCTAATATATATATTTAAAATGCTAGTGTTTCGCTCGCCTCCACCACTCACTCCCCTGCACTCACTGTTTCCCATTCGTTTATCAAACTCTCTATTTTACAGAACATCGTTACTTGTGCTAAATTTCGTCACTCTTCAGTTGGATAACAATCATTTATTAAACACACGAATTGTAAACTGCTTTTATTTGCGTTAATTTTTTTAAGAAATTTCCTGAAAGATATAGTGAAACGCCAACGCTTGCTCTTCTGCATGCATTGCGTGCCGCTTATTTATTTTGCTGTCGATGTACTGCAATAGAAATTTTCTATAAACGTTGCACTCAACGCTACACTCGAGTTGGAGTAACTAAAATGTATGAAACATCTACATCTCATGAAGGTTCTAGAAAGTTCCTTGGAGTTAGGAAAAGAAACGAAACATTCCATTTCTGCCACGTTGGCTGTATGAGCTAAAATTGGAAGTTACTTTTGGGTATAATTGATTTTACTAAGGATCATACAATCATATTGGGTGATTGCATATAAATATTCTCCCGAACGTTTAATATTCTGCATGCTTTTCGACATTGCAATATTGTAGGGGAATGTCCCTCGCTGTGTTTTGTCTTATTTGAATAGTGTTTACACGGGATCCGCTTTCAAAGGAACAAAACCTCATCCGCGAAAGCGTAATTGAATGTCGAGTGACAATATTTAGGTATAAAAGAATGAAGCATCCGACATCAGTAAACTCGCGCGAAATCATATCGTCAGGATCGAGAAACACATGATGACACATGGGACACGAAACTGAAAGTTTTCGGGACTTAACAGGCTTGTTGGGACAACATGTTATGACTGCGCTAGAATTCAGAGTTGGAGGTATTATAAGCAAGCTCACCAGTCAATGGCCAAAAAGTAAGTAAAAGAAAAAGTGCCTTTCTCTCAACTTCACTCCATCGACATTCGCTCTTAAGGTAGGCGATTTCTTTGATAAACTAAGCAGAAACTTTTGCACTTGAAAGGACAAAAACTATTAATCAATTTTGCATAACCGCTCGAATAGTGAAAGGAGACTGACTAATAGACTTCGAGTGATCTCTGCAGTTGTAGTTGGACTTTCGATTTGGATTTTCGACTTAAATTTCGATTTGGATTTGCGAGTACTGATCGAGAATTAATTAAAGTATATATAGTGTCGCCCTAACAAACAAATGGAAGCTAACCAGGTGCAAACAAGAGTAGAAATAGCCGGAAGCGAAGCGAAACGGAAATAACCGCAAGCAAACCCAACCGACCCAACCTCGTTCCCAGGGCTTTTCCCTTTTTCGTGGGGGCGGTCGGTCCCGACCGCCCCCACGAAAAAGGGAAAAGCCCTGGGAACGAGGTTGAAGCAAACCGGAATGGAGCTTACGACAAACAATCGAGGCCAAAAATCCAAATCAGAAACCAACTTGAAAATCCAACTCGAAAATCTAACTCGAAGTTCCAACTCGAAGTGCAACTCAAAATCTTAACTTGGTAAGAAGTAACATCAGTAAATAGACTTAACACAAGTAATACCAAATGCAGCTTCCTCAAAATTTGAATAGTATTTTCGGATTTCCATTTCCACGCAACGTAATACTTGACTATTCTGCAACCATAACGCGATATTCAACAAATAAAAAAAAAATGTCTTCGTACTTTATTCTTTGCGTATTGATTTCCAAACTTTACATGTAGTTAAATTTATCTTGTCCTGACATTTCAGTCAACAATTACAATTTTGCGACAGCTATGATGAATCATTTTCAATCATTAAATCATATTCAGGAAAATGCCAGACAAAACAAAACAAAACTTGGCTCTGACTCTGCCAAAGTTTTCAAATGTTCATTTTGTTGTAAAGTAACGGGAAGATCAAATTTGTTTCCTCTGCTCCCTGTGCGATCATAAAAAAATAATGAAAAACCTAATTAAAAATAATGACTTGACATGATCTATTCTCCTTATTTTTTTTTCAATATTTCCACATACTCTACACATTTTGTTTTTAAATATTCATGCATTTTTGGAAATGTGTTATATTTTGTAGATTATTTGTTTGTGGCTATATCCTGATGGGCCTTAAAGCTAGGACGCAGCCTTTCCTCACCTCGGTGTATGCCACTATAGCATAAAAACTGTTCTTCATGTCGAGGAGAAAAACAGATTTTCAGATTTCCTTCATCAACAGTCCCACCTTTATATGTTAGGTCATTTTTTAGCTCGTGAATAACGTAGTCATGCTATGAGCTTCAGGAAGCGACCTCAAATTCACTCGATCACTCACTCACCCCATTCTGTTGGATCGCAATTTTAGATATACGCATTAAATCTAGATTAAACGCGTTTTCCGTACTTCCCCTGCTAGGTTTTCTTTGTACTCAATTTGTTGTACTCAATGTTGTGCCATTGCATTCTGCGCATATATTTGGGGGTAGTACAAAGGCAGAAATTTGTCCAATTCGCACAACCACATGGAGAGATCCAACATAGATCTTGTTGGCTCATTCCGGATCAAAATACAGCTCTCTGGAGTTCAAAAACAAATTAAAAGGAATTATGCTACAAAATACTCGTCTTTGTAGACAAATGATCACCAAAGTGATGATAGTCGATCGACTGGGAAATGTTTACATTCCGTCGACGACTAATCGAGGAATGGTCCTCTTCCCCGCCCGGGGGTACTCTGAATATTTTGGGTGGGGGTGTGCCGCTGGGGACTCTGAAACCTTACCCTACACCAGACCACGTACAGCTGATTTTGCAACCCTACACTAGACTAGACACCGAAAATCCCTACCTTATCCCAGACCTGCTATTTTTAGAACTGTATCACTTTTAGTGGTCTTAATGGCATACCATCTGCCAACAACGTCGTCGCGATGTTTTATTTACTTTTAGGAAAGCCTCTTTCTCTTCTGAGCTTCTAATCGTATTCTGGACTTAATTCTTTATACCACTGGCTAGTTTCAAGGCTAGTGATATCCTTCTCTAGACCAAAACTCTCTGATTTCTATACCCTATATATCTGGAAGCAAAGGTAAGACTTCCTCAGCTAATATCCTTTCTTTTTTTTCAATAAACTTTGAAGCAAATGCTCCGTAAGATTTCACTATTATTTTGTTCGGAAACTGGCTTCATAATTTCCTGAAAACAACGAATTGAAACCGTTTATATTTATGACATCTGTCTTCCTCGATAATAATACGTTTCTGTCCTTATTACTTTAAAAACAGGGAGCCCTTTTCCTCATACAAGCAACTCATACTTCGCATATTGTTCCCTGGAATTAGTGTTATTATTTGTTCAGTCATTGTTAGTTAATGTTCGGTGGCATGTTGGATGTTACGTGTCCAAATATGAAGTTTATGAAAATCGAAAAGTGAAATATATAACCAGATAATTTAGAGTTGACTCGCGTTTATTTAGTTGTATAAAAATTATCAAAACCGTGCTTTGCAGATTAATATATGTCTGGAGTTTTCAAAACTTGGTGATCCTCATTTTCACAGTTCTAACCGAAAATCAAAGTAGACGATATAAAAACGAAAGCCAATGCCAGTCCTTTTTTCTTTCGTCCTCTCACTTATTTACCTATAAGCATTTTTTTGGGGGAGGAGGGGGGGGGGGGGGTAGGGGGTAGGGGGAGGAGAGCTGGTAGGGGTGGTGGGTTCTCGGCCCTGTGCCAAATCACACTCTGACGTAAATTGTCACAAGGTGGATGTCGTTTCTGAAGACAACCATCAAAATTAAATTTATGTGACGATAAAATTAAAGTTAAAGTTACTGAAATCACAAAAAAGATTAGCCGTGTCACTCTGTTTGCTACAAAGGACAACAACAAAACAAAATATTTCCAAATGTATTTTCAATGCAACTTTTTCGCACTTATTGGAAAGAAAATCAATCTTATTATGATAATAAATTGTGCTGATGAATTCTGAAAAATTGATATAAAAATATCTATAATGGCAGCCGCTTCTCTTCTATCTCTTCTCTTCACTTTTTTACGTATTGCTTTCGAGTTCTAGCAATCTCCAAATCTAGAGTGATATTGTCACATAAGCTATAATAAAGAAACTTTATCTCTCATTACAGGATACTGAATCAATACCGTTATGGAGTATTCCGACGAGCACTTGAACTTCTTCCGAATATGCGACATAACTGCCAACATCATCACTGGGGGGCTTCGGACAGTCTTTAAACAAGAGTGGGACAAGAAATACAAGGTTTCCTTGGGAGAATGGCAGGACACTTTGAAGAACGGACAAGACTTTGAGAGACACGAACCACCAGCCAGTAAAAAGAAAAATGCAAGGCTGCTAAATATTATGAAAAATGGGAACAGCAAAGAGTGGGACTGCACTGCCTTGTGTTTTGGGATTCTTTTCTCCAGTAGTATTGGGAAATCTCTCAGTGCTACAATATACGGGCACGTAGACGACCTTAGGATGTTTCGTAATGAGATATTCGCCCATGTCTCCAAAGGCACAATCTCTGATACCGACTTCAAAGCTCTGATTGGAAGAGTTGAAGTAGCGTTCCTGGGACTAAGTCTTCCTGTTGGTGATATCAAAGCAATTACTAATCAGAAAAGCTTTCCCACCAAGGAATGGAGGCTTCTTATGGATCAACTTGTTCAAGAACAAGAAGAAGTTAGAGCCTTGCAAGAAAAGTCATCTGCTCTCGAAGAAGAATTGAAATCCAGCCCCAGGACGTTTCTTGGCAATCTTCCGACCAAACCATCCCATGCGATTCAAGAGCGCGTCTATAATGTGTCGACGATTCTAGAACAAATGAAGAAACTAAGGAAGAGCAGCAATGGAAAAACCAGCACAATATACCTATCTGGTAATCCTGGTTGTGGCAAGAGTCAGATTGCTAGAATGGTTGGTGAAGCATTTTACAAACAAGTATCCGACGGAGATCTTGTTTTTGTCGCCACTTTAAATGCCGAAACTCTAGAGACGTTATTCAATTCATATGACAGCTTCAGTAGAGCCCTCAGTTGTACGGAATTTGCAGTTGGTAGAATAACGACATCAAACGATTCTATTACAGAAAAGTTAGAGCAGTTCCAGAGGTTAGTAACTCCGAAAATGAAAGAGTTTTCGTCGTGGCTCCTCATTATTGACAACGTTATTAAGCTCGAAGATGTGCGACGTTACTGGCCAGCTTGTGGAAGTAAAGAGTACGGCTTTGGTCAAATCCTTGTTACGACCCAAGACAGCAGCACTATTCCTGACAATGGATCTCATAGTCACTGTATTTCTCTCAGTCGAGGCATGGACACCGAAGATGCCGTTAGTCTACTCACGAACGTCTCTCAAATGCCAAATCAGGAAAACGTTGAAGATGTCGCAAAGGCCTTAGATTACCAACCTCTAGCACTGGCCTGTGCAGCTTGGTACGTTTATAGTGTGAGATCGCATGGATCGCCTCACTTTAACTGGGAGAAGTATCTCGATAAACTGAAACGTGGAAAGGAAGAAGCCATGGGCGAGATCAAGAGGAAATGCGAAAGTGGGTACACGAGATCAATGCCTGTAGCCGTGCGCATGGCTGTGGAAAGAGCGGTCAATAATGATGAAGTCTTACTTCATACTTTTCAGTTCCTATCTATCTGCGCACCAGGACCGATTCCGCTGGAAGTTGTAGTTCAATTTGTCGGAAAGCGAATACCCGACTTCGACGATGAGGAGATATTTTCAAAGATACTCGAGTCAAGTCTAGTACAGATTTCTTCCAAAACAGACGGTCATCAAACTTTGTGGCTTCACCAGGTTCTATACCGAGTCATAAGCAGTAATGATGAAGTCTGCATTAAACCAGGAAGGGAACTAGAAGTAATCTCGTCAGCACTTGCCCCTGTTCAGAGTCTAGCCGTAGAAGAAAGCGAGACCTCAAAGATTTTCGTAGAACATTTGAGCGCCTTCCTATCATATGTTATTTCTTTTCAGCTCTCTTGCACCGATTTTTATACTCATCTCGTCAATGTTATCACTTTCGCTGAGTTTTTTGAGTGCTTTATTTCTTGTGCGTCTATGTGCCTGAAATTTGGGAAAATGACAATCGTTAAGCAGTGCGTGGAAATATCGCTTGGCGTAATAGAAGGAAGCGTCGCTAGCGCTGTCGGCGAAAAAATATTGTCTCTTTTACTTTTCTTCTGCGGGCTTGCTTTGAACGAGTTAAGTGAATTCGTTAGTGCCATAAAGTACCTCGAGATGTCATTGTCCATACGACGTCGAATTTATGGAAATAAGCACAAAGCTGTGGCAGATTGTTTGCGCCATTTAGGTCGCGTGAACCTCAATTTCTCCCGCTATGAGGAAGCAACGAAGTTCTTTCAGGAGGCACTCTCTATCTTCCGTGAAATACATGGAGAAAAGCATGGCGACGTGGCAGAATGTTTCGTCGGTTTAGGAAATGTGAAATTTCTCCTTTGCTTCTATGACGAGGCAACGGACTACTTCCAGAAAGCACTGTCCATCTCCCGTGAACTTTTTGGTACAAAGCATCTTACAGTGGCACGCTCTCTGCACAACTTAGGTGTAACGGGCCTTCATTGTGGTCGTTATGAAGACGCAGAGAGCTTCCTTAAAGAAGCACTTGCGATCCAATTAGAAATTTGTGGCGAAAAGCAAGAAGCAGTGGCAATTTCTTTGAACAATTTGGGTCGACTTCACCTTAAGTGTTCGCGTTTTAAAAAAGCCAGACATTTCATGGAGAGAGCACTTAACATTAGATATGGAATTGGTAACCAGTTACGCGTGGGGCGAAATCTGTACCATCTTGGTAGCCTGAGTGAAGAAGAAGGCAACGTAAGTACTGCTGCAGATTATTACAGACGAGCGCTTCAAACGATTCGATGTTATGAATTCCTTCCCGAAAATCACCTGTACGTCAAAGACGCCGTAGAAGCCCTTCAACGAATAGAAGGTACGGAAAAATCGCAAAGCACAACAACAGGTAACATGGCTATGGCTACAAAGAGAGAAGCAGATGATTTGGTGCCGACAAAAGACATCTCCACGTCTCAGAAAAGTAAGAAATTACGAACAAGACTATTCCAGCAATCCAGATAGGTGAGTTAAATATTTCGTTACGTTGAACCAAAATAATGAAACATTGTTCTCCAATGAAATTGTCATTTGTGCTTTGTTGGTCAGCTTATTGATTTAGGATTGTTGTGAAAGTTAAAAATTTAAGTTCAGTAATTTTACAACGTCGCTCTTAATAAGCAGAGCCATAGGCAGGATTTGCAAGGCTAGGTGCGAGCGCCATAGGCGTGTGCGCATAGCGGTGTCCTGGGGTATTCCTCGCCGGGATATTAGATAAATCAAGCTGTTGCAGTCAAACTTTCCTGCATTCTGCATTTTAGCCCCCACTTCACGATTAGGCGCACCTTTTTGGCCTGTGGGAGGAGGGGAAGCCATGGGCGGATTTAGGGGGAGGGCCGAGGGGGCCGCGGTACGCTTTTCTCCTCGGATTTATACTAAAAACAATTTTAACCAACCGTTTTTTAAGCGATATTGTGAAATCGGGGTTGTGCTATCGCCGAAAATTTTTCGGCCTCCTCTTTCTGATTTTTCTGCATCCCCCTCTGGAAGACTTTGCACCACCGCCCCACCCCCTCCTACGGCCCTGATAAGCATTATGTTGCGAGCATCAGAGCCTCGTTAAAGGAACTACAAAGTAGGCAACTCGTTTATGAGTTTTTGTAGCCGACATTTGATTGCGTTAGGGCTAAAAACATTGTCCTTCCTTGAAGTTAGAGGAAATTTTCTTTTTCAAATCTAAATACGCTGTGCACGCTTGTATGCTTATATATTCAATCGGTTGTGCAGCTTTCGTAAGACTGTAATTCTATCGTTGGTGTTCTAGTGAAGCTACTCTGCGAGCAGAGTCTTCTTCGATCTTCCTAGATTAGTCGGGAAGAGGAAGAAGACTCTGCTAACGGCCTCAAGTTTCTTTGAATTGCCGCTCATCCAAGGAAATGGATGAGCTAGACTAGTTTCGACCCGGTCAGACCGGTTTTTCTCTGTTGCGCATGATCAAAGGTAGGAATTGCTGACTTTTTCTCCGCCTACAGTAATTTGTTTACAGTCGATCGTTGAATCGAAAGTGGTGGCCGCTTCGCTTTCGTACAGAGTATTCGAAAAAGTAGCGATTTCTGTTTTTATATCTTCCGACAGGACATGGCAAAATTGTTGATTTACCAAATCTGCCCGATGGTTGCAAAGAAACTTGTATCAATGGAAAACCAATTCCCAACTGAACCAATGCTCGTCGATTACTATCCCCTGAATTCCCTAATTGCCGGCCAAATACAACTTTTGTGCAGGTATCAATCGATATATCGATATATTAATTTCAGACTCGTAATAATTTATTTTCTTGACGGTCATTTGAAAATGTAATTATGATCACAACTTGAGAGTGAGGGTGAGCGAGGCTTGGTTACATTTGATTTGGAGCATGCTCAATATGAATTCTCGAGGCCGTTAGCAGAGTCTTCTTCCTCTTCCCGACTAATCTAGGAAGATCGAAGAAGACTCTGCTCGCAGAGTATAGTGAAGCAGGTGCTACTGTTTTGGCGGCCAGGGGCATTGTTTCCTGTTGTATTTCTTGTTCTATTGTTTTCAAAAAGGGTGGCAAGTCATTCACTAATTGAGACCTTGTGAAAGATGGTGCCCGACCGTATTTAATAGACCACCCGCATTATAAGGTATTTTTCAGTGTATTTGGCAATCAGGAAGAATACTTCATCTAACCGATAGTTTAGGTTGGTGTAGTATAAGATTTCAATTAATGGTTTGTTCTCGATGTGCTGCTAAATACAGAAAACAATTACACTGGTGTGTCATTTTTCTTGAAAAGCCTAATTAAAGAACGTCAGTGGACATGGCCTATGCCCACATGTAGGTATTTTGGCCACACAGAGATGTGTAGCATCTCGAGTCTTTGTTCCTTACTGCGCAAGCTGGACAAGTTCAGAGTTCCGTTGCAGGATCGATTTTTATTGGTTTTTAAAACAATAGAAATGACCGGAAGTAAAACGCGAAGACGTTCGTTGAGCCCTTATACCCAGAGTCTTCGTTCACCTTGTCGGGAAACGAACGACCCTGACAGATCTAATTTGAAACGCGGGCTCTGGGGACGAGATTGAAGAATGACTCAACGAACTATTCGGTGAAACCAGTGAAAGTCGACCCTGCAACGGAACTTCGAAATAAACTCGTTTCATAAAGCTCGCTGTGAAAGGAACGAAAACTCGATGTACGAGACTGGTCTTTTGAAAGCTAGGCATGCGCAACTCAACAAATCCGACCTTTTCAGGGTCGCTCGTTTCCCGACCGCTGGTAAAGGGCAACAAATACCCTTGATACGAGAGTGGCTAGAGCAGCTGTAATATTAAACCTAATCAATGAATTGCCTGTTTCAAGAGCACCTCCTCGAGAAGAAGTACCTCGTCGCGCAGAGTATGCAGAATGAAAGTGTGACTTTAAATTGTGGAACAGACCTCAAGCTTACTTAACAAGTGAAATAGGTTGAAGTAATAATTTATTGAGACGAATACGAATATGAAATTCCTGAATAAGGCAGGATTCTAGAGCCTGTGTGCAGCTGTTTAAGGCTAAGATGAAACCTTTCAAACTTATTTTTTTTATACGCGCTACATGCTGTGTTTACGGGTGATCAGCAGTCTCGAGCTTTTATTTCGTTCTTTGAGATAAAAGATCATGCTAAAAGATCATGCTGTCTTGTTTTTAACGATTCGATTTGTAAAACTAAATGTTTATTTTCCCATCTTGGTCTTGACCACAAAGGCTCTCGTCCTAGAACCACTCGATTTTTTAAGGCGATGGTAGCCTGGTACGAGACCCCTTACAAACTGAGATAATACAAAGCAAACCAATGTGTTTCATCACTACAAAATGTATTTTTAATGTTAAAAAAAAACAAAGCGATTTCAAAAATTACTATCCATACAACATATATACTTTAAACATTATATAACAGCGACTCTTATTTGTCATATGCTGGGCTTCATCTTTACCCCAGCCGGGGTTTCCGACATTTCGGCACTGTACCGCTCCACTGTCCATTGTTGCATGTTATTTTGTTTGAACCAACCAGCCGGAAATTCTTGTTGCAATAGAATCGAACGGTTCTGTTATGTCTGAAGTCACTTGCGGTCCGTCGACCATTTTTGGGTGTGCCTGGGTTCGAACAAGGCGCTGCCGAAAATTAAAACAAAATATTTAAGGAAGAATCCATTAATAAAATGACTAAAACTACAAGAAAGGGTTACTATTAAGAGTTTAATAAACTGTATGGCTTCCGTAAGCCTTCATCGCCACCTTTCTGTCAAACTTCTTTTCAAAATAATTTTCCCATTTTAATTTCGATTATATTATGTCTTTAGAGCAATGCATGTTTACAAATGATTGTCAGTTTCAAATAATTTTAATCAAACAGTGCAAATACACAAATTTTATTGATGTCAGGTATATGCAGTTTATTGCTTACCTAAGCATCTCGGTTTAGGTTTGGTCCAGTTTCCATTTTTTGTGCAATATATTCTTGATGCGCCATCAAGCTTGTATTTTCTATCACATTTGAATTCCACATAGCCACTGTAGTAGAGACCGCGATGAATCGTTCTCATACCGTTTGCGGGAGGTCCTGGATCGCTGCAAGTAATCACTGAAAATGCAATCAAGGAAAAGATCATTTTAATTAAAATATTAGCCAGCAATCGGCAAGTAAACACATTGTTCAAGAGGTCATTAACTTTTAGCTCTGCCTCAAAACGATGTCTTATACGCCTCTTTGCAGAAGAGCAACCAATTAATTAATGAACTCGCTCGCTTGAATTAATTAAACAATAAATAAATTAAATTAAATGTTGCTTACAGTGGTCGAGATAGCTAGTTTACAGGTACGTCGTGAAACAGAGGAAACTGGCATTTGAAATTCCAACTGGTAGGAGGCAGACCAGTTGGCTGTATACAAAGCGTGACCGAGGATTTTAACTCGGGACGACTGGGAACAAATCCAACTAGTGGCAGGGTTGAGGTCTTGAACCCGGGACCTCCGGAATACAGCATTAGCGCCCTAAACCACGCGGCCACGATGCTTAAAAAACACACCAGACTTATAATAATGCTTGCAGTGACATACATTCACACGATGGCTGGGTACCGCTCCATTGTCCACTAGGAAGACATTTTCTTGTTGACTGTCCCGCCAACTTAAATTGCAGTCCAATGCATCGAAACTTTACTTCGCCGTGAAGGAATGTAGAGGTCTCTATGATCTTCTCTCCGTTAAAAGGAGGATCAATCGAGCCACAGTTTACCGCTAAACAAACAAATAAACAAAATAACAGTTAATTTTGTGAGCCATGCGGTTCCTCTGCGTTACGTTAAATTGCGGTACTACCAGGATCTACAAATGCCACCAACGTGCTCTCACGACTACGTTACCTCTGCTTCTGATAGAGTTGGTTTAGCCTAGGTAATACCCAGTTAACAAAAGAACAGACAGTCATTGAGTAATCTAAACTATAATCTAAACAAACAAATGAGGCTATTATTTAGGCTAATAAAAGAACGAACGAACGCACGAACGAACGAACGAACGCACGCACGCACGCACGCACGCACGCACAGACAAAGGAGAAGTGAACGAACAAATGAACGAATTATTGGAAGTTAAACCTAAAATGACGAAAACAAGAGAAAAGAAGGTATCGGACATATTCCAGCTATCTCGATTTGTGTCTGCTTTCCAAATACTGTTCTAAGACAAGCTATATCAAAAGTCTGAGAGTAGAAAAATCAGACTACCTTACACTAGTTACTCTTCTGTCCGATTGGGAGCAGAGTATGAATGTTGTTGCTGTGTTAATAATATATAGATTTAGGCAGGCCTAAAAGCGAAACTCCCATTTATTATTTTTTGCTTGAATTTAGTGTTTTGATGTCCCTGCACTTTATTGGGTTCCCCACGAATGCACGGAGGCGCACATATCAAATTTTAGTGTAAAAACTTTTTACAACTTTTACTGTACACTAATAAACCTCGTAGAGCAAATCAGTGTAAAAAAGGACCTCGATGAAGACAAGGAAATTTGTTTTGATTTACTTCAAAACAGTCAAGGCAACGCAATCAACTCAAGGCAAAAAAAACTACAGCGCGAAAAAAAGCCAACACGCGGCTAAAGAAAATGAGTTCGCGCCAGAACAAAGAAAAACACGGCCGCAAAAAAAAAACCTGGCAAATTCATTGGGAGCCGGTTATGCAAGTTATTTTAAAGCAGTTTTTGTGTGAGTTGTGGCAGTTTGTGATCTAGAAGTGGTGCTCGCTATCTAACAAGCGAACAATTTAGTTTTGAGCCGTCTTGTTTTGGTTGCATGATTATAAACTATTCTGTTTTATCGTACACGTTGCTTAATACCTTAGATAATTTTATGTAGAGAACTAAATGAATTTTTTCTTCGTTTCTGGTAAGCAAATGTGCGGTAGAAAAAGTCTGAACTCACTCACCCAGGCACAGGTAACACGCAACGAAACCGGCGTAGAGAATTGTTTACGTACGAGATTAACATACACTCACTGAAATAAACAATGCGAGCGAATTAAATATAGCAATTGGATAATAAATCGCTTAAATTAATTTTAGTGTGCAGTCTCTTTGAGTAGTTTTGAGTAGTTTTACTAGTTTTGGTTTGGACGTGTTCAGTTTGCGGGATTTTCCTCAGTATAAGCTGGTATAAGTGTAGTTTGTAATATTTTGCAAAGGCGAAACGTGCTTTTCATCCGAGTACATGTAGCTCAATTATTTAATATTCTTTTCAAATTAAAATCCAAAAATGAACTTTACAGTTGACTCCACTATAAACTAAAACACAGCATTTGAAACAAAACACTTAATAGACAATGTCTGTATAAAATGTACAAAAGTGATTAAAGCTAAGAGGTTTGAAAGCAGCATTAAGAAATATGGAATTTGTAAATATGTAAGCCTACGGAAAGATCTGAAAAACGATACAACTTCGAATTCGTTTATAAATGACTGAAGTATAAACAGATTCTCACAATAAAAACAGACTTCAGCTTAGGGTATACATTACGTTTGTTACCTTATATTTGGAAAAGGCTTGTAAATTCTGCAGGGCAAAGCTTTCAAACCAGCAGCATATTAAATATCGGAAACGAACACGCCAGTTTCCATGTGAGCTTACTCCAACTCCAACTCCATCGACATATACATTATATGAATTATCAGCGAAGATCAATCTCTTCCTTTCTTTCGGTGTAGCTGTTAGCAGTCTTTTATCCATCACTTCGTGAACTTGACCGGCTCTGAGCTCACTTTTAGTTCGGCTTAATGTCCACTGAATTAATCAACCGCAGAAGCCGTAGACCGGGCAGTTCTTCAACTCTCGCTGTTTTGACTTGTTGTCCGATAAATCATATTCAAGTCGGCAAACATTTCGGATGTTCACGCTAAGAGGCTATCCCTAAATCATTTGGCATAAGTTTCCATGATGTAGATGAGTAAATAAAGCGAGAAATGTTCACGAAGATCTATGTTTTCCAGCAGCTTTGTTCGCCTCTTTCATTCAGCGTAAAAAAGCGAACAAGGTGCCACCCGTGCCACAGATTTTTGCCGCCTTTTCATACAATCGCGTCGTTTAAGTTAAAATGAAATGTCCAGATCATTTTAAACCTCTGAAGTAATGCAGAGTTCTTACAAATTTTTACGAGAGGTAACTCAACTCTAAACGAACCGAACAGAACCGATATGTTTTTGTGTCACTTTTTGCGTAAGAAGGACTCCAAATCAAGGACAAAGGCAAACGACACCGCGGAAAAACGCACAGCGCATGTGCAGAACTTTTGAAAGATTATAAGGGAATGACCGAAAAAGTGAACATTTTCGCGATTTTTAAGAAAACCCCCGAATATTTAAGGTAAAGATTTTAACTGAGGGTACATTGTTTCCTGTTCTTTTACTTGTCAATTTACAGTTTCATAATTTTTCTTACAATTTTTGCTATAAGCATCGAAAGTTCGCACTTTTGGGCACTCTGTTTGTCATCGATGGAACTGTCTTCGCACGTAAGTGGAACATGAAGATTTTGCTCATTTTTTAAGAAATCCCTAACATATCTAACGCTGATATCACAACTGTAGTTTTACCTTAATATGCTTGTGTGAACACTAGTTTCTAGCCTGCCGATCTTTTTTCTTCTATCCGCTACACGCCTTGAAAGTTTACAACACGGTGTTTAAATATCTTACGGTTGAAATTCACACCAGAAAATTTATCATTTTGGGTTTATTTAAATCTTTGTTTCCACCCTCACAGTTTGTCTTCTTTTCAATCAACATCATTAGCTTGCATGTCTAGGCTGACATAGTTTGTGTGATTTACTTGCGCAGACGATCGAAGAGTTCGATCAGCAAACTTCTTCCACGCAAGTGTATCGTCAAAGGTGATTTTAAAGGACTCCTCAGCATATTTAACCTTGATATAAATAAAATGCAGCTTCTACCCCTCCAGTCTCTTTCCTTTGTTGTATTACAAGCTTAAAAAGTTTGCACTAAAGATCATGAGGCTAACTAGAACAGAAAAGTAATTCTATGAAAATTCCATTTCTCATTCAGGTTACTTATATTGCTTTTAAAAACGATTCTTGTAGTATCCTGTGTTTTTATTTTCAGTAAAGGTTCATAAAACCTTTTAATAAACACATCATACTTACTTTGTTACATAACATGGAATAATAATTTTATTATCGAAGCTGTTAGATGGATGCAGAATGTTAAAGATCAATACACTGGTATTGCTTTGATTAGCTAGAGATTACTGTAATTTTTAGCCTGAAAAAAAAAAGTTTTTAAATCCCAAGTGGTTGATTTGTAGAAGATAACTAAACATGGTAATTTTTATCACCCAACAACAAAAAACGACAAGACATTTTGGCCTTATTTGTGATGACTATGGCCATTTTGATTATTAGCAGATTACATGTATATATATGGCAAGCCTTTTATTTTTCCGATTCATTACATATTTATTCCTGGTAATAACAAAATTGATGCTTGTCATTTTCAGGACAGTTTAATTTTTGCTTTATGTTTCCCTACCTTACAAACTAGCAAAGCACATCAATAAGGAGCGTCTGTCAGTATAGGTTCAATATTTACTCATTGCAGTATGTGTTGTACTCTTGCTATTTGTCTTGTCATTCAAAGACAATAATGAATAAACTTGTCACAAGGTCTAAGCAAATTAATTGTAGCTTTCTACCTCATCACAGTCTCGATTAGCAAAGTGAGTTCCACCCTGTCACATGGTTGCATGTTGTTTAGTCAAGTGCCAAGTGGTTAAAAATGGCAGGGAGATCATAGCCCCATCTCTTAATTGGCTTCCTTGATTTTCCTTATGATTTCTACAGACTCTTTGTCAAGGATTTGGACCCCCTCCCAGTCAATCTCGTGATTAGCCTGTGACTGGTGTTCCCAGATTGGTCCAGATTGCACCAAGATGTTTAGGTTGTTCATTTCTAATGTTCACCCAGTCTCCAGAAAACTGCACTTGTAATTTCACTGCCAAACTTGTAGTATTTAGAGGTTACTTTTAAGAGAGACAAAACTACTATTATGTTCATTTTTCTGCAAATGATGAACAAACAGTCCCATCAGAATGTAAATCACATTGAGCTGACATGGATATGCATGCATGCAAACTTGGCTTCAAGAATGTAAATAACTCACTCCTAAATAGTATGTGTCTTTCTCTCCAAAGTGTACCATTATGAATGATTACCATCATGTTTCAATCCTCTTGTGTTTATTGAAGCAAAAGAATTATCTCTGAAATATTTACACATGTTGTAATCATTCTGAGGTTAAGTAAAACCACACGAGTAAAGTACATAATAGTAAATCTGAATGGCTTAATTACATGTAAGACAGCAACATTGAGTGACATTGGTTCAAAGCTCTTTTTTTCCAATGTAAATTGCAAAGAAAAAACCACTGTGATTGCACCTCTAAAAAGGCTCAAATCCATTGAAAACAGCAATTGTAAAATATTCTTACTAGCATTCCTTCATAGAGAACCCACACTGGGCAAACCAACAACAAGCTTTTTCGCCCTTTGATTGCATATGAATATTTTATGTGCAAAATTTAATTTTAATGGAGAGACAGAGAGAGAGAGGGTAGTGACGTGGCCACATGAAATAACTAGAGGTAAAAACGGAAGGTAGCCAGATTTACAGATACATTAATACATTTTAAGTTTTGGTTTAGCACTGAATGAAAACAATAAAATATAGAAATCGATTATTCCTTTTTCGATAATGGGCAAAAAATACACTGATCAGTGATGCTTCCCATAAAATAGTTTATAATTAATAAATAAACTACTCAAAACTTGAATATGAAAATAAATTGGTAAATATTCAAGACACTGCAAGACAACCCTTCGAAAGCCACATATTTATCATTTGATAATCTAAGAAAAAACTGGCCTGTTAACGTGAAGACTCCATCTTTAATGGTCCAATATTTCTAATGAAGCTTATTTATAGCTCGAGTAAATACCCTGGTCGCTCTTTGTGAAATTACAAACAAGCCGAAATCCGAACTGGAATCCAAGTGCAAACAGTCAATCATGTCGTTCAGTGAACACAGGAACATCATTGTGGCCATTTCCTTGCTCCTTAGTTCTCATTATGCTGCAAGGTCTCCCGGCAAATAAACTACTTTCACGGAATAATAAACATCCGATTTGCTTCTGTTCTCGATGTAACAGCATATCATCGCACGAGTTCCCAGAGTAGTTTTCGCGTAAAAATTCTGTTCCAGATCTGCAATGGTAAATTCCTCTTGTGATTCAGGATCAAACCTGAGTCCAAAAAACGAATTTCGCTTACAATACTTACAAATTACTTCCCTCTCCGTACAAAAGTCGAAGTTTTCAGCAGCGAAAACGGCTTTGTTTTCATTCCAGAATCGTGACGTTGCAGGCATGCGCGGTGCGTTTTTCCGCGGTGTCAGGCAAACTCGTCCCCAGGCCTAATCCGTGCGTACGGGCGTACGTACGGACGGACGGACATGACGTCATAACCAAATTTTCTCGGCTCGATGGGTTCACCATATTCTATAGCTATGGATGCTCCGCCCGCGGGCGCCGAAGGCGCCCGCGGGAGCTCCGCTATTAATTAACCAAACCTACTTGTGCATTGAGGTGATGTTCCACTCCACGTTTGATTAGCTTGGCAAACACGTTGTTTCGAACCAACAAGTGTGTAACCTTTGTCACATGAGTACTTCACTGTGCTGTTATATGTAAACACATAGCTGTCTATATCGCCATGTACTGGAGTTCCTGGATGACCACATGTTCTAGCTAAAGATAACATGAAAAATAAAACGTTATCTAAGAGCTTTTGAGCTTGTTATTAAGAACGATACCGCCTCACCAAAAGTTCCTGACTAATTTTAACGCCATCACTATACGGCATAAGCAGATTAGAAAAAATTTACATGTCGCATTCATATATTGCTTTTAATCAAACTATAGCATCTGATTGGTCCTCAGCAGCCTAACTTAGCCCAAGTAGGAGAGTTTTCACGTCATGCTTGTAACTGGACAGTATACGCTTCATGCCTAAGTAAAACACGGCATTTGCGCGAGCTGTTTTTGCGGCTTCTCGTGCATTTCGATCGAAAACTAACTTAACTGTAGTGTGTTGATTTGGTTATGGTTCACAAATTTTCTGTCATAGCTTCGATCAATTGACTTAATGTCGTTCAATTGTCTTTACTCGTTCTTGTTAAGGAAAAAATCGGGATTCCCTCTTAATTTCACGCCCTTCCAATTTTGTTATTCACTCCCTTCATTACGTGTACAGACGGAAGTGAACGAATTTCTCCAGTCAGTCTTTGGGTGTGGAGAGAGAAAATAGACGTTCTTACATCATAAGAAAGGCCAGGTATACTAACCAATACACTTGAAGAGCGGCTTAGCAGGAGACCATTGCCCTTTATTGCAACGTTGAATGGAGAAGCCAGTTTGAAAATATCCCGCGTCACACTGGTAATACACTCTTTCGTTGTTGGAAAACCATTCTCTCAGGGCTTCTGAGGCCCACCGGAAATGTGCGTTCAGCGGAGGAGATGGCTTCTGGCATGATTTAGGATTTGAAGGTGCTGAAATGCATAGGCATAGGAAACTCTATCAATCGATAGGATTTTGGTCCATTTAAATATCGCAAATAACAAAAACCTTTTTTTCTAAATTGTTATAAGCTACGTACAGTTGTTTGGTATTTCTTGTTCCTCGTAAGGAACGCTTAGTATGCTTAGTTGTCGCTTCAAAGAATACAAATTAATCGCATTAATCATGTCACCCCCTCCTCCATTGCTATAGAATGGGTACTCTTAACGCCAACGCAGTTCTTTCCTTCTACGTTGATACAGTATCACAGCTGCCTTCAACTGTAAATACGACCTAAATCATACCGCAATAAATCATACTGCAAAGACAGATAGATGGAAGTTTACCTTCGCAGTGAGGAATTGACGAGTCCCACTTTCCATCAAAACACTGAATGGACGCTGGACCTCGCAGTGTAAAACCTTTCTTGCACCCGAACTGAACAAAGCCATGATGTTGATAGTTTTCACCAAACGCAAAACCATTAAGTGGGGCAACTGGAGGGGTACACGGAGCTGAAAAATAACAAGCGAATACGCGTTGTTCGTGGTGTTGCATTTACTGGGAGAGAAACGAGTAGAGCAAAGGAGGCTTACTTCTCGTTTCCCATAACGTTAACTCACAGTTCCCGCCCGTCCCTTACTGATTTACTCCTCTCTTTTTTTCTCTTTCTTTCTTTTTTAAAGTATATTACACATGTCTCGTTGCCTGCCAGCTTGGGAAATCCACTTCCCGCCCTTTACTTCTCCCGCCTTTCAGAGAGTTCCCGCTGCCTTTATGCTATGCAGGTTTACTTGCCTTCCCACCCCTCTATTCCACAATAATTACATTCATTGGCTGAGACATTTTAGCATAAAGTATTTAGCTAAAAGTTAGTCTCTACAGATTTCATTAAATTGTTTTCAAGATTCACTTGCAAGAGAATCAAATCGGTGAACACAATTACTTTTCTTGGACATCATCCTACCTCTGCAGATTGGCGGAGTACCATTCCATCGCCCATCGATACACGTTATAACAGGCAAGCCGTCTAAAAAGTACTGATCGTCACATGTGTAGGTGATGTTTTCTTCAACAGAAAAATCACTTCCGCTGTATGATCCATGTGAAATGTTGGTTGGGGCAGTACAAGTGACTGAAAATAGAGTGCGGATGAAGAAAATGAAATGCGAAATCAAACCAACAGGCGCGGATGGATAACGCTATCCTCCAGATAAATTACTTTCAAGTAAATAGCGCAATGTATTTTGCAATTACTTTTCCGACAGATATCGATATATCTGGTGGATAGGGTTATTCACGCTTTGAAACACCGGCCCCAGAGCAGTGGCATTTACTGTTAAATTGGGCTGGCCATTCGGGGCACAGCACCGCGCAAACTGTGCGACTCGTGCTTTTTTAACACAGTGCAACGGTTTCTTTACAACGTACTCTAGAAAATAATTTTAGCCAAAAAAGGTGATAAAAGCGCTTCCAAAAAAAGAAAAGGGCCACATATGTGTGACGGTGCCTGGTGTTTGCCGCTCACAGGGTCGTCATGGATACCTTACGTGCTCGGCTCAGATTGCTTGTGGCTCCACCATCCGTTTCAGGCACCATTCCCCAAGCTCGTGTATTGTTGATGAGTTTATATTAACAATGCAATACAAAGCGCTCCAGCCGACGGGAGACGAAGTCGTTATAGTTTATCACAGGGTTTAAACATTTGGTTCCCTTACATCCTTGAGACACCGTATATTCTAAAGTTAAGTTACCTTCACAAACAGGAGCTGGGGAATCCCATCTTCCGTCATTGCAGTGAATGACCGATGAACCACGCAGAATAAAGCCATTATCACACCAGAACTGTAAGCTACTTTGGTGCTGAAAGCTTTCCCCGAACATAAAACCATTTGCTGGTCGAGTTGGTGGTTGACATGGAGCTAAAAGAGGAAAGAAAACGTCATCATTTTGAGGAGCAGCTGTTTTTCCTCCTGGGAGTTTGTCGTTCGTAATCCGTATTAATCTTCTTCATGCAGTCATCCTTGTTTAGCTTCGGTTCACTGTTACTTCTTTGGTGTTTTATAACTGTGAAACACTATAATAAAAGTTCCTTTGAATTTGAAATTGAATTTAAAATTACTTTTAAAGACATCGTGGCATAGTCGCTTTAAGAGACCCTAAATGTTTAAGAATTTACGACTTCGAAACACTGGACCCTCCCTTCTAAAATACTGTTAAAGGAGCATGACCCTTAATTACCTCGGCATACAGGAATTTGCCCAAGCCACTGTCCGTCCAGGCACGTCATGACAGCAGATCCCTCCAACACATACTGCGGGTTACATGAGTATGTCACGTTCCTACCATTACTGAAGTCATTACCATCGTGGGAGCCGTGTACAAGTCTTGGGGGACTGGGACAGACATCTAAAATATCGAAAACAGCAAATGTAAATCTAAATTAAATGCAATCTTGTTACCAGGAAAGTTATGGAAGTTGGTCAAGTTACAGCATTGGAAGACATTTTAAACGCCTAATTTGCTTTCCTTTGCCTTGCTTCCCGATCTCCATTCACATAATTCACATTCGTGTTTTCGCGTCGCACGCCATTCTCGTCCCCACAGCCCTTTTCGCTTCTCTTAGCCGACAGGGCCTTGGCACGAGAAACGAAGGGCTCTGGGGACATGGGATTTCAAATTTTTTGATTGCCGTTTGAAAAAAAAAAGAAATCTTGAGCTGAAGTAAAAGACGCCATGACTTTTCCATACAGTTTATAGAAACATCACGACTGCATACATGAAGACCGGAAGTCTTTGAATCTAGGACTCAAGATCCTTTCTCGTGCCAAGGACCTGCCGGCTAAGAGAAGCTATTACATTTGGTCGGTATAATTCTGTCACTTATAGATTGATATTCACGCTGGTTTACAAAGCAAACAAAAATAAACAGTTACCTTCAAGGCAGCTCGGAATGGTGTCATTCCATTCGCCACTTACACAGCGTAGCACATGTGATCCTATTAACTTGTATCCATGGTTACACGTAAACTCGATAATACCCTCATTATTAAATTTGTCAGTCAGTACCACCCCGTCATTCAGCTTCACGGGAATCTTGCAAACAGCTAGAAAAAAAAAAAACACTTCACTTTTAAAGAGATACCGTCGAACTCCCGCTAACCTCCCATGAGCTAATAATCTTCCAGCCACATGGAAACACTACATTAATATTTTACCTCCCGTAAGTGAACATTCTATATTATGCTCTAATGAAGAATGATTACCACGATTACTCGCCCTCAATTTATCGTGTGTCCTACGCATCATCGCGGCGTTACCTTTGCATACGGGAACTTTGTTACTCCAGGCACCGTTGAGGCAAGTTATTCTGCTAAAACCGGTCAACTTAAAATTAGGTCGGCAAGCAAAAGTCACTTTCATTCCGTGTCGAAAGTCGCTGCCTATTCTGCGACCGTTTTGTGGTTTGCCAGGATCGCTGCAGGACTCTGCAAAATTAACGTGTACAAGATATTAATGGGTGGGAGATGAGTTGATTAATGAATTAATTTAGGGTTTAGCGAACCGGTGTGGCCAGAAGTACTGTAATATCAAAGGGAATAAAGTACCACCTTAGTGTCACCAATTGAAGTCAAGGTGTACATTAAATAATAACTGTTGTAACTGAAAAGAAGAGCTACTTACTTTTACATTGAGGTAAAGATGAACTCCAAACTCCTTTGCGACACTGCCTCGAATTGCTACCGATCAATGTGTAGCCATTATTACACGTAAATCTGACAGTTTGTCCGTGTTCAAAGCTGTCGCCTTTCCTTGCGCCATTTCTTGGAATTCCTGGATTTCTGCAACTTGCTGAGAACAATAAAATAAAACCGTTTTGGTGAGCCCAACATTGATAGGTTAAACTGAGAAATATAGATATATAGTTTATCTGTTTCTATTTTACTCATTGTCCTGTTATATTTGTTATGTTTTTAAAATGATAACATCCCTTCGATTCCCCAACAATACTTTGGGCCAGAGTGTTACATATGCATTTTATCTTCCTGCTTAAATTTCGAATAAGTAAACCTTGTGTTTTTTAACCTTTCTGTGTATGATCACCGCCAATGCCCGCCTCTCCTTAAATGTTTAGTGTGCCAAACATCATCGTTACCTGAGCATTCAGGAACTTTGTGACTCCAAGTTCCGTCAAGGCAAGTGATGCTACTAACGCCAGTCAGCTTAAAAGTAGATTGACAACTAAACGTCACTTTCTTTCCGTGACGGAAATCGTTTCCTGTCCTGAGACCATTTTGAGGAGCACCAGGATCGCTGCAAGACTCTGTTGGATTTAACATAAAAACGAAAATCGACACAAATTTAGTGTACCCTAGGTTGGAAATAAGAATTCTTTCCGTTCCCCTTAACGACTATTTTCAAAATGCAAAAATTGGAGTATCGCAGGAGAGCGGATTCAATCGCACGGTCGGTCAGTCGATCCTTGGGTCGTAAATTCCCCAGACGTATAATTTGGTTAGTTGACGAGTAAGAGGAGAGACCGAGTAAGGCTAACTATTGTAAGACTAAATTTATCTCAGGCTTAGGCTCAGGCTAGCCACTATGATTTCTTAACAATGCCGAAAACAAAAACAAAAAATGAAAAAAATATTTAATTAAGAAATACAAAACGTGTTCCGTGTTTCTACGTAGCTTTATACAATAACCGAGATTCTGCGCACGTTGTGATTGGCTGATGCCTGTCCTCTATTAGAGTACAGACACACAGATGACGTCACTGCGCGGTGTGACTCGCGCGCGTGATCAGAGTTCATATTCCAGCTGGTGTTTTGATTTCGTGCTCTGAACTGAAAAAAATTTTACCAAAGTTTGTTACTTTTTATCTCGTCAAGCTCTTGGTTCTTCCTTTTATTATTTTTTAGCAGAAACAAGTCAACGTTTTTGCCTTTTTGTTTGTAAACTTCTCAACGTAAGTGCAACCGGTCTAGATGCCGGTCTAGATGGGAAAATCTAGACCGCGGTCAATATCGATTTTAGCCAATAAAATTCGCGAATTTGGTAGTTCCCAGTCCTTTTGAGACACGGCCATATAATAATAGCTCATATTGTAGAAAAATAATTAGAAATCATTATTTAAAGGAAAATGAGTCAGAATTCTACCAAAACAATTAGATTATCCACTCTTAATTTCTATGAGGTGATAGTTGATTCGGCCTTCGGCTCATCACATATCACCTCGTAGAAATCTCGAGCTCGTAATCTAATTGTTAAATAGAAGTGCGGCTTTTAGCGCGTGCTTTATTGCACGATATTTTATAGTGATATTTATCCCCTCGTATTTGATGTGGCACTTTCTAGAAGATAATTATCCTCACTAAGTTACATAATTAAATATAAACTTACTTTTACACTGAGGTAGAGATGAACTCCAAACTCCTTCTTGACACTGCATTGAATTGTTACCGATCAAAGTGTATCCATTGTTACACGTAAAGCTGACAGTTTGTCCGTGTTCAAAGTTGTCCCCTTTCCTTGCGCCATTTCGCGGAATTCCAGGATTTCTGCAATTTGCTGCGAATGACAAAGCATTTGAAACCGCAAAGTCAAAAATAGGATATGCCGTAGTTCGTAGCTTTAGAATATTGAAACGGTATTCAACAGTTCTCTCAATAGCAGTTAACATAAATTATATTTCATACCGTAACATAGATATAAACGCGCTAGCGGAGAAAAGTTGAAGATTTACACGAACGAGAAACCGTACTTTTACCCTCACTCCACTCCATTAAGGGTTTACAGACACCGTATTAGTGTTCTACTATTACCTCACAAAATACCTATAAACAAAGGAAACAAGGAAGAAAAGCCATTTCGAAGGGTTGAACCAGTTAAAGTAAATATATAATCCGCACCGAAGCAGGTCTTGCCATCTCCAATTGATCCCTTGTTACATGTGCACGTGAATGAGCCCACAGTATTCGTGCACGAAGCTTTAGCATCACAGTCAGATAGTCCCTCTGAACACTCGTCAATATCTAGGATGAAAGGAAATGGGAAGTCTTGCTTTAAACTCGCGTTTAATAAACAGCTAGCACAATGCACTAATTTTGTTAAATCAAAAAAATGTAGCCTGCCTCCGAAACTTAGAAGAATAAGAGAGTTTAGATAAAGGCAAACAAAATCAACAACTTATGGCTTAAGATCGTGGAGATATGCTGCATCGAAAATGTGGAACTCTCTACCAGACGAAACGAGAAAGATAAAAACATATACCGTTTTTAAGAACAATTTAAGAACATTAAACCTTACGGGACTTTGACCGAGAAGTGTGATAATTAAATACAATTTTTACTATTTTACTGTTTTTTAATAATATTTTTATATTTTTATATTTTATTCTTTGTTAGCTTAAATCAATTTATACACTTCCAAGAAGTTTTTATTTTTCTATTTTGTATTTTTATTTCGTGGCGCACCTGCAAACTAGCTTTTTAGCTAAGCGTGCTGACCACGTAAATAAAGATTGATTGATTGATTGATTGATTGATTGATTGATTGATTGATTGATTGATTGATTGATTGATTGATTGATTGATTGATTGATTGAATTTAGCCAGGAATAGTCAGCCAAACATGTCCGTCTTAGAGAGGTGTCCGCCTTACAATGGCGTTCGCTTTGAGAGAGTTTACTGTACTGTATTTAGTAATCCCTCAACCTCGATGTTATTATATATTGTTTTGATATTTCCTCGGAGGTCTCGGAGCTAGACAATTTAGAATATGATATCGCAGTAAGCCTCTTGGTATCCTAAACCTGTATATTGCTATCACATTTTAGTTAAAGTAATTTTCGTATGACCTTGAAATGATTACACTTGAGAAAACAGAACAACCAAGAGACTAGTTGATTGATTGATTGATTTCAGCGAACAAAGGTGAACGCGCGCGAGTTGTGGTTGGTTTAGCGAACACGCAAGGCAAAGCTTATACGTTACGAGTAGCTATTCTCGCTGACGTCAATCGCTTTTGTAGCGTTCTGACAAGTCAACCGAACATCTCCATCTTGGCGGTATTTTTAGCGGGAAAATATGAAGTCTTTTTTTGACCTTTTCAATTACTGGCGGATGAAACATATTCCAAACACTCAGAAAAATAGTTTTCAAACGGCACGTCTTTATACCTATACACAAAGGAGCAGGCGAGTTCCATATTCCATTGTTGCATATAATGCTTGACGATCCGTTAAGTTTGAAGCCAGATTCACAGGCAAACGTTACTTGTTCTCCATGTCGGCTGCGGGACGCAAGATCAAGGATCCGTCCATGTAATGGAACAACGGGGTCTGGGCACGACGCTTGAAAAGCAACAATAGAAGCAACAATGTTGAGTCAGTTACATTACAATCCAAATAGAAAACTAATATCGCACGCAGAGCGAATAAAAGACAGAAGTGTTGCAACAGCAATTACTGCGTTACTATCCGTTCAATCTATAAATAAACTTAATTTGAAAGTGACTGAGTTTCCATGCAAACTAGCCAAAATTTATTGTTCTCTTTTTTTCAGCTAACAAGCAGGGATATGGGTGCCTAGTCAAGCAAAGGATGTGAGCATTGTGTCAAAATTTACCCTTCGATCGGTATTCTAAATCGCAAATAGATAGACAATAATCTCAACTGTTTTCATCTTGAACTGAACTTTTCGTATCTAGAATCTGACGAAGATGTTCCCTAAATGATATCCTGCAGTCATCCCCTTTTCATTATTCTATTTGCTATCATCTCTTGTTGCTTCTATGCGATTTGCTGTTGGTTAATGCCTCGTAACTAACCTTTGCACTCTGGTATATCATCATTCCATTTTCCCGCCATGCAACGTATAACCTGTGAGCCAATCAGCGTGTGGCCTGGTTGGCACCTGAACGCCACAGTCTGGCCATCAAGGAAGCTGTTACCAATCCTGTTTCCATTCACTGGCGCCCCGGGATCGAGACAAATAGCTGAAAGTATAACCGCCGTTGTTAAAGGTGGAAGAAACACTTCATGAATATACTGTTAAGTCGTTCATCCATAGATTTTGGGTGCCAAAGACTTTCCTTGCACGGTTTCCGATTCGATCTTGGTCATCTTTGACGCAAGTTGAGTCAGTCAATTCTAGAGATGACTTGTTTAGTCAAGCTAGAAAACTTGCTCATAAGTCGAGGCTTGTTTTCTGATATGATCAGGTGTTTATTTTTCATGATCCTCCAGCTAAAAGGCAATAGACATTAACCTGACTGTTTTACCTTTACAGTGAGGAATAGAAGCACTCCACTTTCCACTGATGCACACTGCGGTAGGACTTCCGGTCATCTGAAATCCTGGAAGACATGTGAAGGAAATTCGCTTGTTGTGACCAAACTCGTTGCCATGTCTGACTCCATTCTGAGGAGAGCCTGGGTCTTTACAAGACGCTTAGTTGAACAAGACAAAAACAACAGATATCAAAACAAGCTTTGATAGGTTACCAAGTTTTATCATTGTTAGCCTGCGAGCACAGCCCCTTTCTGGCTGTTGCTTAGTACGTCTGCGTTCGCAGGCCATATCATTGGACATGTGCGGATCGTTTCTGATAAAAAAATACAACAAAGAAAGGTTTTTTGTTTTCTGTAACGGTATGAAAAATGGTCGAAGAGTTGTATAATTTGGAAATGAACAACAGTCTTCTGCAATCGCAATTGCTTTCAAATATGCTACGGCATTATCTCTTAGTATCTACACATAGTTTAAAAAAGAGGGAAATGGTTAGGAAGCCCGTCAAGTTCTTTGTTGTATGTGTTTGTTCGCTATGTTGGCGGTTACGTGTTTTCACGCAACTAACCAATATAAACATTGCGATTACGTAATTCATGTATAGTGTACGAGCGCAAAACAAAATATGTGCAGGGTCGTGGACCTTCCAACATAAATCTTGGCCTCTTTGTCTGCTCCTTTGATGTTTGCCGCGCTTCCTAACCATTTCAGCTAGTAATTTTTGAGCTCAAATACAGAACAAATTGTTTACAAAATGTAAACAAACAAACAAACAAACAAACAAGCTGTTTAAAATGTAAAACTATTTCATCACTGGGCAATTGTTCTACAGCATTACCTTTGCAAACAGGAAGAACAGAGCTCCATCTGCCGTCATGACATGTCATTGATTGGCTTCCCTCCAGGCTAAACTCTTGAAAGCACACGAATGTCACCTTGCTTCCATGATGAAAATTGGAACCGATTCTTCTGCCGTCCTGTGGCACTCCAGGGTCAGCACAGGAAGCTTAACACAATTAATTTGGTTTTTAGATTTACGAAAAAGTATAGACTACAGAACTACAGTCCTTAACGTTGCGACAGATGATGATCCTTAGACAAAATAATTATCACCTCTATTTATAGTGAAGAAAGGAGCGATTGCAAAGGTGCTTGCGAACCCGGGGGGGGGGGGGGGGGGACTCCCATATGAAATGGACGGGGATGCTCGTCGTCTCGCTTAGGGGTGTAAATTTCGGATTTTGGTCTCGCGTAGGGTGTTCTGGGCAAAATGTCATTATTTTTAGCCGTCAACATCTCGTTTAGGGTTGCACACGAAGGGGGTCTGCATAAGCTTCGGTCACGCCCAGATTGGTCTCTTGCAAACATGGAGGGGCACCATAAATATTTGTTTCTAATACTACTACTTGCCATAGGTGAAGGCAATTTTTCTAGTAGAAACTAACTGAGGTAACCCGCGAGGAACTACAATGTCAACTCCATGCAAAGGAAGGGGGAAACGGCAGACTCCAAACTGCCTCATCCCCATCCACAGTTACACTTGCCTTTGACAACGAGCAATTAATTTCGATAACATTTGACAGAGCGGTAACAACAGGGAATACAACTTAATCACATGATTAATCTAAACTATATTTTTTTTCCTAATCGTTTCGCGACAGTGCGGCATACCTTTACACGTTGGCTTTGTTGAGTTCCACCTTCCCGCTACACAAAAGGAAGTAGACGCACCAACTAAGTTAAAATTCTCATTACATCTGTAAGCTACCATTTGGCCATCTCCAAAATCATCGCCGATTCTAACTCCATTCTCTGGTTCTCCTGGGTTGCTACAAAACGCTGAGAAGGAAAGAAGAGAGCTTGTTATATGTACATGCCTGGACGTTCACATAACAATTAGCAACGTGTTGGTGCTGGGGAGAAGTGCTGGGACGGCGTGCTGTCTTTTAGCTCTACAGCAAAAAATCGACTGTTCAACCGGGTGTGTTCCTCCGAGAAAAATGTGTCCAAAAGCAAACTGTCTTATAGAGACTGCGGACAGCAAACTGTGATGAAATCAAATTTGATACCTCTACATTTGGGAATGTCGCTGCTCCATTTTCCTTCATTGCACACGATTAACTGACTTCCAACCAACCAGTATCCTGATTTACACACGAACTGTAAGTCTTTGCCGTGTCCAAAGCTCGAGCCTACTCGTTGACCGTTTATGGGAGTCCCAGGGTCTGGGCACGAAGCTGCAAAGAAAAGAACGAAAATCAGTACTTGAAAAAGATCCCATGGATCGGGTACGGGTTCTTTCAAAGCTTTACACTAGCTAGCTAGATGAATGAGGAAACTGTTTGAGTATTTTATCTATTACAAAAAAGTCATCAGAAATTTGCTTTGAAACCTTAACACTCTTTCTATTGCCAAACAGCTTTTACTCTTATCAAGATGTGTTGGTTTCTATTTTGCTGACCTTAGTTGAAATTTGAAAAGATGCATTTAAAATGGTCTTAATGAGAGCTCGAAGAATCGGTTGGAAAATGAGATTCTACTACTAGAGTCGCCAACATCGTAGTCTTCCAAAATTATCCACTGTTGGTATCGCTGGCACTGCCAGTTTCTTTTAGATCGTCACGCCAGGTTTTTTCAATGTTGTTGGCGAAGTGGAACGTGACCTACTAAAGGGAGTTTGCTTCAGTCTCATACTTTAGCCTTTTCGCAGACTATTTCATACCTTTGCACTCTGGCAATGCAGAGCTCCATCTTCCTCCAAGACAACGGATGGTTGGTGAACCTATAAGGCTGTAGTTTTCATCACAGGCAAATTCCACTGAGACGCCATCGATAAACCTGTCTCCTATTCTCCGTCCATTCACTGGAACTCCGGGATCCTCACAAGTAGCTGTACATTAATTAGTCAAAAATAGCAAAACGATTTTTACATAATAAAATCGAACTATGCAACAATCAATGACAACAGTTATCAAAATAGTTTTCCAAAACAGTTCTGTCTGTAACTTGTTTTGTGATAATCAGAAAAACCAGCATTTTTTTTTTAAATATGATTATTGCCACTGATAAATTAAGCCCTCATAAACTACTTATGATATTTGCTTAAACGAAGTTGTTATGGGGAGTGAGAGCATGATATTTTGAAAGGGCACGTTGTTAACCCTTGTTAATCTATTTATTAACAATCTCAAATCAAACTGGCATAGCAAGTATAGAGGAATGTGTATAATCCAAAGGAAACTAACCTTTGCACCTGGGAAGTGCGTGGGTCCAAGTCCCTTTATGGCATACAGAGGTTGCGCTACCAATAAGCACGAAACCTTCCATGCAAGCAAACGATATTTGTTTTCCATGACCGAAATGGTTTCCACTCCGCACTCCGTTTGAGGGGCTCCCAGGATCCACACAATCAGCTGAATAAAGAAAAAAGAAAGATACAAAACAGAAGAAGTTAACATACACGCATATATTGCCCCAAACTTTGTTGAGTGGTTGTTTCACTTCGTTTCTATAATCCGAGTTGAAACTGTAAAACTTTCATTTTAACACCAAACAGAATGCGTCAGCCAAATCTAAATTCAGAAAATGTGAAATAGTATAGTATTGGAACCAGGTAACAGCTTAAGAAGGTTCTAGCTAAACTTGCCACATGTAAGTCGACTCTTATGAGCAATGAAGTCTACTCGAAGTTATAAGCATGCAAGTATCCAAAAATCGTCTCCAATGTTGCAACTCTGGTTAGTCTACACATATATTGATCCCTAAATACCTGGTGCAGAACACCCATGCAACTCTAATCTGAGACAAGAAGGAATGGGATTAGTAACATCCAACATCACTGAAAATGGTTCCTTTGGATAGATCCGGATCGATTGTGTTCTAATGACAGGATCTAGCTCGTTTCTCCTCAAGGCACCACTGTTTCCATTTCCTATAAGTTCCTGTGAATCCTTTTTAAAAGAGAAAGGAAAAAACAATATTTGAAAACACTTTTAACGTTTTTCGTAGCTGGAGATTGACCCTGTTAGTTCGAAACTAGAGCATGACCTTAAATATATTAATGCGGGCAATTAATTCCTAATTGAGGTTGAATATGATGGCTAGACTCGTGTTTTAATTCTTTAGTGTCTAAACCATTAATTAATGGATAATATGACCAGAACATTTGATGGACAATTTATTTTTCGGCCCACCCCTATTGACAGAGATCTTTTTTTAAAAAAAATATATTTACCTCTTTGTAGGATTTCCAATTTCCTTTCTCCAGGTACTTGACTTTGTATTTTCTTGACCAACTCAAATCGGAAGAACTTCCCTGAGTTGTTATCGCCGTTATTAATTTTTGCTCCTCCAACATGATTTGTATGTATGGCGATTTATCTTCCGGTGCTGAGCACCAGGCCCCCGAGCCGTCTACTCGTGCAAAGGAAGGGGAGTGATCGGCACTTTTTGTAGAAGATGCTGTAATGCTTTCGTCTGGAATTCTTTTGCTTTCCATTCCAAGTTTGTTGTCGCAATTCTCTACAGTAACATGTTTTGCAAAAATAGAGAGTAGATAAGGGATACTTCAAGCCAGAGCAGATCATTAATTATAATTAATTATAATTAACTTGGACATTACACTGTACTTGCATTTTTGTTTTGCACGTGGAGAGGCTACAGCTTTGCAAAATTATTGCATTCCTAATGTAAACGTAAAATCTTACAATTTTGTTTCGCAAATTACAACCGATATCTAGAGCTGACTAAGAAACCCGTTACTAATGCTCTTTTCAAACCAAAGCTCAGAGTATCTTTTAAAAAGCTATTTGTCCTTGATAAAAAAAGGGATGTGATAAAAGATTACTTTATGGCAAGCTTAACTGCTTTAAACGTTGCTAGGATAAAACATCGCGTGATTTCTTTCAAACAGTGTTTCCATCGTTTCCACCATTTGATATCTAACTGGATTTGCAAAAACAAGGCTCCAGAAATTTCACGGACACTGATAGTTTTGATACTAGCCCTGAATAGAGAGCTTTCCACAAAGCATAATTGTAGCTCGGATGAATGTAAAAGCCACTCCTTTTGCCTTTGTGGCCAAAAATGCTAACTTCAGGGTATTTTGCCCGAATCATGAACTATACTATTTAATCAAGAGTGTTAACAACATGACATATCAGTCTAATTTGACACCAAGATAAACCTGTAAAAACATTCGGCCGAGAGCTTGTCTTTAGCTTTCTAAACGCATTGACTTCTCAAATAAACTGAACTTTAGCGTCCTACATCGACGTTTGATTCAATTTCAAGCAAACCAGGCAATATATCAGATATATCTGAGTAAAGCGAAACGCTGGCATGTGTTGTTTATGTCAATTATCGGCTCATTGTCGACCGGAAAACCACGCGATAACATTGCCCTCCACTAGCGAATCAAAAAGAACTCTGACTGTTAGCTAAGCGGAGAACGCCTAAAATTGAAAATAGAAGGAAAAAGGTCTACTCACATAATCGCTTGAAGTGATTTCTTGGCCCTGTTGTTCGACATGATTCTTCTCACAAATAACAATGTCCCGGATGTATTTCAATTTAATGAAGCGGGAAATACCCGTCCCCAACATACAACAGAGAAAAAACTAACACTCTATTGGCACGCTCGCTCAAATTCAAGCCAAATATCGCCACCATCGATTAGAAATGTGCCCTAACTACTGCTTCCGAGCCCTAATTCATGTGCCCAAAGCCTTTTGCTGTCTAAAAGAGGCACCACGTTATCGTTACGTCCAACCGCTTCGAGTCTTTAAGTCGACGCGCTTAAGTCGGAAGTAGGATAACAGACGACGCAGAAAACTACGGCGAAAATAATGGCCGCGCGTGAAGTGTTTGTTTCTTATGTGAACTTGCAATAGTCTCGACTCCACATCGTCTCTCATCGTCTCTGCAAAGTAGCGTTTCGCAAAGTACCATTTCGCAAAGTACCGTTTCGCAAAGTACCATTTCGCAAAGTACCGTTTCGCAAAGTACCATTTCGCAAAGTACCGTTTCGCAAAGTACCGTTTCGCAAAGTACCATTTCGCAAAGTACCGTTTCGCAAAGTACCATTTCGCAAAGTACCGTTTCGCAAAGTACCGTTTCGCAAAGTGCCATTTCGCAAAGTACCGTTTCGCAAAGTACCGTTTCGTTTCGTTTCGTTTCGTTTCGCAAAGTACCGTAAGCCGACGACGCAAACTTGCAAATCGTTGGACTTTCACCTTCACTAGACTTAATGATGCCTTCAGGCAAACCTTCTTTAGACAGCAAGTTACAGAAAGCTAACTCGATCAGCTTACTGTACTGATACTAGTCTGTCCGAAAATAAAATTCAAACGTGTGTACACAGCGCATCAGAGACTGGGACTTGACTAGCCCCCACCCACCCCACAACTGTACCTGAGGATGCGAAGGGAGGGGGGGAGGGGGGATGGGAGATTGACATATCTAACCCTAACTTGTATGCTTTTCCTACTAGGCACGCTACATAAGTTCTTTTTTTTTTTTTTTTTTTTAAGCCGAACTGCATAAAGAAAGTAATACTTTCTGGAGCCTTGTTTTTCCAAATCCAGTTAGATATATTTATATATATTTAATTTGGTTTAACTCGACATGTTTAGTCAACAACTTTTGTAATGGTTGGTAAGCGAGTTACTATAGTATTCGAATGAGATTAAATTTCGATAAACATTTCAAAATAAAAATGAGCGATATAAATTTTACACAACGTTTCGATGTCTTCATGACATCATTATCACACCTCTCACCGCATATATAACACTGTTGAACCGTTATTTTATTATCACTTGATAATGATGTCATGAAGACATCGAAACGTTGTGTAAAATTTCTATCGCTCATTTTTATTTTAAAATACTATAGTATTGTATTTAAAAATAATAAATAAATAACACTTAACAATTTTGCGGCTTACTGCGAGCAATATATATTTTAAGTGATTAGTTTTCCTCAATAGATAGTTTTACTTCTAGTTCAATTTGAAACTCAAAGAAAATAGGTTTTAGATTTAGGTTATTCATATGTTGATAAACTTGTTGGGTAGGGTGCAATCGTATTTTTTCCTTTTACATGCATTTTACCGGTGAACTTTTTCCGGGACTTTTTACGGTACTGACAAATGAATGTTAGAGCAAAAAACGATTGCATCTCTACGGACTCGGATTATTGCTTGAATCAAACTTTCCTAAAACTGCTGACATCTGTTGCTTTTTAAATTTGTTTTCCCGTTAAATGATTGATCTAACTTTTTTTGTTTTAATTCATTGTGCAATCCAACGTGGCAAAGTATGCGACAGGAAGAACAACATACCGCCATGAGTACTCAATTTCACGAGGGCACACAGTTCGAATGACGTCATCGCTAGACTCAGAGACATTTTGGCACGTATTCCAACTCGCTTGCTCGCTCTGCTAAAGGAAGTCTAGAAATTCCATCGCTAGCTTCAAACTTGTGCTGTATGTATTTCCGTTTTAACTTGTACATGTAAATTCATGCGCTTAATCATCAAGTTATCATTTTCCGACTTCTTCGATTCTTCTTCTCCCGGTTGTTGCTTTTCAGTAAGGTTCAAATATTGAGAGGTAAAAGACCAAATCACTGATTGAAAAATAAAGTTCTTAGGCTTATGCTGTTAATTTTTAACAGATAATTTCGGTATTTTTTTTTTTTTTTCATACCCAATATTTAGGAGACCGTGTCGCCTATTTCGGTCTATTTTAATCCTTAGGAAAGGTAAGCTGGAATATTTACCATCGACCGTGGATCATGGATATTAAACATGGATGTTAAATCTGTTAAAATCTCATTCCTAATTCTTCAAAGTTTCCTCCCTTTTGTTGGCCGAGATTGACAGATCGAAAAGTGCTGCGAAACGTCTAGCATTTAACTCTAGAGATACACGTGCCATGTTATTTTTACGCGTCGAAAAACAACAATATGAATATGTCACATACATTTAGGTTTCATGAGACATGCCACCGCCAAGAGTTCCTCTTGGCTACAAATACTCCACTGATAATTCTCGATTAAGTGGGGCTCAAGAAGCTTCGCCTGTTTTGTGCACAGCATTTGAAGCATAATGACGGAACGTAACACAGTCTGTTCGTTCGCTAACAAATATATAAGGCACATGCAAGCAAATCAGTAATCGTTTCCATCATTCTCACCTTCTTGCGACCATGTGTAATGGCAGAATACAAGTGTCCATAACAATGTTCGGTAAATTGTTTCCATATCGGTTATCTGAGCGAACACGAGGGAGTAAATTTCAATCAATATAAAATACACGTAGCATTCAATGCAAAACCAAAAATCTTCAGTCGCTCAGCACGAAGTTACTGCTGAGTCTATTTTGACTCTTCGTATTGTTGTATCGCGTTTCGGTGAAGGTGATGACTGACGAAGCTTCTGGTAGGGTCAGGAAGTCAAAACTGTCGGGGGATAAAGACGATAAAGCGTGCTGAGTCGGGTACAAAATGTACATATTATTCTTTAAACGTAATCTTTCTCTTTAGAGTTGTTTACGACAATATGTTGCAACTTAGAACGTCCGCTTCATCGTTCAAATTAGATTGCGCATAGTTTTGGTTTATCTTCTGCAGCCTTAGCATCCGGCGAAAGGCAAATGTTTGACATGTGCTTGCGAGTATCTCATACCTAGCCTCCCCGGTCCCCTTTACAAAACTGTGTGAGATCAGGTAAAAGCTGAAAGAGAGTGTGGCCCTGATCCGACTGTAGATGTATTGACGGTTCATAACTTGGATCCACTCCTTTTATTCCCGTTACAGGAGAGAGCCAATAGTACAATTCGGAGTCTACGGATGTACATCAGTCGACACAACACAATTTGGCATTAAACCATGACGGCAAGAGCAGTGAGAATACGCTGTACAATAGCTCTGAGGTAGCTCTTAAATCTTGGAAATTTCTAGCTTATCCGTGATTTTCAAAGCAACGTCGTGAAATCCGCAAAACCAAAATTATGTGTAGTCTGGAAAACGTTAACCACGACGGCATGCGTCAGTGACAATTTCATGTTTCCGTCTGAATTAATTATGCGCTTTGTGCTATCTCTGACACTAATGAACAGACAAACTGCAAGTTCATTTTTCAGTCGACGCTTGGGATCGTCAATGTGACCCTGCTGCTTTCGGTCCCCATTATAGCATCGCGCAGCAACGAACACGTCACGGTACTTTTGTAAATATTTGATGTCTTTTATCATTATGTAACAGTTTTTTTTTCTTATGATATAGTTAGGAATTTTTATAAGTTTGAACTTCTACCAACTGTTCATAACACAAGTAATTCAGTTTATAGCTGCTAGTTGTGATTTTATTGAAATAAACGATTTATCTATCTAAAGTACCCATATTTATCACCACTCTTTACGAGTAACAGGGACGAGTAGAAGATCTTTGAAAACGTTCCCCAAAATAGGAGTTCCTGACAGGGGGTTTCCTGCTGCCTGCACGAGTGAAGCTTACAATAGAGCTCCAAGTGAGAGGGTCGAGCAGTGAGGGCAGAATAATAGAGTGAAAATTACTCGCAATTCATCGCGTTAATTCCGTTTATCGTGCTGCTCCCCAACTAAACTAACAGACTACCAGTGAAAGGCTGACTCATCCCCAGTCGTCTCTTACATGTATGTAGGTTCGATTACCAGCCGCTGTTCGGGGGATGCACCCGCGCTCCGGACGGCGGAAATCGAGCCTATCTCTTACGAGAAAGTTGCAAGACGTGAAGGGTTCTGGGAAGGATATTGACGCCTCTGCCTCTTTCCCATCTTTCCCTGCGCAGCGTTTTTCATACTTCCACTGGGGACGAATGGGAGTAAAAGGAGGGAGATTATCCAGTTGTTTTATTAACGTCTTTTCAGTGTTTGATTGGGGTTTGACTGATAGTCTCATTGTTGCCTTTGGGAAACAGGGAAAGAGAAATTCATTGAAAATATAAGTTTCTAAACAGGAATAAATTTTAATTAGTTTCAGTTATCCTTCATTTCCTTTCCTGGGCGGTAAATTCCATACGTGGGATCACTTTTACTTTAGCCTTGACTAAGTTTTACCAACGAAATAAATTTACCTGCCTGATGACCCTGGAATGGATTGAGGCCAAACTTTGAGCAGCTATAGCTAATATTTGTCGTTTTAATTAACCTTCAAAACAATTATGTTACCTTTTAGGGATTTCTGACAATCACCCTTCGACTGTGGCTGTCATATGGGAGATATGGTATTGTGATTCTTCAAAACGATACGTCTATAAATTAATTTCAGTTTTATGAAAGAAGTATTCAAGGAGGTTATTGCCCTCTTGGAAGCTATCCAACTCCCAACTGAATCGGCCCCAATCTGAAATATGATGCATGGCAAACTTTGACCATACTTTTGGACTTCCTTTTGTCATGATATCAACTAGAGTCAGCGTTCAGCAGGTATTGGGTCATTGACAGGAAGGAAGAAAGTTGAAGCATTAAAAAGACGATCGGTGCGTTTTTGAGCACATCGGGAAAAGTGCGTGTCCATAGAGCAAGGATCTTTGTCCGAGCTGGTATTCTTAAGCTGTTTTCGTCAGGAATTTTCATCCTTTTAAGCGACTTCTTTTTGCCTAAGTTTCAATCGATAGAAAACTTAGTTTCACGATCTGTAGCACTCAGTGCGGGAAATCTGAAAGAAAGAAGAAAGAAAGAAAGAAGGAACTCATTCGCAACCGCAGTAACTCCTCACCAAAAGGTGCAAGATGTTGTCAGGTTGCTGTAAGGTAAGTTATTGGCCTGTTTGCGTTTATTAAAGGTTTGCAGAATGACTAATGTAAACAGCCGAGAAACACTCAGGACAAACGTGAAACGTTTCTAAAATCAAAGCACTAAATTACAGTTTATCAAAAGTTTAAGAAGTTTCTAATTAGCTCGACTTGTGATAAGGTTGACTTTATCCCGAACTCTTTGTAATGTGCCTATGTCGATTCTTTACCATTCGCGTCTCGCGATGATCTAGCGCTTTGCGTGAGATCTTCTCAAAGTGCAATGCAAACCTTGTCCAACTTCCTGTTATCCGCCAAGTTGTTTTCTTTTGCTGTGTCCAGTAGGTTTCGTGTGGCTGTTATCTTCGGGAAAGACTATGGAGTGGGGTTTGATTGACAATTAGATTGCCTATGGGGTACAGAGTAAGAGTTAGGAACTTAAATTTTCATTTAATCAGAAACAATTTTTTTTAAAGCATTGTACGGTTTAGGATTTTAAATGTATTTTTCCTTTTAGTATTAGTTTTAGCAGGGCCTTTGTTGACATCAGTTTTAATTGTAAAGCTGAAAGAGTTTCCCTGATGACATAAAGGCTTACTTACTAAGTTTTAGTTATCTTCCGTGCCCAGGATATGCGGCTTTCATAATGTTATATTTCTTTTCTTTAATCTTCCAGGTTTTGTTGTGCACGTTTGCTGTTATTTGGATATTCTCTGCTCAAAGTACAGTGGGTGAAAGTAAGTTTTCTTTTTAGTATCTTTTTTTTCGGTGACTATAGTCTATAGTCTACATGGTCTATAGATAATGATTGCGTGAGAAATTCGTACTGACTGAGGCCATTTGGTCTTAGTTGCTCTGGCCAATCTAGCAAAACATTGAATAATTTAATACTATTAAAAAGCCACCTAACTCGGCGAAAACTGATGAATACTATAAGCAGTTCATTATGCTACGGTGTTTGCGCGCCTTGTTTTCAATGCAAATTCTCGCTAGTTTTTAGTAAGGCCTGGGAGGCTCTTTTTATACTTGCGCATTTAAATTCTTGTCAAAGGCTGATGTCGGAGAGACACGTAGATATTTGTCCAATTGTTCGTCATGGACGTAGCAGTACACGCAGACAGGTCGCCTTACCCTCCCTGCACTCGGTATGTAAGTTGATAGCACACTTCACAATGAATAATCAGCGCAGCTAGCATTGGCCGCACATACCTGTTGTAAGACAGTCTTGTAAGGTATAAGAAAATAAAAGTTCACAACCTTGTCTCAGGGCTTTTCCCTTCTTCGTAGGGGTTTACAACAACTTCTTTTAGCTGTGAATGACCACATTTTTATTGTTTTAACAGGTGATTGCCAGTCTGAACTGGGGATGCAAAGCAAAGGAATTCCAGATGAGAGTATCTCGGCATCATCCATGTTTAGTACAAACCACGTTCCTACCTTTGCGCGACTTGACGAGCCCCGAGGGGCCTGGTGCTCGGCGCCGAATGATAGTTTTCCTTATGTACAAATCCAATTGGACGAGGAAAAGTTAATTACAAAGGTTATGACACAAGGAAGTAAAAGTGATTTGATTTGGGCAACGAAATATCAAATCAATTACCAGAAGAAAGGAAAATGGATCACCTATCAAAAGGCTGATGGAAACCTGGAAGTAGGTCGAAATATGCGTTCCCTTCTCATAATCGTAATCCAGATTTAAAGTCCAATTTCCAGAAAATCCTAATTTGCAGTTTTTGTAGCCACATAACCTATAACGAGGGACGTTGTATTATATCCTATTTGGCTAAGTTGATATAGGTATAGTACCCATTACGCAGCTGAATAAATAAAAGAAAAGAAAAGAAATAAAAGAACAAACAACAAACTCAATCCACATATGATGCTGGGTCTAGCAGGTGAACCCTTGTCGCATCAATGTTGGGAAACAAGCGCTCTCCCCACCGCTCCTCCTCTACCCCAGATTGAAATTAGGGTAGATGTTAGAACTGCAACTAAGAAAACCCTTGTGTAGTTGCTTTGACTATGCTTCTTAGTGACCTGCTGAAACATCCATTATATCCATTTAGCAATGAAGCTACTTCTTTCTAGAATCATAGCTTCTACATATTGATCTATATTTTGCTAGTATGCTTTGATAACAAGTAGTCCTTTAGAGACTATTCTAGATCTAGGCCCTGGACTGGAAGTGTTATAAAACCGAGGAGAGACGGTGAGTGAGCGAGACGGCCTGTTCTACAACGATACTAATCGTAGACAGTTTGTACTGAATTTTGTTATGTTTTCTGCTTTTATAGATATTTGAGGGTAATACAGGCACCAAATCCTTAAATGAAATCAATCTGCAACCTCCAATACGGACAAGTTCGATTCGTATTCATCCAATGGCGCCTTTTAACGTGATGCTGAGTGACACTTTACGAAATGTTTCCTGCCTCAGATTAGAGTTGTATGGATGCTCTGGTAAGTAATCAAATTTTAAAATCCTTTGAGTGGGAGACGTAGTGGTCTCAAGGAAGTGGCCTCTAATCTGGGTAACAGGCAGAAGAATGAAGAGTAGATAAGACAGGCAGTGAAACCTTATCAGGTGGACACTTGTAAGTAGATTGTATCACGGAACATTTTTGATACCGGAAAAGGCTTTCAGTTTGGCAAAAATTGCTCTCCAGGCTATGATCTAAAAAAAAACCGGGCTGAATAGGCTTAAAATTTTCACTTTAATGAACAGCTGAGGAACCTTGGCTCTTTACAAAGAGTCTCAAAGACAGATAGACAGACAGACAGACAGACAGACAGACAGACAGACAGACAGACAGTTTATTTCCACACGGAATCTCTTCAGTTTGAAAGAATTGGTGTTCAAGAAAGCCATGCTAATACATAACTAAACACAATACAATTAAAAAAAAAATAGAAAATAAATACTAGTGTTTACTGCTATTGTGGAGACTGAGTGTGGTAAGAGATTTACTAAGTGTCTTAAAAGACAGGTCTGCTTTGATCGCACTTTGTGCATTTATCGCATTGTGATTTTGACTTCGAATTTCAAGTGTCTCACTGAAGCTTTCTCAAAATGTCTCCAGATCTAATTTCCCAGTCCCTATGAGTGATGAGCCGAGCTTCTTTGATTTAAGATTTTATCAATTCTGTCTGACAGGCCCTTGTTTAGACCTTACCAGACTATATTACAGTAAATCTTTGAAAATTTAAGGTGGCTCTGAAACCGCTCCGTAGAAATTTTTTTAACTTCATAAAAAGTTGTATCTTAACATGCTAATTATAACTCAACAATAAAAAAATGGGGTTCACCGAGCTCGTTTTTGAGTTATAAGCACTTAAAGCTAAAATTAAGGGTGTTTTTAACAGGTTATCCTGTAGCTATGGCAACCAGTGACGTCAAGAAAGTAACCGAAACGTAGTCAGCAATCATTGGGCATGTATTTGATACCATTATTGTAGCAGCAACTTAAAGCAATTTGTTGTACTATCCCATCAAAGTGTAAGAGCTGGAAAGTGCTGGAAACCATTACCAGCCACCTTAAATCATTATCAGTCCTTTAACAACAAGTTGCCAAGTAATCAACAAGTCGCCTCCATTCCTGTCGGTCTGCCCCCAGGTAAGGTTTAGGTAATCTGTTAAGCCGGTCAGTTTTCTCCTACATGTCACTAAAAGAATGGGATAGCAACGCAATGTCATCGGCATAATCCAGATCCTCTAGAACAGTTGACAGCGTCCAGCATATTCCTCTCCTTCTGTCTTCAGTAGCTCGAGACAGCACCCTATCGATGACAATGTTAAACAGTAGCGCTGACATAACGCATCCTTGTCGAACACCCGATTTGACATGGAAGCTCAGGTCAGAGCCTCCAACCGAGCAACAAAAGTCAGTGTAGAATTGCATTATCACTTTACAATGTGTGCAGGTATGCCAGACGCCCTGAGAATACTCCATAGACTCTCCCTGTGTACGCTATCAAAAGCCTTGTGGAAATCGATAAAATTGATGTACAATCCTCTCTGCCATTCATGACACTGTTCAATGATGTTTCTCAAGAAGAAAATGTGTTCTGAGCAGCCTCGGCCTTTTCTAGAACCGGCTTGTTCCTGTCGCAGCACTTCATTGACCGCCAAAGAAAGACGTTTCACAATAACGTTACAGAAGATTTTACTAGGTAGGGATACAAGAGTGATACCCCGCCAATTATTACAGTCAGACAGTGTGCCTTTCTTAGAAATTGGTATGATGACCCCTTTGCTCCAGTCACTTGGTATCCCCTCACCATTCCACACCTTAGCAAAGAGTGGGAGTGATATCTCTGCTGCAAGCTCTGGATGACATTTAAAGAGCTCAGCATTAAGCTGGTCCTGCCCAGGTGCTTTGCCATTTTTAAGATCTCTAATGGCTTCCACGATCTCTTCTTTAGTGGGTGGTTCAATGTTAATGTCAAGGTCTTCCTCAGCATCCTGAGCAGCAGCTGGCATGGCTCCTGCGGGACCTCCTTGTTAAGTACTTTCTGAAAGTGTTCCGCCCATCGCTCTTCCTGTTCCTTCTCAGTTGTTAGCAATGCCCCTTGCTTGCTGCAGATAGGTGCCTTCCCTCTCCGTTGACCTCCACAGATTTGCTTGATGATTCTGTAAACGGTGCCTTGCTCCTATTCCTGGGCAGCAGCCTCTGCTTCTGTTGCGAGGTTCTCAATAAAGCTTCTTTTGTCTGCTCTAGCTGACCGCTTAACTTTGGCATTGAGTTTACTGTACTGAGCTTGTAATTTCTCTTTTAGGCGAGTAGACCTGGCCCCCATTATTTTCCCCTTTGCTCTTTTCCTCTCTGCAATAGCATCCCATGTGTCCGCACTCAACCATTCTTTGTGGGATTTTTGCTTATAACCAAGGGTGGACGTGGCAGCAGTATGATAGATCTCGACTATCTTGTCCCATTCGAATGTGAGTGAGCCTTCATTAGCTGTACCGGTGTTTTCTTCTGAAAGAGTCTCAAACATGTTACATAATTCTATACAGAACTGGTTTCTTGTGTCATAATTCTTGAGCTTGGATACATCAAAGCTCCTCTGGTGACATGTGGTCTTTCTAGAGCGCAGTAGCTTCAATTGAACCATAGCAGTAACAAGGTGATGATCACTCCCAACGTCAGCTCCCCTTCTAACACGTATATCTTGCAGGGATCGTCTCCATTTCCCATTAATGAGAAGATGGTCAATTTGGGACTGGTCGCGCCTGTTTGGACAGTTCCAAGAGATCTTGTGTATGTCCTTGTGCGGAAATAAGGTGCCTCCAATTACAAGATTATTCATACCGCACAGCTCCACAAACCTTTCACCATTTTCATTTAAGTCACCATAGCCATGTTTTCCCATGACCCTCTTACTGCCTGTGTTGACTGTTCCAACCAAATCACCCATAACAATCAGTAGGTGTTGTGATGGAGTATTTTCCACTTTAGATTGAAGAGTTTCGTAAAAGATGTGTTTCTGCTCAGGATCAGCATCATTTGTTGGAGCGTAACACTGGATTACAGTCATCTTGACTTGCTTCCCAAAGAACCTCGCTCCAATTAGCCTCTCGTTGATAGGCTTCCACTCAAGAAGTGACTTCTCCACACCCCTCTTCAGGATGAGAGCTACTCCTTGCCGGTGTAGGTTGTCATTCCGGCCTGAAAAAAAAAATGTTTCGCCGCCTTCCGTTCTCTGTGAACCAAATCCTGTCCATCTGCACTCACTAATACCAAGGATGTGAAGCTTATTTTCATTCATCTCTCTGGTGGTCTGCGCGAGCCTTCCAGTGTAGGAAACCAAAAATTAATGGGCCATTTTTATTAACAATTGCAATGTAAAGCATTGAAACTGTTAACAAGCATCTTTGGCTGCGGATGGCTTGGATGGAAGTGGATTGCAACTTGAAAAATTAGGCTAAACTTTTCAAGTTGTTTCCTAGTGTCGTCAAAAAATCAATATTAATAGCTTTAGTTTGATTTCTATCCGCAAATAAAGGCTATGTCTTTCTTTAGATGTTTAAAAAAATGTTTTCATGGCTTAAGTTGCCTAACACTAATTTCAAAACAGTTTAGACCAAATATCTGGGAAATTCCCGTGACGTAGCCCCTTTAAGGGGGCTGTACTCTCCATAGTGCACGTGTAAAAATTATCCAATACAGCCCCCCCCCCCCCCCCCACCCCTTCCCCAGCTTTCTAACAGGGACATCCACTACTTTGAAACGTGCAACGTTTTGACGTTTTGACAACAACTGAGTTGTTTTAATCTTTTGCCATTAAAGATATCTAAAGAGTAAATAATTCTTTTCAAAACAGACAGTGTACGGGGTTACGATAGTCATTTGTTTGTGCAGTGTTTACTTACATGCTAGCGTAATTAAATTATTGGTTCAACGTAGCCTACGTTTTCATAATTGACAGAAAAGACACGATGTTTCTCCTTTTAAGACGTGCGGACCTTGCTCTATTTCTGGCCTCACGAACAGATGATGGCATGACTATCTTGCAGAATTTCCCTACTCAGTCATGTGTGATAATCAGCGTAGAGCAATAAAAGAGAAACCGACCAAAAGACAAAGATCGTTGTTATTTTCCAGATTTATTAAATGTCTTGGTTTTCCTTTTTTGCTACCTACGTAGATGTTCAATGTGGAGATCCTGGAATACCAACAAATGGAAAGCAAAAGGTCAGCAAAGGCTTCGTATACGGTGGATCTGTGAAGTTTACGTGCGACAAAGACTACACTCTGAGAGGCGCATCCACCATATACTGTCAAGAAAATAAGAAATGGACTGCTTCTGTTCCACAATGCCTCGGTAAGTGTCTGTAGATACAGTGGAGCCCCGCTCTATGGTCACCCACTTCATGAGGGCACCCCGATATTACGGACGAAAAGCTCATATAATTATTTTGGCAAAAATGGACCCGGCTAATACGGACAACGGGCACTTTTCTGTGTCCCGAGGGAAAAACTCTTAAACATCGTCATCCCGCATTACTGACACTGTTTATTTGTGCAATATCTATTCTCACTGTCATGTTCAAGTACTAAATTTCGGCGGGCAAATTGAACGATGCAGTCAGGCACACCCACCCAGAGGATTATGACCAAAGGTAGGATCCCCAAGGTAAATTAAAGTCAAGGACTTTTTCAGATGGGTCCGTTGTGGAGTCTTGAAAACAATAAAGTAATATTCGTCCTAGAGTACGAGTAGATGAGCGTCAGGTTTCCATAGTTTTAACCTGTTGCAGTTACATTTACAGTTACAGATGGAACTAAACAACATTTTAATGCTGTTTCGAATATCATACAGCCATTGTAGGTAAAACTCCTTCTATGTGAATTTCAAGGTTCTGCAATATTTTTGAATCGATTTTTGCTGGTGTGCCGTGCTGTGAATTGGAGAATTGAATCATTTTTAGAGTATAACAAAATTTAAACTGTATATTCAGAGTCCACGAGGCCATGAGTGGAATCTGGAATTAAGATCCCCTGCAACACATAATTGGATCATCTGACTAGTCAGTAGCGGCTGACTTACCATTGGCTTGCCTCATGCAAATTTTGACTCTTATTTTTCACAGCTCCTTGCCCAGACCCTGGCTTTCCTTCTCAAGGAAACAGGTTTGGTAATGACTTTCGTCATGACAAAACAGTTACATTCACGTGTTCTAGGAGAAATTACGTCATGGTGGGCGCACGAACGATAAAGTGTACAGACGGTAAATGGAGCGACACAAAACCAAGTTGTAAGGGTGAGTTTTATTACCTGTTCAACTTTCGGTTCACACCCAAATAATAATAATAATAATAATAATAATAATAATAATAATAATAATAATAATAATAATAATAATAATAATAATAACAAGAGGAAGAAGAAGAAGAACAACAACAACAACAACACAAACAACAGCAACAAAAGAAATAAATGAAAAACGTGCGGGATAACTAACCTTACCTTACCAAACGAATAAGTACTTAAATGACTAACAATGCCAATACTCGTCTGTTTCCAGTTACCACTCTTAAGTATAAAAAGAAATAATAATAAATTTCTAAATAATGATATTATTTACAAATCATGTTGTATAAAAGATCATTCATACAACAAAAATGAGAACAGAGTCAAAGTCGTTCACAGAAATTCAACAAAGTATTCGCGCATCTGGGATACAGGCCTTTTGTTATTCTTAGCATGCTTTTACAAATGCAAATGCCGGCTCAAATTCCATCACGTGTATACATTGGCTTTATTCTAATGTAAGTTTTGTCTATAATATATCGGACTGATAAGCGACCTTTTGTCTAATCTTTTGCAATGAATTCGGCTCCAAAATTAAAACCGGACTGTAGACTTCAAAGTGATTTTCCAAGACTTGTAGAACGCTGTTGTAAATGGTTTTATGAAAGCAATCGTCATTGTCAGGGGTCAAGAATGCTTTCTGGATAATATATTATAGATTTAGGCAGGCCTAAAAGCGGAGTTCCCATCTATTAATATTTCGCTTGAGTTTACAATGTTTCCATCCAAATAAGAAGCTGCACTATTTCTAAGCGTATATATGTTGGCCCATATAGGTACAAGATAATATAATGACACAAGAAATTTGTTAGTGGTACTGGCGAATTGTTGGGGCAACCTGACAGAATGTTGGAGAGTTACCTACAGGAAAATGGAACTTGAAGACCCCAATTTGATGTAGTGAATTAACTTTCTCTAACCTGCAAACAGAGAAGAGAGAGCATTCTAGGACTATTTCGAACTTAAGCTTTTTTCTGTTTTATGGAAGAAAAGAAACATTTTTGTGCTGTATAATTCAAGGGAACACCTTATTATAAGAACAACAATGGCAACGACCAGAAGTTTATTTTGCACCTGAGCGGAATGTATATCTGATTAGTCTTAACTAGTAGCAAAATAATTAAAGTACAACATTTTTGGGAGACACGGCGACCTAATGATTAGTGCGCTGGACTCCGGATCGAGTAATTCGGGTTCAAGCCCTAGCCCAGGGCTATAATTCGATACCTGGAAAATGTTGGTGGCAATCTGACAGAATGATGGGGTTTAGCCTCTAACGGACTAGCCTTCCATCTAGGGGGAATTAACAATAGCCGCCTCATGCTACAGAGGTTAAGTGCTGAGAGCAATGACCCAGTTGGAGTTAAAATGCTTTTCTCACTACCTTAAATTTTTTGTAGCTCGTTGCAGGTTTTCAGGAAGACCCGCACACGGTTATTACGTCAGAGGCAGTTGGAATACAGGTGACATGATCAAGCATGGTGAAAAAATAACATACCGCTGCCTCCCAACTTACAAGATGGTGGGAGCTAATGTGCAGGAATGCGACAATGGGCGCTGGACCAATGATGTTCCAATGTGTAAAGGTACTAACATTTAAAATATAGCTTAGTGAAATCAATGTCTGAAAATATTACACGTACATAGACTTATTAAATTCTAAACTTTTGGATCGGATCTGTCCATATGATACATAGTAAATGATACATAATATACGCACCTTCTTTGGGAATATACATGTAGACTGTTCCTGTTCCTTATAAATCAATAGCTTTAATTAAATCATAGAAATCAATTAATCATGAAACCTCTGGCTGTCCTAAAATCTGATTCGCTCTCCGCAGTGCGATTTATTCACGAATCGCGCTAATTTCTTTCCCTAGATAGCATCGTTTTCCTGGCCAATAAAAAAGAACAAGCAACAACATAACAATGAACAAGCAATCGGATTTCAAGGCTGGCTTAACGTAATCAATTAAATTGTAGGAAAATGCAATGGATTTTTTCACGAATTGAACTATTTTTTTCTATAAACATTTACTGGTTCAACAAAATATTGGAACTGAACTTTGTGTCGTGCAATTTTGGTCCGAAATCGTACTTCAAATCGAGCTCGCGCTGTTCGCTCGTTCAATTTTGAAATCACACAAATGAATTCAGACCAAATTGCACCCCACTCAGATCATTAACCATTATGAATCAACAGACATTTACATTCCAGACAATAACAGAAAATTTAAACCCCATATTCCGAGTCTACGCGATCGTAAATGGAATCTGGAACGATGATCCTTTTCAACTCGTAATTGGATCATCTGCTAAGTCAGTGGCGGCTGTTAACTCTGACTCCTTACCATTGGCTTGCCTCATGCAAATTTTGACTCTTATTTTTTAAACAGCTTCTTGCCGAGACCCTGGCACTCCTTCTCAAGGAAACAGGATTGGTAATGACTTTCGTCATGACAAAACAGTTACATTCACGTGTCCTGGCAGAAATTACGTCATGATAGGCGCGCGAGCGATAAAGTGCACAGACGGTAAATGGAGCTACACAAAACCAAGTTGTAAGGGTAAGTTTTATTTCCTGTTCAACTCTCGGTTCACACCCAAATAATAATAATAATAATAATAATAATAATAATAATAATAATAATAATAATAATAATAATAATAATAATAAATAAATAAATAAATAAATAAATAAAAATAAACATTTAGGATAACTAACATTAGCAAAAGAGTAAGTTACTCAAATGACTAAGTACACTTTGGGCCATCTCAGTAGTCCTCTGTTTTGCAGTCACCTTTAGCATAAAACGAAAACAATAAAACAAACCTGATCGTTATTTGCACATTTGTCAGTGCAGTTCAGTCCCTCGTGTGTGTCAATGGCTCCATCGTCTCTTTCCACTATCAATCAGATATGCTACTTTTATAAACTTTTGAGCAATTGTAGCGGAATCATGTGCCTGTGTAACTGGCTCCGCCGTTATGTAAGAGATAACTATCGAGAAAGGAAGTATTAATCCAGATACATACCCGAGGGAGGTAAGCCCGCAGGATGTATAATATGGATTAATACCGGCGTTCGAGGCACTAATCTGACTTATTTCATGTTATTATCCATGAGGGATCATTATATAAAGCCCGTTTCCAGGAGGACAAAATTTGTCTAATTAGTAGTACATCGGCTCCGACCGTAAACAATGTAGTCTTTGTTTTGTTTTGTTTTTTGTTGCCATTGTATTGTTTTCTCAGAATGACCGGATCATGCTCTTTCCACGGATTTCGCGATTTATTGTTAGGAATGTCATATTTTCAAGAATGAGACACGCGTTGTTAAATTCAAGCAGGATAACCAAGCAGAAAGATTTTTTAACCGAGTCGACAGGCAGCGACAATTTTGAGAACGGCATGACCAAGATTCAACTAATGTTGATTCTATTTTATCTTTAATTTTATATTTCCAAATACTCAGCGAGCAGAGTCTTCTTCGATCGTCCTAGATTAGTCGGGAAGAGGAAGAAGACTCTGCCAACGACCTCAATAATTTATATTGAGCATGCTCCAAAATCAAATGCAACCAAGCCTCGCTCAGCCTTACTCTCAAGTTGTGATGAAATGACCGGCAAGAAAATACACTGCATTATTACGAGTCTGAAATTAATTTATCGATTGCTATCTGCTCAAAGCTTGTATTTGGTCGGCGATTAGGGAATTTAGAGGAGAGATATCGACGAGCATTGTTTCAGTTGGGAATTGGTTTTCCATTGATGCAAGTTCCTTTGCAACCATCAGGCAGATTTGGTAAAACAACTATGTATTTGCCATGTCCGATCGGAAGCGATAAAAAAGTATCTTTGCCACTTCGAAAACTAAACAGAGACGTGACGCTTGAAATCTGCCAGATTTGAAGTTGACAGCGAACAGAATTCGCTCCTTTTTCGAATACTTGAAGCGGCCACCACTTTCAATTCAACGTTGGACTGTACACAAGTTACCGTAGGCGCAGACAAAGTCAGCAATTCGTACGATTGATCATGCCCAACAGTGGAAAACCGGTCTGACCGGGTTGAAGCTGGTCTGACTTATCCCTTTCCTCGGATGAGCGGTATCGTACAGAAACTCGAGGCCGTTGGCAGAGTCTTCTTCCTCTTCACAACTAATCTAGAAAGGTCGAAGAAGACTCTGCTCGCAGAGTAATTTTCAAAAAGACGAAAAACTTACAATTTCAGGAAATTTAAATGTTTTGTATCAGTTTAAGGTTGTTGAATAAGAAGAGAAAATGTGTCAATCATGAAATAAGAGCTGTTAAAACCAAAGTGTAGCAAGCAGCTTAGCATGACTTGCTTCAATCACGCAGTCCACTGTGGCCTTTAATACTCTTCTCCTACTTTACTTACTACTAAGGAGGAGGCAGCGTGGCCTAGTGGTTAGGGCGCTGGACTTGTGATCTGGAGGGTTCAAATCCTCCTCCCTGCCACTAGATGGATTTGTCTTCGGTGGTCCCGAATTCAACTCCTCCGCGCTTTGTAAATAGCTAGCTGGTCAGCCTCCTACAAGTTGGGATTTTTAACAAATTTCTGTTCTGTTTGTAATATTTGTTTGCTTATTCACAGTGTCCACAATTAGTACAACAGTGCTAAATACTCTGACACTTAAATAAAGTAATTTAATTTATTTTTACTTACTAAAACCAAACACATGTTATAATTACGCCTAGAACTAGTAAAAAGTCAACAAATCAACCAAAATACCCACTTACCCCAAACACGAACTAATCAAGAAGCGGCATATTTCTTTTTCAAAATCCACTGCAATCGCCTCCTACTGCAACGCAACAGTTAAAAAGCTGAAAGTAGTTCTCTTTATTGTGGTAGTTTCGCCGTTATTCTGACAGGCACACACGTCTATTTGAGTCATAATGTATTTGGCTTAAGAGTGATAGCTATAAAGCCTTGGGAAGAACGTTCTTCCGTTATTCAGTAGCGATATGGTAGAATTCGATCTAACTGAGGGAAAATGAAACGGAGCCGATATTCGATAGACGTGCTAACCGTTAAAAGTACTCGTTCTATAATTTTCCCAAAATTGGAGAAATTGCTGTTGGCCGGGGTTATAAGTACTATGGACACAGGCGAACTTTACAAGCGGTTTTTGTTTATATAATTTTGAATGCGAAATGAGCACTTGTGGCAGTTGTCGTAACAACTTTTTAAAAGGGGCATAAGCAGTGTCTTTTAGCATAATAAAAGAAACCAACAAAATGTTCCCATCAGTGGCTGATTGGTTTGTTCGTTTTGGACTCCATAGCACCATGTGACAGACTCGACCCTCCAGCTCATGGCATGAGACTAGGAGATGACTTCAGACATGGGCATTCTGTGAGGTTTAGTTGTTATTATGGCTATTCAATGGTTGGCGTATCTCCTGTCACGTGCAACGATGGCAGCTGGGACAATCCGGCTCCAGTCTGCAAAGGTTAGACTAAAGTTTCTTACATTGTCAAATTTTGTGATACTTAGGACCAAATAAACAAACAACAACGATTTTTCGAGTATTTGCCCAACCGACAGGTATTTGCCCACGACCGACAGCTCCATCCAGGGGAAGAATGCTTGATAATAAGCCTCGATTTATCGACGGAGATGAAGTAAGGTTCTTTTGCGACAGGGACTATGACCTGTTTGGAAACGCCACACTGCGCTGTGTTGGTAAGAAGTGGAATTCTAAAGAGCCAGTTTGTAAAGGTGAGTTTGCAAAAGGGTTTACGGCTGCCCGTGATCTTTTGAAATTGAGTACGCAAACGTATTTAACAATTATCTTTCTTTTCATTACCTTTTATGCATGACAATAAATTGCTGACATTAAAAGACGACGTCTCACTTGTAAAACTCTCTTTAAATTTCAAATAGCAGTTTGTCGAGTGAGCGATATTTAACAAATAGCAAACGTTATTCCATGTTCTCAGATTCAAATTCAAATTTTTTATTATTTTTTACAGAAATCATATACTGTTGTACTATTTACAGAAAATACAATAATCGAAAGAGAGAAAATTTAGCAATAGAGAACCAAATTGAAATGTTCTACTGTATAAGAAATTAATGCACGCTTCAGCTCCAGAAAAGCAGCTTTCCTAGACTTCAAAAGTGTATTAAGTTCTTACAGGACATAGGAAAGAAATTTTATTTTTTGTTGAGAATATAGCAAGGGTTCGTAACCAGAATTTTGATACAGACGAGGCAAAATTGTTTTTGGCGGGGAACTAAGGGAGCATACCCCGCCCCCAAATTTTTAAATCCCAAAGCTCTGAAACACTACTTCAGCATTTTTCATGACGTTCTTCTTCAGAAAAGAGTAGTTTTCGTTCACTGGGGAATTTTTTTTTTATTTTTGGGTTGAAATTGTGCCTCGTCTTGCTCCTTACGGCCCTGTAGCATAATGTGGTCATCCAAGGGCACAACCCTGACTATATAAGACTCGCAGTCACTATTACACGCAAAGTTCGTAAAATTAGTTCATTTTGAGACTTCTTCATGAATGAAGGATTCCTTAAGACACCATTCAGTTTATGTGTTCTAATCCATGTTCCTTTCTCTTACTATCAAGAGATTCTGAAATGCCGACAGAGACAAAACCCAGTTCGAATATTCAGGTTTGGTCAAGTGATTTCAAATTCATTTAAATTTTGATGCTTTCGTTTCGCAGTAGGTTTTCAAATTTGCCGCTAACCTCGAGTTAAAAAGAACAAAGTGAAGTATTCTGTCTTCGATTTATTGCTAAAAAGTAGTTGATTACCTGTGCGTTTTAGATCAAAGCGCGTCTTCATTTGATTACAAAAGCGCACGATTCAAAGCAAAATGGTAGCGTTCAATGCAGAGAAAAGCACTCAATTTCAATGATTTTTTCGCCTCTCACTTCAATTTAACGTCTCTAAGAAATCTTTGTACAGCAATATTTATTGTGAAATCATTCTTTTCAAATAAACGACCATTCATGCAACAATACAAGGGAACAGGATTTAAGTTAATAAGCACCCTTTCGCAAATAGTTTTTAAAATAAATACGGCTCGGAAAAAAATGAAAACCGCAATTATGTCTACGACTTCAAATTGATTTTTCAAGACTTTGTTACATCTCAGTTAAAAAAAAAAAATAGGCACATACTTGGCAACCCTTCGTTGTTTGTCAATTTGCTTGTACTTCGCGTAATTGTAAATCATTTTAGTTGTGGAGTTTACTCGCTAACTCGTTAATTTAAAAATAACCCACTTTGCACCTAAGGGGAATGTGTATCTGATGCGTCGTACCCACATGAAGTTAACAAGCAACAAAGTTATTAAAATGCAACATTTTTGGGAGACACGCTGACCTAATGATTAGTGCGCTGGACTCTGGATCGAGCGGTCCGGGTTCAAGCCCTATCCTGGGACATTGTGATGTGTTCTTAGCCAAGACCCTTTTTTTCTATCCACCCAAGATTATAATTGAAAACCCGGAAAATTTTGGTGGCAATTTAACAGAATGCTGGGATTTAGCCTGCACCGGACTATTCTTCCATCTAGGAGCGGTTAACAATAGTCATTTCATGCTACACAAGTTAAGTGCTGAGAACAATGACCCAGTTGAACTCAAAATGCTTTACTTACTACCTTAAAATTTTTGTGTAGCTCGTTGCAGGTTTTCAGGAAGACCCGCACACGGTTATTACGTCAGAGGAAGTTGGAATACAGGTGACATGATCAGACACGGTGAAAAAATAACATACCGCTGCCTCCCTAGTTACAAGATGGTGGGAGCTAATGTGCAGGAATGCGAAAATGGGCGCTGGACCAATGATGTTCCAAAGTGTAAAGATACATTTACAAGATAGTATAGTGAAATCAATGTCTGAAAATATTACACATAGACTTAATAAATTATAAACTTTTGGATCTGTCTATATGATGTATAAATGACTTTAATTTCCTCTAATAAGGTAATTAATTAATAAACGCACCTGTTCCTATTCCTCATAAATCAATAGAAATCAATTAATAAAATTATTACATCCCTAATTTTGAAATCTCTAGTGATTCTTACAATCTGTAATGCGATTTATTCACGAAACCCACTATTTTTTTTCTAAATCGCACTTTTTTTGTTTATCTGATCAACAAAACATTGGTACTGACTAAAATTCTGTGTTTGGGCTATTGAACTGTGTATGTTGGATGTAATGAAGTGATAATTGAACTTCGTGTCGTGCATTTCGGTGCGCGTTCGTTAGAATTTAAATCATACGAATGAATTCAGACCAAATTGCATTCCGCTCAGTTCAATGAACATTATGAATAAATTAAAACCTGAAGTTTTAAAGTGCATAGGGAGGCTAAAAAGCATCTCGACTTGAAGACTGAAACCCCACTGACGGCGGGTGTGGGCCACATTAGTGGGAGATGAGAATTCTTACCACTGCGCCAGTCCTGCTTCCCTTACTCTCTAGGACGGCCGGCACCTATCAAATATAGCTGAAATAGCTCACGGAAGAAAGATTGGTACTGTTTACAGCCACACAAAAACAGTTCGCAGGTTAGGTATGAATGCAATGCAGAGTATACTGTTGAAGGTAATACCAGACTGGCATGCGATGATGGAACGTGGAACTCAAATCCCCCAAAATGCCCAAGAGATGAAATATTTATTTACTCAGAAGTGATCGTGATAATATTATTTATAAAAAATAAACTTGAGCACTCCAAAGTGAAATGTAAAGAATTTTAAACTATATCTAACAGAAAACATTTAAGGTCTCAAAGTACACTCTTCGAATTATTTCGATACCAAATCTTTATATAGCGTTTTCATATGACGTCATGGTAGCCATATTAGTGTTCCAAACCAAGGAAACGGCGGCCATAGTGGTGTAATATGCCATTTCTCGGGAATCTAAACTCCGTTTTTATGCAAAAAGGTCTTTTGTTTTCCCAATCCAGCATTGCCGCTGATCACGTGAGGAGTAAAAACGCGTTATTGATGTTTCTTTGAACCTGTGATTCCTCATCTTTAGAAAAAAAATATTCTTGAGCTGTATTTAGCAATTATTCGCCGAAGGCGAAGCGAATCTCGGCGAATATTCCCCGAGACGAAGTTGAGGGGTATATTCGACGAGATTCACTGAGCCTGAGCCTAATAGTCAATTTTCAGAGGTGAATATCAAGAACTACAGAATAAGGAACTAAAAAACGGAACAACAAATACAAGTGCTCGCTTGCCTACGTGTAAACAAGTTAAATTAATCGATTGTTAATCAGAATTTATACTTTGGTTTAAGCAATAGAACGGAACAAAAAAAAAAAAACAGTACAAAAAAGACAGATACCTTTGGTACCTTTGTTTAATCGTTGGCGACTTCTCAGCAATTGTATAAATCCTCTTGAAATACGTCGAGCAGCAAGAGAACTGAATAATTTGGGGGCAATAAATCTGATTGAGTTTCTCATGGCCGCTGCGATGTACAAAACCACCGTGTTTACCATCAATTCTAACGCCTTGAGAACCATCTCTTGAAAATATTTTCGGTCCAAAAGCCTTGGTAGACAATTTTCAAACTTTCCAAATTTTCTACTGTTTTGAATATAGTCGAAGCTCTCGTAAGCGGACACCCTCGGGACGCGAAAAAAGTGTCCGTAACTGGAGCTGGCCGCTAACGAGAATGGTTGTCGTAAGCGGCCACCAGAGGCGTAGGGGATAGATGGTTGCATACGGGAGCTTGCCCAGCTAACAATAAATACCGTATTGTAACTGGACGTTGATGACGACAAAACAAACACTGAAATATGGTACTGTAACTACTGTAAAATCTTTGTGACGAACGGCGATGTGAAGTTGATTGATAAAAACCAAGATATAGGGGTTGTTAATAGGATTTTCTGTGGGGTGTCCTCTTACGGGAGTAATAATACATTACAGAATTGCGCCCATTGAAAAGCGTCGCCCGAGAAATGTGGGGTACCCATGATGCTTTGCGGGCACAACGCCCTGGAAACGAGGTTGTAAAGACTGCCGCTGTTTTCGGTTTCTTGTGATCCTAAAGTGATGAATTCCCAAAAGGGAGTTAAAAGTTTTTCCCTCGAGTCCTTTAAAAGATAATGCAAATGTAATGGTTTCATCTGAAGCGTTTAAAAAGCGAAGTGATGTGTGCAAAACATTGGAAACTGACGGTGAGATACAATAACAGTCTTTTGGCACAAACCCAAAATAAACACCGCTTGATGTGACTCGAGTTCTGTTACAAAATGCTGACTATAGTGGCTAATTATTTATGTTGTTTATGAATGAGCTGAGCTGCCTTTTGTGTTAAAGTTTTCATCAGCGGGTCGGAAAGAAGGCATAGGGGAGGGAGATAGGAAGCAGCGGCAGGGGGTGGGGGTACGGAGGAGGGAGAGAGCACGGGCAGACTTCAACTGTTTGAAAATTGAAATATTTAATTTTATATTATTACATAAAACTTCAAAGATGAATCAACCAGAAGGAGACTCAGAAAAAAAAAAACTGAGCTCCAGACTGGATTCGAACCCACGACCCTCCGAGTTCGTATTAATTGTTGTATCAGCGGTACATAAAAATTCACCTGGAAATTATCAGAAAACATTTTATTTTGACAAAAGTTTGAAAGTTATGGAATTTAGGGCGTAATTTTCAACTCACGTGACTTTATAATCAACATAGTTATTGTGTTCCTTTCATGGGAAAGACATTTAAATTGATTTGCCAGTAACAAAAGTGGGAAACCTGCTGGAGTTCCAGTTTTACAAACGCTGGCTCATCAAACCACTATTCCTCGACAAAGTTTTATATAATTTCATTTAATTAATAACCTATCTGGAAAGAGCTAAATCTCGTTCTGTTTCATTGATCAATTTCTTACACTAGGTCTCGCCAAACTTGATAGATCTATACATTTTCATTGCTCTGCAAACGGCATCGCGATTTTCTTAACAAAAAACATCTTCCGAACTTTAATCACAGCGCCTTTCACTTAAACAGCAATTCATGCAAAGGATACCATCTTAACCACAGCCACATTATTCTACAAACTGGTCTGAATGACTGCGGAACAATCAAACGAAGTTACAACGGTTCATATTTATTCACAAATCTCAAGAACACTGACAATCATAGCTCAAGGAACACTGCTACAACATTAATTTTGAGGTGCAATGTAATGGAACTTCTAATCTACAAATAACATATAAAACGATTCTGCAATCTGAAATTACTGTGCCGAATGTTACAAGCAGGAAGACGTCAATTATAAATGTGCTTTAGTACAACTAATGCAACTCATAGCAGGTGAGTCAATTAAAGTAATAAAAAAGCAGCAATAAGCACTTAATGTCGGCTGGCCCCAAGGGAAACAGTGAGTTTTGATTCCCCGAGACCCTGAATGTTTTGAGGGTCGTTGGGATACATACAAAACTTCCCGGCATTCATTTTGCACTGCTATCATTTTGTATGATGCAAAAGTCATGTAACGCAAGGCAATTAATATTCCTGATCATGACGACTTGTAACGCAACGATAACGATTACAAAACATTGCAAATTGTAAAGAGGTGTCAAAAATTCGCAATATTTCTTCCTAACTTGAAACGCGCACGCTACAAATCTCCTGCGAAGGAGGGACGCACTCTGGTTGACTCTTGGCACAAAGTTTCCTGCCTTTTCGTCTGGTTACGTACTTTTAGAGAGCGCGCGCTGTCTCGTTGAGTGTGGTTTATTGTTTTTGAATATATATTTGCCACGTTCTTTTACTTCAAAGCTGTAACTTTCCGTGTCTCGAGTTTTCTTTCAGTAAGGCCAGCTCAGTTCATGATTGATTTTTATTCACCTGCCTGACAGGTTGATAAACAATTTGCGCGCACTCAACTATTTGTTTTGATCTCTACGTCAAACGTCTGGTTACATAACTATTGTAATTGACCCACCTCCAGTCGAAGTGAAGTCAGGTGTCGACTACCGTGCGTACATTTGCTTTGTTCGAAGATTATCAAAATGGGAAATTGTTTTACAGCATGCTTGCAGCAAAATCAGAGTGTAACTGCAATGACACCAAAGGTCCGGAATACAAGTACAAGTCGTTTGTCAAACGCGTCTTTGAAGAACCGAGGCACAGCTCTGATACTGCAAAAGAATGAGCGCCCTTCAGCGACAATCCCAAAGGTTTGGAGCAGGAGGAAAAATCGAGTATCACCTTGTAATAGTGGTAGTGCTAGAAATGCAGGTTGCTCGAAGGACTCAAATAGTATATCTTCTGCGAGCCAGTCATCAGATGGCTGTCGATGGTCTGTAAGTACCTTAGGAACCTTAAGCAGCAATTCAAGCAGCTGGGAGTATCCAGGTGGCATATGTCAGCTAGCTAGTGACAGTGAGGAACCCAGAACACCTACTCCAAAAATCCAGCCTGGAATTACAGCCGGCAGGCTTATTATTATGCAGCCCTGCAAGAGTTTGTCATCGTCATTCGACAAAAGCTCATCAACTGAAACGCCCTCCAAAACAGAAGCTGCAACATATATTGTCGAAGTGCATTCTTCCAAGGATAAATACCTGGGTATATGCTCTTCTACAAGCTCTTTTGGCTCCTGACGGACGCCCACAAGAAATTGAACTTGTCATGAAGCAATGAAAACACGCAGAAGCAAAGTACACCCATGTTCAAATATTGTGTTCTTTCTTTGAATAAAAAAAGCGTCTAGTACGTATAGGTTGAACCAATTAAAACCACAAATTTCAGTCAACAAAAGACAAGTTTTTATATTTAATTCCTTTCTATTTAAAACAGGCGAAGAAAACTATATTCATACACCCTCTTGACCCATTTTACTCATAAATTCTTTCCCTTTTGCTGCACACTTGGCCTCCTAAACAAATGATTGCGGACTGCTACTAACAACAAACACAACTGGCAAACAACAAAGAATGAAACACAAAATCAGGGTAAGTCAATTTTATTCACAAAATATACAATGTTTTTTACTTTTAAAGCAAAACCGTTGCGTTCCCATACAAACCCTTACAAATCGAATCTCTGTAACACAACACCGCTTATAAACAAGAGTCACGTCCGAAAGTAATCTGAAAGAGAGCTTGGGCTGCCTGTGCCCCAAGCCTCGCTACCATTCAAAGCCCAGATCTCTCAGCAGATAACTGTAAAATGGCCTATTGAAAGTATGGCGAGAGCATCAGTAATTGAGTTTTCCTCCAGAAAAAAAATAAATAAATAATCAAAACAACTTTTCTTTTCCCCTCGATTTGGAATTGGGCTGAAGTTCTTGTCGGGAACTAACAACACGCCTTGCTTGGTCTGCTATTAAAAATTGAAACGTAAATGTAAATGAAACAATGTAAACATATGACTAAAGCAAATGCGAAGCAAAAACATGTAATGGTACCAAGCGCGGTAAACATGCAGTCAATGCTAAGCGCTGGTAAACGTCTTATGCACTCAGCCTCAACCGCAGAAAAAAACATGCAATCACTGCCAGACGCGGGGAAAAGATAACCGATGCCAAGCGCGGGAAAACTCCCTCTAAGAATAGACAATCAAATTGTTTTTTTGTTTTTTTTTTATTTTGCACCTCGGATTGGTTGAAATGTGTTCTGATCACATGAAGGGTAAACAAAAGGGATATGGAAAGGGGGGAGAATTGGCGCGGACTTGTATTGCTTGTTTTCAGTATACCCCGGATAGGTCTTGCCACTTAACATATTTTTTAATCTCCATCGATAAATACAAAAAGTAGTCTATTAGCTGGATTACAACTTGTTAAACTAGAACGAAACACACAGAACATAAAGTAGTCAAACAAACAGAGCCTTTTTAATCTTGCACAAGGGCTTTATTTTAATTTTCGTTCTACAAATTCTAGAGCCCCCTCTGTAACTATTTCTTGCCTTGTGAAAATCTGACTTTTGCTATCGGGCTATATCTCTCATTGGACAAAGATGTATCCCATGGCTCTGATATTTTTGCCGCCATTATCTGGACGATATCTACGATTGGCCGCATTTCCACACGTGTTGCCGTGACCAGGATACCCTTCTGTACCGAATCCGATCCTCGAATCTGGGTTTTTGCAGTGTTTTTCCTGGTTAGCAAGGATACCGATTCTAGCTCTATTATGACCTCGTCGATCAGTATGCAAATTGAAGCCTTCTTTGTTACAGTTGAGTTGCAGTGAGGCCTGGGAACCAATCAGCTTTTTCCACGTGTGGCGACCCAATGAGGTGGCCCGGTGTTTCCCGTCAGCGATCAGTGAGTACAGAGAGTCAGCCGCCTTGTTGATGACAATGAACCTAGTATCCTGCCCGTCAATCTTCATACCGAGACAAATCTTCTTGAAGGGCGTGGTCCAATAAGTTGGTAGTTTTGTTTCTCGTGAATCAAGCCCAGTCACTCCTCCAAGAATGTTATAAGGAACCCTATTGGTCCAGTACTGAGAACCGTAGGTAAAGGTACCCTAGATAAATTAAAAAAAAATAGGCAAAAAATACCGAAAGTTAGCTGATACGCAAAAATGTTGCCCCCTCGCCAACTTTTATAATCCACACGAATCCAGAGGGGGCCGCCTAACTGTTTTGGAACTTTTAAACAAAGTATATACCTAGTATATACAAGTCGGTCACTGGGTAATGCTAAATAATATAAAATTGCTTTTGTGTTTTAAATGTGTGTCTTAAATGACCAGAGCCACAACTTTAAATTCAGCCAGTAGGACTCGTAATGTCGTCCATCGTCCGTGAATCGAGTGATAGTTACCAGGGTATCAATTTAATTTAATAGGCTTTATTTGAGCAAAGTTTATTTATTTTTCATTAATTAATTAATTTATAAAATAATTAAAAGCTGCTTTGTTGCAAGCTATTTTCACAATGGCTGGTGAGCCTTTTATCATTCAATAGTCCAGATTTTTAACCACAAAACGGTAAATTCTAATTGGGACCCTTAATGAAATTTCTTATCACTACCTTACTGATCCAATGCAACCATTAATGGTTTAATTTCTCTGATATTTTTTCCACTTTAGCAGCCTTTTCATTCCAGCTGCTGAAGTTTTACTGAACTAGCGATTGACCCGCATCCACATAATATCAAAATTAGTTGTTACGTCCATGTTCCTTTAAATTCAAATTTAAAAGTTGACTGATTAAAAAAAGCCTAGAAAAGAAGGAAAGAAAGGAAAATGTTCATGCTACCGTCTGGATTCGAGCCAACGACCGAGGCAAACGGTGCGTCTCAATACAAAGAGCTGCTCTCTATCATTTGGAGGTGCTCTAAGAGCACGTTCCAAACTGTTAAGGATTTTCACAAAAACTAAAACGTGGGGTTAATAAGAGTCATACAGAGATACTTTTCACCAAGTTTTATGTAAAAAGGTGTAATATTCGGGCTGTAGAGTTATTGAATCGCAGACATGATTTGTTAATTACAGAGCAATGTATGGACATCAAATGGGCACCTTGCAAAGAATTGCTCATTTCTTGGCCTCTGCATGATCCACGCAAAATGGAGGCTAATAAGACTCATATAGAGATAATTTGCACCATATTTTAGGTCAAAAGTATTAATAGTCGACCTGTAGAATTATTTAATAGTTTCTGTTGCAGGTTCATACAGAGAATGCATGGCACGCCTATTAAAGAGAATGTATGGGCATGTTGCACAGAATTGAAAATTTCTCGGTTCATAAATGATAATGACCAAAACTGCCGTAGGGTTAATAAGAGTCATAGAAAGATACTTGTCTCCAAATTTTATGTCACAAGCTATACTATTCGTGCTGTAGAATTTTTAATGGTAGACATGATTAATTTATTTATAGAGCAATGTATGGACATTTAATGGACTCGTTGTACAGAATTTCTAATTTCTCGGCTCCTGGACGACCTACCCAGATACAAAATTGGAGGCTTAAAAAAGTCAAACAGAGATACTTTCCACCAGGTTTTAGATCGAAAGGTTTAATATTCGAGCTGTAGAATTATTTAATCGTTTAAGTTACTGATTCATACAGAGAATGTAACAGAGAATGTAACAGAGAATGTATGGGCACGTTGTACATAAGTGCTTATTTCTCGGCTATTAATGGTTCAAACCAGACAACATTTTTTTAATACCAGTCATACCTAGATGCTTACCACTAACTTTCACTTCAAAATGTCTAATATTTGAGCTATACGAATTAAATAATTAATTACTTATTCAATTTTATTTATTTTATATCTTGTTTGTGTGATTATCTAGGGGCAATCATACAAACAAGATAGTCGCGAGGAATTTTGTAGGGGTTTTTCTTTTGGTTTATTTTTCTTCATAAAGTCCTATATTTCAGCAACAACAAATTTGACTGGGAACACCCTTTATTGCGTTTTTTTTGGGGCATTCATATTCCATTAATAACGTCAATGATAGAATAATCAATAGCTGCATTGTTGCAAGCTATTTTTCTCAAACCTTATCAATCAAAAGTCCGGTTTTTCAACCACTAAAAAGGTAAATTTACTTAGCACCCTTAACGTAATTGATTGTCACTACGCAATTGATCCGATGTAGCTATAAAATTCTCTGATGTCTCTCTGTACTAGTAGCGTTCTCATTTCATTGATTTCAGTTGCTGAAGTTTTACTGAAATAGCAGGCGTTTGATTGATCCGCATCCACGTAATTTCAAAATTAATTGTTGCGTCCATGGTATACCTTTATATTCCAAATTTACAACTTTACTTATTAAAAAAAAGCCTGGAAAAGAAAGATAGGAAAGCACCTTTTTTTGCCATCGACCAAATTTGAACCAACGACCGGGCAAATGACGTGTCTTACAAAGAACTGTTCTCTATCAACTCGGCTAATCGTAGCTTTGTGCTGAAGGGGCTGTATGTTTTAAGAGCACGTTGCAAACAATTGCTTATTACACCAAAACCAAAAACGTAGGGTTAATAGGGGTCATACAGAGATACTTTTAATAAATTTTAGGTCAAAAGGTGTCATATTCAGCCTGTAGAATTATTCCAGGAATTATTTTAACGCAAACATAATTTGTCATTACAGAACAATGTATGGACATCGAATGGGTACGTTGCAAGGAATTGCAAATTTCTTGGCTCCTATATGAGCCACACAAGTTACAAAAACGGAGGCTTTAAAATTAGTTCTTTTTTTATGATTTTATGGTGTTTATGGAGAATAGCACTGAGCAGTGGTCGGAAAAGTATGTATCGGGTTGGACATCCTGTTTAAGACTAGAATACAAAGTTCTGGTTATCAGCAGATCCAGAGTGTTACCAGATATACATGTATAAGTAGAAAAATCCACGTATTGTTGAACGCCCATTGACGCAAGTATGTCTAGAGAATAAACAGCATCATTGCGCGACCTGACCGCGCGTTGACATGAATACTTAAATATGTAAAGAGAGCGTTCAACCACAGACAGAAATAGAAAAATGTTGCCGTTTGCCGTTCACGTTGTCCAAAATACGCAGAATTTGGTTCTTTTTTGTTGTTGTTTCGCAGAGAACGACCTAGAACTGTATCAAGATTTGAAACATAGGTGGAGAGATATTGCTCTGCTCATTAAAACCTTTTGTTTGGTGACGTTCTGGTTCACGTTGCCGTCGTAGTTTGCTTAAGCTCCCTGATATCTACACTAATTCCAGCAAACAAAATAAACCTATAAACATGTTGCTACCTTTGTTCCATCGGTTTTCATGACCAGCGTCCATCCACCACCGCCGCAAGCTCCAAGATATCCCATGTGACAATACACTGAGGCCTCCCCATAGCCGGGTAAGGAAAGCTGGTAGACTCCAGACCTGATGAAACAAGAAAATCATACTTAAGCGCTAATGACATCATTAACTATTTATTCGCTCACGCTCTAAATCCCCCAACTGTGGTACGAAGGTTTTCGTCTTATTAATGCACAGCGAAATTATTTTGCACTCAGTAGAAGGCCTTACCCTATTCTACAAAGAGACAATTTATTTGTCGGATTTGCCAAATAGCTTCACATGACATCGTAAGACCCGACCTCTTGGATTTCGCCATTCCTTTAGCAATTAAGAAAATAACGAAAATTGATAAAAAAAAATCAAGCCAAAACGCTAATGCAGTGTAAAAATGTAAGATTCGTGCAATTTTGATAAAATAAAAAAAAAGAAAACTAAAAAAAATATGTCAAAAAATTTCGAATTTTGACCATCCCTGCATGTTAATATGACGTTGCCCTGGCAACAATACAAATTATGGAAAAAAGCTAATATAAATTCATAAGGGATCAATGAACAGCTACTTAAAGTTTCAGAACCATAGAATAAACTCGCATATAAAAATTACGAGGGTGGGGCATGAACCCCCCTCCCCTATGTAGGTCCAGGATTAATACGTGACTTTTCCTTTTCGCTACATCAAGTGACTTTAGCGTTTTTTAACGATATTATTGCAAGCTAGCTCCAGTCCAATACGGAGTATAGCTTACGAATATCAGCTATTATAAAGTGTTAATCTACTAAGAGTAAGTTATTGTAACTGGTATACTTACCGACGGCCAGACAGGCCCAAGTTTTTGCAAGAAGATGGTTCTGTAGAGGGATAAAAAGATACAGTAAAATACCTAGTTTAAGATCCTAGGCGATTAAAACCCTACGGCCTTAAGCTTGCCAGTAGGGCTAGAAGAGCAATTGGTCGGCTTAGCGAACCGAGCTTTCGGGAAGTGTGTGCTTGACAGCAGATCGAACTAACTGAAACGGAAAAGGGACGTCTGCCCCTATACAACTCCAAAAGAAATATTTAGACGCCGAGAAACTTGCAACTGGTTTAATTTATCTTGACCTGAAACCCTTTCAAACTACAATATATATCAGACCATATCATAGCTTTTGAAGAAGTAAAGTACTACCTTAGTGTCATCCAGTGAAGACAAGTGTCTACATTAAAGATTTTTTTCTAAGCTCCCATCAGCGGTCATCGCAAAGGAAAAATGCTATTTTTCTTTATTGCTACTTATTTTCGTGGAAACTTAATTTCGTCACGTACATAACAATCCCCATCTGAGGCAGTCAAGTACTACCTTAGTGTCACCCAGTGAAATCAAGGTGTACATTAAATAATAAATGTCGTAACTGGAAATTAGGTCTACTTACTTTTGCATTGGGGTAGAGATGAACTCCAAACTCCATTACGACACTGCCTCGAATTGCTACCGATCAACGTGTAGCCATTATTACACGTAAATCTGACAGTTTGTCCGTGTTCAAAGTTGTTGCCATTCCGTGCACCATTACGCGGAATTCCAGGATTCCTGCAACTTGCTAAGTGTAACAGTCACGGGTAAATTTATCATATTCATTTTCTTTAAATTAAAGATATATTGAGAAATGCATCACATCTCTCTTTTTTTCTCCGTAAAGCATGATACCCTGAAACCTTAATTGCACGCTTATGAATTTTGCATTTCAAGCATTACTGTTACCTGAGCATTCGGGAACTTTGTTACTCCAAGTTCCGTCAAGGCAAGCGATGCTGCTAACTCCAGTCAGCTTAAAAGTAGATTGACAACTAAACGTCACTTTCTTTCCGTGACGGAAATCATTGCCTATCCTGAAACCTTTTTGTGGAGCACCAGGATTGCTGCAAGACTCTATAGGTTTAAACAAGAAAATAAACACAAAATTAGTGTACTGAACTAGATTGGGAATTACAATTTGTTCCCTTTTGTGACGAAAACGTTTCACTATAATAGCAAAAACGGGGACTTAGCAATAACGGAAGAGGGTAAGGGATAAATAAACGGTAAGTCTAACCTGATATTAAAACTAGCTTAAGTCTTTAAACTAGCTGCTTTACTTTCTAAAAAAATGCCTAAAACCTGACAACAGTATTTACAGAGGAAGCTCTCTTTTAACACACACTCTCATAGGCTGATAACCATATCTACGTTTTTACGGTCGTGTCCGTTTCAAAAGAAACTATTAAGATTTTTTTTCTAAGCTCCTATCAACAGACATCGCAAAGGAAAAATGGTATTTTACTTATTGCTACTTATCTTCGTGGAAACTTAATTTCGTCGCGTACATAACAATCCCCATCTGAGGCAGTCAAGCACTGCTTTAGTGTCACCCAGTGAAGTCACTAACAAATGTCGTAACTGGAAATTAAGTCCACTTACTTTTGCATTGGGGTAGAGATGAACTCCAAACTCCATTACGACACTGCATCGAGTTGCTACCGATCAACGTGTAGCCATTATTACACGTAAATCTGACAGTTTGTCCGTGTTGAAAGTTGTCGCCATTCCTTGCACCATTACGCGGAATTCCAGGATTCCTGCAACTTGCTAAGTGCAACAGTCACGGCTAAATTTATCACATTAAATTTTGTTTAAATTAAAGAAATATTGAGAAATGCACCACATCTCTTATTTGTCTCAATGAAGCATAATACCCTGAAACCTTAATTGCATGCTTATGAATTTTGCATTTCAAACATTACTGTTACCTGAGCATTCGGGAACTTTGTGACTCCAAGCTCCGTCAAGGCAAGTGATGCTACTAACCCCAGTCAGCTTAAAAGAAGATTGACAACGAAACGTCACTTTCTTTCCGTGACGGAAATCATTGCCTATCCTGAAACCTTTTTGTGGAGCACCAGGATTGCTGCAAGACTCTGTAAGATTTTAACACGAAATAAACACAAATTTAGTGTCACTAGATTACGAATTAGAATTTTTTCCCATTGAAGAAAACGTTTTACTATAACAGCAAAAATGGCGAGTTTCGCCGCTTCGTGCGTGTCTCACTTCTCGCCTCTTAATGCAAGAGGAAACTGAGAAAACTTCTGTGGCGAGTAAATCGCTTATGCATTGTAATTTCCTTGTGACCAAATAACACGTTCCCGGCGTGTTTGAGGTATGTTTTGTTAATTTACTCTTAATTCTCTGGTACCGTGACACCCGGGCGTGAGGGGAGCTATCGTGGTGGATCAAAAGTGCCCGGAAGGGGAGATGGAGAGGCGAAGACAGGAAAAAGACAACCCGGAAAAAACTGCATTATGATAATCAATAACAATCTATGACAATCCATGGCAATCGATAACAATCGATGCCAATCGATAAGGTCACAAAAATCTTCTTCATCAATTGGTCATCGATAATCAATATCAAGCAATTAATTGATAGAGATTGCCATAGATTGTTATCGATTTTAATCGTTCATCGATTTCATCGATTGGTAACGCCGGGCTTAGTGTCACCCAGTGAAGTCAAAGTGTACATCAAATAATAAAAGTCTTAAGTGGAAATTAGGTCTACTTACTTTTGCATTGGGGTAGAGATGAACTCCAAACTCCATTACGACACTGCCTCGAATTGCTACCGATCAACGTGTAGCCATTATTACACGTAAATCTGACAGTTTGTCCGTGTTCAAAGTTGTCGCCATTCCGTGCACCATTACGCGGAAATCCAGGATTCCTGCAACTTGCTAAGTGTAACAGTGTTAAATTTATCATATTCAATTTTGTTGTTTGAATCAAAGAAATATTGAGAAATGCATCACATCTCTCTTTTGTCTCCGTAAGCCATAATATCCTGAAACCTTAATTACATGCTTATAAATTTTGCATGTCAATCATTACCGTTACCTGAGCATTCGGGAACTTTGTGACTCCAAGTTCCGTCGAGGCAAGTGATGCTACTAACTCCAGTCAGCTTAAAAGTAGATTGACATCTAAACGTCACTTTCTTTCCGTGACGGAAATCGTTTCCTGTCCTGAAACCATTTTGAGGAGCACCAGGATCGATGCAAGACTCTGTAAGATTTGAACACGAAAATAAACACAAATTTAGTGTAACTAGATTACGAATTAGAATTTTTTCCCATTGAAGAAAAAGTTTTACTATAACAGCAAAAATGGGAACTTACGAAGTACGGGAGAGAGTGAAGAATATATGAACTGGCCACTTTACTTTATAAATAATGCTTAGAGTGTATATGACATGAAAAATATTTCCTGCTTACTTGAAGGGCCTTTCAAAAGTCAGTAGAAATTGCGTTTTTCTTTTTTAAATATCTTTTTTCGTTTCAGCGATATTGACATTTTTCTATTATGCGATTTATGTCAGTGATGACGTCATACGATTTGCAACTAAAGGGTGGTCAAATACTGATTAAACAATATCTCTAAAACTATTAAAGCAGTGTTCTTGGAACTTGCCACCGTAAATGTGCATCACAAAAGAAACAAAATGACACCCTTAAACCTGTTGCCATGACAACAGTTTTGCCGCTGGTGCTGGCTCAATAAAAACTGAAATTCCCAGTTTTTATCTTAAACCAAGAACCATCTAGCGCAGCCAATCCGATGATGGGAATCAAGACAATATGGGAACTATGTCTTTTCCAAGCAGGAACCTTTGTATTACTTATGAGGTTACAAATGGAGCTGAAAGAGTTACTATGACAACAATACTAAGGGTGCCTTTTGTTACCTTTGTGATGCACATTTGTGGTGCCAAGTTCCAAGAGCACTGCTTTAATATTTCCAGAGATATTTTTTATTCAGCATTTTACCTTTTTTTTTTGTTGCAAATCTTATGGCGTCATCATTTATGCAATTTGCATAATACAAATATGACAATATCTCTGAAACGAAAAAATATATTTGGAAAAGAATAACGCCATTCTTCTGTATTTCGAATGGCCTTTCAAATAAGCAGAAAATATTTTCCATGTCATATACACTTTAAAACGTGACAACAGTATTTACAAAGGAAGCTCTATGTTATCACCCGTTCTCGTAGCTATGGTTTTACGGCCGTGACCGTTTCAAAAAAAAAAAAAAACAGTTGAGATTTTTCTAAGCTCCCATCAGCAATCGCCACAGAGGAAAAATGCTACTTTCCTTATTTCTACTTATTTTCGTGGGAACTTTTAAAACATCTCGTCACTTACATAACATTCCCCATTAGTCACCACCTCCAGCTACGGACACTTTTTATTTCTGATTCCTTATGATAGGGTGTCCGCTTATGGAGAATCAAATGCAATTGATATAGAGGCCATCTTCTACTTTGTAGTATTTTTTTGACTAAATGAACAGACACATTCTACAAATGGCGTCTGTATTTGAAGGACGATACTTATACATGCTAAGCCTCACATTCACGTAAAAAGTCCTTTGCCTGTAAACATCCACACGAGGCTGAGGATGTACAAGTATTGTTTTTAAATTTAGGCTCAAAGTGAAAAGTGTCTGTATCCTCATTAAGTTATATAATGTTAACTTACTTTTGCACCTAGGTAGAGATGGGCTCCAAACGCCTTTGCGACAGTGTATTAAATTCCTACCAATCAACGTGTAGCCATTATTACACGTAAAGCTGACAGTTTGTCCGTGTTCAAAGTTGTCGCCATTCCTTGCACCATTTCTTGGAATTCCAGGATTCCTGCAACTTGCTAAATGTAACAGTCACAGTTAAATTAATCATATTCAATTTTGTTTCCGTAAGGCATAATACCCTGGAACGTTAATTACATGCTTATCAATTTTGCATGTCAAACATTACCGTTACCTGAGCATTCGGGAACTTTGTGACTCCAAGTTCCGTCAAGGCAAGCGATGCTGCTGACACCAGTCAGCTTAAAAGTAGATTGACATCTAAACGTCACTTTCTTTCCGTGACGGAAATCATTGCCTATCCTGAAACCTTTTTGTGGAGCACCAGGATTGCTGCAAGACTCTGTAAGATTTTAACACGAAAAAAACAAAAACAAGTTTAGCGTAACGAGGTTGGGAATTACAATTTGTTCCAATTTTTGACGAAAACAATTCACTATAATAGCAAAAACGCTAAGTCTAACCTGATATAAAAACTACCCGCTTTACTTTCTAAATAATGCTTAAAACGTGACAACAGTATTTACAGAGAGAGCTCTCTTTTAACACACACTCTCTAGGCAAATAGCTCTATCGACGGCTATACGGGCGTATCCGTTACAAAAGAAGCTCCCATCAGCGGTCATCGCAAAGGAAAAATGCTATTTTACTTATTGCTACTTATCTTCGTGGAAACTTATTTTCGTCAATTAAATAACAATCCCCATCTGAGGCAGTCAAGTACTGCCTTCGTGTTACCCAGTGAAATCAAGGTGTACATTAAATAATAAATGTTGCAACTGGAAATTAGGTCTACTTACTTTTGCATTGAGGTAAAGATGAACTCCAAACTCCATTACGACACTGCCTCCAATTGCTACCGATCAATGTGTAGCCATTATTACACGTAAATCTGACAGTTTGTCCGTGTTCAAAGTTGTCGCCATTCCGTGCACCATTACGCGGAATTCCAGGATTCCTGCAACTTGCTAAGTGTAACAGTCACGGTTAAATTTATCATATTAAATTTTGTTTAAATTAAAGAAATATTGAGAAATGCACCACATCTCTTATTTGTCTCAATGAAGCATAACTACCATGAAACCTTAATTGCACGCTTATGAATTTTGCATTTCAAGCATTACCGTTACCTGAGCATTCGGGAACTTTGTGACTCCAAGTTCCGTCGAGGCAAGTGATGCTGCTGACACCAGTCAGCTTAAAAGTAGATTGACAACTAAACGTCACTTTCTTTCCGTGACGGAAATCATTGCCTATCCTGAAACCTTTTTGTGGAGCACCAGGATTGCTGCAAGACTCTGTAAGATTTTAACACGAAATAAACACAAATTTAGTGTAACTAGGTTGGGAATTACAATTTGTTCCCATTTGTGACGAATATCTTTCACTATAATAGTAAATTCGCGGACTTGGCAAGAACGGAAGAGGGTGAGGAAGATATGAACGGTAAGTCTAACCTGACCCGTCTTAAGTCTTAGTTTTAATCTAATTTAACTTCGCTCAGCTGGATAAGCTTTTTAGTTTTTCTGAGTGTTGTTACCAATATCCTGTTTTATTTTTTTTTTTTTTGAAGCATTGTATGAAGATTTTTTTGGTAATAAAGTTGTTGTTGTTGTTGTTGATATTAAAACTATCTTAAGTTTTTAAACTAACCGGTTTACTTTCTAAATAATGCTTTAAACCTGACAACAGTATTTACAGAGGAAGCTCTCTTTTTAGACACTCTCGTAGGCGGATGGTTCTATCTACTGGTTTGCGGTCGTATCTGTTTTAAAACAAACGTTGAAATTTTTTTCTAAGCTCCCATCAGCGGTCGTCGCAAAGGTAAAATGCTACCTTCCCTATTGCTACTTATTTTCGCGGAAACTTAATTTCGTCACTTATATTAATAATTACATAACAATTCCCATCTGAGGCAGTCTAGTACCACCTTAGTGCCCGGTGTTACCAATCGATGAAATCGATCATCGGAAATGCAATTAATAAATCGATATCAATCGATAAAATTAGTTAATTGATATCGATTGGTATCAGCCACCCGATGTCCAATCGATAGTCACAAAAAATTTCATTGCAATTACTTTCATGACCGATGTCCCAAGTGAAATTGAGCCGCAAAGCGGCGCGTTTCGCCGCTTCGTGCGTGTCTCACTTCTCGCCTCTTTACAACCAATTTCACTTGAGTCTAGAAGCAATGCAAGAGGAAACTGAGAAAACTTCTGTGGCGAGTAAATCGCTTATGCATTGTAATTTCCTTCTGACCAAATGACACGTTCCCGGCGTGTTTGAGGTATGTTTTGTTAATTTACTCTTAATTCTCTAGTACCGTGACAGGAGCTATCGTGGTGGATCAAAAGAGCCCGGAACGGGAGATGGGGAGGCCAAGACAGAAAAAAGACAACCCGGAAAAAAACTGCATCGTGATAATCGATGACAATCTATGACAGTCGATGGCAATCGATAACAATCGATTCCAATCGATAAGGTCACAAAAATCTTATTCATCGATTGGTCATCGATAATCAATATCAATCGATTAATTGATATCGATTGCTATCAAATGATATCGATCTTAATCATTCATCGATTTCATCGATTGGTAACGCCGGGCTTAGTGCAACCCAGTGAAGTCAAGGTGTACATTAAATAATAAACGTCGTAACTGGAAATTAGGTCTACTTACTTTTGCATTGAGGTATAGACGAACTCCAAACTCCATTACGACACTGCATCGAGTTGCTACCGATTAACCTGAACCCACTATTACACGTAAAGCTGACAGTTTGTCCGTGTTCAAAATTGTCGCCATTCCTTGCGCCATTTCTTAGAATTCCAGGATTCCTGCAACTTGCTAAGTGTAACAGTCCCGGTTTAATTTATCATATTCAATTTTGTTGTTTAAATCAAAGAGATATTGAGAAATGCATCAAATCTCTCTTTTGTCTCCGTAAAGCATAATACCCTGAAACCTTCATTACACGCTTATGGATTTTGCATGTCAAACATTACCGTTACCTGAGCATTCAGGAACTTTGTTACTCCAAGTTCCGTCAAGGCAAGTGATGCTACTAACGCCTGTCAGCTTAAAAGTAGATTTACAACTGAACGTCACTTTCTTTCCGTGACGGAAATCGTTTCCTGTCCTGAGACCATTTTGAGGAGCACCAGGATCGATGCAAGACTCTGCAACATGTTAACACGAAAATAAACACAAATTTAGTGTAACTAGGTTGGGAGTTACAATTTGTTCCCATTTGTGACAAAAATCTTTCACTATAATAAAAAAATGGGGACTTTGCAAGAATGTAAGAGGGTGAACGGTAATTCTAACCTGATATTAAAAGTAGCTTAAGGTTTAAAACTAGCCACTTTAGTTTATAAATAATGCTTAAAACGTGATAACAGTATTTACAGAGAGCCCTCTATTATCACCCACTAACGTAGCTATGGTTTTACGGCCGTTACCGTTCAAAAGAAACAATTGAGATTTTTTTAAGCTCCCATCAGCAATCGCCACAGAGGAAAAATGCTACTTTCCTTATTTCTTCTTATTTTCATGGGAACTTTTAAAATCATCTCGTCACTTACATAACATTCCCATCAGTCACATCTTCCAGCTACAGACACTTTTTATTTCTGATTCCTAATGATAGGGTGTCCACTTGTGGAGCATCAAATGTAATTGGTATCCATGCCATCTTCTACTATTTAGTATTTTTTTTTAACAAAATGAACAGACACCTTATATAAATGACGTCTGTATTTGAATAACGATACCTATACATGCTAAGGAAGTGCTTTGCCTATAAAAATCCACACGAGGCTAAGGATGTACAAGTATTGTTTTCAAATTTAGGCTCAAAGTGAAAAGTGTCTGTATCCTCACCAAGTTATATAATGTTGACTTACTTTTGCACCGAGGTAGAGATGGGCTCCAAACGCCTTTGCGACACTGCGTTGAATTGCTACCAATCAACGTGTAGCCATTATTACACGTAAAGCTGACAGTTTGTCCGTGTTCAAATTTGTCGCCTTTCCTTGCGCCATTTCGCAGAATTCCAGGATCTCTGCAATTCTCTGCGAATAACAAAAAGTGGGATATGCTGTAATAATCCCATCTATTGAACAGTTCTCATTTAAAGTGGCTAACGTCAACTAAATTCTACACCATAGCTATAAATGGATTAGAGGAGAAATATTCAAAATTTACACGAACGGCAAACCATGATTTTTCCTCACTCCACTCCATTTTAGGGCTTTAGACACTGTAGACGTATTCTAGTTACTATTATGTAAGAACAAAAGAAACAAAGCTATTTCATAGGGACGAACTAGTTATCATAAAACAATAATCCGCACCGAAGCAGGTCTTGCCATCTCCAACTGATCCCTTGTTGCATGCGCACGTGAATGAGCCCACAGTGTTCGTGCACGAAGCTTTAGCATCACAGTCAGACAGTCCCTCTGAACACTCGTCATAATCTAGGATTTCAGGAAATCGGTAGTTTTTATTTATTATTATTATTATTTCTTGTACCAAGTTAAAGGCTATTGCCTGGTTAATTTACAGTTAATCCGAAACTAACACGATAGACTAATTTTGTAAAATCAAAAATGTAGCCTACCTCCGAAACTACGAAGAAGGAGACAAAATACAGATAATTTTATTAAGGCGTATACCCTCAGCTCGTAACCAAATTAAGCTAGTGCTTTTGAGAAGTGTTTAGTTAAAGGCAACACGTGAATTCAGCCAGGAATAGTTAGCCAACCATGTCCGTCTTTTAGAGGTGTCCGCCTTAGAGTGGTGTCCGTTTTGAGAGAGTTGACTGTGCCGTATTTAGTAATCACTCAACCTCGATGTCATTGTTATGTTTTGTTATTTCATCGAAGGTCTTGGAGCTAGATAAGTCAGAATATCGTAGGAAGCCTCCTGGTATCCTAATCCTATATATTGGTATCACATTTTACTTAAAGCAATTTTCGTATGACCTTGAAATGATCACACTTGACACACACAGAACAACCAAGAGACTAGAAGTAACTTATATGATTGGTTTTAGCGAGCAATGTTAAACGCGCGCGAGTTTTGGCTGGTTTAGCAGACACGTGTAATAATGGTTGAACGTCGCTTTTTTAGCGTTCTGATAGCTCATTCGAACAAGTCTCACATATTAGCGGAGAAATGTGAACGTTTCTTTTAACCTTTGAATCAATACTGATGGATGAAAGAAGTTCCAAATTTTTCAAGGTCATACCAGAATCACTCTATTTCAAACGGCGCGTCTTTATACCTACCTATGCACAAGGGTGAAGACGAGTTCCATATTCCATTGTTGCATGTAATCGTTGACGGTCCTTTAAGTTTGAAGCCAGATTCACAACCAAACGTTACTTGTTCTCCGTGTTGACTGCGGGACTTAGGATCAACGATCCGTCCGTGTAAAGGAAGAACAGGATCTTTGCACGATGCTGAAAAGCAAGAATACTAAGTCAATAATATTATAACCCAAATAGGGAACTTATATTGCACGCAGAACAAAAAAAGACAGAAGCTTTGCAATTTCTATCCATTATACAAATAAGCTTTACTTGAAAGTGACTTTATTTCCATGCAAACTATCCAAAATCTATTTTTTTTTCCTTTTTGTAGTTCAGAAACAGGGATATGTGTGCCCAGTCAAGCAAAGCATGTAAGCATAAACATAAAAAATAACAATAAATCACTTTATTTAAGTGTCAGAGTATTTAGCACTGTTGTGGACACTGACACACTGTAAATAAGCAAACAAATGTTACAAATAGTACAGAAATTTGTTAAAATTCCAACTGGTAGGAGGCCGACCAGCTAGTTATTTACAAAGCGTGGAGGAGTTGAATTCGGAACCACCGAACACAAATCCATCAAGTGGCAGGGAGGAGTATTTGAGCCTGCGACCTCAGGATTACAAGTCCAGCGCCCTAACCACTAGGCCACGCTGCCTCCGTACAATTGTGTCAAGATGCATCCTTTGGTTGGCTTTCTAAACGTGGCCGCAAATCAGAGAGCCCATAACCTCATCTGTTTCCATCTTCACCCCGAGCCTCATGTACCCCATTCACACAAAAGGTTAAACACGTTTAGGGTGTTTAGTTAAATATGTTTTTTTTTTTCTTCATAGAAGTTGCTAACTGTTGTTTGTCAACTCCAAATCCATCACAATGTAAGCACAAAGTGGAGCTTACTGGAACCCTATGCAAAATGTACTCTTTCAGTTTTCTGTTGCAGGTGTTTTATTTTTTAAACCTCGTTTAACGAAACGTGTTTTGGTGGTGTGAATGGGGCATCACATCAGAAAAAGATGCCTTCCCTAAATGATATACTGTAGTCATTCTCTTTTTTCATTATTACATTTGCCATCATCTTGTATTGCTTCTATTTGATATTTGCTGTTGGTTAATGCCTCGTAACTAACCTTTGCACTCCGGTGTATCATCATTCCATTTTCCCGCCACGCAACGTATAACCTGTGAGCCAGTCAGCATGTGGCCTGGTTGGCATCTGAAAGCCACAGTTTGCCCATCAAGGAAGCTATTACCGATCCTTTTTCCATTCACAGGGACCCCAGGATCGAGACAAATAGCTGAAAGTGAAACCGCCTTTGTTGAAGTTGGAAGGAGCATTCCATGAATATACTGTTTCGTCGTTTAGTTACAGGATTTTTAATTTCCGATCTGATCGTGGTCACCTTTTTTGTGAGTCGAGTCAGCCGAATCTCAGACTTTCTCTGTCTAGAGACCACGTGCTTAGTCAAGATAGAAAAAATTGCTTATAAGTCGAGGCTTGTTTTCTGATATGATCAACTATTAATTTCCAGTGACATTAACCTGACTGTTTTACCTTTGCACTGAGGAATAGAAGCACTCCACTTTCCACTGGTGCACACTGCGGTAGGACTTCCGGTCATCTGAAATCCCGGAAGACATGTAAAGGAGATTCGCTTGTTGTGAACAAACTCGTTGCCATGTCTGACTCCATTCCGAGGAGAGCCTGGGTCCTTACAAGACGCTTAGTTGAACAAGACAAAAACAACAGATATCAAAACAAGCTTTAATACGTTACCAAGTTATTATCATTGGTAGCCTGCGAACGTAGACTTATTTCTGGCTGTAATATGTCTCCGTTCGCAGGTTGTCACTGGAGATGTGCGAATTGAATAATCGCCTCATCTTCATCCACAGCATCAGAAAGTACCGCTGAAAACGAGCAATTTAACATTAATTTCGATAACATTTGAGAGAGTTCTAGTTTAAGCGGTTCTTGAAGCTACAGTATATCAACAGTGAAAAAAATTAATCTGAACTGCATCTTTTTGAGATTTCGAGAGATTGAAAGCCTTTGTTTGCTTCGAGTTCTAGCGCGTTGATTATGCCTGCTTGGTGATCCAAAGGTGAGCCTGCCCGCAGACTATTTCATACCTTTGCACTCTGGTGATGCGGAGCTCCATCTTCCTTCAAGACAACGGATGGTTGGTGAACCTATCAGGCTATAGTTTTCATCACAGGTAAATTTCACTGAGACGCCATCGATAAAAATGTCCCCTTTTCTCCGTCCATTTTCTGGAACCCCAGGATCCTCACAAGTAGCTGTACATTAGTCGAAAATAACAAAACGATTATGACATAATAAAATCAAACCCTGCAAAACATTCATTGACAACAATCGTTAAAACAGTTTTCCAAAACAGTTCTGTCTATGATATTACATCTACACTAGCAAAATGCATAATAAAGCTATCCGCCTTTCTAATTTCGTTGATAAAGCACTATTTAAATACAGAATAGAAAATTTTTGCAAAAAATGCTCTTCCTAAAAGCATTATAAGAGATAGACAATGCACAAGTAAGTGAAATGTAAATGTGCCAAGCAAGATGGTGTTGCAATACAAAGGAACAAATGTAAATAGATTTATTATAAGAGACAATTTTCAAGTACGTGAAATGTAAATGTGCCAAGCTAGATAGTGTTGCAATACAAAGGAACAAATGTAAATAGATTTATGTAATATATAATGCAATGTTCATTTGAAAAGAGTATTGTAATTTGTTAACGACATGCGGGAAACAAATAAAGATATTATGGTTGGGAAAAAAAAGTTAAGACCTTTTTTCTTTGTAAAGATATCATCTTTTCTGTAAACTTTTTTTTTTCTTTTCTGCTCATTTAACTATTTGTCTTTAAAATACAAAAAAAAAAACAGTTCTGTCTAACGTTTTTGTGACAATAGAATGACCAGCATTTGTTTGAAACGCGATTCTAAGAAAGGGCTCATTGTTAATCTATTTATTAATAATATCAAACCAAACTGGCAAGTATAAAGGGATGTGTATAATTCAAACGAAGCTAACCTTTGCACCTGGGAAGTGCGTGGGTCCAAGTCCCGTCACGACATGTAGAAGTTGCGCTTCCAATAAGCACGAAGCCTTTTAAACAAGCAAACGATATCTGTTTTACATGACCAAAATGGTCTTTCCTCCGCAATCCGTTTAAGGGGCTCCCAGGATCCACACAATCAGCTGAAAAAAGAAAGAAAGAATCAAAACAGAAGAAGTTAACATATATGCATTTGATTGCCACAAGTCTTTGTTTAGTGATTTTTTGTTCTATGTTATCACTACGTTTCTATAACCCGATTCCTGTTTTAACAGTCTGTTGTGTACCTGTAGGTGGTTAAGAAAGATAGTTACAATGAACGCAGATGCGTCGATCAAAATCCAAATTCTAAAAATGTGGAATAGTACAGTACTGGAAGCAGACACCCATAAAAGAGTTTTAAGCTTGAAACAAAATTTTATTTGCTTTGTCGCAACGGTCGTAAGAAACGTTTAAGTGTTTCTACCCGTAGGTATAAGCATGCAGGTGTCCAAAGTTCGCCTGCAGTGTTGCGACGCTAGTTAGTTAACAAATACTGATTACCAAATTACCAAATACCTGGTGCAGAACACCCATGCAACTCTAATCTGAGACAAGAAGGAATGGGACCAGTAGCATCCGACGAAACTGTAAACGGTTCCTTCGGATAGACTCGGATCAAATGTGTTCTGATGACAGGATCTAGCTTGTTTATGTTTAAAGCAGCAGCGTTTCTGTTTCCTTTAAGTTCCTGAAAAATAAAAGATGAATTACACGCATAAGTCATTTTTTAAAGGAGAAAAGGAAATCCAGTATTTGAAAACATTTGATACATTTTTTCTCACTTTTTTTTTGTAGGGAAGACAAAGAACGTTAAGAAGCCCACGCACTTGTCGCAAAGAGTAGGGCACGGAGTTTCCGGTGTTGTGGTCTGGCCTTGTGTCATGGTTGTTGCTTCGACCGCGACCGCTACACTAGTTCTAAGCGTATACGAAGGCCCATATAGGTATGCAAGGATCACCAGAGATTTTAAAATGGATGTAATTAACAGGAAAATAAAATACCTTGAGGCACAACAAAATATACTCGCAACACTGAAAATAATATGGCAACCTCAACCCTTCATCGTTTTGTTCACGCTAGAAACGCCAATATACCTCATGGTCATCTAACCTTTTTGGCCTGTAATTGGTTCTGAAATTGAAACTGATGCCGCTGAACTTTATTAGGCGGTGTCTGACATTTGCAGACTGCAGACTGCAGACTACGATTGCTTTTTTAGCCGTTTACAGAGCAAAATAGTGTTGCCCCAAACAGCCAAAGAAACAGCTAACCGCAAGCAGACTGTCATCAGCAGCGGGAAATGGTTTGGAAGTCCGGCAAATATCAAAGAATCAAACAAAAAGGCCAAGATTTAGGTTGGAAGTGCACATCATTTGTTTTGCGCTGATATATTATGCGTGAGTTACGTAATCGCAATGCTTTTATTGGTTATTTGAACACACGTAACCACCTATTGTATTTTGTCAGGTTTTGTGCTCGGTCGAACAAAAACCTATAACAAAGAATTTTTTCCGGGCTTCATAACCATTTCCCTCTATTAACTACGTTATCAGTTATCACCTTATATCATCTGTCCCCATTTCGCTTGGAAAGATAATTTGCTGGCCGCTTAATGGAGGTAAAAAAACATATAAATAATACACTTGTGACAGCAAAAAGGTAGCCGCGGCCCGCTTAATAGAGGTGGCCGTTGAATAGATGTATCAAATACAACAGTTTAGTGACAAATATATCGGGACTCTGGCCGCTTAATGGAGGGTGGCCGCTTAATAGGTGGCCACTTAATAGAGGTCGCACTGTAATATGAAAAGCGGTGGAAATCTTCCCCTAAACAGGATAAGGAAACCATAAAATACACACAGGAGAAGGCGAAGAAGTTGTCAGAAAGCTGTTAATATATACTTAAAGAAGGTGTTGTATTTTGTATTTATAAATGATTTTATTTATGAAGTCCAAAATTGATAAATGAATCGTTCTGGAGTTTCATTTTATTAATGTAATAACACAAGTAAAAAGGGTGCAGTTTAGCTTTCTATTTAAGTCATCATTCGGTGCACTGGGAAGGTCAAATAAAATCTCTTCGGTTGTGAGTGTAAAGGATGAGTTGCTGGTTGAGTTGAACCACTGCAGCACCTTCTGAATAGAAGACTTTGTGAAATAACAGTCAATAGACATATGGTCTCTAGAATCCGTTTCTCTGCAGTATATACAATCTCCATCTTCCTTAATCTTAAATATGAAAAGCTCTGTTTTAGTTTTAAAAAAACCTATGAACGACCTTGAAATGAAATTCTCGCAGTTTGTTTTCTGTAGCAGTTTCGTGGACCGATTGAAAATTTTTAGCTTCCAGTTGATATTTTCGGAATTGAGTGATTTTCCCAACGTTTCGGTCCAGTGTAGCTGTTTGTATGGATTTTATCCACTAAGAGCCAATAAAAATCTTTGCCTTTGGCTTTGGTCAGGTTTAAGCAACTGGTTCTGTCGATCTGAAAGGACGTCATGTCTTCAAAACATATACCGCTGTCTACAGAATTGATTAACTCTCTTGCTCTTTGGAGTAGGTGGTTTGGAATAGCACTAATGACTTGACAAAAATGGAGAAAAGATGTCTTCTTAAGATGAAATTTGGATTTAAAATCCGCAAAAGATAGAACATTTCCCTCACTGTCTAAAAGACCCTTGACCGTTTTAATTCCTTTATTTAGCCATTCATGAAACAAAAATGGTTTCCCTCCTATTAGTATTTCCTTAAATCAAACAGGATTGTGTCATGAATGTTTTGACGATTGCTAAGTGATTTAAATTCTTTAAAATACAACAGAATATCCCTGTAAAAACGAGGTACGTCTTTAACCCTATCCATACCGGGCTTTTCTGGATCTTTTCAGACCGGGCGGATTCCCCCCCCCCCCCCCCCCTCCGGTCTGAATAGGGTTAAAGTCCTCCATCCGATAGTTGCATTTCAACAGAAAATCCAGTTCGCCGTATTTCCTTTAGAGGACCTTGTTGAAGGCGAACAAATTTGTTTTGATTTACTTCAAAACAATTAAAGCAAAAAGAAGTATAGCAGAACAAAGTCAACTCGCGCCTAAACAAAATAAACAGCAAATTTATTGAGAGCTGGTTTACGAAGTCATTTTAAAGCAGTTTTTGTGTAAGAGTTTTGGCTGTTTGTGGTTTGAGTAGTCGTGCTATCTAACAAGCTAGGAAGACCTTACATTTCTCAGAAATTGGTCCAAATCTATTTGATAGACAGTGCCTGTAAAATATAAAGAGCGCCCCCTTTCTTCATCAGAAAATTTTACCCTGGACCCCTCCTTCGCAATCCTAGATATTGATATGACCCCTCCCCCCAACCTCCTTAAAAAGTGATGGCAAATTTAAAAGACATCAAGCTAAACTCGCTCACTATTATAGATTCAATTATAATATATAGATTTAGGCAGGCCTAAAAGCGAAGCTCCCATTTATCATTAGCAAATAAGTAGCCACACTATTCCTAAGCTTATACAGTGGTACAAAATAAATTAGTTTTTAATCGCTCATGGTTAAACTTTTAAGTATAAAATATCTTACATGTAAAAACCTCTTATGATATGGTTTTGTTGACGAAAGCGATGTGAACATGTATTTCGAGGTTAAACCGAAATTGACGAGTGCACTTTATTGGGTTCCTCACGTACGCACGTAGGAGCACACAACAGATATCTTTGTAAAACTTTTTACTACTGTACACTAATTAATACACCTTCACGAGTTATTCAATGTAAAAAGGACCTTGATCTTGTTTTGATTTAATACAAAACAGTAAGGGCAAAAAATCAACTCAAGGCAAAAACAAAGTACATTGCTGCTAAACACAGTAAACCAAATAAACTCACACCACGGCAAACTAAGAAAATCACCGCAGCAAAACAAACTCTGAAAATTTATGGTGCCGGTTTTGTAAGTTAGATTTTGTGTAAGAATTGTGACAGTTTGTGATTTGGGAAGTGGTGCACGCTAACTTAGAATAAAGCGTACAATGTTGTTTTGAACCGTTCTCTGTCTTTTCGCTGCGGTTTGAGTTGCATGATAATAATCTAATTCTGTTTTATCGTATGCGTTGCTAAATACCTGAGGGAATTTTACGCAGAGAACTGATTCAATTTTCTTCATTTCTGGTAAGTAAATATGCGGTAGGGAAAGCCCGGGAGGTAGTCTGAATTCACTGAGCCAACCACGGGTAACTCGCAACGAAATCGGCGAAATATATATTGGTTTACCCGTACAAGATTTCAAGACCATTTCAACGCACTCGCTGATAAGAGAAACAAAACAAATGCAATCGAGTATCAAAAAGAGCGGTTGGATAATAGATCACTTAAAAATATCTTGGTGTGCAGTATCGCTGAGTAGTTTTACTCGTTTTTGTTTGCAGGATTTTTACAAATCGAAATCGTGATTTTGATCCGTGAAGCTTAATAATTTAATATTGTTTTCAAAAGCCAATAATGAACATCACAGTTAACTCGACTAACTAAAACACCAAACAATTAATCCAAATGAAATATTTAATAAACAATGTCTGTATAAAATGTACAAACATGAACAAGTTTGAGAGCAGCATTAATTGAATTGTAAATATTTACGAAAAGATGCGAAACCGACACAACTTCAAATTCGCTCATAAATGAAGTATAAACAGATTCTCATGCACAACAAAAAAGACTAATGCTTAGTGCATACATTTACGTTTGTTACCTCATGTTTGGAGAAGGCTTGTAAATTCTGCAGGGCTAAAATTTCAAACCAGCACAATAATATCGGAAGCGAACACGCGACTCGTTGTAAGCTTACTCCAACACCACCGACATATAAGTTCTTACAGTGTTGTGAATTATCGGCTAAGATCGATCTCTCCTTTCCTTTCGGTGTAGCTGTTAGGTCTATTAGCAGTCTTTTGTCCATCACTTAGTGAACTTCACCGGCTCTGAGCTCGCTTTTATTCCAATTCAATTAACTTTTCAGCAGCTTTTCAGCCAAGGTCAGCCGCAGTGCTTCAATTCTCGGTGTTTTGCGATGTATATCATATTCAAGTCGGGAATTATTTCGGATCATCCCGTTAAGCAGTTGTCCTAGTTCATTTGGCATGAGGTTTCCATAAAGTTGATGAGTAAATAGAGTGAGAAATATTCACGAAGCACTATGTTTTCCAGCATGCTCTCTTCACGTCTTTCATTCAGGTTAAAAGGTGAACAACGTACCAACTATTTTAGCGCCTTTTCATCCAATCGCTTCGTTTAAGTTGCAATGTAATGTCCAGATCATAAGAAAACGCGAGAAAAAACAACCTGAAGTGACACAGTGTTTTAACAAATTTCTACGACAAATAAGTTAACTCTCGACAAACCAAAAAATGTTTTTGTGTTACCGTTTGCCAGAGAAGGACTCCAAATCAAGGACAAAGACAAACTCGTCCCCAGCCCTAATCCGTGCGTACGGACATCCAAATTTTCTGGGCTTGATGGGTTACCAATTTCTATAGCAATGGTGCTCCGCCCGCGGGACCTCCGCTACAACCTTTGTCCCCCTTCCCTTCCCACCGTCCAAAAAATTAACGGCCTTAAGTATCAATATATTGCAAAGGAAACAAACATTTTTGTTAACAACTGTTAACGTCCTAATATAAACATTTTGCTGTTCAAGTATAAACAGTAGGAACAATACATTTTGTATAATCTACTGTAAACTTTCTATTATGAATTCGACATTGCGGTGTCATGGTGTACAGTGCAAAATAGTTAACTGTTTAGCACCAACTGTTAAGACTGTAAACGTTTCAAAATCAGCATTTTGCTAAACGAGTAAACGAGTAAATTCATAGGTCCACTCCCATTCACGGAGATCTTTAAAACTATATTTACCTCTTTGTAGGATTTCCAATTTCCTTTCTCCAGGTACTTGACTTCGTATTTTCTTGACCAACTCAAATCGGAAAAACTTCCCTGAGTTGTTATTGCCGTTATTAATTTTTGCTCGTCTAACTTGATTTGTATGTATGGCGATTTATCTTCCGGTGCTGAGCACCAGGCTCTCGCGCCGTCTAATCGTGCAAATGAGGGGGAGTGATCGGCACTTGCAGAAGATGCTGTGATGCTTTCGTCTGGAATTATTTTGCTTCCTATTCCAAGTTTGTTGTTGCAGTTCTCTACAATAGCATGTTTGGTAAAATGGAGGAGAATAGGGAAAATTTAAAACTTGAACAAAAGAACATTAATAATAATAATAATAATAATAATAATAATAATAATAATAATAATTTATATAGCGCCATTTCCATAAGTTCAAAGGCGCTTGACAATTTTAAAAAGTAAAATATTAATTAAATAATTTACAATTTGCTTTGGATTAAAAAATAAGGCCTCTCTAAAAAGCAATGTTTTAAGTTCTTTTTTAAAAACGTCAAGTGATTTAATAGATTTAAGTTTCTTTGGAAGCGCATTCCATAGTCTGGGAGCGGCAACTTGAGTAGATCTTTCTCCATAAGACTTTACGTTTGATTTCGGTACAACCAACAGATTCATTGATGATGATCTAAGTTGCCTGGTCGAAGTATAGTGCTGGAGTGATTAACTAAGTATTGTGGTGCCGTGCCATTCAGCGCTTTATACATTACAATATATCTCACAATTTTGATTCCAAACTACCACTGATATATCTGATATATCGATGATAATGGAATCTAGAACTACAGCAACAACTTTATTTACCCTTGAACAGAAAAGAAAGAAATTTACACATATAAGACTAAAAGGCTAAAAGGGGTGTTGCCTTCCTAACAAACTATACATCACGTTAACGCTTTTTTCGATAATTTGGTTTAACTCGACATGTTTGGTCATCACTTTTGTAATTGTTGGTGCGAATTTATTGTTATTTTGTGTTGTGTTTTAACAATATCCTACTAGAAACTTGCTTGTGTGCTGAGAGTGCAATGGCTTCTTCCTTTTACGTGCATTTGACTGTGAACTTTTTGGGGTACTGACAAATTCATGTTAAAGCAAAAAATGACTGTATCATAATCATTATGGTGTCAAACTATCTCTTGAACTAAACTTTCCTAACACTGATGATATCTATCGCTTTCCAAACTTATTTTTATTTATTATGTAATCTTTTAAGGTAAATAGAATGGGTGTGCACGCGACAGGAAGAACAACAAGCCGGCATATTTGCTTAATTCTACGAGAGCACGCAGGTCGATGGACTTCCTTGCTATTATGTGGGAAGACTCAGACACATTTTGGCACGTATTCCAACTCGCTTGCTCGCTCTGCTAAAGGAAGTCTAGAAAATCGATCGCCAGCTTCTAACTAGACTTGCTACAAGTCGACCTCACGAGTTAAAAATTGTCAGGATTTCTTCTATTTCTTTCATCTCATTTCTCGCACATGTCAGCATGGACTGCATCATCTTACTCCTTTTATGACTTCTTCGATTTTCCTTCTTTAAGTAAGGTTCAAATATTAACAGATAAAAGTTCCAAATCACAAAATTATCAAAATAAAGTTCTTTTAGACTTAAGATTCTGAAAATTGAAAACAATTGACAGGCCATTTAAGTATTTTTTTTTTCAAGCCCTGAATTTAGGGTCTATTTCGTTATTACTGAGGATATTAAAGCTAAGAGTATTATCGATTGTGGATGTTAAATCTAATGAAATCACATTCGTACCCTTGTAAAGTTCCATCGCTTTCGATGACAAAGATTGACAGGTCGCAAAGTGCTGCCAAACTTCTACCCGTAAGATACACGTGCTATGTTATTTTTACGCGTCGAAGAAAAGCAATATGGATAGGTAATTTATATTTAGGTCTAAACAAGTCACTGCTTACAGTTCCTCTAGGTTATAAAATACCCCACTGATTTTTCTCGAGTTGAGTGGGGCTCAGGAAACTACGCCTGTGGTGTGCACAGTACATGGGGAAAATTAGTTTCTCGTTCGGTTACAAATATATAAGGTTCATGCAACCAAATCAGTAATCGTTTTCATTATTCTCACCTTCTAGCGACCATGTGTAATGGCAGAATACAAGTGTCCATAACAATGTTCGGTAAATTGTTTCCATATTTCTTCTCTTAGCGAACACGAGGAGCAATAACCACACGCAGCATTCAATTCAAAAGCAAAATTCTTCAGTCGCTCAGGAAGAAGTTACTGCTGAGCCTATTTTGACGTCTTCGTATTATTGTATCGCGTTTCAGCGTAGATGATGACTGACGAAAGCTTCTGCTGACTCTGCTTAGGTCAGGAAGTCGAAACTGTCGGGGGATAAAGTGTGCTCAGACGGGTATAAAATGTGCATTTTATGCTTTTATACCGTGGGTTTTGTACTCTATATAAACGGCAAAGGTAGTAGGTCGTGGTAGAGCCTAATTTGGGAGTGTACGCGAGATTGTAAATCAAAGTTATCTTGAAAGTTGATCACGATTGATTGTTGAACGTAATTTTTGTCTTCAGCGTTGTTTACGACAAAATGTTTCAAATTCAGTAGTATAGCTGGGACTAAACAAATACCACTTTGGGTGCACCTAAATTTTTTCACCTCTTCAGGAGACTAGTAGTCAGGGACCAAATCAAACCACGCTCACAAAAGCTCGCGTGCCTTGATTTAGTCCCTGACTATAGTCTCCTAAAGAGGTGAAAAATTTAGGCTTACCAAAGATAGTATTTGTTTAGTCCCAGCTATACTACTTAGCAAAAAGGACGCAGGAAACATAAACAGAGGGCGGCGGGACAAGCATTTAGAGGAATGCAGCAGTCATGTAAACAAATGGGACGAGGAAGAAAAGGACTCCTGTGCCAAAGTCGAAAAAAAACCAAAACCGCCAAAAACAGACTGACAACCCAACATACATTATTTATCGGAGAACCGGAAAAAGGACAAATTATAGATCCACCAATACAGATTTCAGAAGAGCTGCTCACAGCAATGAAAATAATGAGCCCGCAAGATTTAAAGAACACCCTGATACAACCCGAAGAAACAAGTGAGGAAGAAAAAACATACGACTTAACAGAAATGGAAGAGTATGATTTGACGGGAACAGGAGAGCCGGTTTACGAAACACCAATTATGACGCCGCAGCTGTACCGCAGAATTATGGCGGATGAGTTTAGCCAGGACCAGGTGGAGTACATAATAAAGAAAGCTCTGAAGAATTAGGGGGCAAATTCAGGATGATGATTACTATCAAGATATTCAGAAGCATCAAGAATAGCTTCCACAGCTTGAGCTGTAATAAGTTTGACATCATTTACCCAAGAGGGGGAAGAAAGGTCTTTGAAAGCGCACACGAGCATGTGGACCGACACAAGCATTTGCACAGGTATATTTATGCTGCGTATTTTTTTGCCACCATTTGGACAAAAGCAGCGGGCTGTAAATGTCACTCTCACACATGCAAAAGCTTTTAAATAAAAAACTGGCTGAGATAATGGCGGAAGCAGCGAAAAAGTTCGAAGAAGAAATAAAAAAATATCAAGAAGACCCCTATGTGTACATCGATGGAATGAAAATCAAGAAGGCCCTAAACCAATGTATCCCATACACGGAGGAAAAATGGGCAGAATACCAGCGGGACAAAGCCGCCAGAGATAATAAACAGCTAATAAGCTTCATAGATAAAGTTTTTTTCGAAGACGGCGGGCTGCAATTTAAAGAAACACAACAAAGTGAATAAAAGCAGAAAAATAAGTAGCAAGAAGAGATGGACACATTAGAACTAATTCAAGCACTTCCGGCAGAACTTCGAGAACAAATCGGCAAGGAGTATGTAAAAATCAAACTCTGGCAACGCAAAATGCAGGGCTGGGAAGAAGTGAATGAAGCGATTTTGGCGGCCCCTTACTGTGTGAAAAACGAGCAGATTACGTGGATTCTGCACTGTTACAAATGCGAGCTAGAATGCGGGCGGAACTACCTCTGCAGCCTCTGTTACACAAGAAAAAGGCAGAGAGAGTATTTAGGACCGGACATGTTCGATCCAGCAGAGTATGACCCCTGCTTCGAAAAAGGGATAACAATCAACAGCAAAGTGTGGAGCTACAAGCATTAGCGCTATTTAACCATCAAAACCAAAGTCACCACAACTTCTTTATATTTGACATATATGGGCGAGTCGTGATTGAGAAGCTGCAGAAAACAAGGGTGACAGTTTATTTTTTTTCTGCTTTTTTTGATTACCTATAATAAGAATCATCTATTAAAACTAAACTTACAAATGCTTTTTTTGCAATACCTGGGGGTGAGCTAAAAGGATTATGACCAAGTGCAACGAAATACATTCCCAAATAATCTCCCTCGTTAAATTTAATTCTTCGATCACCACTTAAACGGGGTGCCACATATTGGTAATTGATACCATGCATATTCCTTGTACTTTCAAATACTTTATGAGATATTGAATCGATGCTAAACTTCACACCTATTTTTTGAAAAGGCCTATCATGATAGTCATTAGAAATTGCTAAACCATCAAGGATGCAAGGAAATGGTACTAATACACGAAAGTCATTTCCGAATTTAACATATTTTCTATCACTTGGAGGATTCAATTGTTCCTTTATATCCCAAGTTCCAGGTATTATTATTTTAGGGCGGAAAGCTTTAAACGCATAACCGTTTAGATCTAAATCTTTTTGTAATTTGATTGTATCGTTGTCTATTGTGTAGCCTCGATCATAATTTTTTATTTGAAAAAAGTTCATATCTAAATTTGTTTGTAGAGTAAAATCACCGGAAGAATCGAGAAAGAAAACATCATCATAAATAATTCCGTCTATATCTGATTGATACCCCTTTACACCGTAAATGATTAAAGCGGCCTTTTCACTAGGTGCTGAACCATCATAACCCGGATTTAAAATGTCAAAATAGATAGTGTTGTCATTCTTATCTTTTAATTTGTAAGTATTAAAAATGATCCTTATATACGGAGGGTCATGGGTGGCAAAGCGTTTGGTGTGGTAGGTAATAGTACTGGAGGCCAACTTGTTTAAAGGGTTAAGAAACCAGTTTTGGTCGTTTTTGTTTTTAGGGTAAAAGAACTCAACACATATAGTGTACTCTCCTTCTTTTAGAGGTGTTTTATTCAACGCCAAACGCGAGTTGAAAGAATTGTTACTTGTTTTTATAATGTTAAAAGTGTAAGCCTTTTTATTGACACTGTGAAGGTTGGATGTAAAGTCTTCAACGGTAACAGAAGAAATATTGTTTACAGCTGAAACACCAACCCTTTGGGTTAAAAAACCTAAGTCATTCTTTTTATGGGCGTGCCCAGTTGTAATTGCAGAGGAGCCCACATATTTTTTCATTGAAGTGAGATTGACAGCATCTTGATCGCCGACAGGATTTGCGAGCTGTTTGATTGCATGGTCGTTCATGACAATGTCACCAGTAACGCTAGCTGATGACATATCCCCACTATCACCCTTATCACCTTTTGCACCTTTTGGTCCAATAGCACCTCTCGAACCCGCAGGTCCAGTTGCTCCAGTGGGCCCCGCAGGTCCTGTAGCTCCAGTTGGTCCGGTTGGCCCAGTAGCTCCAGCAGGTCCGGTAGGTCCGGTTCGCCCTTGTGGACCTCTTTCACCTTTTAATCCTTTTTCTCCAGCATCACCTTTATCTCCTTTAGGACCTTGTGGGCCAGTATTTCCCTTATCACCTTTTTCACCTTTAGGGCCACGCGCTCCAGTTGCGCCAGTTGGACCAGCAGGACCGGCCTCCCCTCGGATTGAAGTAGACTCTTCATGTGTTTGAGTTGCACCCGTCGCACCATTAAGATACCCCATCTCTATATATTTTCATCAAAATTTTTGAGTGTGGTTTTTTTTGGTTTGTCGTGGTATAAAAAAGAATATTTAGCATCGGTAGCCCTTTCAAGCAGCGCTCTGTCAATTCCCAATTCATCGGCAATACGGTTATTTTCTTTGGGAAGAAAGTCGAAAATGCAAAAGTGGCTACAATTATCTCGGATGTTTTTGGGGACCTTAAAATAGCTTTGAGAAAGATAAATGACGCTGCAATTGCGGTGGCGACCGTTGATAAAATAATCGATAATGTCGTTTTGGTTGCTTTCACAAACCATGTCATCGAAAATTACAATCTTTTGATTGTCAGTGGACAGCGTTTCCAAAGGAATAACATCGTTGGCGGCTTCAATAACATTATAGTCAGCCACAGGATTGACTCTTTTATCGAAATCATCAAGCATATATTGGTACTTGTCTTGATGCAGGTTCTTAGCGCAAAGGTAAATTTTGTCGTAGACCAACAGCCTGTAAAGCATATGCATGAGAATATTTGTCTTACCAGAGTTGCTTGGCCCGCAAATAAGCATCCGAAAGGTATCTGCTGGCATACAAGGGTGGCCTTGCTTGTAATTACTTTTTGTAGTCAAACTGGGGTCGTAATTGGGAATTTTCATTTTTTTCTGTTATATATACGGCAAAAATATGTCCATGAAGAAGTGGCGAAAACTTGCAAGCGAAAAGGCTGAAGTTGAGCAGCAGAACGACAGCATTCTCGCGGCAATAAAAAATAACAAAATCAATAAAGAGTTTGGTCAGCTATCAGGTGAGGATTTGTTCAAACCTATCACATCGCGGCTTGACAAACTCCAAGTAGGGACGGCCCCAAAAGAAGAGGAGGAGCAGCTCCCAGACTATGGTATGGATGAGTTTGATTTAAACAACCCCTTCGACGGAGATTTTAATCCGGATGCGGAAACACCAACACCATCACCAACACCAACACCAACACCAACACCATCACCATCACCATCACCACCTACATCACCAACATCAACACCGTTACCACCTTTAGCTGAAGAGGAAGAAATGGAATTAATGGAAGAAGAGCAACCAAGTACAAGTGGGGTAAAACCCCAACCAAGTAAATGGGGACCACCACAAGAACTGGTTATCAAGGGATCAGAGTCAAATGACCTGCGGACACTGAACAGGATGTTATCAGAAAATAAAGACAATCCAAACTATGTGGTAAAAAGCAAAACATCAAAATTCTACGGTGACACATTGGCAGTGATAAAAAAAAAGAGAGATGAAATTCTTGAAAGGAGAAAAAGAGGGGTTAAAATCCCCATACAGCAGCTGATGCCCGATGTTGATGATGATGAACCCGACAGAGAAATGGAAGGAAGCGGAAGTGTTGATCCAAACGCTTTGGTTGACAGGCTACACTTAAGCTTGGCGTCTATACAGGCGGGCAATACTTCACTGAAGCTGAAAAAACAGGTCCAGCAGATGTTGGGGTTGCTGGTAAAGCTAAAGGAAATAACACAAAAAGAAGCCCACAAAATTTTGGGCACAATTATATAAGCAACATGACAACACATAAATTTGAGTAATATTATATAAGCAACATGTCAACCCATTTTCATTTCAACCTGTTGCTCGACTCGCAGCTGGCCAAACAAAACAACGCCAACAGCAAGTCACATGACTTCACAATTAAGTTTGACCCGCCAATTGCTTTAGAACCCTCCAAATCATACAAGGCGGCGTTAAATGAGCTGGTATCTATGTCTTATTCATGGTACAACATCGCGAAACGGTACAACAACAACGAATTCAAATGGCGGAAAAAAACAGAGAACTGGAAAACCGTGACAATTCCAGATGGAATGTATGATTACGACGGTCTCAACACCACCATTCAGGCACTAATCGGAAGAGTGGATCCCAAGGATGAAAAATCCAAGTTTATTTTTCAGCTGTATTTTCACACCACAACGTATCGGGCGGTCATTCTGTTGCAGGACGGCTACGAGCTTGATCTAAGTGGAGGTGAATTTGCTGCGTTGCTGGGTTTTGACAAGAAAACAATAGATGGAGCGAACAATAGGAGCGACCGCGTGCCAAATATAACAAGAGGCGTCGACTGGATCTATATCCATTGCGATCTCATTACAAGGGCTGTGGACAACATCGGGGGTGACGTTATGTTCTCTTTTTCAACCGCTGAACTCTCCGTTAGCTACCCCTTTTCAAAAGAGCCCCGCCGCCTCCTGTGGCACCCGGTGAACAAAAATAGAATCAATGCGATAAATATCAAAATCACGGACGGGCGCAACAACATTATAGATCTGAATGACCAAGACGTGGCTTTAAGCATCATCATTGAAGAAGAAAAAGAAAAATAATTTACACATAAGTATAATAATGAATCACCCGAGCGAGTGGGCGAGATATTATGACGCGCCAAACGGAACATATAGATACAGACACAAAGGTACGGGGGTTGTTAGAGACACCCTGATGAATATAGGAAAGCGGTTCAAAAAGCAAGTCACCCGTCAGACGTTGAAGAAGGCTGTAAATGAAGCCTCGAAGCAAATGCTGAAAAAAGCTGCAGAAAAAGCAGAAGAAAAAGCGGCTGACAAGATACAAGCGGTTTTGCGAAGTGGGGATACCCCACACCCCAAGAGTAAAAAGACCCCAAGTGTAAAACCAAAGAGTAAAAAGACTCCAAGTGTAAAACCAAAGAGTAAAAAGACCCCATCACAGAAACTTAGTACAGAGTCGAAACAGAAACTGAAGAAGATGCTAAGTGGGGCACCTAAAACTAAACTAAGCGGGGATTCACGGAAAAAGTTGCAACAGATTTTAAATGCGGGTCGGGCTGCAAGGATGAAAGTAAACCAATTGATAGCGGAAAATTAAAATAATTTTTTAAAAAGATATATAGGCCGCAAGATGTTCAGAAGCCACAGGCATTTGGAAAAAACAGAGTATGTTCGTATCATGTTAGACAAACCGATCACTATCCCGGGAAACGATCAGCACCAGGTAAAAACAAACTATAAATTCACACTCACCGACCGAGACAACTGGTTTGACTGGTATAACGCCTACTTCCGGGCTGATTTCACTTTCGAGGTAACCGCGGATGGCGCGCAAGTTGCAGCAGACGTCCGGGCAGCGCCCATTAACGGCTCATTTTCACTGATAAAAAAACTTGCGGTAAAATCATCGGGCAAAAACATTTACAACGTAGACAACATTCACAAGCTCATATTCATAAAGAACTTGTTGGATTTTTCTGATGACTTTGCGAGGAGCGCAGCGAAAGATCAGTTTTGGTATTTGGATACAACAAATAGCAATGTAACGGCTGTCGCTGCCACTAACTTAGGAATCAGACAAAGGGGCTTGCTTGCCCACGCCGGCCTCACGGTTGAAACCCTCATACCGCTTAACAGGTACTCATTCTTCGAAGAGCTGAGTGACAAGCTTCTTCCCCCCATGCAGATGGAGTTCGAAATTGAGCTACAATCGGATGCAGAGCTGATTTGGCAAAACGACGGTGGCACCGATCGCAGAATAGTGGTAAGAAACTTCGAGCTGTGGGTTCCAATGCTGCGTTTTACCAGCGAAGGACAGAAGCTCGCAAACGAAAACTTTTTGAAACCTCAGAAATGGACGTACCTTAATGAAATGATCCAACCCAGCAGCAGCCGGCGTGACGCTTTTGGACAGTGGCAGATAAATCCTGGTATAAAGGATGCCAAACATGTTTTCATTTTCATTCAACAGTCAAGGAAAAAGGACGCCATGACTCAAAACCCCTACTTCTTTGACACCTTTAACATTGACGGAGACAATTCAGCCAAGCTAGCGACCTGCCGGCTACAGTACGGCTCTTCACAGTACTATCCGGAGCTGGACTACGACGAAAACTTCAAACTGCGCATTCTTAATGACTTAAAGAACTACCGGTACCGCAAAAACGACTACAACACCGGGGTTCAGCTTCAGCCCAACAACTTCAAGGATTTATACCCAGTACTCTATTTCGACCTACGTGAAAACAAGGATAACATGACCAACGACCCGAAGCAGATGGTTTTCCACTACAGGCTCAACGAGGTGGCCAACACGTATGACTACACCATTTATGCAGGAATTTTGTACGAGTCCGAATTTGTTCTCAGGCAGGTGGGTAATGAGCTGGTGATGGTTTAAAAGTGAAATAATTTTGTATGAAATATAAGAGATGCCGAGTGACTGAGTTGCTGATACCCCAAAGTGAAATAATTTTTGTATGAAATATAAGAAATGACGACTTACTATCCGCACAAGATTTCACTTTCAGACGGGCAGAAGGTAAGCCTCGCGCGGGCCTTTGGGCGAGGAGAAGCAGTTACGCTCAGATTTAAAAACGAGGCTATAACCGGCGGCAGCGACACTTTGCACTTGACCGCCAGGCAGATCAATAAAATACAGCGCGCTATCAAAAACAAAACGGGCGTGGATATAGACATGAGCAAGACACAAATCAGACATGTGCGCACGCGTAGCGGCACTTTGCCCTTGACCCCCAGACAGATCGAAAAAATAGAGCGCGCTATCAAAAACAAAACGGGCATGGACATAGACATGAGCAAGAGACAAATCAGACATGTGCCCAAGCTGGCGAATGGTGCAGGCATGCGGGTTAAACCCCCAACAGGAGGAAAGGGAATGCGCATCAATCCTCCACCATATATGCGCCCTCCTCCATTTATAGGTTCTTGGGGTGACCAAAAAAAAGCCCGCCTTCGTTGATGTCCCCTTAACTGATTATGACTTGCAGCGATGGTGCCAATACTTGAAAATCCCCATTAAAGGTATATTTGCGAGAGACGAGATCCACGTGAAAAACCACTCCCCTTGTATAATCAACATGGATGATCTTGGAGGGCCAGGCACCCATTGGGTTTGCTGCTGGGATGGAACTGAATATTTTGACTCTTTTGGTTTACCTCCACCCGCAGAATGGGAAATAGAGTTGATTCTTGATGGTAAACAGACCTTTCTTCGGAATGACAACCAGCTTCAGTGGGAATCCAGTGTGCGCTGCGGCTACTACTGTTTGCTTTTCCTGAATGAGCGTAACAAAGGACGGTCGTTTCGAGATATTTTGAGCCTGTTTTCTGAAAATACACGCGCCAACGAGGCTGTGGTGAAGGATTATTTTACACAGTGGGGTAAACCCCACACCCCATGAATTTTGGTTAATTATATAGGATGGATGTTTACTGCGTAAAAGAAAAGCGTTTCACACCCAATGTGACGGCAAGTGAAAAAATCACTACCACAAAAAACAATAGAAGAATGTTAAAAGTAAAATGCGCCAGCTGCGGCATTACCAAGACAAGGTTCTTACCAGTGAACGGAGACAAAAAAGGCGGCGCGTTATCGTCGAGAAGGGGACCTTCGACTGTTGATAAAATCGCGTATGTTGCCTCGAACTTTGTGACCCCTGCTCCCAGTTTCGCTGCAGCGGCCAAAATACTCGGAAGCCAAGCTTTGAAAGGGGTTACAGACAACGTAAAGTATTTTAGGAAGAACCGTTAGAGGCGTCACAATTTTTCTTGAAGTATATAGGTAGGATGGAGGTATACTGTGTGAAAGAAAAGCGCTTCACACCTAATGTGGGGGGAAGTGAAACATTTGCAACCGCAAAAAACGGCAGAAGGCTGCTTAAAGTAAAATGCGGCAGCTGCGGCATTACCAAGACAAGATTCATAAGTGACAGTTGGATTAAACCTGAAAATAATCAAGAAGGAGGTAATATTTTGGATCCAATATTTAAGTGGACCAGAAGGGGTTTACCCAAAAAGAAGAGAGAAGAACTTGCACGCGCTGAAAAAAGAATGTTTGGAGGTGGGGTTTTTGATACAGTTGGAAATACAGCCGCTGAAGCTTTCTTTGAGTACGGAGTTCCTTATTTAGCAAAGCAAGGTGTAAAACAAGGAAGATACTTTGCAAGCGAGTTTCTGAGACAACCAGAGTATCAGAAGAAGTTAGCCAATAAAGCCAAACCAATCGCGAGAAAAGCTGTTAATTACACAATTGATGCTTTGTCTGGAGATTTGTTGACTAAAGCCTCAAACAGATTAAGACCAAAAGATATGATACCGGGAAATAAGATGAAAGGTGGGTGTCACACAGTGGGTAGCAACTGAGTTGCTGATACCCCACACCCTAAAGTCGAAATGAATTTTTGTTTATTATATAAGATGGAGGTATACTGCGTGAAGGAAAAGCGTTTCACACCCAACGTACCGGGAAGTGAAAAAAACACTACCACAAAAAATGGTAGAAGGCTGCTTAAAGTAAAATGTGCAAGTTGTGGCATTACCAAGACACGATTCGTTTCTAATAAAACACAAAGTGGTGGTAATTATGATATGAGAATTTATGCAGGTAATAGAGTAGATGACCCAACAAACCCTCTTTACCAACGTGGTGGGGGTTTTGATTTGCATAAAGCTATAGGCAAGCTGCCTAAACCAAAAAAGGGGTGGACACTTCCGGGCCACAACTATACAGGGCCGTACAATCCTCTTGAAAAACAGCTTTCTTATGACCCCAAGACGGGAAAGATTTTAAAGATTTATCAGCAACCCACAGGCGCCACGGACGCGGTTTCAATGCAGCATGATGTTGATTATGCCGTTTGCGCAGGTAAGAAAAATGAAAAAGGCTGCAAACACGCTGCTGACAAAAAAATGGTAAAGGCGCTTGACGCTATTCCCAAAAACAAACGGCAATGGGGTCATGCCGCGGCGCGCAACGCAATCAGCTCGAAGCAAAAAGTGGGATTGGGTGTCGGTGAAACGATCAATAAAAATATCGGTGAAAAGATTCCGGGCTTTCAACCAGCTCAAGATGTGGCTGCTGCAATCATGGCTGTCACAGGTGGTGATAAGGATTTGTTTAAAAAGTATTGGAGTGGTGCCATCGCAAAAGGTGCCTTTAACAAGAAAACCGGTCTGTTCAGCAAAAAGTTTTGGACACACCCTAAAAATACAACTGGACCATGTAATCGGATTGTATATAAAAATGGAAAATGGCATAACCAATATTGCGATTAGATTACACATTTTTTAAACACATATATAGGAAATGGATTCTACATCAAAATACCGGCTGGATGAAATAGAAAAGATGAAGAAAAATATTGAAAACCAGTTGGCGCATTACTACCAAACCTCAGCCAAGTTTAGACGGTGGGACACGCGTTGTCAAACAGTAAGCGGGTTAACAGGCGGAGTCGCTGCCATTCTTACAGGCTCTGGGCTGGGTGCTTCACTTTCTGCGGTTGGCATTGTTGTTGGTGGGCCTTTAATCGCAACTGGCCTCTTGTTTTCATTGGTGTCAACCTCCTGCATGGGCCCCATCAAATTTTTCCGGCGTAAAGCGAAAAAACACAAAAAAATGCAGACTTTGGCAGAAGCTACGCTGAGCTCAATCAACACTCTCTTATCAACCGCTCTTGACGATGGTGAAATCTCTGACGGCGAATATCAAAATATTGAAAAAAAGTATAACACCTTTACTACTAAAAAAACAAAACTGCAGTTTTCAAACCACACTGACAGTGGAGACACCTCTAAGGTAAAGGGTTAACAGAACATCAAAGACAACTTCTGTTTAATGGTGGGGTGTTTGCCTCCAGCCACCATTCGTTGAAACTTTTTTCGGCTTTATTTCTGGTTTGTGCCATCTTCGGCAATCTTTTCGTGAGCTTTCCCAGTATTGCATTTTTCGCCGGCCAATCTCTTGTTGAGACCTTTTGAAAATAGTTGTATAAAAAACAAACGTAGTTACACGACCCGGGGTAGCAACTGAGTTGCTGATTCCGCTTGAATTGGTGAATGACATTACCCAAAAAGGTCAGCCCCATATTGTCACCGACCTGATCTACAGAAATGCCGACTTTTTTTAGTACCGCAAGTAAATACCATAATTTGAGGTGGTGTCTCATCTCTTCATGCGGCTCATCCGGCAGTGGGGGTTCCCATGAGTAAAAGTCAAGCTCGATTTCCGGTTTGATTTCTTTTATTAACGCTTCCTGCTCTTCCAACAACATTTTTTCCAGTTGTTCCCTGTGGGGGCTAGGTACGCGAAGTTTTGTAGCCATGTATATATGCCGGCGCATAATTATTTAAATGGATAAAAAATTGGAGCGGCGTTACTACAGTCCGCAGGGTTACTGGAAAGGTATTTCTGCCATTAAAAAATTAGCGGTCGCTGCAAAGGTTCCTGAAGTTATTGCCAAAGAATGGTTGTTCAAACAAGCGCTCTGGCAGATTTACCTCCCCGCACCGCGCTACATTCCTCGTCTAAAATTCGATGTACCTACACCCAACAAAGTACACCAGGCAGATCTTCTTTTTCTGCCACATGACAAAGTTGGTCGTAGCACTTACAAATACGCGCTTACTGTTGTTGACATTGCCAGCAGATTCAAAGAAGCTCAGCCTTTAACCTCTAAAAACTCTGATGAGGTTGCCAAAGCTTTTAAGACAATTTATACACGTGGACCTTTGAAATGGCCAGAACTGTTGCAGGTTGATCCTGGCCGCGAATTTATGGGTGCTGTTACAAAAGAAATGGAAAATCACAAAACTTCTATCAGACGTGGCCACCCTGAAATTCATAGATACCAAGCTATTGTTGAACGTTTCAATCGCACCTTGGCTGAGCGTTTGTTTGACCACCAGTACGCCGTTGAAATGCGTTCACCTGAGGGTTTGCGGTCTACTGAGTGGGTAAAAAGGCTTCCCAAAGTTGTTTCTGCTCTGAACAACCAAGTCACTCGATTGATTGGTATGAAACCTGCTGCCGCAATCAAGAAAAAAAATGTTTATGCAGAACCATCAACTAAATATTTGAGACCTGTTGGAGAAAATGAAAAAAAGCTCCCATCCAACGTTATGCTTCGGTATTTGTACGAACCTGGTGAGCTTGAAGGTGGAACAAAAAGAGCCACCGATCCAATCTGGTCTTTAGATGTCTTTAACCTTGAACGTTCTTTTACCAAACCGAATCAACCTGTTCTCTACTATTTGCGCGATGGACCTAAGCGTGGCTTTGTACGTGAAGAACTGCTTGTGGTACCTCCGAATACAGAATTACCTCCAGCTAACTTGAACTAAACATGGTATTCAATTGGTTCTGTATGTATTCCATCGGGCAGCACCCAGCGTTTGTCATAATATGCGCTCAACCCCAGCTTCTCCTGCTCGTATGTCACTATTTTCCCGTCCCGCATCCGGAATCCGCGGTTTGTTGCCATGTCTTTGTTTCCATCTAGCGCTGCCTTGAAACGGTGCCAGTTGATCTCGTTTTGCCTCTTTGACATCCCCTTTGAGCTCAGTTTCTTCTTTTTTGCTTCCCCATCTTCTGTATAATAACATTTGGAGCACAGCGCGATCATCCGCTCCCCTTCGAATTCTTTTTTGAACAGTCCCGGCGTTCTTCCGCTCCACTTGTCCCATGCCAGCCAGTTCTTTTTTTCTTTCTCGAATTCTTCTCTCATATCTGGTTTCACAATGTCTTCCAGACTCTTTCCTGAGATTGCGAGGTAGTTGCTGTCTGTATCCATCTGGATCAGCTCAAAATCTTTCCTGTCAAGATACCTATCCAAGAAGTCGTAGTAAAATTCAAGCATCCTCAACTTGGCTAGCTGATACACCGCTATTCCTACCTGAAATGGGCGTCTGATTGTTATCCGTGCTTTTCTACTTTCTAACTCATATGCTTCTCCAATCTCATCCAAGTCTGAAAAGTATGCGCTTCTCAATGCTCTGTCAACCACCTTCTCATCTTTGGTGTAAATTACGTTTGTTTGCCGCTCTAACGCTTCGATCAGCTTCCCATATCCACTGTTTCCCAGAAGTTTGAATATATCAGCCAATAGTGCTTTGCTTTTGTCTACATCTCCTGTCCGCCGCGCTTCCGTGACTTCTTTCACGAACCAGGGGAAGATCTTTTTTGGTTTGTAATCTATTGTCCGATAAACTCTTTTGATAATTGCCCCGTGGTTTATGTACCATTGCAGTAGCGGCTCGTACAGAAGTATTCGCTGTGCTGACAACGTTCCCATCAGTTTCTTGTTTTTCTCCACCACTTTTCTTCCTGTTGCTCTCAAGTATTCTTTCATGTGCTTTGGAATGGCTTTGGTCGGTACCGATTTTTTGTGAAAGAAGGGGCACATTTCTTCAAACTTTTGGTGCAAGTGGTTTGGGATTTCTATGTCCACTTCTGCGTACCCGAACCAGCTTTTTTCTTTTAATCTGTGCGTTAATATTGGGGCAGCATCTACTTGGTACTCGTCCGTGTAGTGCACAACCCTTTCTTTTCCGCATGGCATTTCTCTCAGCATTGTTGAGAGGTACAGCGCGTTCGCGTCATATCCGAGGATGTTTTGACAAAGTTTCGCGTGGGCTCCTGTTATAACTTCTCCATCCCTTGGGATCGTGTATTGATGCGATCTGATCCGCGTTTTCCCCACTTCATGGTATCTTGTGAATACCAAACTTGGACCTCCCACTACCGCTTCTTTTAACATTTCATATGCTTCTTTACTTGGGGCGTACAGTTCCGCTTTGCGTTCTATTGCGCCCTTTAGCAGGTAGTGCAAACTCACTCCCGGTATGCTGACTGCGTCTTTCATTATGTCTATCCCCTTCTCTATGTAAAAGTTTTTCATTTTTTGGAGCGCTTCAAGCCCGGGTGCCACATCCAGATTATTGTAATATTTCAGCCAGTCTTTAAAGGTTTTCATCCCTTTTTCTTTGAACAGTCTCTGACATTCCTCCCATTCTTTCCGTGTTAGAACGTACTCATTCTTAAGCTTCGAATACCAGTGCAGGTAATCTGGCAATCCTGGGTAATCCAGCTTTTCTGCGCTGTCAAACCACTCGTACGGGAGCCAGGATTTTGTTGCCTTGCAGTCGTACGCTTCCACCCATTTCGCGTAGCTCGTTCCTGGGCCCAAGTAGTTGATTATGTCCAGGAAACGGAAGCCAGAAGTGAGTAAGAACATGATTTTGTTTCCGTGCTTTGCTACTCTGACTTTGTTGGTTGTGTCTGCAAGTTTTTCTGCGAAGTGTTTCTTTATCAGATTGAGATCGTAAGTCCCTGAGTTGAAGCCCAGTACTGGGACCTGATCACACCATTCTTCAATCTTTTTTCTCTGATCTTTTGGTAGCAGGTTTACATCTGCTGGCATAAATTCATCTCTTACTTTTGTTCTTATGTTTTTACCGCGTCTCTCCAGCTCTTTCATGAACTTGCGGATCAACTCTGCGGGATCTTTTTCACAGATATGGGTTGGCTCTCTTTTAAGAGTGTCACCGATGCTTACTGAGATTGGAACGTGTACGTTCTCGATTGTGAGCGTTGACGTCGGCTCCTTGCGCTGATTGTTGTCTCCGTATGCCTCAAAATCGTACAAAATAGCGTGTGGGTAACTTTTTGTTTTTGCTTCCGGTAGTTGTTCAATATATTTATCTCCGACTTCGCAGGCCCAACACTCAATCACTCTGTAGCCAGCTTTTCTGAGATAAGCTGTTCTCCTCATTGTTGCTTGGAAGAGATCTTCTCTTGTTCTGTCCCCGCGGTCTATTATTTTGTTACGATCAGGGTAACATTTTGGACAACCGTGCCAGTAGCAACCGTGATACTGCAACACCAGCTTTTTCTCATGGTTGTAGCCATCAACTGGTCTTTTCTCTATCCAACGCTCTCCTCCGTGTCCTGACATTGCGTGGTGAATGGGGATTTTCCAATGCTTTGCTACGTACTCAAGCCACTGAATTGATTCTTTTGAGGCTTTATGCTTCGGATAAAATGCTTTTTCATAAGCTGTCTGTGGCGCTTCGACCTTTTCTCCGGGGCAATCTATTACGGTTTTCCCTTGGGCACACCTTTCTGCGTGACGTTGTAAATGGGTTGCTTGTGTAAATCTTGCTTTGCAATGGATGCATGCATAAGTTTTTCCCAACTTTTTAATGTCTTTTATTAAGAATGCGTGCTTTCCAAAAATACCGATTGTCATAACGTTTTTAAACTGCGGTGCAGGATTTCTTGCTAAATGCCATACAACTTCTTTTTCATCTATACGCTCTGGTACATATACCCTTATTCCCAGCCAGCCTGAGAAAGCTGTGCCCTTATTCAGGTGCATTTCGACCTTTTCCAATTCATCCAGTGATGTTTTTACGCAGTTCGTCGGTGTATCTCGGAGTTTGAAAAAACTCTTGGCTAGACCTTGTGCCGCTTTTGTACTTCGATCTGGTCTAGCTCCTTTGTGTACAGCAATACAGCGCCATAGACACATGTTATCTCTATAGGTATCCAGTGCTACCATTGAACGACTATGTGCAAGGTTGCGCAGCCAGTTTGGTAAGGGTCCTGTTCCCATCAGCGGTTGACGGTCAAGCACAACCTTTACATCAACATTAAAATGCTCCTCGAAAATCCACTTTGTGTTTGGTCTTTCGATACTATCCGCATCCAGACGTACAGCCTCCCTATTAATTAACCAATTCTCCGCTTCTGCATATGTATTCATCCAAGGGGAGCCTTTATTTTGGTAGTAGAAAATTATGGTGCCGTCTTCAATGTTACGTAACTTATATGAATAAGTGTGCCTCATGTAAAATGATGTCCTCACGTTCTCTCTTATTTTTTCCATAAATTTTGGTGTGAGGTCTTTATTCAGTTCTTTTATGAAGCGCCATCTCTTGAACCGTCTCCCGCTGCTCTCTTCACCCTCAAATTTTGTGACTTCGTACAGATTCTGAATCTCATTCTGGTAGTCTGTCACATTTCTTATGTTATTCGGTTGAATGGGATCGAATTGTCTCAGAAGTTGTTGTCCTCTGTTCCTTTTTCTAGGCGGTGCTATTGGTTGGTAAGGTTTTGGTTGTAAAGGCTGTAATACCCGTAATGACGGTTTATACCGCTGCTTTCTGGTTTCTGTTAGCGGCTCGACTAGCACATTCTTTATTATCTTTTTCACAGCGGGTACGTTTTCTGAAAGAAGTTGCGATAAATGTCGCAGTTCTGCGGGATCTATTTTTGCAAGTTCTTGTTCGAGAGATTCGAGGTCTACATTTTCAAAAGAACTGAGGTCTATTTCGTCCATTGTATATTATGTAGAAAAATATTTTTTAATTTATTAATTGTTGTTAACTTAATGTTGCATTCCTCTAAATGCTTGTCCCGCCGCCCTCTGTTTATGTTTCCTGCGTCCTTTTTGCTAAGTAGTATAGCTGGGACTAAACAAATACTATCTTTGGTAAGCCTAAATTTTTCACCTCTTTAGGAGACTATAGTCAGGGACTAAATCAAGGCACGCGAGCTTTTGTGAGCGTGGTTTGATTTGGTCCCTGACTACTAGTCTCCTGAAGAGGTGAAAAAATTTAGGTGCACCCAAAGTGGTATTTGTTTAGTCCCAGCTATACTACTAATTCGAACATCCGCTTCATCGTTCATATTAGATTGTGCATAGTTTTGGTATATCTTTTGCAGCCTTAAGCTTCCGGCTTCAAACGGAAATAAGATGTATTTTCTTTTTGAGTTTGTCTTCAGCGTTGTTTTCGACGAAATGTTTAAAATTCGAACATCCGCTTCATCGTTCATATTAGATTGTGCATAGTTTGCTGTATCTTTTGCAGCCTTATGCTCCCGGCTTGAAACAGAAATAGCATGTATTTTCTTTTTGAGCTTGTCTTCAGCGTTGTTTACGACAAAATGTTTCAAATTCGAACATCCGCTTCATCGTTCATATTAGATTGTGCATAGTTTTGGTATATCTTTTGCAGTCTTAAGCATCCGGCTTGCAACGGAAATAAAATGTATTTCCTTTTTACGCAATGACGTCCCTATGACGTCATCGGTTAATGTTGGAAAGCGGAAAAGCGATGGAATTTTTGGAATTTTTGGTGTTATGATGTGATTACTCCCTGAATTGAATGGGAACTAGATGCATTGTTTGTATTCTTTTTGAGATCCGCCATCTGAAATGAGAAAATGGATTTTTACGGCCGAATCTCAAATTTTACAACTTTCATCGCTTAATGTCGTCGTGCGAGTGGAATGGGATCTGTTGTCTGTTGCGATCGACCGATCTGTAGAACCGAATAGGACTGGGAAAAGAAATCAAGTCAACTCAACAAGAAATCGTCCCGTAGAACTCAAAGTAAAATACTCCTGGGCAGTTAGAAAGGACTAATTTAAAGTATAAACAAAAGAGACAAATTATATTTGATGCGTTCTATAAGATTTAGTAAGCAGAAATCTTTCCATTCTTTTAAAACAAAAGGTGTAAGACAGCGTTTGACCTTGCATCGTATACCATATATCGGATGTCACGCCAAGATAACGCAACTTTTGTTCAACAATCACTCAGCACAGAAGTTGTCAGCTACTTTTATTTACCTTAATTTTTTGACAAATGTCCAGAAAATTATGAAAAACCCCTTGTGGAACGTCATCGCTTCTGCATGCATTGCGTGCCGTTTATTTAGCTTGTACTTCAGAGCATCCCTTACCCAGTCTCCCCGCTCTTCCAAAAAGTTAGACTGTTCAGTGTGTGGGATCAGGCACATGAGTGTGATATGAAATCTCTGTTTCCTGGCTGTAGATGTATTGACGTTTCATAAAGATATACTCCTTGATGCAAACATGACGTTATACGGCAAACGGCAAACGCGAGCTCGCTTTTCATAACTGTTACCTTTTCATCGAATTCTAAAATAAATCCCACAAAAAAAAAAACAGGAACAAATCACACATTCAACAAGCACAAACCTGCTCATTTCCGCGTACAAACTGCAGACGGCAGAAGTGGAATTTCTGCCGTTCGCGGGAAAAACAAACGTCAGGCTTGATTTCTCTAAGAGTACAATTCGGAGTCTGCTGATCGGTATATGTGGTGATATAAAAATTTGGCATTTAATAAACCACGACGGCGAGAGGGGCGAGAATATGATCTTTCTTAGCCGTACTTTGCAAAGCAACGGCGTTGAATCCAGAAAATCAAAATTCTGCACGTAGTCTCGAAAACGTGAACAGCAACGGCAAGCGACGGCTAAATTTTCATATTTCCGTCTAAATTCATAATGAGCTTACAGCGAGAGTTTTGCCCTGACACCGATGAACACACAAACTATAAGTTCAGTTAGTTGCGAGTGATCGCGATCCCCCTGATACCATCGCACGCCAACAAACCCACCACGGCACGTCAACGTTATAACGTAATTATTTATATGTAAAGTACCCATTATATTAGTTATGATTTATCACCGCCTATTCGAAAACCTTTACGAGTAGCCGGAACGAGTAGAAGACGTTTGAAAATTTTCCCCAAAATTGGCGTTCCTGGCAGGGGGTTTCTTGCTGCCTGCACACGTAGAACTTACAATAGAGCTCCAAGTGAGTAGGGACGACAAGGGAGCACCAGAGTGAAAACCACTCGCAATTCTTGGCGCTAATCCTGTTTATCGCGCTGCTCCCCAACTAACCAAACGAATGGAACAGGCCCAGAAAATTGCAAGACGCGAAGGATGGTGGGTAGGATACTGACGCTTCTGTCTTTTTCCCATCATTCCCCGTGCTGCTTTTTTTTCATAAGAAATGACTGGGGACGAGTGAGAGTAAAATGAGGGAGATTATCCAATTTGATTTATTAATGCCTTAATTCAATTCAGTGTTTGATTGGGGTTTGACTGACAGTCTCATTGTTGCCTTTAGGAAACAGAGAAAGAGCAATTCACAGAGAAAATATGTTTCTAAACAGGAACAATCTTTTTACAAGCATCTTATTTGAAAGACGTTTCAACCATCCTACAAAAAATTCTCATTTCGTTTCCTGGGCGATAAATTTCATTTGTGGGATCACTTGTACTTTATCTTTGGTTTTCTTTTATCAACGAAGTTACAGGCAATAAATTTACCTACCTGATGACCCTTGGAATGGCCTGAGGCCAAACTTGTTGTTTTAATTAATCTTCAAAACGACTATGCTACCTTTTAGGGGTTCCTTTTCAAATAGCTGACAATCGCCCCCTCACCCGCATGGTTCTCATATGGGAGATGGGGCATTCTGATATATATTGCGTCCATATGTCTATAAGCTATTTTCAGTTTTATGAAAGAAGTATTCAAGAAGATTATTGCCCTCGTGGAAGCTATCCAACTCCCGACTGAATCGCTGCCAATCTGAAACGTGATCCATGACAGACTTTGGCACTTGATCAAACTTTTGGACTTCCTTTTGTCTTGATACCAAGACATCAACTAGAACAGTGCTGAGAAAGTATTGTGTTAGTAACACGAAAGAAGAAAGTAGGAGCGTGAGGACGATCGGTGTGTATTTGGGCACATTGTCGGAAAACAGGCCTTTCTTTTCATAGAGCAAAGATCATTGTAATAGCCATTTTTGTTTAGCTGTTTTCGTTTTAGCAATTTTCATCCTTCCGATCAATATCAACTTCGTGTCATGATCTCTAACTTTCAGGGCGGAAAATCTGAGAGAAAAAAAGAAGAAAGGAAGGAAGGAAGAAAGGAACTTATTTGCAGTAACTCCTCCCCAAAAGATCCGAGATGTTCTTAGCAGCAGCGTGCTGTAAGGTAAGTTATTGGTCTGTTTGCGTTCATTAAGGGTCACAAATTGAACCGCCGGGTAACACTCAGGACAAACGCAGATATTTTTAAATGAAACCACTTAATTACTGTTAATCAAATGTTAAGGAAATTTCTAATTAGCTCGACTCGTGATAGGATTGACTATATCTCGAACACTTTATAATGTGCCTATGGCAATGGCAAATTCGATTCTTCACCATTCCCGTCTCGCGATGACCTCGCGCTTTGCGTGAGATTTTCTCAAAGTGAAATGCAAAACCTTGTCCAACTTCCTGTTATCCTCCAAGTTGTTATCTTTTGCTGTGTTCAGTGGGTTTCTTGTGGCTATCACCTTCGGGAAAGATTATGGAGTGGGGTTTGATTGGCAGTTGGATTGCCCATGGGAAACAAAGTAAGAGCTAAGCACCGAACATTTTATTTTAACATAAACAACAAGCATCTTACGGAGAAGTTTTAATTATCTTCTGTCCCCAGGAGATGCGGCTTTGATGTTTTCTTTTATCTTCCAGGTTTTGTTGTGCATTTTTGCTGTTATTTGGATATTCTCTCCTCAAAGTACACTGGGTGCCAGTAAGTTTTCTCTTTAGAGTTTTTTTGGTGTCTAGTCCAATAGATAATGTTTGCGTGAGAAATCCGTACTTGCCTGAGACCAGTTGCTCTGGCCACTGTAGCAAAAAATATAATAATTTAACACTATTAAAATATTAAGTCACCTAACTCGTCGAAAATGATTGCTATAAGCAGTTTATAATGCTGAACAAATTCTTCACCATACGGCGTCGGGGTGTTCGTACCCCAAATATTGATATTGATCATGCGAATTCTTGACCTATTGAGTAATAGTCATGCGGCTGTTGTCAATGGGCGGGCTTTCGAATTTGAGCCCACTCGGATCGTCATTACCAGCGAGCACTTTATAGACAACTTTCTTCACGCTAGTTGTTCTATTCTGTGCGGCATATACTCTGCTGACGAGACCCAATCAGGTCGAAACAGCTGTCCAGAGTTTGCATTTTTGACTTTCAGTTTGGACTCTATCATGTCGTTGTCCCGTTAAGGCTTTTCATTTCTACGTAGTGTCAGCCTTTTTTTTTTTTTACGTAGTGTCAGCCTTGCCATTTTCGTCCGCGGTCCCTTGCTTTCATTTGTCATTTATATTAGACACTGGGGATTGCCAAAAGTATTCTTAACCAGATTTTTTTTTCCTGACTATTGTCTGACACAAGCCACTGTAGCAGGATGCTCGTCAATGCAGCCGCCAATTCCCACTTACTTTTCAGTCAGACCTGGCAGGTTCTTTTTACACTTGCGCAGTTACATTCTTCTCAGCAGTGCACGTGAAAAGGCTGATGTCGGAGAGAAACTTATATATTTGTTCATTTGTTCACAACGGACGTAGCAGTACACGTAAACAGGTCGCCTTACACTCTGTACATGGTATGGAAGTTGATAGCACACTTCACAATGAATAATCAGCGCAGTTAACACCGGCCACAGATAGCTTTTGTAAGACAGTCCTTGCTGCTGTAAGCTCATGACCCTATTTTAATTGCTTTTATAGGTAATTGCAAATCTGAACTGGGGATGAAAAGCAGAGGAATTCCCGATGAGAGTATCGCGGCATCATCCATGTTAAGTAAAAACCATGATCCTGCCTTTGCGCGACTTGACGAGCGCCAAGGTGCCTGGTGCTCGGCGCCGAATGATAATTCACGTTATGTACAAATCCAATTGGACGAGGAAAAGTTAATTACAAAGGTTATGACACAAGGAAGTTCTAATGATTTGATTTGGGCAACGAAATATCAAATCAAGTACCTGAATAAGGGAAAATGGTTTGCCTATCAAAAAGCAGATGGAAGCCTGGTAAGTTGGTTTGAGAATGCGTTTCCTTCTCGTAATCCTAATCGAGATTTAAAATCCAGTTTAGAAAAATCCTAATTTGCAGTTTATAGCCACGTAACCTATAACGAGGGACATTGTATGATATCCTGTTTGGCTAAGTTCATACAGGAATAGTTAGTACCTATTAGGCAGCTAAAGAAATAATTGCCAAACGAAAAGAATGAAAAATGGCGTTTTTGCTTCGTTGAGCTCCGATGACCTCCTGTACATTTATTCTGCTCTCGTTTTCTGTACACTTCAATCATAAATAGAAACATAGTGACCAAGTATACTATTCAAGGATGCCTAATACAAAGTTATAACATGAACGTGTTTCGCGATGGAAATGATACCGAATTGGCCAAGCCCTACATTCACATCTTAATTACAAAATATATTGATAACCGAGGTGGCCTCTCCTTTAAGCCTAGTGGTTTCCTGAAGGTCTTCAAGCCCTACCTAAACTGTTTAAACTGTAATTAATAATTCTTCTTATGTGGAAAATAAAAGAATGATGTTGATGATGATGATGACGATGATGGTGATGATGCTTAGTGATTGGCTTAAAAAACTCGCGCCACTTTCCCAACCAATCAGAAGTAAAACCAAGACCAATTGCGACTTGCTCGCGCACGTTTTCCCGCGCTTCGTGCCAGGCACATGTATTTGCTTCGAGTTTTGATTGGTTCACTGGATTTTCTGTGTCCTTTGTGATTGGGCAGATTGATTATTGTGATTTTGGTTTTACAACACTCATTTGAAAACTGCTCTGGATATTGATCTATATAGTGTTATGCTACTGTAACAAGTAGTCCTTTTGAGACTATTCTAAATCTAGACCCTGGAAGTGTTATTATAAGAGCGAGAAGGCCTGTTCGACAACGATATTAGGCGTAGACAGTTTGTACTGAGTTTTGTTATGTTTTCTGCTTGTATAGATATTCGAGGGTAATAAAGGCAGCCGTTCCAAATCAATCTGCAACCTCCAATACGGAATTCGTATTTATCCAGTGGCACCTATAAGCGCGATGCCAATTGACTCTTTACGAAATGTTTCCTGCCTCAGATTGGAGTTGTATGGATGCGTTGGTAAGTAAACAAAATACAAAATTGTAAATTCGTATAAGTGGGAGGCGTAGTTGCTTCAAGGTTATTGTGCCAGTGTTGAGTCTAAGTTTGGTAACGGGCAAAATATAGAGAGTAGATTAGACACGCTTTTATATTTCTATACACTGAAATGTGTGCCAGGCGGACACTTAATAGTAGATTCTATTCCGGACAATACGCTTGATACCTGAAAAGGCTTTCAGTTTATCCAAAAATTGTTGAACTGTTACCCACCATCACGGAAAGAAGAAATTCTTCGCGGTAGTTATGCCATCAAAAAAGTTAATGACCTACTCCTCAAAAAAGTTAATGACCTACCTCGAAAATAAACTGAAGCTCCATACACTGAAAATAAGTTAATAAAACTTCATACAAGTATTAACTACTACAGGGATACAAATGCTGTCATGTGGTTTAAAAGGATGGATCGGCCCTTCTTTTACTTGCTCTCGTATGTTTAAAGCCCTCCGTCAAATGTGCCAATGAAGTTTTGTACTAAATACTATCATTACGATAGCAAAACAGACTTAGCTTCAGTTGTGTTAATTTTCTGAGCTTTCAACCGGAAAATTCCATTCCGATGGCGTAGCACAAGAATCTGCGTAGTTCCTTTGATTGGATGTGACCCAAATTTGCTCCGATTTACGCCTTACGTCTCTAAATTTCGAGGCGTGATTCCCAGTTTGGCAATCTAAACTAAGGCTGTCGAAAGTTTATCGCAGTTGCAGTCAATATTAGAACATTGCTCCTCAACATTGCAGAGTTCCCATCAAAAGAACATCCGTTTGAATGTAATTATCTGTTTGTTTGTTTGCTTATTTAGTTTCTTTAACTTTGCCTCATCATGCAACAACTGAACAATGTTTTATTGGTGTTTTCAAAGGTTCAGGGCTTTAAGAAAGTTAATTTCTTTTGTTATTTTATCAAGCCATGGAAATATACAGAAGCAACCTGTAATGCATTTTGTGTTCTTTCTTTAAATAGAGAAACTTATGTATGGGGTTGAGCCTTTTATAACTACAAATTTTAGTCAAGTAAGGTCATTTAAAGGCAATTTTAATATTTAATTCCTTTTTTTTTATTATTTAAAGGAGACGAAGAACTATACATTCATACCCCCCTCTTCACCCTTTACTCATTCTTTCAATTTTAATTGTTATACACTTTGCCCCTCTAAGCAGTTGATTGTGGAGTGCTACCAACTCCTGATAAGGCTGAAAAAGTTTTGGAAACCCACACAAGAGTCGGCGGTGTCGTCAGATTTCAGTGCAAGGAGAAAGGGTACGAGATTAGTGGCTCAGAGATCAGAACTTGTCAAAATGACGGATTATGGAGTGGATCTCCAACAGCGTGTAAAAGTGAGTGCATAATTATACTTTTATACCTCATATACTTGCTTTTTACTGGTTTCTGTGTTATTGCATTGTGAGTGGGTTAGACTGTTCGGATAATAATAACTTGCCCCACCTCTTCTTCCTCCACACTGTTACTTCCAAAGTTCAAAACACAGACACGGTCACTGAAATGGTTTGAATCATATCTGGGACATTTGTGGCGCTAGAGTCAAGTTTGTTTCGCTCTGTTTATCGGCAATCACTTAATACCACGCGCTGAAGACTTGCCCGCTCTTAATTACCATATTATTATAGAATTAAAATTATTAGGTGCATTTGATTAGGAAATCTGAATTTGGATTTCGAAATTCGGATTTGGGATTTCACAATAAAACACGAAATTCCAAAAACGGATTTTGATATAGCAATAAGATAAATATACGAAAGGGTAACTAAAAAGCTTATCAAGCTGAATAAAAAAATAATATTTATATGTTAAAAATAGAAGATTGGTTGGCATCTAAGCTTTAAAAGGCTATGGCATGGTAGGGCAATAAAGAGAAAATCCAATTAATTAGTCAAATAAAAAACTAATTATTTCTTTTTGTTACGTATTTCTTCGCAGTTAAAAGCTGTGGGGACCCAGGTACTCCTTTGAACGGTCTACAAGTTAATGTGAAGAATGGTTATAACTATGGCGGCTCAGTGGAATTTGCTTGCAAAGATAACTACACACTATCAGAAAAAAAGAAGATTTACTGCGAAGAAACGAAAGATTGGAGTTCGCCTATTCCAAAATGCTGGGGTACGCTCACATTGACTTTAATATGCAATAAATCTTAATAGGGTTCCCAGGGGTGACTGCCCTACATGGCCTTTTTGGGGAAGTGCCGTTGGATAGTTTACGGTTTTTGGCCCATCTCCCCTGTACAGGGTATATGATTTGAAGCGTGTGTGTGTTAATCCAGGTCTGGCCACATCCTAGACAGGTTTGGGCTCCTACACTGTCGTTGAGTATTCAGCAGTCCACAATCGGAGACGTTTATCACATATCTGTATTTATGTAGCAGGTCATCAGTTAACATTAGATCATTTTTGGGACTAGATATTAGCGTTATTGCTTTCCAAAGCAAGAGAAGAGCGTTAATGTTGTTAGTTGTTCTAAAAAGGGTCTTGAAATACAGGACGTTGTTCTACATAGGGTGGGTATTTAAGGTCATTTTTGTCCTAAACAGGGTCAGAGTTTCAAACCCCAAGGTGCGGCAGCCTTCTCCCTTGTATCCCACGGAATAGGGTTGGAGGAATCACTTTCTGTTGAATTTTGTCATACAAAATCATTTAACATTTTATCGACTTTTCATTATTATTTTATTTTCAACAGAAACAAATTTACTCAAATAAATAATAGTTTAAATTTAACCAAAACCCCACATTTGTTTACATGCTGTTAACATGAAGCCAAGGCTGAAATAAACGCGAGCAGTTCTGAGGGGCTGCGTGAGGCAAGTTACAGCAAATGAAAACCACGAGGTTTACTTACAAAGAACAAAATATTTGATACTGGAGTTAGCTGAGGTACCTTTTGCGTTGATTCGTGAATTCTTAGAATAAGCAGATTTAGGTAATATCTGCATTAACTGGGTTGTGCTTGTTTATCTCAAAGGGAATCTCGGCTCTTCAGGCAAGTTGACGTTAAGTTCTTTGAAATAATGTCTTAATTATAAATTTTACCGAACTAGGAAGATAACATTTAATTACAACAATAAACGGAGAAGATTATCGCTTTAAAATTTTTCGCGCACCGCCATTTTGGATTTTATGACGTCAATGCGTTGTTGCTTTTGTTATGAAGCTGAGGTTCTTTTGTGTGAACGCAACGCATTGACGTCATAAATTTCAAAATGGCGGTGCTTGGGAAATTTGAAAGCGATGACCTTTTCCAGTACAATTTGTAAATTGGGCATTATTTCAAGCAACTCAGCGTCGACTTGCCTCAAGAGCCGAGGTTCCCTTTAACCCCAAAGACCGAAGAACAAGAATTTATAATATAATGTACTTTTAGCTCCATGTCCTTATCCCGGTATGTCAGGGAATGGCTTCAGAATCGGGGATGACTTTACACATGGAAAATCAGTAGCCTTTGCCTGCAAGGAAAATTATGAACTCAAAGGAGTGGCAATCATCAGCTGTAACGATGGATCATGGTCAGACAGCATACCCCAGTGCACAGGTAAATACAACATGTAGTTGCAAATTATGTTTAATAAAAATTCCCTCATGTCATATTTTTAATGAAGCGGAAACGCGGATGGAGGCGGTGGCGCAGAGGCAGGAGGAGAAGGAGAAGAAGTCGCTCCGTACACAATAGCAATTCGTTTAGCGCGGTCAAATGAGAATGTTCACCAAGATAATTCAGCTCACTACTTTTTGACCAAACAACCTCAATAAAAGTGATATGTTGGACAGCCTTTTGACTGAGCAAGGTTGGGCCGTACAGGACGGTGAAATATTTTGCGTTTTTTGTTATTTTGCAAGATTATGAACTCCAATTTGCTCCGATTTGAGGCTTACGTTTCTTAATTTTGAAGCGCGATTCCCAGTTTGGCAATCTGAACTAAGCCTGTCGATATCTTATCGCAATTGCAATCAATATTGGAACATTGCTCCGCAACATGGCAGAGTTCCCATCAAAAGAACATCCGGTTTGACTGTAATTAGTAATATATTCCCACTAGGGCCGTCCGAAATCAATGTCTTATAGACTAGATAAGATATGGGAGACTCAGCCCAAGGCGGTCAGGTGAGGGGAGCTCCTGGTGGAGTGCTGGTTCATCGCTGCGGGGAGATGGGCGGGACACGAAAAGGAGCATTCCTAACACCGAAAACATTAAATTAGCTATCACTTCAAGGGAGTGGCCTTATATAAAGGCCGCATACTATTGAGACACGTAATGGATTGCCACGGACTGTACGCGGTATGCTAGGGTTACGTAATCAGCGTTCTAAGGCTTTTTTGTGCGGAGCCCCTAGAAAGAACAGCTGTTTGTTTGTTTGTTTGTTTGTTTGCTTATTTAGTTTCTTTAACTTTGCCTCATCTTGCAACAAGTGAACAATATTTTATTGGTGTTTTCAAAGGAGAAGGGCTTTAAGAAAGTTAATGTTTTTTGTCATTTTATCAAGCCGTGGAAATATACAGAAGCAACGAACAATGAATTATTTCTTTAAATAAAGAAACTTATGTATGGGGTTGAGGCTTTTATAACCACAAATTTTAGTTAAGCAAGGTCATTTAAAGGCAATTTTAATATTTAATTCCTTTTGTAATTAAAAAGAGACAAAGAAACATACATTCATACCCCCTCTTCACCATTTCCTCATTCCTTCATTTTTAATTGTTATACACTTTGCCCCTCTAAGCAATTGATTGTGGAGTGCTACCAATTCCTGATAAGGCTGAAAGAGTTTTGGAAACCCACACGAGAGTCGGCGGTGTCGTCAGATTTCAGTGCAAGGAGAAAAGGTACGAGATCAGTGGCTCAGAGATCAGAACTTGTCAAAATGACGGATTATGGAGTGGATCGCCAACATCGTGTAAAAGTGAGTACATAACAATATTTTTATAATTTATATACTTGCTTTCTACTGGTTTCTGTTTTATTTGGTGGGAGGCGCGGTGGCCTTATGGTTAGCGCCCAGGACTCCGGATCGTGCGGTCCGGGTTCGAGCCCGGGCCGGGACATTTGTGGCCTTAGAGTCAAGTTTGTTTCGCTCTGTTTAGCGGCACTCAGCGCATACCGTAAAACTCACGCTAGTCCAATACGTAGAAGTAAAAGACCAATTTCGATATAAAAATTTGGTAAAAAGAATTTTAAAAGGTTGACACTGGCTAAAAATGTATTGTTTTTGGACGTTTTGGCTACTACTGTTGCCTTCTGCAGCAAAGATAAAAATGCAAATGTCTAACGGCGTCCTGCTTGGTATATGTACACGATGTGTGATTAAACTAAATCACACCTCGAAGGAACTTTCTAAGTGTAACAATAGTCTCTGGAGTATTCGTAATGTCTCTAAAAATTCTTGATGTTATTGTATATGTTTGGTAGCGCTATGTGTTTGTTTTTTGCCACGCCAATGACCTGTCGACAATTCAACACTCTCGAAATCTATTTGGTGATTGCGAAGCATATATTGTTTGGCCATTAAAGAGTTTTTATCCAATGTTGCTATGGCCTTTGCGTGTTCTTTCTCAGTGCGCGTGATGTCTGACCAACGTAGACACCATCACAATCTTTACATTTGATCTTGTGCACGATTCTTCTGGAAGCCTCTTTCTCGATCTTGTCTTTTGGCTCTTTTTAGTATGCTTGAGATGAGCTGAGATGGTGCGAATAGGTGTAAGGGAGACCTTCATGTTGAAACATCGAAGAACGTTTGCGACCTTCTTGAAAAATCCTTTGGCGTAAGGGAGGATAACCAAGCCACGATGGTCGGTATCAGTCATTTTTTGTTGTCTATTCAGTTCGTGGCCATTGCTGGGTTGCAACCACATCACAAGGCGGCCATGTTGGTGGTCAAAACAATAAAAAACGTTTTTGCAGAATTTGCATGATAAAAGAGTTAAGTTCCCAGCGGAGGAAAACGCCTTGTTCTTGTCCACCAGCATGGCTGCCGTGACGTCAGCTGCAAGCCAGCAATTATTAATGAAGATAGCAGGCTGTTTATTAGCGGCGAGGGCTTTCGCTACCCGCTTAGTATTCCGTGGTACTTCCTCCTGCGTGGAAGGAATGTTCTTCGAGCGATCCATGAGAGAGGGCACGACCGAGTATTTATGCTAGGGTGGTGTGATTTGAAATCGAGGTAACGGCCGGTGTTATATATAAGAATTCTATCTTGGCTTATTTTAGTTATTAACCCTATGTCTTAGTAGTGTAATAAATTATTATGACGGTCTGGATGGAAATTGTTTACAACTGCCAAAAGTTCAAACCTCCAAATCGTATGCTGACCTCACCTTCCACAGAGAAGGCAGACACAGGGGCGTAGCTAGGATTTTCCAAAGGGGGTCACATTGTGTCACACCCAGGATACTTACTTAGTCCACTGACTACAGATATTCGCACCAGAAAAGATTTATGGCATGTTAATTCGTCGGATTCACTCGTTTTCGCCACCTAGATTATAAGCTTTGTGTGTTGTTTACTTAAACATTGTTATAAACAAGTATCTCACACGGGGGTTTACCGGCTCCCCAGGAGCCCCCCGCGCCTCGAGCAAGGCCCCTAAAACATGTTACTGAACTGCCCACATCCTTTCCGGACATCTGTTACTTATACTTTTTCTTATCGGTGCCTTCGATCTAATGCCATACGGACAAAGGCAATACTTAGTTTGGCAGTTTTGTTATTACACATTTAACTTGTGTTGTTTAACTTCCAGTTATCTCTTGTGCTGATCCGGGAAGCCCTGCGAACGGACGACAAGTACTGGTCAGTAATAACTTTGCTCTTGGCGGATTCGTGCAATTTAAGTGCAATGAAAACTACACCTTGATAGGGAAATCAAAAATGACATGTCAAGGGAACAAGAAGTGGGAAGCAGATATTCCAAAGTGCTTAGGTAAATCTGTCGTTTTGTGTGTGTAGAAATTAGTGTTTATCATAAGCGTGATAGTAATCAGTAGAATATCGATTGCAAAATGTTCTGTAACACAACTTCAAATGTGCATGATGTTTTCTTTTTCTAGGTGACAGTTTTTTAGTTGTCATCCAAAATGCAGCAACAGTGGAGAAATTGGCCACTGTTTTGCGAAAATTCTACGTCGAAGTGAGAATTCATTTAAATCTATTTTGTGTTTTTAGAGCTCTGTAAATATTTTGAATGAATAATAAAACAATTTTTGAATTCGGCTTTCGTGTAAAATGAAGAATTCTGCAGATCTCGGAGGGTGTTATCCGGCTTCGGCGGATAACACCCTCCGAGATCTGCAGAATTCTTCATATCATACTCAGCCTCATCCAATAAATTCTAATTATATAAAAGTGATAACTATTGAATAGATCAAGTTAAACGTAGTCATTTCACGTCTAGTTTAAGAAGCCTATATGAAAGCTGTCTGCTCGAGTTATAAACTTGTCGTGGACAAAAAAGTTAATTAAGCCGAAACGGATCTGCTATCTCTTATTTTTATCCCTCAGCATAAATTATCAATTTTGTGCTCTTTTATTTTATTTCCCTCCTATTTTTAGCACCATGTCCTAATCCTGGTCAGCCAACAAATGGACGAAGGATTGGAAATGTTTTTGTTCATGAGTCGGTTGTCAAATTTGAATGTTATGGCGATCGTTTCTTAAAAGGTTCCTCTGAGATGAAATGTGACAATGGACAGTGGGACGCGAGATTACCAACCTGTACAGGTAACTAAGGCCTGGTTTAAACGTCGCATTTTACATGCGCCAAATCAAATTGTTGAATTAAGTGCCGGCGTGTGCGACGTGCGACGTTTAAATCAATTAAATTTGGCAGATATGAGTTAAACGCGAATTCAGTCGAATGTTCGACTGTTCCAGTTTCATCGCCGTTCATAGCCGTTCTCTGCGGAACAACAACGTGAAATCACCAGATTTTGCGTATTGCATGAGGACAACCTGAACCACGACGGATAACTTTGGGTTTTTATATTTGGAATTGAACGCTCAGCAATTAAATGCGACACAATTAAATGCGACGTTTAAAACCAAATACCAATTTTTTTTTTATTCGAGTCGACTCGAATTAGTATTGTATTCAGCGCATGTAAAATGCGACGTTTAAACCAGGCCTAAATAACTGCGTACAATTTCTAAGTTTTATTTCCTTCTTGTGATTTTGTTATATATCATAGGATTTTCAGCTTATTCAGAATTGTTCTGGGCCATTAAAACTGTATTTCCAGACTGTTTTCGGTGCAATAGTTATCCTACATTATTCATCATCAACCCACCTTTTCGTGCTACGACACGTGTCTCATTGCGCGCAGATAAAAATTATGATCGTTTTCTCTCCCAGCCGCCATATTGAAACGTTTGTTATTCATACAGGTTTTTTTTTTCGAGCTCTGATTGATGTCGGTTTACTTGAGTTTGTTGTGATTGGTCGTGTAATTTTCTTACATTGCTTAAAAGCTTTAATATATTTAGATAACTTCATTTAATTACAGTTGCAAAAGCTAAAATATGTTGTTTTTTTTGCAATAACATTTCAAGATTGCAACGGAGGTATTCCTCTTGGAATGAGAAGTGGGGCGATTCCTGACGAATCCATCACAGCCTCAAGTCAAACAAATCAAAATCCTGCTCATCATGGCCGTCTGGGGAGAGACAGCTATTGGTGCTCAAAAGATAACGAGCGGATAAGTCACATCGAGATCCGTCTTCCAAAGAAATATAAGATTACTGAGGCGAGAGTTCAAATTCAAAACATTCAGAAGATCAAAAATATTGCATTGGTTGGTAAACTTTTCCAGGGACAGTGGATAGATTACAAGTATCAACGGGTAACAACTTGCCTCTGGAGCCATGGCACATTTTACTTGTAATGCCCTTCAAGGACTAACAGGCCAAGTTTTAAGCAACATGTACACCTACCAACATAATGCTTGACTTAAACCGTCAAATTTTAAGAACTTGAATCTAATCAGCTTAATTATAGGGCCGCCATTTGCTGAAAAAAAGCACCGTATGTTAAGTTCATTTCATTTCAGTTCACAGTGGTTGTTATGAACGCTGTTCCACTGTGCATTTTTTTTTTTTTCATATGTAAAGATTTTTTTATTATTTCAAACACATGGACTAGCGGCCACCCTCGGAGAAATGAATTGAGGTTGGCCGCTTAATTGGGGTTCGTCAGAAATTAGCATTAGGCCCTTTAAAAAGGTTACGTTATTTCAATACAAAATAACGTGAAAAGGAATAACGGAACCACATGCATGCATGACGACGACAATAAACCTGTGTTTGAATGATTTTATGAGCTGTCACTGTCCAAGATTGTTGAAAATAAATCCAAACATCATATATTACATTCTTACTGGCTGCTAAATAGGGGTAAAAACAATAGAAGAACACTCATCGAAAGGGCAGACTACGAATACTTTGCTCCACTGTGCGTAGTCTCTCCCCTTCTCCCCTTCTCCAACCTCTACTTCTCTCCACAAAAGAAACAGATTTAAGAAAAGCAAAATGCGTATCGAAATAATGAGACTCCTCTACTTCTCTCCACAAAAGAAACAGATTTAAGAAAAGCAAAATGCGTATCGAAATAATGAGACAATTTCCGATTCTCATACAATGTTTTTTTTTTTTTTTACAGCTAACGTACGATTCAGATGTGGAGCGTATTGTACCTCAGCCACCAGTTATTGCACAGTTCTTGAGGATTAAAATAAGAAAAAAAGAAAAGGTATCTATATGCCTGAGAGCTGAAGTTTATGGATGTGAAATTCCTAGAGGTAAGAGGATTCTATCGTTTCTCAATACTTGCTTTTACATTGCCCGTGTTATCACTTAAAGACAGATATCGTTGGTAGCCGTCGCGTCGCCCTATTTTGGAGTGTTGTGAAATATTTGAGATTTGCTGAAAGTTTGATCACACTGTGGTAAACTTGGTATAGAAACTTTTTGACCTTTCGTATTTTACGGGCAGCAATTGAGCGGTTGGTGCCCACTTAAATGGATGCAAGGGGGTTGATCAAGAATGTTCTCTGATAAATTCTATAGGAAAATCCATTACCTGACGAGGGAATTCCACGTTAAATTTCACGCGAAAAACCGATATCGCACGAATCGCGAAGCGATGAGTGCGATATCGGTTTTTCAAGTGAAATTTAACGTGGAATTCACGAGTCAGGTAATTGATTTTCCTTGAATCGCATAATCTTTTAAAAATGAAAATGTGGTGAATGTTGCGAATTTAAGCCCAGCCTCACTTTCAAGTAGCAATACCGCGCTGAATACCCTCGCATCTCTAGCCAATCAGAGCGCGAGAATTCCTTGAGCTATGCGATTCAGTCAGATATTTCTTGATTCCAAAAACATGAAACCTATACTAGAACTAACAGGAAACCTCTTGTGCCAGAACAATATTCTGGAATGAAATCAAAAGCTGGGAAGTTAATGCAGTTAGAGACCCACCGAAACAGGAGTGAGGATGTTCGTTGCGAATTAGCAATTATTTTAAGATACAGCACGGCAATTTTAAATTCAACGAAAAACATGTTCATGATACGTTTGAAAGAAAATGTAGCGTCATCTATTCAAAATAGAGCAAACAGCGTGTTGGATGCTCCATACACCGTGAAACCCAGCTGCGGATGCTTGCCGCTTCAAAAGTTAAATTTATTGATTTTACTCGGCGGTTATCGCTTGGATTTTGAATGGACTTTTGATTTTAATTAAAAATCCATTCTAGTGCGTTTAAAAATGACACTAGAAGAAGAATCACCCTTTCAGTTTCTCGGGTGCTTGATTTGGACGCCGATGGATTCCTATTTCTCGGTGAAAATCGGATTGGCGCCGGAACGGCCGAAAATTACCTTTCCACTATTGTTCCCCTCGTATAACGTGTGTTCCAGTCAACGCAAACACCTTCAAGTCGTCAAATTCGCAAACTTGAGCAATGGAGGCGACAAAATTTAAAATAATTAGGTAAATTTTGCGTTCATTTTGATCACTGAATAAAGACACTTTCGATATTTTCTCTCTTTACATTTCGAACATAAAATCAGTCTGCTCCGTGTGTGACAAACTGGTCTGAGCACGAGGAGCCTCAACACAATTGTTTGACTTGTTGTATATTCAGTTCACTATGAGCTTGGTTTTCGTCACTTTTTTAGGTTGCATCATGCGAGGTTCTGCAGTCCTTATTAAACAGAGCAATGGATATCAGGAAGGGTATATAGCAGACATCTTCTTTGGCCTTTTGGAAATTTATCAGTCAGGACAAACCAAGATGAAAATGAAGAGAAGAGCAGAAGTGATTCTAAATGAAAAACCAAATGCCCAAGATCTAGCTAAAGGAACTTTAGTCCTTGGAGAAGATGTTCGTTCACCAGGCTTAATTAGACAGGGTAAACTAGAACAAATACGAGATTCATTATGTACTATTAAAACTAACGATGAAACATGGAAGAGTAATTTAAACGACGTTCGTATCATCAAAACACCAGATTTCTGCCCATCATAAATACCGCCATAAAGTTCTGAAAGGACGATCCCCGTTACCGTCGGAGGTAAAATGATTAGAAAATTTTGAGGAACAGTGTATACAGAGCTGACTAACGTCAGAAAAATGTGTTTTCGATAATAATTGACATATAGCAAGATTGTTAAAAATAATTTACTTCCTTTAATTTCCTCGGAGGAAAGCTTAGAACAACTCTTGAGGTTGCTACGTTCCATGGGCTTGTTACTTTTGGGAGTTTGCCACTTTCGTGATTTCCCAACAACAAAGGGTGGCTATCTCTTGATTGATGTTGGTAACTTACCAGTACTCTGTGGCAGCCACAAGGTCATTTAGCGCGTGCATAAGCGCGCGCCACAAGCGCACGCACACAGCATTACGGGATTTAAGCTCGGCAGGGAAATAAATGGTCATTTTCTTCCAAACGGGCACGGTGACCCCCATTTTTTATTTCATTATTTTAATGAGAACAGTATGTTCATTGCTTAAGAAAATATTTAGGAAAAATATATGACCAGTTTTTTGGCAATTTTAATAAATTCTACTGAGAAAGACATAACGGGTCAAACAACGCATGTCCAAATTATATCTCTTTTGGAAGATCAATAAATACGAAGGCATTTGAAGTCATTTTTTCTGGAACGTAATGTGAATAAACAATAGAAGAAAGTCAAGTGTGATATCAGATGCTGCATCGAGCTTATTTGTTACGCACGGCTATTGCGAAAGGTGGCCTTAATAACCGTTTTTGTCAGCATTGTGCCAAAGAAACAAGCACGGTGACCCTCTCTTTTTATTACATTTTTATTATCCCCTTGATTCCCGTCGCTATTTCAGTGTACAAAGTTTCATCGGAAATCTATGACGGGTTCTTTTACTAGGGAATTACCTTAATACGATATAACTACTTGGTGGTAAAGCATAAGGATTCGTTTAGTCCTTTGTAGTTTGTGTAGGCAACCAAAAAATGATTAATAAACAGCCGTTTGTAAAGTTTGCTTCCTGTCATGTTTTTTGTTTCTTGACTGGGCTAGAGCGTTAAGGCGCATTTAGACAACTGCTGATTTTTACTGGGATTCTCCGTAAGAACACTGAGCTGAAAATATGAACATGGCTGAAATGAGAGACTCTAGACGAAATAGAAAAAAATATATATGGATAACTTTTGATATAGTATGTGAATGAACTGTAAAGCGTGCAACCAAGATTAAAACTCAAAAGAGCAAGGGACTGCTAACGATAATGCCGCGAACGTAGGATCTACAAGATATCTAATCAGCCGAAAAAATAAAAATCGCATAACAAACAATACAGCAAGGTTGATACTACGTAAAAAATAGACATTACAAGATACCAACACGACCAGAAGCGATAAAGTGGGGTTCACGGAACTTGATATAGTGTGCGTGTCATTGTGTATTAAATTTATTTGCGTTGGCGTTCGCGCTGGCGTTATTTAAATTTGCTACAACGTGCTGACGAGTCCCAAAAAGGATGAAACAGCTGTCCATGGTTGCAACCATGCTTATAGCTTTTGGTCGTGTTGGTGTCTCGCAAAGTCTACTTTTTCACGTAGTACCAGCCTCGCTGTATTGCTTGTAATTAATTTACCTCGAGGGTTGATTTCTTCGTATTCTTAAATTGTTTAATGAATAAAATGTTGAGTACTGTTGTTGTGCCGGACAGTTTCAGACGGTACCTGCCACCATTGTTAATGCTGCCTCTCTGTAGCGTCTTACCGTTATCTAATTTTACATTATATCTATTTTTGCAGTTGCAGCTTGGGTATATATATAGCCTAGGATAGGATAGGATGGGATAGGATAGGATAGGATAGGATAGGATAGGATAGGATAGGATAGGATAGGATAGGATAGGATAGGATAGGATAGGATAGGATAGGATAGGATAGGATAGGATAACTTTATTTATACACGGTTTTTCCATCAGTCAATTAAGTTACTGGACTATCTACCTATCTAACTAACTACAAAGATTTAATAACAAAAAATTCAAATAACAAAAAAAAAGAAAAGTCTGCTTTTCATGGAGGCCGTGTCTAAAATTTACTTAAAATTAAGATATTACTTCAAACTGTGCCGACTTAATTTAGATTTGAAATCGGCCAGTGAAGATGCTTGTCTTAGGTCTATAGGTAAGTTGTTCCACAACTGAGCTCCGCTGTACGAAAAACTTTTCTTGAGATAATCAGTTCGAGGTTGTGGAAGAACTAATTTGTTTTCGGTATTCCTTAAACGATAAGCACTAACATCGTCACGATATACGAATCTTGATCTCAGATAATCAGGAGTCATACCATGTAATGTTTTATACATTAGGATAGACTTCTGTTCCAATCTTTGATAATAGAGTCTTCGCCACCCCAGTGTCCGGAACAAATCATCTAAATTACTATCATAGCTCGCAGACATTAGGGTACGAGCTGCGCGGTTTTGAAGCCTTTGCAGTTTTTCAGAAAGGCCCTTGTTACAGCTTCCCCACACTACGTTGCAATAATCAGATTGTGGTCGAATAAGGCTATTATAAACATCTTCAATAAAGTGAAGATGGCAGAAGTCAATCCGAAACATGTCATTAAAAAGCTGCTTCGTGTTTTTTTAAATTCGTGTTTTTGTTTTGCTTCTACGTTTCTTTTCTCGTCAAAGATGATTATTTAATGTGAGTCGTCCGGTCCAGTGGATTTGAACCTTTGGAGAACAGTAATAAGGTTGAAATAGGACAGTCAAGTAAACAAGACATAACAGGTAGCCTGACTGTGTAGAGATACCTTAGTCTAGAAAATTGATGTGCATATTTTGTTAGCGTATTTAAAAAAAAAATAACGCGAACGCGAGTGAAATTAAAGGACAACTTCGTGCAAAATAACGGAAACTCTAACGACATTTCGTACTGATGCAACTAAGCAAATTTTCAAATGTTGACCTTTCATTGTAACGTACGAAATTTGAGCGTTATGGTAGCTATTGCATAATAGCGCATATAATAAGGTTTTGTATGGGGGAGGGAAATCAGTTCATTAGACGGTAAAATCGCGCTTGACTTTTAATTACACCATTTTTTGCCTCGTTTCGTATTGTGTGGTTTTTGGGCGGTCAAGTTCGTTAGCATTGAATCTTCGAGACACCCTCCCCGCTCTGCCTGGCTAAACCACAGGCTGCCAAGCTCATGACAAGAACCGCTCCACTATAAAACACCACCAGATACCGCTAGCTCGCCAAAAATGCTTCAAAACGGCCCTAGACGCGGGAAAACAACAAAGAATACAATACGGCAACAAGTTAAGTCAATTGTTTTCTCTGCAGAACTAACATAACACCTCTCGAACGTTTCATGTCGTGAACTTACGCTGCCGGTGGCTAAATCACCAGTTCTGATCTGCAGGCTAAAGAGGACATTTTAGCTACTGGAACTTGAATAGGATGAGTAAAATAGAATTTCCCTTGACAGTTACTATACATGGACGGAAGGGGGTTTTGTACCAAAATCTCAAGATAGCTACCCGATAGAGATGCTCGTCCCTAAATGAGCTGATAGCATGGTGCACTAATGACGTCACAAAATTGTGACCCAGCCTGAGAAAGGATCGTCTTACGGTCGGAGCCTTCCCCTATAGTCTACTATAATGAGTAACCCCCCTCCCTCCAACCTCTAAATCTGCAGATGTACCAAGAGTGACATATATTCGTCGAAACTGAAACATCGTCCCGACACAAAATACGGTTAGTTTCAGGAGGTTGAAGAGAAACTTGAAGAGAATGATGAAGGGAGCTCATAACTGAAAAAATATGTAGCTTTTATTGAACATGTATTGCCATGGCAACATAGCAGAATTGTGTCAGTTAATTATAAGAGCGGATTGCTATAGCTATTAGATGGGAATTGCACTGCAAGAACAGGATTTCTTACATAATATAGATAGGGACCTTACTATGACAAAGAGACAGAGTAGTCGCACTGTTTGGGCATATGCCGCTGATTGATCGGTTGACAACTTTAGTGGTTTTTTTCATGGTCTTCATCGTGTACCTTTGCTTTGAGGTTTTGGCATTTAAATGTGTTTATGTTTCAAAGGTGTAATGTGAAGTTATACTCGTAAAATTGGCAAATGTGGTCAATAGTAGCTTTGGAAAACTCTGTGACCGTGCTAGAAAAAAATAAGATAAATACATTGTCTTGCTGGGTTCATGTCTCAGTTGAGTTTAGTATTGATCATCACCGTCAACAAACTCCTCTCCTAGACGTTCATCGTTATGTTGATCCACCTCTCCTAGAAGGACATCCTGTGCATCGTCTTCATGACCTTGGTCGTCGTTTTCGACAATCACTTCACTACCCACTGTATCAACATTGTTGTCGTTCCAAGTTCTTTTACCTAAGCCGTCCGGTAGCTTGTTCATTATTTTTCCAGGAAGAGCCTTGGCTTTATCCTTCGCCTCGTTAATCTTTCCTGAAGATCATTCAAAGAGATGTTAATTAAAATAAGAGAAAAAGTGTCCGTTTCATGTTGGGCAAAACCGTAAACGAATCGATCATTCTAGTTGCTTTATCGAACGTTGAGTCTATAAACAAACAAACAACAATCAATGTTTAGCTAGCTCACTAATTGTAACCACCAAGTGAGTCTTTCTGCAGAAATTCAAATGGTAAAATTTTTTGCATCGAATAGAAACTCGGAAAAAAATCGGAGCTCCAGATGGGATTTCACTCCCTATAACCCTGTGTCGGATGTTCTAACCACTGAGCTCCTGGAGAATCCATGGTGAGCAAGGATGAAATGTGGGTCTCACTAGAACCACATCACGCAATCAGGAATAGTCAAATCAGGGCAGGCACATATCATGTTGTACTGACTTATTGTACCTTTTGCCTTATCCTTATATTCCTCAGCTGTCTTTTCTACCTGGTTCGCTTTGCTTTTAAGTCCATCAAGAATGCCACGTGCAGCTAACATATCCTCCTCTGGATCGTTATTGGTTTCATCTAAAAATAAACAGCAACTAAGAATTTAAGCGTTTGCCTCTGTGAAACTGATTTAGTAGTCAAGATCTCATTGTTTCGTTCATTGTTCACTTGACTTGCTCTGTCCTAAAAACTCTCCATTTATCTCTTATAGTTACAAAAATGAAATTAGATTGAGGAAGTTTGTTTTCTCCCTGGTACAAACTCCGCCAACTTTACGTAGATCTGCGTGGTGTCCTCCTTGGGACTATAAGTTTAAACTAAAAACAAAATACTATTGAAGAAAAATATTTCAGCATTACACAATAAACGAAATGTCAATAAAGAACAAATGAAAAAAAAAATCTTGAAAACTTGACTGAGTTAAATCAGGACGGTCCATCTGTACTTTGTCCGACCTCGCTTCCTTTACGACGCTTACTCCTTATTTTAATCAAAATATTGTCCCGTCCCGCACCTCCGACTCGGTTGGTAAGCTCATGATATTAAAAGGGGCACCATCACGGAGATTTTGATGTATTTGTTGTTATAACGGAGGTAAAATAATATTTAAGTAGTTTCGCTCATTCACTAGAGATGCGCCTGGAATACCAAGGGAGAGCGAATTGTAATTAGTTTTAAGCGATTCTCCAAGAGACATGTGTAGAGCTCGACGTTTTAAATTTTAGATCAAAATCCCATGCCTTTTTTTTTACACAAGTGCACTACAATTGTCATTTTCAACAATGCTAGACTATTGTTTTTATGTTTTCATAAATGTGAATATGACTTTTACCTTTCGACTTTTCAAATAAATTGCTGCTCATGATAGTGCCACTTCAATGAGATAGCCAAGGAGCCAAGTCATGCGATGGAATCCCGATTTCTCGAAACTGCGAGGGAATTGGTTCGTGAAATCCGAAGTTTGAGAAATCGGGGCAATATTGCAATGTTCGACTACGTGAAGCAAACCCAAGAGAAACAGGGACCGCGGAGGGGGAGGGGCTGGTAGGGCTATAGCCCTACCACTTTTTTGCTTGGGTTGATTTTTAGGGCTCCAGATGACATGGATATTTTATGAATTTTCCCACTTGAAAGCAAGAAACAAGTATGCTCTTGCATATGCACGAAGTCAAAGACTCGGCAAAGCAGCACGGCGGCAGTTATTTTCGCAGGCGTTCCCACCGCACCTACAGTAGCCTGTTCCAGGCTCTCGGTAGTTGGGGGCGAGCGAAAAAAGCGGACGAGCGAGGAAAAAACGAGGGGAGACTCGCCTTAGTCTCCCCTCGTTTTTTCCTCGCTCGCCCGCTTTTTTCGCTCGCCCCCAACTACCGAGAGCCTGGAACAGGCTACACCTACAGTAACTACCGTACTGCCAAAGATCACTTTATAAGGCCCGGGGGGGGGGGGGGGGGTACTCCCCTAAATTTAGGATAGGGGTGTGCCACGAACGTTCTCAAACCCTGACCCTATCTAAGGATAAAGAAAACGAAAATTATACCCTTTCTAAGGCCCAAACCTGAAAATTGACACCCTATTCAAGGGGAGGAGAAGCATTGCGTGACGACTCAAACAACGGCTAACCGCGCATGGCAAAGCTCAAATCTTTGAAAATCGCTTTGTTAATACTTAATGACGGATAGTTCAGTTTTAACAGACAATTTTTTTTTCGTTTAGCTGGGCGTTTATTTGAGCTGATAGAATTTAGCTACCCTATCTAAGGATCACACCGGGTACACAATGCCAAAAGGAACAAAAGTGGGACCCTATTTAAGGACCGAGAACCTCAAAAAACATACCCTATCCCGCGGCACATACCTATATAGCCCATATATGGGAGTACCCCCCACCCCCCGGGTTATAAGGGTGTACGGTCAACTATCGTTATAGTGTCCATATTAGCGAGAGTCCGTAACAGCGGCAGTTACTTCTAGTCAAACCTCCGGCTATAGCTGGGGATTTGAATATTGTCCGTAATAGCGAGTTTCCGTAATAGTGGGGTGTCCGCAAGGCGAGAGTTGACAAGACCCACTCAATAGATCGTTTTAACTGTCACGCAACAAAAATATAAATCGAAAAACTATTGAGTGAATGAGGTCAAGAAAATAGGATATTATAGGAGAGAAGTAAAGAAGTAATTTCTCCAAGTTTTAGGTCTGCGCGCCGTCCCAAACTTTAGATATTCGTCGAAATGTTTTGCACAAATTTACAGAGCCCAGTATGGATTCGCCATATTGGTGTACCTCCGTGGTACACCAATATGGCGGCCGGAAAATACTGTAAACATCTGGAACTGACTTTGATCATCTAGGCCACTGATTATCGGTATATGACAAACAGACATTTGCATAAACATATTTCCTGCTACTTTGACTTCTCAAATGGTTAAAAATCACAAGATAAATGTATATTTTTTGACAACCACGATCGTAACTGCGTGTCACACACCGCCATTACTTCAAACGAAGGACGCTACTGAGCTGAAAAGTCGCAAATAGATATAATTTTAGTACTTCTTATGCCTGATGTGGATAAAAACTATGGTGTCTCTTTAGTTTTTGATTTTGGTACCTGATGACGTCACGTGAAAACGATCTATTCTCCTTCGTTCGCGCTTTCCCGCATTTCGCCCCACTGACCGAGAGCCTAGAATAGGCTATAGCAGTTAGCCGTTTTGAACAGCCACTAGCACAGAACAGAGACCAATGGGGCTTCAACAGACAGTGTCTGCAAAGCTGACGTCGCACAAAAGTTTGTTTCTCGCAACGAGAATCGCAAGAGAAATTCAAAAGACATCTTAGGGAGTTTTATTTAAAATATTTACTGTATTGGATGGTATACCAAGTGAGGACAGCTATGTTATATTTATTGGGGTTGTATGTATGATGGCGTGCAAAAGCATGATAAATGGCGGAACAGTGGCCCCTAATACTTGTTTGTCTAGGCCAAAATTGTTAAAAGTTGATTGCCTTGGCCACATTTTTTAGCCCTACCACTTTTAAATGGTCTCTGCGGTCCCTGGGAAACACTTTTAGTTCTGAAGTTATCGGAAGATGCTAGAAATCAAAATTACACTGTAGCTTTAACATCTTACCCTCGTGCACGTGCATTTCCAAGATTCCGTGCTCGTTTTCTTCTGATGGTAGGATAATGTTTTTCTTGATCTCGTTCCTTAGGACGTTCAATGTTACTTTAACTAAGCCGCCTGGCAGCTTGTTCATTACAGTTCCAGGAAGAGCCTCGGCTTTGTTCTTCGCTTCGTTTATCTTTTCTAAAAATCAAACAAAGAGATATCGTAGGTTTTATGGCAAAAAGTTGTTAATTAAGAGAACAGAAAGCCAACGTGCCTCGTCCTCTACAGGGCAAAATAACCTCGAATCAATCTTCGCTTGATCGAACGTTTTCTAGTGTAGTTGGTTGGCTTAGTTATTGTACCTTTTGCTTTATCCTTGTATTTCTCAGCTGTCTTTCCTGCTCGGTTCAGTTTGTTTTTAACTCCATCAAGAAGGCCACGAATTGTCAACCATTTTTCCTCTTCATTGGCTTGGTCTAAAAATAGCAAAAAGACGTAAAGAAAAGGATGAATAAAAATAGGATGTGTGCAAAAGAGGCATGAAATCCACCGCCGGCCGGCTTGAACGTAGAGACGTGGGAGGCACTGCGGCTAGTGACAGAATGATCTGGAGAGCACAGATGCGTCAAACACTCCTAGTTGGAGAACAGCACATCACTCTGGTAGCGGAGGTGAAACGAACGAAGAGAAAGGCCCGTTTCGAGTTCTCAAAAGCCTTACACGAGAAACAGTTCGTCTGCCAGAACTGTGGCCGTATCTGTAAATCTCAAATTGGACTGTTTAGTCACAGCAAACACTGCACCTGGTGATAGTGCGCTAATCTATGGACCTTGTCCGATGGACGCCCTTAGCGGATAAAATTTAAGAATCTGTTTAATAGCGGGACTGCCTTCTGTTTCCTCCTGAGATACTGCACGAGACAAAAAGACTCGTGTAAATATAAGCATTGTGGCGCTCGTAGGATGGCAAGAAATCCAGGTCACCTAATGTAATTGGTCCTAATTGGCTGTAGTAACATTTTCCTGTTCATGCCTGAAGTCCTTCATAATTGTGAAATTGGCTTGATGGTTACTATAAAATACTTGAACACTCCGCGCTGGCTTGGTAAATTTGGTATGATTAGATAGTTGTTGATTTGGTTATATAACGATCCACGCAAATGTGATGTTAGCACATGAGACTGTGAAATATTTTATGTGATATAGAAACAAGAAGTCAAGCTAGAGAAGTCAAGCATTTTATAAACTACTTGTAATACACTGGGACAAAAATATTTATAATAATATATGTAAATTTAAAAATGTTCTCTGGTTAAAAATATTTTAAAAAAACCTTTTTTAGCCAGAGAACGTTTTATTACACCCAACCATCTAATCCTGGTTACTCCTCAATTTTCAAAATATTTATATAATTCAGGTAGTGTTATAAACATTGTATTGTAAACTTTGTAGGTAGCGAACTGTTTTTGTGCTGTTTTGTTGTGTTTACAATTATAAAGAATTAAAAAGAAAAAAATCTTACCTTCTTTTATGTTCAAGATCTCGTGCTCCTTTTCGTCTAAAAGTTCAATATTGTTTCTCTCGATGTTCTTGTGGTCGTTCAATGTTCTTTTACCAATACCCGGCAGCTTGTTCATTACAGTTCCAGGAAGGGCCTCAGCTTTGTTCTTCGCTTCGTTAATCTTTCCTGAAGATCAAACAGAGAACGAGATATAGCAGATTTTAATTATTTGGTACAGAAGTGCCCATAACGTGAATTTTGTTTCTTTTCTCAGCTGATTCTTCATAACACCGAATTAACTTTTTCGAAAATAATGTCCAATTTGCATAAAATGCATCTTTTTTATATATTTTAAAGACGTTCAAATTTGCCGTCATTTTGGTCCACCATTCGCACCAGTCTGCCTCGGTTTGAAGCGAGTCGTAACGTAGGTTCAGGTTAGGTTCAGGAACACCTGATTTGAATCGTGACTTATCTGACTTGTAAACAAGTGGGAATTTTGCTTCAGAGTCTAAATTTAATTCAAAATACCAGAAAGGTGCGTTACCGCTCTTTGTAACAACGTCCAGAAAACAAGATCAGTCTTGATCAAAATTCCTGAATCTACGTCATTTTTGAGCACGTTATTCTTGTGATCAGCGGCAGGGGTCGACCACAAGAAAATAGAATTTTGAAATTTTTAAAAAGTCATAAAAAAAAGTTGCGTTTTATCCAAATCGAAAATGTTTTCGCACAAGTTTATTGGGTGAAATGTAGAATCAGCTGAAAAATAAAATTTTTTTGACGTTATGGGCACTTTAACGGTAGAGGAAAAAACCGTCGTGATATCGGTCAAAATAAACCCGTCAATCAATTCAGTTACTTGATCGAATGATTTCAAATTTCTTAAAAAATACATGGTAACAAAACATTTGGTTGGCTAATTTTCTGTACCTTTTGCCTTATCCTTGTATTTCTCAGCTGTTTTTTCTGCCTGGTTCGCCTTGTTTCTCAGTCCATCAAGAATGCCACGAGCTGCTAACATATCCTGCTCCGCTGGATCTTCATTGACCTGGTCTAAAAATAACAATAAGAATTTAATAGGTTTCCTCTGCGTCGATTGTTAGCAGTAATACATCTTACAATGTTTTCTCAAAGGATCGTCAATCATGCACTCGTGCGTAAATCGAATAATTTCTCGTCTAATTAAAACCGAGTGCGTGGTGGCAACCGCTTGCCTGACAACAAGACTGCAAGATCGCCTCATGTAGGAGCAAACTTTTCATTTCAGCTCTGGTGTCCTTCTCGCCGTCTTGGCGGCAAGTCACGTACTATAAAACACTTGAACACTGCTTTTTCAACTGGCAAAAATGATTGGAATTCAATGTTAAACAATGAGCCTTAATTTCACTGCTTGGTTATTTGCACTGATTGACTTTGCATACTTGAAATCCATTTGCCTTGTCGACACGGACCAAGCACATTCACCAAGTCCCTCTTACTATTAGAGACCTATAAGAACATTCCCCGGCGTTAGGGCTAAGAAAGTCTCGAGTTCACAGAAAAGTTACAAAAATTAGTCTTGCCGTCTCGCAGTCTCATAATTACCATACACTACCTTCTTACGCTACGTAATTAAATTGTTACCTTAAAATCGAGGAAGACTCCAACATAAGAGTTCATTAAGGTAGAAAAGCACCAAAGAGGTGTAATAAGACAAAAAGTGAGCACAGATGGGGGAGACAGGTATCGATCGATCAACGTTGTGCTTAGTTTTTTGAGATATTCCGCCAAGATTAGAACACAACATTAATTCACCACCAACTCTTAACAATCAATATTCGTAAACGCAACACAAACGACTTCCCAACTTCCAAAGCGACGAATTAGCTATTAAAATGCAATCGATATAACATGGCACTTACCCTCTTTTTCCAAAGTCGATGTTGTTCTCCAGTCATTTCTGGCGCCATCGTTATAAGAAGGCTGGTCAAGTTCAACTGGTCCATGCGGCATGTTTCGTCCAATAGCAAAGAGCGCGCAAGACAGAAATACCAGGAAAAGTACCAACTTACTAAACATCTTTGAAGTGGTAATTTATGTACTTCGCAAATTGTCGATAAATTGGGTCGAAGGATAGCTCTGAAGAAAATCTAACTGAATTATATCCTGCAGCAAGGAATCTTTGCTGAGTTAAGCCTTGAAAAATTCCCACACAGCGAGAAATGATTGTTCACTTATAAGTTCTGGAAAGGTATTGTTGAATTGTTTTAGAGGATTAAAATTAAACAAAGAGTCTTATACACATGATTAGTTCTTTTCATACATAGTTCTCCTTTGACTTGCGTATTAATTATTGAAGATCATTCTGATGAACAAAGCTTGTCGAAGAAAATCAATTTTGCGGCGTGATTCTTGCACTTGATGAGCTCGAACAAACGCTGATAAATCGCGGCCCAAAAGCACGACTTTATGGCAAAAAAAGTGCCCCGAAAATGTCCCATGAATGCATTTTACGATAGTACAATGTAATTATCCTTTACTCTCAAAGGAAATGCGTCCCAGTGGGAAGGACGCTTGTTTTTGCGTTTTGCTTACGTGACGTTTAGCGAAAGAGGGAATGAAGCAGCGAAATTTACAAATTTTCAATTTCTGTAGCCTGACGATGGTTGTAATGCTGAAAACAAACAAGAACTTATTAAAACTGACCATTTAGATCGAGAATCTTCCTTTTCGTCGATTACTATAAAACGTAAACAAACGTAGAACAAAGGGGTCGACTAACTGACAGATTAAAAGTTTATTATGTAAATCATGCTGCAAGAAATAAGCTTTATGAAATTTCACTTGCTTAGAGGCCCGAGGAAACTAGAACTACAGACTATAGACAGTCCAACCGGATCAACAATGCGGTTTTTTTTTAATATATTGCGACTTTCGTTATTAACACGGGCGCCATACAGTAAACTTACGCGCAAATTCTTTTTGTTTCTAGGCATTTCAATGAAACTAAAAACTCAAAAGCTGTCTTTGTAGTGATTTTGAAAATGTTTTATGGGCGGTTTGACGCCGTGGTAGGTAGAGACAGCAGTTGAGACTCCCATATCCAGTATTTTACCCAAACAACGCAGAAAAAAAAAATTAAAAAATATATTTATCGAATTTTGGTTATTCGAGTCGCGTGCTCGTTGGTTGAGGTGTAATTCGGTTATAACATGTCACTGATTGTACATCGTCAGATTTATTTTATTTAAGAAACGACAAGAAATACGATGAGAAAGCGACAGTTTCTTGTTTAAAAGTCCTGAAACAAACACTTGGAAACGTCTGGGCGAGTTCCAAAGTACTTGTAAACATCTTCGCCCGCGGCTAGAGGTAGCATGTCATTGAACTTTCGAACACCCAGAATGGCAGTAATTTAATTTTAAATTTTGGAGTTCTGGAGACGGTTTGTGCTGTCTTTCTTTCTCAACTTGTTTTGAAAAAAAGTGTAATTTTATCCGTCTACCTGCTGGGTGTCAGTCACGGCTTGGCAATATATAAGACGCACATTTCTCATAAATTGCCAGTTGGTTCACCGGGAGTGCTGCAAACGTAAACATTTTGGCGGCGAAACATTCTTGTCAGTCTGTCATCCATACCAAGCCAGTCATGAAAGTAGTTGTCCTTCTGTTGGTCGGGTTCCTCTTATTTTCTACAGCTGATGGACGTCCGATGCAGTGTCCCTCAAAACTCCATGGAGGGGAAATTCAACAAATCGGACAACTCCACGCCGTTTTTAAAGAGCTGCTATATGAAAGCAAAGAAGATAACTCAGGTAGTGCTTATACGTGTATTTTTGCCTTTATTGCAAAGTGCGTATGTATTGAACTAGATCGGGAACCATTAGCAAGAAAGACGATTTTCGTACGTACCTTGTAGCCTACTATTGTGATAATGTGTGAGAGGGTGAAATGCATTAACTACTGAAAACACCTCCTACTCTTGAGCTTAACTTTCTAGAATCGTCGAAAGAGTATTATGGAATAGATCCGACGCCACTGTTAAAGTGACGAAGCCAATTCTGGCGCGAGAAACGCAGGAAATTAAAAAAAGAACAGCTTTGAAAACAGTTATGGGCGCTTTTCCAAAGGCTGAGGCTTTCATCGCCTGCTGTTAATTCGCTTTCTCTGCAGCCATCTCGAGAACCCAATGGCATACCATCACCACAATCAGAGATCAAAAACGCAGCACGAACCCTAAAAGGATTTTTTTCAGTTCAGCCTAGTTTTATCTCCGTCTTTTGGATAGATCCTAAAATTGCGTTGGCTAAAAATCGTTAACGCAATAGTTCAGTTATATTTCTCAAAGCGTCTGAAGTGTTATGAAGCGTAATATTATTTTAAGAATAGTGTAATTTTACTTCATGGCTAATTGTTTATAACTTTGTAGCTACCGTGAGAATCTTGTGATTTAAGTGCCGGACAGCCCGCACAGAGACTTTACTTGTTTGTCTTAGTTGGTTAAGAGCTCAGCTGTAAACAATAGTTTCCATCAGTGGCAGGGACCGCGGAGACCATTTAAAAGTGGTAGGGCTAAAAAATGTGGCCAAGGCAATCAAGTATTAGGGGCCACTGTTCCGCCATTTATCATGCATTTGCACCCCATCATACATACAACCCCAATAAATATAACATAGCTGTCCTCACTTGGTATACCATCCAATACAGTAAATATTTTAAATAGAACTACCTAAGATGTCTTTTGAATTTCTCTTGCGATTCTCGTTGCGGGAAACAAACTTTTGTGCGACGTCAGCTTTGCAGACACTGTCTGTTGAAGCCCCGTTGGTCTCTGTTCTGTGCTAGTGGCTGTTCAAAACGGCTAACTGCTATAGCCTATTCTAGGCTCTCGGTCAGTGGGGCGAAAAGCGGGCAAGCGCGAGCGAAGGGTCTTGTCAACTCTCGCCTTGCGGACACCCCGCTATTACGGACACTCGCTATTACGGACAATATTCAAATCCCCAGCTATAGAGGTTTGACTGGAAATAACTCCTGCTGTTACGGACTCTCACCAATAGGGACACTTAAGAACTCCCAAGCGTGTCCGCTATAACGATAGTTGACCGTACACCCTTATAAAGTGATCTTTTGCAGTACGGTAGTTACTGTAGGTGTAGCCTGTTCCAGGCTCTCGGTAGTTGGGGGCGAGCGAAAAAAGCGGGCGAGCGAGGAAAAAACGAGGGGAGACTAAGGCGAGTCTCCCCTCGTTTTTTCCTCGCTCGTCCGCTTTTTTCGCTCGTCCCCGACTACCGAGAGCCTGGAACAGGCTACTGTAGGTGCGGTGGGAACGCGTGCGAAAATAACTGCCGCCGCGCTGCTTTGCCGAGTCTTTGACTTCGTGCATATGCAAGAGCATACTTGTGTCTTGCTTTCAAGTGGGAAAATTCATAAAATATCTATCCATGTCATCTGGAGCCCTAGAAATCAACCCAAGCAAAAAAGTGGTAGGGCTATAGCCCTACCAGCCCCTCCCCCTCCGCGGTCCCTGTTCAGTGGTCATGTTTGGGTTTGTCTTCTGAAGGTTCTAAAGGTTCCTATTATTGTTCCGTGTTCTAATAATTTTGGTTCTTCCAACTTTGTCATTGGTCGTTTACTCTTTGTGTTGGTTTTTCATGTAGGTCTGTTTGTATTCGTTTCCTTAAGTAAGTCTCAGAATTGTGTCAAGAGATTCGTACCAAAACATTGCGACAATTATGCTATATAGTCGATGAACCTTCAAGCTTACAGTTTGTAGCAGCAGTAGTAGTCAGTAGTTGTCAGTAGTAAGCAGTTAGAAGAAGACATCAAAAGTCTGTAGTTAGCTAGAAGACAATAAAGAAGAAGAAGAAGATTTCCACAGAGTCCTGATTACCTCTCGTGTAGCTAATTCCCCGAACTTTCCAACAGAAGTTTCAAGTCTTCTGACCTAACCTGTAGTGTAGCGTGCATATCAAAATCAAGGGAATTCTCATAAGAATTTAAATATTCACTGTTTTTAATTTTCTGCTTTATTTCTGCAGTATAAAAACGTTAATTTTTGGGTGGTCTTTGTTTTTGGTATGGCGAGACAGTCTTTCAGTACTCGCGACTAATTTTGTCGAGAATGCCACAAGTGAGACAAAATACGAACGGTAACACACTCCAGACGAAATGGTTGTAATATTTTTAGTTTGTTTGTGTCTTTAAAGGGGAGTCTGGGATGTTTAGTGGATCCGGTGAGCACTCAGGCGGAGGAAGCTCTATGGTTTGAACGACAAGACGACAACACACTGCAACTGATGAAATAAATGCTGCCATGCTGATATACAAAGATTTTTACTGCATAATTTTCGAATGATTTCAGAAACAAATATGTGAAAAAATGAATGTGGGAAAAATGACTGTGCGTGAGCAAAACACTAAAAAACGCAAAATGATGAAAGTTTTATACACATGGTTAATCAATGTCTTGTAAAAGATAATGCTAATGGAATACTTCAGAATAGCTTAGTATTGACAATTTGCACTTGAAATGATTCAAATATGAATGTCGTAATCAACAAGATGGACTTTTAAATAAACAAAACTGAATATTTGATTTTTGGAGTGATGGCTTACTGTGGGAAACAAAACATAATAAACCGCCCTATATCTTTCTTTACCAAAATTTATGATTTCGCTCTTTATGTGTTTCCTTTGATATCTCTTGGCCAGGAATAATTAGCGACGAGCGTTTTTATTTCTTCCATATGAAAGGAATGGGCGTTGGAAAATTTAAATTAAACCCCTAAATTGAAGGAGACTAATCTGCGCGTGGCTCGATCTTCTTGACCCCTAATTTAAGGTGGGGGTACACCCGATTTTGAGTGAAATTTTAAGAGTTTTAAGGAAGGGATAGAAGAAAGAAAATTATTTTTGAAACACTGACAGACAGTTGACCCCCACGCAAGAGCACCCCAGGTTGTCAGGGAACTGTTTGGGTGTCCATATACTAATTTTTAACTTCAAATTCTAATTTTAAAATCACATTAAATCTCTAATATTTCGTATTTCTCCAAATTTTACTAATCCTTTGAGAAAAACTATCTCTTTCCAAACATCCCCAAAAATCACCAAAAAATTTACAAAACACCGCTTATCATAGCTTTGTGAAATGAGCATAGAGTTTCTGGATTGCTTGAAACGCAGACGAGATATTCGCATTAAACCAAGTTTAGCGGTGGAAAAACGGGCTTCAGGTGTACCCCCGCCTTAAGAACGAGCTTTTCAAGAAATCCAAGATGCAACGGACATCGAGCTAAAATATATCGAGAAATCCTCGGATTCAATGCGTCTGCAAGAATTATAAACCAAAACAATAATTTTATGACATTATAGGACGAAAACACGCTTAGCACCAAAACGAGGCTACGCCTCGTAGAGTCCAAGAAAATGCCTCCCACATGGGAGGAAAAGAGTTGAACAACTCTTATATAAATTTATTCGCAGAATCAGGGTGTCGGAGCTCCCTCATGTGGGTGGACCGGTGAGGGTGGGACTCTGCAGAGACTCTGCTCCCCGTAACTCTACCCCATGACGGGGGTAGGGGGGGAGCAGAGACGGGGGAGCATTTTGCTCAAAGTATTTTTCATTTTTTGCCTTGTTATATAAACATGTTAAAAGGCGCATTTTAACTTGTATTCACATCTAATGAATTTATTTGGCACTGTAAATTGGATGTAAATGTCAAAAAAGCTATGAAATTGTCCGCCCTTAACCCTATTCAGAACGGCCCCTCCTTCTCCGTTACTTCCAGAATGTTTAAGCAATCCACAATGAAACTTAGAGGATATATAGTGTGTCTGAAAAATCTATCTTTTGCTATACATCACGTGGGATGATGACGTTACATTACGTGACAATTACATCATGATGTAAAACAGCCGCCATCTTGGATCCGCCATCTTGCGTTTCAAAAATTTTCCAAAACGTCAGAAAACCGCCCAAAATTACTAAAAAGTACTTAAAGACAATAAAGCGGCGGTAAAAAACCTGAAGAAGTGAAAATATATCTAACTGGATTTGCAAAAACAAGGCTCCAGAAATTTCACGGACACTGATAGTTTTGATACTAGCCCTGAATAGAGAGCTTTCCACAAAGCATAATTGTAGCTCGGATGAATGTAAAAGCCACTCCTTTTGCCTTTTGTGGCCAAAAATACTAACTTCAGGGTATTTTTCCCGAATCATGAACTATACTATTTAATTAAGAGTGTTAACAACATGACTATCAGTCTAATTTGACACCAAGATAAACGTGTAAAAACATTCGGCCGAGAGCTTGTCTTTAGCTTTCTAAAGGCATTGACTTCTCAAATAAACTGATCTTTAGCGTCCCACATCGACGTTTGATTCAATTTCAAGCAAACCAGGCAATATATCAGATCTATCTGAGTAAAGCGAAATGCTGGCATGTGTTGTTTATGCCAATTATCGGCTCATTGTCGACCGGAAAACCGCGCGATAACATTACTCTCCACTAGCGAAACAAAAAGAACTCTGACTGTTAGCTAAGCGGAGAACGCCTAAAATTGAAAATAGAAGGGAAAAGGTCTACTCACATAATCGCTTGAAGTGATTTCTTGGCCCTGTTGTTCGACATGATTCTTCTCACAAATAACAATGTCCCGGATGTATTTCAATTTAATGAAGCGGGAAATACCCGTCCCCAACATACAACAGAGAAAAAACTAACACTCTATAGGTACGCTCGCTCAAATTCAAGCCAAATATCGCCACCATCGATTAGAAATGTGCCCTAACTGCTGCTTCCGAGCCCTAATTCATGTGCCTAAAGCCTTTTGCCGTCTAAAAGAGGCACCACGTTATCGTTACGTCCAACCGCTTCGAGTCTTTAAGTCGACCCGCTTGAGTCGGAAGTAGGATAACAGACGACGCAAACTTGCAAATCGTTGGACTTTCACCTTCACTAGACTTAATGATGTCTTCAGGCAAACCTCCTTTAGACAGCAAGTTATAGAAAGCTAACTCGATCAGCTTACTTATACTAGTCTGTCCGCAAATAAAATTCAAACGTGTGTACACAGCGCATCAGAGACTGGGACTTGACTAACCCCCACCCACCCCACACAACTGCATCTGAGGATGCGAAGAGCGGGGGGGGGGGGGGGGGGGGGGGGGATGGAAGATTGGGAAAAAACGCATATTTACAGAGAACTTGTATACTTTTCCTACTAGGCACGCTACATAAGTTCATTTTTTTTTTAAAGCCGAACTGCATAAATAAAGTAATACTTTCTGGAGCCTGGTTTTGGCAAATCCAGTTAGATATGCATTAAAGTTAATTTTCATTAAAAGGAACACAAAAATTACAAATTTGGGGAAACATGTCTGTCAAAATGCCGTTGTCATGGTAACGTCAAGCTCCCGACACAACAACCTGTCCCACCAAATTTTTCTCAGATAAATTTTAAATAAATTCTCAAAGTTTGGCAGCGTTTGGCTGAATCTTGAAAAAGTTATAAGCGTTCAAAGTCAGCGGGGGCACTCCGCTGATTTGGAAAGTGGTCCACGCTAACTTAGCTTATAATGATGTTTTGACTGTTTTGAACCGTCTTCTTTTCGTTGCGGTTTGGTTGCATGATTTACTAATTCTGTTTTATCGTACGCGTTGCTAAATACCTAAGAGAATTTTATGTAGAGAACTGACTGAATTTTCTTCATTTCTGGTAAGTAAATATGCGGTAGGTCTGAACCCACTCAGCCTAGCACATGTAACTCGCAACGAAACCGGCAAAAAAATTAATTCAACACACTCACAAGCAGTGATAAGAGAAACAAAACAAATGCAAGCGAGCCCAAATCGCGATTTTGATCCGTGAAGCTAAATAATTTGTTTTCAAAATCCAATAATGAACATCACAGTTAACTCCAATAACTAAAACTGAAAATAATCAGTCTAAACAAAATATTTACTAAACAAATGTGTAAAATGTACAAACATGAACAGGCTTGATAAATATTTACGTGAAGATCTGAAAACCGACACAACATCAAATTCATTCATAAATGAAGTATAATTCTCTCAATATAAAATTAGGCTTATGCTTAGTGCATACATTTACGTTTGTTACCTCATTATTGAAGAAGGCTTATAAATTCTGCAAGGATAAACTTTCAAACCAGCCCAATAATATCGGAGACGAACACGGCAAATTCGTTGCAAGCTTACATACATTATATGAATTATCACCGAACATCAATTTCTTTCTTTCCATCGGTGTAGCCTTTAACAGTCTTTTATCCTTTACTTCAGTGAACTTGATCGGCTCTGAATTCACTTTTGTTTGAGCTCAATTCAGTGATATTCAGCCTTGCTCAGCCGCAGGTCGAACCCTGCACATCGCGCTCTTTTTGACTTGTTATCCAGTATATCATGTTCAAATCGCCAATTATTTCGGATCTTCCCGTAAAGAGGTTGTCCTAAATCATTTGGCATAAGTTTCCATGATGTAGATGAGTAAATAAAGCGAGAAATATTCACGAAAATCGATGTTTGCCAGCAGCTTTCTTCGCGTCTTTCATTCAGCTTTAAAGGTGAACAGCGTACCAAAGATTTGCCGCCTTTTCGTACAATCGCTTCGTTTAAGGTGAAATGAAATGTCCAGATCATTTATTTAACATGAGAAAAAACTAAACTAATTATTTCTAAAATAGATTTAGCCAAGCCTAAAAGCAGAGCGTGTCGGTTATTTACCTTGCCCTTTATTTAAATCTGAATTTACGCCATGATAAAATTATCAGGCTAAGTAAAAAACTGAGTACTTGAGCCCGCGATCAACTGGAAAACCATTACCTGGTCAGCGGTCAACTTAAAAAAAGACGTCACCTCGATTGGCTCTACGCCTGAGCCCGCGATATGGTCATGTGATACTGGTCAGCGGATACCTTGTTATGACAGCTGTCAATTGACCCTGACATGGAAGTTCAATATCAAAGATTTAACAGTAACCAAAGCGGTAATTGTCCTGTGACTCCCCTCCCCCTGCCCCAGAGTCTGTACGGACGGACGGACGCTCGTACGGTCACGCGATTACCAAATTTTCACGGCTTGATGGTTTACCAAAATTTCTTACCCATGGTGCTCCGCTGGCGCGCTTCGCGCGCTGGCCCCGGTTGTTCGAAAGCCGATTAAATTAACCCACGATTAGCGGTTATTCCGCGATTAAATTTCTTATTCTCAGGATAACTAATCGCGGGATAAAATGGTGTTCCCGAAAGCAGATTTAACCTACGATTAACTATCCGCTGATTAAACTCAGATTAAACCGGTAAAACCGGTTACTGGAGGGAGAAACGGTGGAGCGCGAGGGGAGGGAAGGGAAGGGATAAAAAATGACAGCTCCAACAAAATACGAAATTCAACGGAAATTATTGTAGAAATAAAAAAATAAAATGAGAAAAATAAATGAAGCCCAATTTACTTTTACGAAATTTCCTGTGTCCGGGTATCAATAATTAGCAACAGAAAAAGCTAAGATAAAAATTGGAGTTTTGACCAAAAATAATTTCAATGTATCCTGTGCAAATTTTGCATAAACGCTGGGCGAAGCTCGCTGAATCATGCAAGTAGGCCCGTGCAACGGCCGGAAATAAATAAAAACGCTAACCGGTCTAATTTTCAGCCTTAGTCGTTTGTATTTTATAAATTAAGAATTGTTTCTCTAAACTGAGAAGTTCACGAAACCGAAATGTCTTCAATCCTCTCTGAAACTTTTACATGAGTTCAGTAAAAGTTTGTAGATTTCTCTTACATGGAACTAGTGCGAACTACTGTGAATAAAGATAACGGCGACGGGCAAATAAAGTGAGAATCGCAATTGCATCAGTATGAATGAAACAAAACAAAGTTTGATTAGGGGAAAATATTAGAAAAGAAGAATGGCATTAAAGTATTAAACTATGCAAGAAGAATAAACTGAAATCGTAGATTGATGGCTTGTTATAAGTTCAGCCAAATGAACAACAAACAAGTTCGACAGTAAACTAAACTTTTACCAGATTCTGTCCGTAAAATCAAATGAATACTCGCCATTTTTAGACCAAAAAAGCCTTTAATTCCACCATTGATGTTGCCTTTTACACTACAGCGGTTAGTCAGGGACGATTTCTACCTCTGAGGAAAATGCTGAAATTTCTTTGCTTCGTGCTTGTGTATAATTTTGCGATCTCCGGGCAGAGGTCAAAAAACCGCGGGGAAAACCGGACGCGGGACTGCACACGTCCTCGAGAGAAAAGTAAAATGTGTTTTGAAAAAGTCGTCAGGTATCCTGAGTTGCTTTTCTTTCCTCACTGGACCCGGCATTAAAGCAAAACCACCAAACAGTTAGTCGGCCAATGTGTTTGTTTGTGAGCTTTTTCCCCCGATTAGTGAGTTAATCCACCTCGCTAGGTGTGTTAAATTTAACCCTTAGTTTATCCCTCGGATAGTGCTAATCGAGCTTTGAGGAACACAATTTAATCGAAGGATAAATTTATTCCGTGGATTAGGCCGATTTAATCGTGGGTTAGTGCTAATCGGCTTTCGAACAACCGGGGCCTGGAGCTCCGCTATTATATCTTCACCGTGATCTGGTTAGCATGAGTGAATGATTAAAGACCCTACATATTGCATCTTTCGAAATTATAAGATATTTATTTCAGCCTTTACTCCAGACCCTCAAGACATCTCTGCTGCTGTCCGTGAACTAAGAGGAAAAATCACTTCAGGCGGGCTACACCTGAAGCCTGTTTTTCCACCGCTAAACTTGGTTTAATGCGAATATCTCGTCCGCGTTTCAAGTAATCCAGAAACTCTATGCTCACTTCACAAAGCTATGTTTAGCGGTGTTTTGTAAATTGTTTGGTGATTTCTGGGGATGTTTGGGAAGAGATAGTTTTTCTCAAAGATTAGTAAAATTTTGAGAAATAAGAAACATTAAAGATTTAATGTGATTTTAAAATTAGAATTTGTAGTTAAAAATTAGTATATGGACACCCAAACAGTCCCCTGACAACCTGGGGTGCTCTTGCGTGGGGGTCAACTTTCTGTTGGTCTTTCAAAAATAATTTTCTTTCTTCTATCCCTTCCTTAAAAAGTTCACTCAAAATCGGGTGTATCCCTTTACCTTAAAGTACGTAGGCAAGGAACCTAATGGTTAGCGTGCAGGCCCCGGTTGTTCGAAAGCCGATTAAAATAACCCACGATTAGCGGTTATTCCGCAATTAAATTTCTTATTCTCAGGATAACTAATCGGGGGATAAAATGGTGTTCCCGAAAGCAGTTTTAACCTACGATTAACTATCCGTCGGTTAAACTCAGATTAAACCGGTAAAACCGGTTACTGGAGGGAGAGGGAAGGGAGGGGATAAAATATGACAGCTCCTACAAAATACGAAATTCAAGGGAAATTATTGTAGAAATAAAAAAATAAAATGAGAACAAGAAATAAAGCCCAATTTCCTTAACGAAATTTCCTGTGTTCGGGTATCAATAGTTCTTTAAGCTTCTTTCCATCTTAACGATAGCTGCATATGAGTTGAATATTCTCGATATTGGACTGGAACTAGCATGTAATGGAGGGTAATGCTGGAGAATATCATTAATAAGAGCTTAATGTGATTTGCATTTCAAAAGATTCCCCGCATCAGCCTCAATTGCAAGCTAGCTCTGGCTAATACCGAGAAGGAGGAATTTGAGTGTAATTTTAATGAAGGGATGGCAGAAAGAAAATTATTTTTGGAACACCACCAGACAGTTGTTCCCAAGTAAGAGCAATCCAGGTTGTCAGGGAACTGTTTTGGTGTCTATCTACTAATTTTGAGCTGCAAATTCTAATTTTAAAATCAGATTAAATCTTCCATATTTCTTATCTTTCCAATGTTTACCAATTATCTTTTCCCAAACATCCCCAAAAATTTACAAAACACCGTTTAACATAGAGAAATAAAGTTTTTGGATTGCTTGAGACGCGAACGAGATATTCGCATTAAACCCAAGTTAAGCGGTGGAAATACGGGCTTCAGCTGTACGTTCCAGCCGGTGTCACGCAACGTCTCTCTCGACGCGTTGCGTGACGACCCACATAACGGCTAGGAATTCGAAGGAGGCCATAATAATAATAATAATAATAATAATAATAATAATAATAATAATAATAATAATAATAACAATAATAATAATAATAATAATAATAATAATAATAATAATACTAATAATAGTAATAATAATAATAATACCACACTCCTCCCCCTCCCCCTGAAAAGAAAAAGAAAGAAACTGGCAATTGTGTATTGTTGTTGTTTTAACTTTTACTACTTTTTGTGTTTTTTTTTTTTTTTTTGCATCGAGGGAACTAGATTCACGGGACTAAGATGAAAACGATCTATCAAGCTAGTAAATTAAATGACAACATGAAGAATTCTAAAAAAAACATTTTACTGTCGGAGTTCATTCTCATATATAACCAATATTGATTTGGTTTTACTTGCACTGAATATTGAGATATAAACAGTGTATTTATTATGTTGGTAAGTTGTTTCTAAAGCGCGCTATAAAAGGAAATGTGAGATTTGGCTACGAAACAAACACTACCATAAAAGGTCATAATCTAATTCTAGGAACCAGAAAACCAGCTCCCAGCCCGCCCCTTCCGAAATCAAAAGTAAACAAGGAAGTATCGAAACGCATTTTAATTACGAGTAAAACCTCCTGAAGCACGAGAACTTTTTTCACTTTCTGTTTTAGAGATCATCCTACTCTCGATGACTTGAAATTAAATATATTATGCTATTATGTTGTTGAGCTGATCTTTTGCTAGAAGATAAACTTCTGACTCTCAGAAGGACGTCTTAGCTGGCAAACTGAGTAAAACAAACAGCATCGCTGTTTCCCGTCTCGTTACATTTCCGGTAAATACGGGAGCGAATAAAACGTGTACACTATTACGAATGCGAACGTTCGCTTCAAAACGCAATCTTATAATTTAATATTTAAACATGGCACGTTTCAATATAAACAATTTAGCAATCAACTTATTAAAAGTTTCGACTCCTTGCAAGCTGAGAAGGCCAGCTGTAAGAAGTCACGGAAGAAACAACTTCCGGTTCATCTAAAGGAACGGCCCATTGTTTGCATAATTATCAAGGGAGCCAATCAAGGCAAGTTTTTCATTGGTCCATTACAAATTTATGACATTTAAATGCCGAATTGAAGACCAGTCCACGCCAGTCAAGTCAAGAGTTTCTGGAGTCAGTAGAAACAGCGAAGAAATGTCTTCTCACGATCATCAAGGTTAGCGAAAAGTTTAAGATTTGTAGTTGTGTGAATTTTCGCGCTGATCGTGTATTCTTTTAGGCGGAAAGGCATACGGCCAACTTCGAAAGGTGCAAGAAAAAGATCTCGATGAGATAAACAAGGTAAGTTTGGAATCGTGTGGAGTAACACATGAGCAAACCCATGATTCTCATATCGCATCTATTGATCTTTTGCGTTTCCGGTTTCTCTGAATGCAAAACTTTGAAACCGTGTTCTAATTATCTGTGGTCTATGTATGTGGGTAACGATTTGCCTTTTATGCCTTCGACGCTGAAGCTTCGGAGATGACGCCAAGTGATTTCCGAAATTGAAACCTCATGCGTAATTTTAACCCGTTGGGGTTAAAGTTGCATTTTAATCATTTCTTATCCCTTTACTTCGAGGTGTCCTTTCACAGCTAAAATGATAAATTCCGTATTTTCCATTACAGTCATTCTTTGACAGTGGCGATTATGATGACGAAGAGGACTACCCTGACCTCAATGATCGACTGGAATCATACAAAAGTAAGTCTTGCCCGGGCGAGTCAGTGTACACCAGCAATTCACTTCGCATAATTAAAATCACGAGTAATTTAAATGCAAAGTTGATTGTCTTTGAACAAAGAGCCTTTCGCTTTGTTTTATCGTAGTCTAAAGATGGTTTTTCATTTTTCTATCGCTTACAGAACAGTTCATGGAATTCGACGAGGATAATTCGGGCGATATTGGTAGGTTGCGTCGCTTGATAAGCGTTGAAAGTTTGTCGTACAGATATTGATATTGTTAATCTGCATGGATCAAGTAAAAAATAAATATTATAAGTGTAAGTAAATAACGACTTCTTGCTATATTTGGAAGTTTTATTACTTTGTTGTCGAACAATATTCCCAATTAGTTTTGTTTAGAATTTAATATTAGATATTTCGAAATTAACCTTTCAAGCCAGGCCATTGTGATTTATGCTAATTTAAGTGTGTTTGTATTTTTCGGGTAATGTTTCAGATGAAAAGGAAGCAAAACGAGATTTCACGCAATTTTTTTTCCTGTGATCAGTCGGTGAATATGTAACAATACGTTGCTATTTTTGTATACTGCTAAACCTGCGGGGTTCGCTCTGAAATGTGTTCGGAACTCAGCTAATATTTCTGTTATGCCACTCTTGGGAATAAACTGAAAGAAAATATTCATTATTACTTTGTACCGACACAAATCACGCAAATGACGCATCCTGTTGTCTCTATGAAAGTTCTCAACGAAAACCGCGAGAAGGCTTTGAGTGATGGCGCTTAAATTAGGGATTAGACCACATCAAGTGACATGCGATCGATTGCATACCGAAATCGACATGATCGAAACACCACATTTCCCTCGGGGAGGGAGCGTCACACACGCTAACTTGTAACGCGTGACACGTTTTTTTTATGTCACGTGCATGCAGTGTCGCGCGTTTCTGTGAAATTTGTTTGTGCGGCTCATTTCCGAAATGCGTCAAAAACGTCAAAATTCTTCATGCTGCAGGAAGTAGCCACAGAACATTGGTCACATAAATGAAACTGCAACAAGCAATTTCTTTTGACAATTTTCTTTGAATTTTCGAAAGCGAGCATAAAGTCGCTAATTTTGCGTCCGTCCGCGCGGATGTCAGAACAAAACAGACAGGCTCATGGCCAGGATTCTGCATGATGGGGGAGGGGGGGGGGGGGGGGGGGTTGGGCATGAGCGCCTCTTGCACTTAATCCCGAGCGCCGCAGGCTTGAGAACTTAGGGGGGTGTTGGGGTATCCTCTTCCGATCCTGGAAATTTTGAAATTTTTCGTGCGGAATTGTGGTGAAAAATCCTTACATTTCCCCCCTAACTAGTGTTTATTTCATTTTAGACATTATGGAGCTCAAGCGCATGATGGAGAAACTCGGACAAGCGAAGACCCACCTTGAACTCAAGAAGATGATTACCGAAGTTGACACGACAAATTCAGGTTTGTTTTTGTTATTTTGTTGCCGAATCCAGATTTTTAATTCCGCGATTCATGGGCTTTCGGTCGTTGTGCGCTTTCGGTCGTATTCCGTTCAAGCGATCGACCCACAACAGCACCTAGAACGCGAATTCTTGCCAGATCCAATCTCGTTCCCAGATTCCTCAGAAAACGGACAAGGGTAACGCAGGCTCTGGGGACGAAATTGTGTCAGATTATTCTCGTCCCCAGAGGCCGCGATCCTTCTGGTCCGCGCCAGGAATCGATCCCTGGCGCAGACCAGAAGGATCGCGGGCTCTGGGGACGAGAATGGTACCAGATCCCATTTTTTTAGCTTGCGCAGAGAGCTCATTTTCCATTATCAGCCAATCAGATTTGAACATAAACGACCGGAAGTCCATAAATCGCGGACTTCCTCATCAGACTTGGCGACAGTCGGCGTTCTTGGTGCTGACCAAAAGGAAAGCGGGCTCTCGGGACGAGTTGGGTGATCGACTGACAATTGAAATGAGTGCTCTGCTCATGCTAAAAAAGCCAGAGATGTCGTGCAACATCGAACCAGTGTCTTCTTTCCCCTCGATCAGCGGTTGTGAATCGAGCGACACCGGAAAGCCCACAAATACCGGAGTTCCGATTGAATTGCCCATGCCTCTAGCTACAATAGTTGCCAAAAATGGCGACAAATTAGCCCATTCCTATTTCCCTTCTTGTTATTTTTATCCCACTTATTGAAATCAAAACGCAACAGAACTCTCGAGAGTCGCTCGCTTTGTCCAGCTTGCGCGGTTAGGAGCGAAGATTCGAGAAACGAGATTGAGGTAAACGTTTTTTCGAATTTGTCTAGTGCAGTCCAAAGTCACTTGGTAAACGGTCACTGGTTTTTCCTTGATCTGTGCACTGTAATCTTAATCTGTGGACCCCTGTATTACCATCGTCGGTTTTGTTTTCTTGTCGATATGTCATCCGGGTATGTCATTCAGATGTATATTACTTTATTTTGTTCTTACTAAGGGTTAGTTCATTTCTTTTACAGGAACGATCAGTTACACCGAATTTCTAACCATGATGCTTGGAAAGAAGTCATCTATTTTGAAACTGTAAGTCCACATTACATCTTCTATAAGTGAGAAGGCAACTATTGTGGGAAAAACACACACTAAGAAAAATGTCACGAAAATTGTCACAGCACATGCTTTACCTCGGCTTCTAGGCAAGTCTGAATGGTCCCTCAAAATTTTGCAGTGCTAGCAAAATATGGCTTCTGCTCGAAATACTCGTAAAATGTCAGTGGGTGCTCATTTGCTGAATCTCTCCTGTTTTTCAGAAAGCTTTTCGAAAAATGTTCGTTACTTTAGAAGGCTAACTTTTGTCAATGCTCGTGCTCGCTGAGAATCCCCCTCCCCCTTTCTTCCCCCCCCCCCCCCCCCTCCCCTGAGAAAAACGCTGTGCTCGCGTGCTTGAAAAGACCATTCGATACCCCTATGAAACGCAGGCATCTTCCTCTGTACGGGTTCGGGACTCATTTTCCCGCGGGCGGAACGCTCTACCAAGAAGATTTTAATCTTACAAAAGAAACAATTCACGCCAGTGAGGAATTCCTGTCGAATTAAACTCACTTAGGACGAAGGACGTCAATATTTCACTTGGGAGGGAAAAATATCTCACCGGTTGTGGTAGTATGTTTTATAGCGCTGCTGACAGGCAAAATTGTGATGTGTTTTTTTTGTTCAAAAACTCTCTGTAGGATCTTGATGTTCGAAGAGAAGAAGAAAGAGAAAGCAAGACCAACTGGCGTGGCTCCCAAGAGAGATTTGGCTAGCTTACCTTGAACGTTTGAATAAAATCATTAATAATTCGTAGTGATTTATTGGGCGTTCACGCTAAATTTGCAGTGGAGAAGTATTGCGTGACTGCCTGTGGACAACATGGAATCATGTGCTCCAATGATATTATGTAGTCGTTTTTACGATAAGGAACATTTTTGACAGATGTAGTTTACCAATGATCACAAATGTAGTAATACTAGTGATCACGTTCTGCAAGATTAGCAATTCATATCTGAATTAATTGACTAGTTACATATTAACCCAAGCATGAAGAGATTTTTTTAGCGTGGAATTTTATAACGGCATAGCTCTATTTCATGAGAGTTTCAAAATTACACTATCCTCTGTTTTATGCGATTACTGCGTATCGATGAGTAAAGACGAAACCGAATGGTTAAACATTGTGTTTTTTAAAATCTATGTTCAGTAGATTTAATACGAAAACTAAAAAAAATGTCCAAAAATATTGAGTGAAGCAATGTGTTTTGGCATGTAAGTTTTATTATGATTAAAGTATATTTTCCGTCAAGACTGTTCAAAATTTTATTTCCCCTCAATTTGCCAAGGATAAAACCAGTAAAGAACCTCAACAAGGGATTATTGCCTTAATGTGCCACTACATTCTTAAAACCAACAGTACTATGTACTTTGTCAGGAAAAATAATACATATTCCCAGCTTGAAATTGAAAGAATGTGGTACGCTTTAATGCAGATCGAGAACGGCGCTATCCTTTCTTTTAAATTGAAACGTCCGAGTTTAGCCAGAGACATTATTTGTAAGACCCTGAAGAAGAAAGGCAGTGGTTTCGGAATATTGAGAGGTACATTGCGCTTGGCAAAATGTCACAAGTTCGACCTTCAGTGAAAGAAAAAATCCGAAACAAAACTTCAGTAGGCATAGAGATTGGGTGATTCCCTAGCCTGGCTTCTGATTTTGCTGGCGGCGATGGCAAGAGGGTTACGCTACTGAGTGCTCGCGCACTATTTCTTTTCAAAATAGCGGCGACGGCTGTTCGATCCATCCTTTCAGTGACCTACCGCCAGCTTGTCCCAGACTGTTGATAAAGCCCACTAACTACAAAGGAAGGAAAGAAAAAAGGAAAGAAATAATCTCAGCTTAACCCTATCCAGACCGGGAGGGGGGCGGAAAGTGCCCGCGCTGACTTTGAACGCTTATAACTTTTTCAAGATTCAACCAAACGCTGCCAAACTTAACGAGTTTTTCTAAAATTTATCTGGGAATAAATTGGTAGGATAGGTGGTTGTGTCTGGAACTTGACGTTACCATGATATCATTTTGACAAACATGTTTTTCCAAATTTGTAATTTTTGTGTTTCCATTAATAAAAATTAACTTTAATTCAACTATTTTCACCTCTTTTAGGTTTTTTTGCACTGTTTTATAGATCTTGAGTATTTTTCAGTAATTTTGGGCGGTTTTCTGATGTTTTGTAAAAATTTTGAATTCCAAGATGGCGGATCCAAGATGGCGGCTGTTTTGACATCATGAGGTAATTGTCACGTGATGTGACGTCATCACCGCACGTGACGTATATAAAAAGATAGAGTTTTGGACATACTATATATCATGTAAGGTTTATTGCGATTTGTTAAATATTCTGGAAGTTACGGAGGGGGGGGGGAGGGGGAGGGGGGGCGGTATGAATAGTGTATTATTCCGCCTTGGTTATTGTCATTAATGAGATATGGAAGCACAACTCCTCCCTTTACCGCACCGCTCCAAAAAGAAGACAGACCACTGTCACATCAATACTATATTTATTCCTTATTACCTCTCCAAACCTTATCCTAAATATCTCTAAACATATACAAAACACTCTAAACTAACCTGAAAGTGTTAAAGGCACTGCACTTTGAGCAGACAATTTATTCCGGAAACGCAGTGACAAAACCTGTCAATTCATTGGTTACCTTATAGTGTTTACCCGTGTCCTTATCTAAATCCGCTAATTTTGCCGCTGGACCTGCTGGGTTCAGAACCTGTTTCAACTTAATATAATGGAGGGCCGTCTTGCTAGACTTCCAGCCTACATGATCCATTATGTCATTCAGACAGACATCTGCAAGAGCCATTGAAATAGCGGCACCACTTCTAAAACCATGTAAAGTGAAACGCGTGCTCGAAAGACTCCCCTGCAACTGTTTCACGTAAGTGTCCAACCTAGCCTGAGCCGCAGAAGAGTCTAACGCGCAAGACATTACCGTACCTTTTTTAGACACGGAGCGAAATAAATACCCTGAAGACAGCCGAATGTTTAACAGTCTACAAATCTTGAAATATAACTCAATACCCCAGACTGGGCAAACGATCTTATTTGAACCCCTCTTGAATGCAAAAACGTTGACGTCTCCGGACCGTAAGGTCTTTGTCCATACATGATTAAACAAAAGTCCAGAATTATCTGGAAAGCGCAAAATTGACGGAGTGGAGATACCTAACAGGTCGGCTGCCCGATCCGCCGAGAAAAACAGAGCCTTAAAGAAAGCTTGATCTTAAGCTAACACAAAAACCTGAATAGGGTTAATATCTAGGCTCGATTTCTGCCGTTCGTTTGAGCGCGGGTTCATTCCGCGAACAGCGGCTGGTAATCAGGCTACTAATTTAGTACATGACACAGCATGAAATCATGAATTTACGCATCTTTATCTGTTGCGTAAAGAACCGTAAATAATTATAAGGCCTCTTCTTTACGGAGAATTTCCGCGTTCCGTAAAGACGCGTAAATGTAAGGAATGCTGTGTGAAAGATAATAATAATAATTATGAATTTGTTGTGCGCAAATTCCATACATATATGTTCAAATGCGCATTACAATGAACGTTACACTCTAAAAATGAAAATACGAAAACGTCGCAACTTAAGGCTTTGTTTAGTTGCTCTTGACATGCTTGCGCGGCCTGCTCCCTGTGATCTGGTGCCGTGGACAAATTCCAATTTACACCAGTGACACTTACATTAACCACTTCAGTTTGAAACGGATAAAAATCATAGTGCCATAACTGATCTTAGTTACGCGGTTTTGCAGTTAGTAAAGTCTCAAACACTGTTTTGTTCTTAACTTTGGAACAAGTCTGACGGAGAAACAATAAGTGTAATAAGTGTAATTCTTTCAGGGCCAAAACTGATATGATCAATAGTTAATAAACACTATCTTTTCTTGACGACAATTCGTTGTTTTTGTGGGCATGTAAACAAATCTTGCTTCTTGAAGCCAAAATAAAGAGGCACTCGATAAGGGTTACCCTGGCAATAGTGAAACCTTAGCACTTAGTTTGAGTTGCCCTTGTGTTAGGTATTAACCTTAGCTGTCTTGAAAACACGTCGTTAAACAAAAAGGACAAAAAAATTGGGAGTGCAGGTGAAACTCATTTTCATATGAATGGTTTTGCACGGAGACTCGTTTTGACACAGAGGCAAAAGGTAACTCGGAAATGGCCTATTCATCTTTGATCGAAAAAAGGAGGAAATGATAACCAATGCATTTAAAACTTACACCGTTAAATTGGCGAAAATTTGCTCGAGCTGTTAAACGTGTGAGAGGCTTTTTTTCAATGACATATTCTAATTTATTCTCGCGCGCATTTTCTTTACTATAAATTGGTGGTTAGTTGCGGGTTTGCGTTAATATGGTCAGGCAATAAAAGTTCTCTAAATCTCTTGTAACTCAAGGCAAGGAAAATCGATGTAAAAAGTTTCAGTGCTGGAATGAAAATTTAAGCGCCTTTCAAAATCGCCTCTGGTCCAGTACAGTAACATATTTGTTTTATATGCGCATGCGTCCAAAAAAATTCAAAATTTTGCTAGAATCGGCTCTATTAAGCGAGTAGTTAAACATCTCTTAAAGTTACCAGACACTGAAACACTGTATTATGGCGACCACAAACAAAATACAAACGTTTTGTGTTCGAGTCCCGTACCACAAATGTGAGGCAAAAGGTGTCGTGACAAATATAAGGGAACGCGTAAGCTTAGCTATAGTGCGCGGATGACCCTCACTGGTGTGGGGTGCAGGCTTCAAACCTGTAGCCGATTAGCGTCGGAGCGGTTCGATTCCGCCTTCTGCGCGCCATCTTTTGATTTCCTATATCAAGGGTAGTGTAAGAGGATCTTGTGGAGTATCTTGTTAGGAAATCGCGGCCGAAGAGATGCTGAAACAATGGAGATAACATACACAAGTACAAATGCATCTGTACGATTTATTTTTCTGCGATAGTCCCTTGGAATCATTTCACTTCCCTGTTTTACTTTTGGTTTTGTATTTTCTTGTATTTTCATAGATCTCGTCCCTGCAGAAGCATGCATGCTGTTCTCTCGTTCAAAAAGGAACAATGTTTCTCCCCACGTGACGCGCCCTGTTATGTGAACATGCATGCAGAACAAGCAACAAACAAAAACATGTCCGCAAAAGTGCCAATCTAAGGCAATAAAGTGATCGTGGTTTTGTGTTGATTTTTGAGTTTTATCACCAGTACTAGTTGTAAAGGAGTTAGAATCTTAAAATTTGCACTCAAGGGAGAAATAACTCTAATCTAAAACACATGCCGTAAAAATAATTTTAATGCTGATTAGAAGCCCCAACCGGCTTATATGCCATCCCGGTTATAGGCCGATCTTACTGTTAAGAAAGCAAAAAAAAAAAAAAAGAAAGGAAAATACGGAAGTAAGAACCCCTGACGCTCTCTCATCTCATGTCCCGTATTAACTTATCAACGTCCTCACATAACATTGTACTTAAAAAGGAAGGCCGTGGATAATTTTGTAAGAATTGTGCAGTGTAAAACGTTCGATCAGTGTTCATGGTGTTGATGATCAGTTATGTCATTTCTTGTCAGCTAATTTGCAAACAGTTTTTATGCATTTTTGTCGCTTGGAGATGTTCCACGAAAAGCGACAAAGTGGCACAAAAACCAGTCAGGGCTCTCAGGCAGGACATACTAGCTGCAGTGGAGTAAACATCCATTGATCTTTTTCCGGCTTTAAGCTGCAGGCAAAAGTATCAACTTGAAAAATATCAACTTTATCGTCTTCAATAGATTCATCACATCACTTCAGGTTTTGTCGACCTCCATTCGCTTCCAATAAAGTACAGAGTTGATTTCAAATTACTGTTTCTCGTCTATAAGGCTCTCAAGCATCCGACTACATAAAGATCTGATCATTTGAAAGCCTACAACCAAATCTTGCCTGCGTTCCTGCGATCAGGTTCTTTCTCTTTGTACCGTATAACGTGCTCGATCCGGTCTATGGAACAATTTAATGAACGAAATCAATTCATGGGCTGCGTGGCACTTGTATAGATAGTTTTAAAGAAATAAAAAGTAATTAAAAGAGACAAAAAAATATTCTTTTAAAGTTCCAAACGTTTCGGGCATTGCCCTTCATCAGTCAGTTTCCTTTTTGGAGCCAAGATAGAAAAGGTCAACAAAGTTGTCCAGGATAGGCGCACGAGTTATCGTTAACACAGCGTTTACAAGCTAGACAGCTTTGGTTGCCCTGGCAATAGGGTAACCCCAGCACTTTCCTAAGGTTACCCTACTGCTAGGGTAACCCTAGCTGCCTTGTAAACACGTCGTTAAAAAGAGAAAAAAATAGTGCGCGAGCCCTCAGTGGCGTAACCCTCTTGCTTAGCCCTGCCTCCTTGCAAACTCAGGGGCCTTTGATGGCATTCAAGTTTGAACGACTAATGTATTCAAAACTTGCACAATTAAATTTACGAACATCCGCCATTTCTCTCCTCCAGCTATTAAATCTGGCAGAGTTTTTTTTTTTTTTTTTAAAACATACATTTGATAAAGTTATTAATCTGGTGGTTAGTTGCGGGTGCGGTTAGGGTTAGGGTGCGGTACAGTGGTCGAGCAACAAAAGTTCTCCATAACTCAAAGCTGGGAATATTAAGGTTTCGATAGAATCAAAGCAAAAGCGCCCTTCAAAACCGCTTTACAGTCCTTTCGGGCCAATACAGCAAAATATTTGTTTTATATGCGCATGCGTTCAAAAGATAATTCAAAATTTTGTTACTAGGAATTGGCTCGGAATTAAAGAAGCGCAAAATATTTAGCGATTATATTTAAACAACTCTTAAAGTGACCAAACACTGTCTTATAGCGACCAGAAAACAAAATGTAAGTTCTGTGTTGAAGGTCCCATACCATAAGTGTAAGCCAGAGATTATTATGACAAATATAAGAGAACGCGAACGTTTATCTATAGTGCGCGGATGACCCTCACTGGTGTGGGGTGCAGGCTTCAAACCTGTAGCCGATTAGCGTCGGAGCGGTTCGATTCCGCCTTCTGCGCGTTATATTTTGATTTCCTATATCAAGGGTAGTGTGAGAGGATCTGGAGAGGATCTTGTGGAGTATCTTGTTAGGAAATCGCGGCCGAAGAGAAGCTGAAACGATGTAGCATAGCATACACAAGTACAAATGCTTCCGTACAATTTACTTTTCCACAATCGTTCCTTGGGATTATTTCACTTGTGGGTTTTATTTCTGGTTTTTGTCTATTCTTGACCAGTTCAAAAATCTCGTCCCTTCAGAAGCGTGGGAATATAGTAAAGGGGAGACAGAATCGCCATGTCTCTGTCCTCGCGTTGAAAAGGAACAAAGTTCCTCTTTCCGTGACGCGCTCATGTGAACAAACAAGCAACATGTACCTGCAAAACATGTCCGCAACAGTGCTAATCTAAGGCAATAAAGTGATCCTGGTTTTGTTCCAATTTTTTAGTTTTATTACGAGCTGTAAATTTGCATCGAAGTCAAAGGGTAAAATGAGTGAGTCACATGCCGCGAAATGCCCCGGGGGTGGAGGGAGGGGCCGTGATCCCGCTCCTCTTTTACGAGAATCCCGCATCCTGCACTTTTTTCAAAGCTATCCCGACTTCCGTTATTTTTTCCAAGTACATTTATAAAAAAAGACTTATTTCTGCAGAAGCTAATAAATGTCAGATGTAGATTGATATTTTGAATTAAGAAAGAAAAAAACGGACAAAGACAAGATGGCGTTCTGCCATCCAACTTTTTGGTATAAACTTACCAACGTCCTCACACAACATTGTGCTTCAAATAAGAGGCCATGATTCATTTGTAGGCATAGTGCAGATTTGAACGTTTAATCAGAATAGATTCTTTTACTATATATCCCTCGTCAGTCTTAAGTCGTTCTTTGTCATTTCATTTCTAATGCAAGTTTTTTTTTACAAGTTTACTCAGATATAAGCCGCTCCCGCACCCCCTTGTCGTAGTTTTTAATCCCACCCAAAACCTCTCACGCAGTTGTGTAAGCGGGCTTATAACTGTCATTTTACGGAATGTCGTGTTCAAGACTTCTTCCAAGAAATCTTAAGGACGTAGATTTTCCGAACTATCAAGTTAGACATTAACAAGCAACTCCGTTTAACTCAAAATGTTTTCATTTTATTGTTTTAGAACTCCTTAAAATAGCTTCTACATGGCACTCCTACCAGAACAGAAACGCTTGAGTATTTCTTCCCTGGATGAAACACTTAATGATTCGATGGGGGTACAAATGTCGGTCTTAACAGCAGGCATGAGACATGGCAAAAGCAAGGATGGCGAATATGATGAGCATCTCGCAAGCCACACATTTTCCGAAGACAATCCTTTTTCAAGAAAAATTTCAAATGATTTCCAACCAGCCTGTTCTACGGGTTTGGTGTACAGTGTTGATACAATGACATAAATGCCACCACGTGTATACAATTGTATGTATGCCTGTATTTTGTTCACTCACTTCATAACACTTTATTCATTTTTGTTTGTGTTGAAATATTTTGGCGAACTTTAATTACCAAATCAGATTTCACAATACGTAGGTGTTATAGTGGGCTAATAAATCTAATTTACTATACACGTATAATTTGTATGAAGACTCGAAGCTTCAACAGACTGTAATCGTATTCTTGCTTATTGGACTGGAACTAGCGTGCAACGTAGGCTAATGCGGGGGAATATCAGACCTTCATGTGACTTGTATTTGAAATGATTCCCCACATTAGCCTCAATTGCAAACTAGTTCAAGTCCTATCAAGCTCTTTGATATTTTTATGTACATTAATTTTTTCTTATCACTCCAGACATTTATAATCTTATTTTCCAGATTAATATTAGTGGGCCAGAAACAACCCCACGTGCCCCGTTCACTGTAAATAGTTATACAAATAATCGATATTAACTTTTTTGTTAGCCTGTGAGCAGGCTCTCTTTGGGGGCCGCGAGTTTGGTAGCAGCAAGTGAGCCACTGAGTGGACAAGCAAAACTTGCGGCTTTGCCTATCACATGTTGCCCCCAAAGAGAGCCTGCCTGCAGGCTACGTTTTCGTTTTTTAGAACACTAATTTCAACTGCTGGTATCATCTGAGTTCTTTTTGCTTTTCAGGACAATCGGAACTACAAACAGAGAAAAAAAGAATTAATAATAAACCAAATAATGAATAAACAATAGATAAAAAATGGCTAGAAAAAAGAATGCTTGGAAGGGGAATCTCAACTTTTCGCTTACTGCTCTTTCTTTAGGACCTCTGCCTCTTTGTGCCTTTTCTGTTGCAAAATATTATGCAATGCTGCAAAATTTTTCCCAATTTCTTCTGGTTCCTGCCACCTACTGAATTCCCACTTCCTTTCTCCCACCTCCTGTACAGTGACATTTGGGTTGGTCTCTTACAAGAGGTTTTGACTTTCTTCTAAACAGTAAAATGTTCTAAGCCCCTTCTGTTAGGCTAGTCTGCAGTGCAGGCAGTTTTGGTGGTGGAGTGCTTGAATACAAAAATGTGTGTGACTCCCACATCTCTGTCAGTTTTTCCACTCTCCTTCCCCTCCCTGCCCCCCCACCAAAAAATAAAGAAAAAAAACTCAAAACACTTAAAGGATCATTCAGCACTCTCTCATCCAAAATTCACCAGCAGATTAGTTACAGCTAGCAACTTGTATGAAGTACTTATCATATACTGACAGTGTGCTGAAAGCAATAATATTATTAAACTTACTGTACCTATTATGACAATGAGAATAACAATAATAATGAAGGCAAATATCAACTTGAGCTAAAAAGGAAGAACAAAAAAAATTATATTACAAACATGTAGTATGAGGCCTTATGCATGATGAAGTTGGCAATGAAAATTGCAAATTTTATAAGTACAGGTTTACCTGTAAATTGGGGTACAGAATTGAACAGGGATACTTCTTACAGCTCCAACTTGGCTTAATCTAGAATTTCCCTTTAACTTTTAAATCAAATCAGGGGGACTTCAGAGATGGCACTGCAGTGAGAATGTTCACATCCTATCAATTGAGGTAGCCTGGCTGGGAATCCTGGACCCTGGTTCATATTAGGGTGGGGTTTGTTGTTGGGTCCCATCTTTGTTCTGAGGATTTTTGTTCTGGTTTTCCTTTCTTCCCAAAAAACAACATTTCTAAATTTTAATTGGATCTGGACCCCAAGGGCTAGTAGTTGGGGATGAATGAAAAAAAGTGGCCATGGGAGCAAATAACGAGGGAAGACTAAGCCACGGCCCTCTTTTTTTCCTGGCTTGTCCATTTTTTTTTCACATGCCCAGAACTACCAAGAGGCTGGAACAGGCTAGCTAGAGGGCCACTGGTTTGTGATGTGTTTCCCTCGTACTTATTTAAATTTAGCTTTAATCCAACTTTTTAAATGCCTGTCTAAATTACCAAAAACAAACAAACAAATTTAAACAGAATTAAAAAAAAAACTTCTCATAAAAAATGACATCAAATTTTACAGTTGAGATATTGACCTTGAAGGCAACATGCAATGAAAACAGTAAAAATAATGCACTCTTTCTACTTTAATGTATGATGACTTTGGCAGATCTTAAAAAGTACTCACTCTGACATTTTGCCACCATAACTTCCTCTGTAACCTTCTTGATCCTGATCTAAAGTGTGATGCACTCATCTCAAGATCCTCTGATATGAGAAAAAAGACAAGAATGTTGTGTAACTGTGCTTGGAATATCCTTGGAGTGACTTGATATGTAATATAATTCATCAAACTCTCTCTGGAGGGGTGTGTACTTATCTGACAATTTATGAAAGCCAACTTGAGTACATGGTTGAGATGTCAAAAAGTAAGGAGGGCGGTATATGGAAGAGCAGTAACCAATCATACTACAGTACAGGCAATAGCCAGATCAGAAGTTATACTCTACGTGTACCAACTACTTCCATTGTATGTTTGCTTCTGTTTTTCAAATAATTATCATCTCATGATCATTGGACCATAACCAACTAAGTTGTAAGTGGAATCTGACTCGTTTTTGGGACAAAAAAGAAAATAAGTGCCACCCCCGAATAAGTGCCACGGTCCAGTTGAGGCACTTATTCAACAAATTCCGTATAACTAAGAAAACCACTACAGAGCAACTCTAAAACAGAATTGGAAATTTCTTTTCATCAAAATTAATTTAAAAAGCAATGTTCTTCAGTTCAAAGTGATTACATGTATATTTCACCGCTCCCCATTCAGATTTCTATCCAGAAAGTGCGTGACACTTCCATCTGTTACTGTAAAATTTTTGAACAGATAGAAGATAACCGTGCCTGTTAAATTATAAGAAAAGATATATTTGTCACATTCAATTTAAAATAAGCGCTGCCCTTGAATGAGTGCCGCATTTGAGGCCCCAAAAGTTTAATAAGTGCCGCGGCACTTACAGTATTCATTCAGTAAATATCAATGGTACTGTAGGTCTATGACTTTCAATTTTTACTGGGTTGTCAAAGCACTCATGAATGTGACTCTTACGACTCTGTCCTATTTAATGAAAACCACTGATTTTCAGTTAAACGCATCTTTGCCTTCAACCTGTATTTACCTGATTTATCTTGCAAGTCTTCTAATTTTGCACCTCTGTCAAGGACTTTTGATATGTTGCCCTGCATTATTCCCATGACACCTTTAATTTCTGATTTAACTTTAGAGATGCCATCCTTCATGGTAGACTGTGGTTTTATGTGATGAAATCCATCTGGTGCTGCAAATCTTATGAAATAGTACAAGGGAGGTATTACATAACTAAATTACAAAGCTACACGTAAAAAGTCTGAAATCAATTTTAATAGTGGAAGGCCACACACAACACAATGTAAGAAAGCAATTACACTGCAGTATCTACACAGTCATACACACCAAAAAGTACTACCAGTATGTCTATCACAAAACTTAGTTAGTTTGCAAGATGCATGAAGCGTGACAGCGGGCGCGAAGGGCGAAGTGAAAAATAATCACTTCGCGTTCTGCTCAACCTGCAAACTAACTAAATAAACTGCCTGTTCTGCAGGCTAACCACTAAACTACAAGAGACTTGTGGTGAGCTACATGTAGGCCATTTTTCTAGGTTTGTACGACACGCATCCTGCATACAACTTACAGCTATGATCAGCAATGACAAAAGCAAAGCCTTGTTAAAGAAACTGCAATATCAACACTGTACAAGCATGAACCTTGTTGAGAACTTTAACTGACAAACAGGCAGGATAACCACATCAGGCCAATGAACCCTCCCAGGCCTAGGAAGGCTAGCTGTGAGAGGGTCTTCTGAGACCCCCAAGAAGACAATGTCTTCTGCAACCATTCGGCCATTTGCAATATACGTATCTGCTAGCATAAGTTCCTGTTGGGAGGCCAAAAACAGACTGGCAGGGTACTATGGAAACAGAGCTGAAGGAAATGGGTCTAACATGAGACGGGGCTCAGAAGGCAGTGAATGACATGGGGAGATATCCTTATACACGTACTCTGCTGGGTGAGTGAAATTTAATTAATGAAAATAACAATTTGCCCTTTTAACCAACCAGCTTGAAATAATAAACATTTTGCCTTTTCGATCAAGAAAGGATGATTCTACTTACATGTTGGACCCATCTTCATCATCTGAGTCGTCAAGCAAACTGGCCTGCCATAAAAATAGATGTCACACAATTAAATTACATATTTGTGCATGTAAACCACTGTTGCTCTGCTCATGTGTCTGGTCAATAATGTGTCCCAAAGTTGCTCTAGTAGACACCTAGACTGGATTAACACTACCTACATGGATAAGCTTCAAGCGCAATAACAATGTTATTATCAATATTTAAGGATAGCGGATACAATCATCAATGGTGTTCAATACAGTGGATAGTGGATGTTGACTTCACAACAACAGTCTGGAGTAAATGTGGGCAAACAGGTAGGGTTGAAAATGTCATTTACCAAACAACTTTTTTCAGCCCTTTAGCCATTAAATGTAGTGGACTGCGTCCCTCTCTTGCAGGATCCTCCACTGAGGCAATACTATAGTTAATCCACAGCTTCCATTCTAATACACAGTGTGCATATTCCCTGCTGTCATGCAGATAATTGCGATCTGTATCACAACATGTCATAATAAAGTATTGAAGAGTATAATTTATGACTTAAAGCTACATCCAAGCTAAGTTAAAACACAGCCTATGAAAAGGCACTGGGATCAAAAGTTGTACATGTTTTTGCACTGGCCTGCTTTTGTGTTAACCAAATGTGTTCAAACACAATGTGTGTGAGCAAACAAGATAGTCTATAGCACCATCCTATGAATAAAGGGGAAGTCGTGATCGATCAACTTGACGTATATGATCCATGTTTATTTTCGAGACAGTAAGCTTACGGTTAGCTCTTAGAAAACAAAACAGTAAGTTATGTAAGTTAACTAGCTATACACCGTCCTCACCCTTTCAGACGCTCTTGCTGAAACCCTGTCTTCACCGTTAACTCGACTAAACTTTGGAGGCATGACTGCTGATTAATTTACATAAAGCAGAGTACTAATTTGTGTTTCCTCGGTACCTCACGTCATCCACTGAAATATTGAGACTCGGCCATTTGTCAACGTGGCATTCCATAAAAGTTCGCAACAACTTGACAAAAGCAACAAAATAATCGCAATTTTGAGCAGCTTAATGAAAGGGGAAACGCTTTCTATGCTTTTCCGTCTTCTTATAAGCTTGATTCACGGTAAAATCTTTTCAAAACAATTTTGTATAAGGTCAAAATTCAAGCCGGAAAACGTCTGATTGCACAAAAAGGTAGCAGGGTAACCTCTCCTTGAATCATACATTTATTTCTCTGGGGACGGGGGAGGGGAGGGCTCGAATAAAAGAATAAGTTCTTATTAAAAACGTTAAGGAATTATGAAAGAAAGTTCTCATTCCTGTCATCTTGTGCTGATTTCGCTCTAAAACAAGTGGCACAGAGGTTGTTTAAAAATATCACAAAATATTTTTGCTGAAATTGTACTCTCTATACTCGGGAAGGTCGTTGTTCGTCTTGCCGTACCGCGGGCTCACTTCCATCTCGTTCAGTTTCCTTCAAACAAGCCGGCTCGCCATACATCTATGATGGTTTTAGTTAAAGATGATGTCGATAATCTGGGCAATGTGGATCGTCGACAAAAGAAAACGAAAGATTCAAATCATCTTCACAAAAGGAGGACCAATTTAAGTGAGTTTAACACAAGAGAAGGAAAAGAAAAAGCTCAAAGAGAAGTTGATGACAAGACCAGCCGCCATGGCGGATTGATCGGTAAGCTTCACAACTTAGACGCCACACTGTCCAGGAATCTGAGCTTTTGTGCAGATAAAGCGTCTGGTCGATGGAGAACACTCATGATAATTTTGGAAATAAGCGGGCATGGAGTTCCTTGGATAGCTGGAACAGTAATTTCTATCCTGATGTTCTCAGATTTGAAACAAGAATTTGCCTGCAATTTGCTCATTGCTCTGATGCTAGATCTAGCCGTAGTGGGCGCTTTGAAAGTTGCTGTGCGACGACAGCGACCTGTCTATAACGAAAAGGACATGTTTGCTACAGTTTCCGTGGATAACTATTCTTTTCCTTCTGGTCACTCTACTCGGGCAGCAATGGTTGCAGGTTTATTTGCAGCGTTTCTGAATAATGACATCTGGAGAATTTTGATTGGCTGCTGGGCCCTGTGTGTGTCAGCATCACGTGTCGTACTTGGCAGGCATCACGTGAGTGATGTATTATGTGGTGTTATAATTGGCTTGTTGCAGGCCTGGATTGTTTATACCATATGGGTACCAAATAACACTTGCCAGGAATTGCTATTTCTTGTACCATACTTTGGTGAACTGAGGAAAGAAGTGGCATTCCTAGAACGTTAATCTTTTCTTCTTCAATTATCAATATTGTAACCTGCCTCATATTGAATTCTAGTAAGATTTTGATTTTTAAAATAAAGAATTAAAGGAGCTATGTCATGGTATATTAAGTCATTTTTCTGATTACTCTCAAATTGAAGGAAACCTCAAAAAATAGTTTTCTTTTGTAAAATACCACCAGGGGGGTAATAAAGACACAAAAATAAACAAGGATGGTTTTGACTGACAGATTAAGACGGATTACGAATGAAAAACTTAAAAAAATTCAAGACACATTGTCTGTGACATAGCTCCTTTAACTCCAAGAATAAACTGTGAATTAGATCACTGTTGCTCTGCCAATGACTACCGTTCTCTACCCTTCCTTGTTTTTTTTTATGTCACAAGTCAGAGAGGAATGCACACAACAGGAGGCTTTTGATGGTCTATGCTCCTAAGAAGGAGCAAAGGTTGAAAATACACACATGCATATAGTGACAATGGTTTTAGTAAATAAAATTTTTCTCATGGGAAAAGATACAAATTATTATCGGTTTGTAACATACATTTAAATTCAGCTTTGAGTGAAAAAATAAATATAATTGTATCAGTTGTCTACTTCTCAGCCAATGAGGAAAAAAGGACATTTAGACTGTACATGTTATAAATTTAAGATGTATACAATGCACAGGCATATACAGTCAAAACTCCCTTTAGCAATCTGGACCTAAGACATGCTAAGATGCTTGGCCACAATGAGGACAGTTCATGTAAATTCAGTTACCAGAGGTTAAAAACAAGAAAATTCAAAGCCATCAGCTCTCAAAGTGGTGGTGAGTCCTTTCTTAAGGTTATCACAGTGACTTCAGTTATTTTTGGAGCAAACTTTTGGTGTTTTGGAAAAGTGGTCACAGCGGTGGAGAGGTAGTTGCACCATGGGTAGCCCAAGCTCAGTATTTGCTCACATACTGAGCTTACTCCTGCTTCCTGTGGTTGCACAAAGAGCAGAGAGGTTTGACTACATTTTAACAAATTGTTTTTTTTTTTAAATTTTAATAAGCTTTATTGGGAATATAATCAGTGCATGTATGTGAAATAAATACATAACTAAATAATAAAAAAAAATCCCAAAAAGGAGAGTGCAAACGGGAGGGGAGTACCCATGCGAGGCACTTACATTATGTGTGCACAAACCCCTCAGTATAAGATCAATAAAAATTCTTATTCACAGTGGGTGATGGGCAAAAGACTGACCCCCAGTCCATGGACTACCCCAATGGACTACCCTAAAATGGACTACCTCTAAGAAATCCTATTTTGAATGAGTAGTATTGAAAGAACTGCTATTTCTATACTTACATTGCATGGGCCTTCTTTATTTTCATCCTCACGGACTCTTTAGCGCCTAAATACAGGAATTACATCGACCTTGAAAGGCACTGGGAACTAGGGTGGTTAGCTATTTTAACTATCAAAATAGCACTCCTTTTAGTGGCTACTACTCACCTTGGTTAGCTTACTATGCGCTCTGGTTAGCCTACTTTTCACTCCGGTTAGCCTACTATTTACTCTGGTTAGCCTTCTATGCACTTAAGTTAGCCTGTTTACAGTTAGCTCTTTATATTGTAAGGGTCACACGATATATTCTTAATATTATTGGTCCTTGGGAGCCCCCAGGTAGCGAAATAGGATTTTTTAGGGGGAGTCCATTTAAGGGTAGTCCATTTTGGTAGTCCATCGGGGTAGTCCATGGACTGGGGGTCAGTCTTTTGTCCATCACCTTCACAGTGAACATATTTCTGGCCACATTGTAAAAACATAAATATGATTTGAAGATTCACCAAGATGCAATATTGAATGTACCCCTCCTCTGTGGAAACTGGTTCCTTAGTTTTTTAAATTGTTTCAATGAAATAAACATATCAAAAAGCAAACTAATGGATTTTAGGGACCGATCGTTTATTACGTCCCAAGGGGGGGCGGTGGTTTTGGAGGGGGGGGGGGTACAATTTTAAAACAAGCCCCTTTTTGGGAGGTAAATCTTTCTCTGGTAAGAAACATGAGGGGGGTCAAATTTTATGACACAGCAACAGCAGTCTAGGGAATTTGACGTCAGTGATCTATCCCCGATCCCGTGGTTGGGGAAAAGGAAAGAATTTGACGCGATTTCAGGTCCCGAGGGAAGGGTTGTTTGACATGGTCCTGGAACCTAGCTTCGTTTTTGTGGTCTTTCAATCGTTATATTTGAAAAAAAAGATCGAAAATGCCAATCTACAAAGCCTGGGATGTAAAACGGGAGACGAGAAAGGCCGTAGCGGCTGGGAGCTTCGAAGAATTTGATAAAGCAGGTGAGCTATTTTTGATATCAGAAATTCAATCTGACATGTACAGCGAGTGTCTTCAAAGAGGGTACGGTACGATAATATTTAGCTTAACTGACCTTTTCAAAGTTAACAATACATGCTATTTAAATCAGACCTCTGTTTTATACTACGAGTCAAATCATTAACTTTTTGCTACAAAAATACAAAAAGGTGTCTTTGTACTTGGTATTTTCGGCCCATGTTCGTTTTAGGGATTCAAACAATAAACGAGAGAAAAGATAAACGAGATATTAAACAAAAAAGATAAAAAATCTGCTAAGGAAGGACAAAGAGGGGAGGGGGGGGGTACTTTTTTCAAACAAGAATTGGGAAGGGGGGTATAATTTTTACCTCCAAATTTTTTTTTTGGGGGGGGTTCAGTTTTGAAACACTACACTTTTTTGAAAACCACCGCCCCCCCCTGGGACGTAATTAACGATCGGTCCCTTACCAGTACAAGTTGACTGCTGTATTTTCTCAGTTAAAGGCCTGACCAGGCCCTGAATAACTGCTGGGCTCAAATAAATGCCAGATCTACAAGGACAAGTTTTTTTTTAAATTATGCCCTGAGCAATTCTTTATTTGAGGTACTGGCATCTAGTACTATTTTGTAGCCCAGCAATTTGAACCCCATCTAAGTGTGATCTTTTCCAACTGAATCATGCAGATCAAAAGGTTAATCAATCATCCACAAATGAGAAAACTACAGAAAGCATCAAATTGTCTGCGACATTGGGAGAAATCTGTGAACATTGTTTCCTTTAAAGTGTCACAGCCTTCATATGCCACATGAAGGTATGAAGATTATAAATCACGCACAAGAAAAGGCTCCGCTGGGAATCATTTCACGCGCTTTAATCGAAGGCGTTCATTGGTCCGGAAAGTCACGTGATCCTCTCAATCTGAAGGTACGCAGCAGTAGCAGATTTCAAGAGATTTCAGATTTCAAGTAATTTCGTGTCATGCGTGAATGATGTCCTCCTTTGCAAATACAGACAGAAAAGAAAGTGAGGTAAGAATCATCTTTTGGTGGCGATTGGTGTTGTTACGTACAGTGTCTTGTGATGATTAGCATGCGAAGCGAACTGTCTATCGGCACAAAATCAATGAAGTTTGTGCCCTTCTCCAAGCTGCAGGGATGTTATCTGTATTTTGTCCCCAGTTGATCTGTATTTCAGGTATTTTGTGTCCACTATATTTTGTGTTTCATTTTGTGTGCGTTCTGGCAAGATCAAACAACAGGTCTTGCAGTAATATTGTGTGAAATGTTGCACACTTACCTCCATCTGTAGAGACAACATTTTCTTTCAACCCCGTCACATGAATATATATGTTGCATAAGCAAGTTGAAAAGCATTGCAAGCAAAAAAGCATTGCAACTCAATGCACAATACTGACCTCGTGTCTATCTTGTAGTTCAATTGTACCGTTAGTACAAATTATTTGTATTTTCCTTTGTTCTAGTGTATGATTAATAAAATACTGTATTTAATCGATTAAGCACTGCCCCCATTAACGCACCTGTTGATTAAGTGCTACATATGAGAGCAAAAATTTTAAACAGTGCCATATGAAATATTGATGTAATGTACACAAATGTGACACTTGCCTTTGAGCAGTGCTGTGCTACAAAGATGTAATTTACATATGCGATGGTGACTTTTGCCTTCAAGCAGTATTGTGTTACAAAGATGTGATTTATAAGGGTTTGTATTATAATGATAACTCAACCATTTTGTTTCAAAAGGAATAAAATTTATGCAGTGGCTGTTCGTATGTCAGGGGAGTCAAAAGAATTCACTGAATTCCTACGAATCGATACAAAATTAGTGATTATTGCCAATCCAAAATATTATTTTTACCTTTAGTAGAGTTAAGCGATTCTAGTAAGCGCCGTTTATTTGAGTCAGACTTATTTGCGTAGTCCCTGCATACCATGCAAATGACTTACTTGACGACACTTGAATTTTTTCGAGCTACAGTAAACTCACGCAAATGTCATGCACACCATGGTTCGCAGATTTGCGGACGCTTAACCACAAAGTACACTGTAGGTTGAAAATTTGCGAAAAGAACTTCACCAACTTGGATTGAGGAAGTATTAGAATTAACGTGGAAATTCTATGAAAGTTTGGCTGTGTGATGTTTGTGTGAGTTCAGCTTGAAAAAAAATCCAAGTGTCGTGAAGTGAGTCGTTTGCATGGTACACATGTATGCAGGGACTACGCTAACAAGTCTGACTCAAATATACGGCACTCAATAGAATCGCTAACTGAACTCTTCTAAATATAATATTTTGGACTGGCAATAATCAGTAATTCCGTAGAAATTCAGTGAATTCTTTTGACTCCCGTACGAATAGGAAATACAAGTCGCCGTATGGGTGCTGTACAAATAGCCACTGCATAAAATTTAATGTTCTGTGAATAAAATCAGTTTACCTTGTTGCTTTGTCATATTCTTTGTTGTTTGCCCACGTCTCGGGGCTTTTTGAAGCATTTTTGGTGAGTTAGCCCTTGCTGGTGGTGTTCCACTAAGAAAAAACACCACCAGCAAGTGTTAGAATGCCGAAAAAGGCTTCAAAATGGCCTGTGACGTGGACAAACCCTAAAAGTTGCATTTTTGTAACAAGTCATGCTCATGTTTGTAAATCTTTGTAACACAACATTTCATGAATATTTCATATAGTGGACCTGGGGTGCCTGTGCTCAAATAAGTGCAGCATTATCTTATTCACAACAATGCAGTGCTTAATCAGAGCATCAGACTTAATCTCAACCTACATGTAAACCATTCCTACTTCTGATTATTATTTACAAATGTTATGATTAAATTTTTTTTAAACACCGCTGCCCTCTAATAAGCACTGCCCCAAATAAACGCCGCAACTGAAACACTAAAAATTCAAAATGTGCCACATCACTCAATCAAGTAAATATGGTATTTAAACAAAGGAAAGTAGCAGATTGTAGCAATATGATAAAATTGAACCACAACATCTGTCTGCCTCGCACAACATTTTGCCGCAACTTGGGATACAACAATGTTGATGAACAAGTTGCAAGATGTTGCCTGTTATACTCAGCTTTAGTTAAGTGCAATTAATTAGTACTTGCTAGACTAAGTTTAAATATGTAACAAGTATGTAATTAGGGAATTCTTTTATTATTCTTTTTATTAGAAATTTATTATTCTTTTGTATCAAAATTGCTTTAGACCCTAAAGATGATCAAGTGTGAACCTGGCAGTACATCAGCTATGCTTTCCTTGTCAAACATAGTGTCTGACATACAAAGGTCGAGGGGTCCTTATTGTGACAAATGTTATGACTTACCAACTGACCTCCACCATCATGAAGTACAGCATTTTGAAAAGGAAAAATTGGGCTATTGCGCAGAGTGTGGCAAGTATTTTGGATCACTGCATTTATTTCAACGACACAAGCACAAACATACAGGGAAAATGCCTTATAAATGTACAGACTGTGGCAAGAGTTTTGGTCGTATATCCTATCTACAACGCCATCAAAGAACACACTCAGGGGAGAAGCCGTATAAGTGTAGTGATTGTGCTAAATGCTTTGGTGATCAGTCAAACCTACAGAAACATAAAAGGATACATAGCGGGGAAAAGCCTTACAAGTGCACCAAGTGTAGCATGTGTTTTAGTCAGCCGTGGAATCTTAAACAGCATGAGAAAACACACATTGATCAGAGAGCAAATACAAACATTGTTCATGAAAAGCCATTCAAATGTACAGAATGTGGCAAAGGTTTTTTGCGTGCAGCAGATCTTCAAGGCCATAAAAGAACACACAGTGGGGAGAAGCCCTATCACTGTACACAGTGTACTAAATGTTTCTCTTGCTTATCACATGTTTACAGACACACGAGGACACACACCGGTGAAAAGCCCTACAAGTGCAACCAGTGTGACAAGTGTTTTAGAGATTCTTCTGATTTGCAAAAGCACAAAAGAACACACAGTGGTGACAAACCTTACAAGTGCAATGAGTGTAATAAGAGTTTTGCACAATCAGGAAGTCTTCAAGGACACATAAGAGCTCATCACATAACCTGAAAGTGCCATATTCACTGTAACACTGTCTTTCAATTTGTTGTGGTGAGAAATCATGAATATACCGGTAGTTTGTTGAATGAAAAGTGTTTAAGTGTACCGATAAGACCAAGTGGGAGGTTAGGTATTCATTGTAAGTTTGCATACAGTGCAGTTCCAGAATATATCCATACCCACCCCCTGGAAGGTCAATGGAAAGTACAAAAGGGTAGAAGGTCTAAAAAAGCCAAAATTTTAAAAGAAAATATATGGGATGGGGCTTAACTGGAATTTCCAGAGGGGTTGGAGATTCAAACCAAAAACCCTTCCATGGGAGGGGTATGGATATTTACTGAACAACACATTAGAGAAGAGGAAATGTACAAGTTTGTATAATATTTTTGAAGAATTTGTTTATCTTTTTCAGTAGCTACATGTAGCACTGTCAGTGTTATATGGCTTTGAGGTAAGAAAATTCTTCTAAAATTCAGTGTGGCTGATTTGTCCACATCTCTGGAGAGAAAGAAGCATCCAATCTCACATCCCATGCAACTGTTTTTCACTAGTATTCAGCCTGTTCAACAGCACCCTTTTTCTACTGATACCACCTTTCAGAGTTGTTGCTGAAGTTTGAAGCTTGTATCTGACAACATTATTTGAAATAGCTTTGTAAGCCTCTAGTGTTGTACTTAATTTTATAATTCCTCGAAAAAGTTTTGGTTAGTTAATGTTACAGGTATCTTTTTTTATGGTAGTTCATATTTAAAACATGTTCCATTCCTGACAAGTGGTAATGTTGTGTTACTTGGTATTTTTCAAGTAGCTTTTATTTTCGTGTTAATTTTTTTTACAAAAATAACGCTGTCTTAAATCCATACTTGTACTGTAACTCTTTCAGCTAAAAAATTATTGGAAATCATGTATATACAGCCAACTTGCCATTCTGGAAGGGGGGGGGGGGGGGGGGGGGACAGAGTAAGTAAATGTTATCCTAAGAACACTTCGATGTTTGGGAGAATTCATTAATTGATTATGTTTGTGTAAAAGGATAAAAACAGGGACCACCTGCCTGCCACCCATATAAAATGAGAATTAGGACAGCTTTAATTAACCTACATAAACTACAGTGACATACATGTAACAAACTGATACACAAGTGAAGTAAAAAACATTTAATGACTCTCTCTGATTTTCATTACATTCTGATACAACAGTTTTGAGAGGTTCACAAAAATCTAACTATTATTGGGTATCAATTAATTAAACTAGGCTAGTAACAAATTTTACCTATCTGTTGGTTATTTCTCGACTGTGATCTGCAGTTTTTTAAAAGTATTGATTTATTCACAAATGCAGACATTTGAATAAAAAAATAATAATTACAAATATACATTGTAACAAAGGTGCTAGAAAGAATGATACATCTTAAACTGATTATTAGTTTACAAAAATAATATACTTAAACTACATGTTGATAGAAAGTACATGCTACCATACATACACACTTGATGTAATAGAAAAACTGCACCCTAAATTATATATCATCCTGATTCTATTTGTCTATTTGTCTTGCAGTCAGGCAAAAAGGAACTCTTAGTTAAGTTACATGTACTGATGTAAGTCGTCAAATTTAAAATGGAACCCTAAATCACTTTGAACTTTAGCAATTCCATTATTTATACTTATCGGTCTTGACTGCCAAGTGCCAACACAACATATTTTATATAATTTCTTTGCATGCAACCCTAAATAATACCTCGACGACGTTCTGTCGTAGAAGTAAGATTAAAATCCGTAATTTACACCACTATTATGCGACCAGAATTGCGCTTTTTCAAAACATAAGGAATCGCTACAAAAATAGCGATGTAATGAAGAAATGAACAAGCGAACGCCAAATTTTACAATTCCTGGTTCTTGGCAGAAACGAGAAGAAGTTGAACAAGCAATTGTGCCACAGATTGATCGTTTAAGCACCGTTGCCGTTTAGCTTCGACAAGATGTCACTTTTGTTCGGTTATGTCCTAAATGCCTGTACTCATGTGCACTTGCTGTGATACGTTATCTTTCCTTTATCGTTGTAAAACGATTGGTTCATAGGTGTTCTTGTTTAAATTCATTTGCGTTACTCGATTACTCCTCGTCATTTAAAAAAGAATCCCTTACTTTAAAGCAATTTACTGGGGTAAAAAAGTCTTCGATAGGTTTTTGCCTTGATCGTATGGCAAGGTCAGCAAGCCATGATATTTCACCGGCAATGGACGTCAAGTCTTGATCAGATTTGACAGTTGATATTTCTAACTGACTTTCTTGTTCTTGAAAGAACACAATTTTTTGGCTGGTGACACCGGCAAAAATAAATTGGTACGCATCAGACAAAACCCCGAAATAAAAATAATCTGGGTTCTCGGCAGAAACGAGAAGAAGTTGAACAAGCAATTGTGCCACAGATTGATCGTTTAAGCAGCGTTGCCCTTTAGCTTCGACAACGCCAATTGGCTGGTCGTGGTACTGTGAGTATATTATGAAGTCATAGCTGTTGTTTGGAAGTTCATCGCATCTTATGGTTTGTTCCGATCGCACTGTCAGCCCCTTATAGACACAAAGCGGTTGCAAGATAGCGTCGAGAATCATCTTTGTGTCGGACTCCGTGCTGTTGGGTAGTGTGTGAAGTTGATGAAGGTTTGCCACAGTTGCTTGGGGGAGCTGTCTGCCACCTATAGCTTAAATAGACATATCAACCCTTTCACAGATCCTCTGCAATGCGTCACTGGTTAGATCAATGCGGCTCTCAGGCTGAACGAAAGCGATATCTTCGCGTTTTATGTAGTTTTGCAGCATTTTAATCGTCCAAGTTGACCCCGAGCTCTCGCGATCAGACTTGATATTCAAAGCACGTTCGTATTTTTTCCACCTTTTCTCAATCACTCCGAAAGCAGAGCCAAGAAAAAAGCCAGTAGTATTGGGCTTTAACAAACGGTAAAGATATTTCTTGGCACGAGACAATTTTTTTTCTTTCTTTTTTGTGATCTTCGAATGTTGGTCATCAAGTTCCGTCCTGAACCTGACGACAAGAAGCGACTCATCTAATTCATCTCTCAAGTGTAAGTTCCTGTCTGAAGGCTGAGGCTTCAAACTGTTCTTCAGGGGTGCTAAGAACGCTTTCCAGCTCCAAAGATGGAGTTCCAATGTCATAATTCCTGATCTAGTGGTGCATTGCCCTATACACTGAATACTGACCACGGTTTCATTGCCATAGTCAGTGCAATGTAGATAAACAGAACGTTTGTTAGAATGATCCCCAAGTTGTTGGCTTTCACAAGTTCGACTTTATCAGAAACGGCAAGCACTTCAAATAACAGCTGGTGTGATCCAAGGGGCGACTATTTCTGGCAGCAACCGAATTTACAACGCGAATTGTCAAGACCATTGATTATGTGCCTACTTCCGGGTGCATATTGAAAGGAAAAGGAAAATGAAACCTGAATGAAACCTCGACGTCTCGTTCCCAGGGCTTCAGAGGGGAGAGTGCAGTTCCGGGTGATGCAAACCCATGCATGGTTAGGGCTGAATAAGCACGCGGGAAGAAGTGCATCGAAACCTCGAGTCTTCTAAAATATTTCATAATTCATCTTATCAATTTTCATGAAACTCCGCTCGCCAGAAGGAAAACACGCAAGGTATAAGTAGCGTAAAGCATTTCCAGAGAAATTGCGGATACGGCTAAAATTCGTTTCAGAGCTAAAACAATTGTGACATCATTATCACATTATCATGTCTATCAGACACGGGGCGTTTATTAGAGGGGAGCGTCTAATACAACCTTTGTACCTCGAGGGGGCGCTTATTAGATACGAGGCGTTTATTTGAGAGTGGGCGTTTATTAGATCATTTGCGGTATTCAGAAATTGGAAGATCACCTCTTCAAGGTGCTGCTACAAAAATACAGGGTCGAGCCACCTTAAGAAACTCCCTTAGAAGTGCTATCCGCGAAATCACGGGGGATCGCTAGCAACGATCAAACAAGAAAAAAAGTATATATTTTTTTATGATTTTAACCATTTTCTTTACTCTAAAATGTTCTGCCAACAAGAAACTATGATTTTCCAATTAAAAATAAAAATTGAAATGAAAAATGCAAATGAAACGCAACAAAAGCTTAAAGTGTAAACGCTTCATGTGAGGCTATTTCTGCTTTATCGTAAACATCACTGGAAATTCTAAATTGGGACTTACGAAAAAAAAAACATTTTGGCGATCTGTTGGTACCAGTAATAAAAATGCTCTGGCTGACAAACAATTTATCGGTAAAATTTTGGCCGTTTGTCGCTTGTCTGTTTTCAGCTTCCTAATCCAGAAATTCTCGAAGTAGTGCATTGGTAGCCTGTAAATAGTCTGAATAGGCTCTCCGGTCGAGGATGGGGCGAAACGAAAGCGGAGAGAGAAAGGAGGGGGATTCTCACCCTGCCACAATTGGGAGCACCTGTTCGCAGGCTAGTGCATTCTCTATTTTTATAGGGACGAAGACATCTGGGAACAAAATCAGGTGCATGATTTGCTGTTGGAAATGTTAAGACGGAATCCTTCAGGAAGTCGAGTAATATTTATTTACGTTGGACAAAATTTTCGACCCTAAATAAAAGGTGAAGATGTAAGTTATTATCCCTGATAATAACAACAACAATTTCTTAACAGAGTCTGAGAAATGAATTTCAAAGTTCACAAGCTGCAGGCAAAATCTCACGCTGAGCCATTTTGTAAAATCGCCCATAAGCGATTCACTGAAATTTAGTGGAACTTCGAAATTTGTTTTCGATGTTCGGTGTTGTTATAATTAGAAAAGTTTTCTTGTGATAGGATATTTGAAGCAGCTACACAAAAGTTTGCAGTAGGAGAAAATCATTTTGGTACATAATTTTGTCTAATCATCTTAAAGCAGTACTTTGTGATGAAACAATGGTGAACAAATTTAATCTCTCACCAGAAAAAAAAGAAGTCTCGCTCTTAGGTTCTATGCTCACTGACAGACATTTATTACTTATATTACGCCTACTGAAAATACAAGGCTACTTCTGACCCGCAAGCTCTAAAAAAATCACAGATGCGACGACTTGTTTTCTAAATATTGTAAATAGAGAATAAACATTATTTTGAATCATTTCTATTCCGTCATTCTCTGTCACAGTACACATATAAAATGAAAATTAGGACGGCTTTAATTATCGTACACAGACTACTACAATGGTATAACAAACAATGGTATAACACAAGTGATGTAAAAAACATTTAATGACTCACTCTGATTTTCATTACATTCTGATACAACAGTTTTGAGAGGTTCACAAAAATCTAACTATTTTTGGCCATTTCCTAAGAAAAAATTAATCGCTTAATTAAACTAGTCTAGTAACAAATTTTATCTGATCTATCTGTTGGTTATTTCTCGACTGTGATGTGCAATTTTTTAAAAGCATTGATTTATTCACAAATGAAGATATTTGAATAAAAAAATCATCACAATATACATTGTAACAAAGGTGCTATAAAGAATGATACATCTTTTAAAATCGGATTATTTTAGTTCACAAATAAAATATACTTAAACTACATGTTGATAGTAAGTACATGCTACCATACATACACACTTGATGTAATAGAAAAACTGCACCCTAAATTATATATCATCCTGATTCTATTTGTCCATTTGTCTTGCAGTCAGGCAAAAAGGAACTCTTAAGTTACATGTACATGTAAGTCGTCAAATCAAAAATAGAACCCTAAGCACACTATGATTTTTTTATATATTGACGACGTTCTGTCGTACATAAACAGCCTAAGTAAGATTACATTTCGTAAATTGGCACCAGAATTGCAGTATTTTAAAACATAAGGATGAAAAGGAATCGCTGCAAAAAGAGCGACTTATGAAAAAATTAGCAAACGAACCCCAAATTTGAATTTAAAAAATTGGGTGTCAAGAAGTCATTTATGCTCGGTGATGTTCAAAATGCCTTTACCTGCTGTGATACGTTATCTTTCCTTTTATCGTTGTAAAGCGATTGCTTCATAATGTTTAAATTCATTTACGTTACTCGACTAGTCCTCGTCATTAAAAAAAGAATCATGTACTTTTAAGCAAGTAACGGGGGTAAGAAAGTCGTCGATTGTTTTTTTCCTTTGCATTGACCGTATGGCAAGGTCAGCGAGCCATGATATTTCACCGGCAATGGACGTCAAGTCTTGATCAGATTTGACAGTTGCTATTTCTAGCTGACTTTCTTGTGTTTGAAAGAACACAATTTTTTGGCTGGTGACACCGGCAAAAATAAATTGGTATGCATCAGACAAAACACCAAAATAAAAGAACTGTGGGTTCTCGGCACTAAGGAGGAGAAGTTGAACAAGTAATTGTGCCACAGGTTGATCGTTTAAGCACCGCTGCCGTTTAGCTTCGACAACGCCAATTGGCTGGTCGTGGCTGTAGATTATGAAGTCATACCTGTTGTTTGGAAGTTTATCGCATTTTATGGTTTGTTCAGATCGCACTGTCAGTCCCTTACAGACACAAAGCGGTTGCAAGATTGCGTCGAGAATCATCTTTGTGTCGGACTCTGTGCTGTTAAGTAGTGAGTGAAGTTGATGAAGGTCTGCCACAGTTGCTTGGTGGAGCTGTGTGCCAGATATGGCTTTAATAGACATATCAACCCTTTCACAGATCTTCTGCAATACTTCACCGGTTATTAGATCAATGCGGCTCTCAGGCTGAACAAAAGCGATATCTTGGCGTTGTATGTAGTTTTGCAGCATTTTAGTCGTCCAAATTGACCCCGATTTCTCGCGATCAGACATGATATTCAAAGCACGTTCGTATTTTTTCCACCTTCTCTCAATCTCTCCGAATTCCAAATCAGAGCCAATAAAATAGCCAGTAACATTAGGCTTTAACAAACGGCAAAGATCTTTCTTGGCACTAGACAGTTCTTTTTCTTTCTTTTTTGTGATCTCCGAATGTTGTTCACGGAGTTCCATCCTGAACCTGTCGACAAGACGCGACTCGTCAAATCCACCTCTCAAGTGTAAGTTCCTGACTGAAGGCTGAGGCTTCAAACTGTTCTTCAGCGGTGCTAAGAACGTTTCCCAGCTCCAGGGACCTTCGAATTCCAATTGCACTAATGCCTGATCTAGTGTTGTATTGCCATATACCCCGAATACTGGCCCGGGCATCATTGCCATAATCAGTGCAATGTAGATAAACAGAACGTTTGTTGGAATGATCCCCAAGTTGTCAGCTTTCACAAGTTCGACTTTATCAGAAACAGCAAGCACTTCAAATAACAGCTAGTGTAATCCAAGGGGCGACTATTGGTAGCCTGTAAATAGTCTGAATAGGCTCTCCGGTCGAGGATGGGGCGAAACGAAAGCGGAGAGAGAAAGGAGGGGGATTCTCGCCTTGCCCCAATTGGGAGCACCTGTTGCATTCTCTATTTACATAGGGACGAGGAGATCTGGGAACAAAATCAGGTGCATGGAGTTTGCTGTTGGAAATGTTAAGACGGAATCCTTCAGGAAGTCGAGTAATATTTATTTAAGTTGGACAAAAGATCGACTACCAGAACAATTTAATTCCTATTGCGATATTTTCTACCCTAAATAAAAGGTGAAGACGTAAGTAAATAATCCCTGATAACACCAACAACAATTTCTTGTCAGAGTCTGAGAAATGAATTTCAAAGTCCACAAGCTGCAGGCAAAATCTCACGCTCAGCCATTTTATAAAATCGCCTATAAGCGATTCACTGGAATGCAGTGAAACTTCGAAATTTGTTTTCGATGTTCGCTGTTGTTAGAAAAGATTTCTTGCGATAAGATATTTGAAGCAGTTACACAAAAGTTTGCAATAGAGGAAGAAATAATTTTGGTACATAATTTTGTCTAATAAATAATCAAATACCTGACGGATTCCATCTTAAAGCAGTATTTTGTGATAAAACAACGGTGAAGAAATTTAATCTCTTACCAGAGAGAGAGAGAGAAAAAAAAAAAAAAAACGAGTCTCGCTCTTAGTTTCTATGCTCTTTGGCAGACATTTATTGCTTATTACGCCTACTGAAAATACAAGGCTACTTCTTACCCGCAAGCTCTACAAAAATCATAGATGCGACGACTTGTTTTCTAAATATTGTAAATACAGAATAAACACTATATTTGAGTCATTTCTATTCCGTCATTCTCTGTCACAGTACACAGGAATTCTGAGAAGTCGGATGTCACGGGCTTTGCTCCAGATCTCCTCTCCATTGCCCAGTTCAATACCATACCACATGTTAAAGTTCCGCGTTACTTTGCCTTGGGAGAAGCCAACGTTATCCGCTGAGGCCGCAATGACTTCTGATCCAATTTTTATCTCCGCTGGCTTGGATTTCTTGTCTCTAATCACATAATATTCCTTAGCTCTTGGTAGTTCATTGATTTCGTTGATTCTGGCGCCATGTCTTCCCGACGGGGATACCTCGACACTTGTTTTGCGGACCTTGGTTATGTAACCATGGAAATACCGCGTGTGTTTATTGACGGAATTCCAGCGAGCAAATACTTCGGAGCCAACGGCGAGGCAGTCTGAAATGATACAGATCAATTTTTAGTGCTTAGAAACACTGTTGATACCAAAAGAGTTTGTTTTAAACGGTACACACTAATCTAATTTGTAGTTTGCGTTATATTTACTTGGTTTCGAGATCACCTCCATCACAGCCACTTTTTGTTCCTTCACGTAGAATGCAGCACAGAAAAAGAAAGAAATTGAACTTTTACGGTAACTAATATCTGAGACCAGTGTTTTTAGTTGACATCCAATGCAAATATGCAATAGCCAAATAAACTGTTTCTAACATTAGAAGGTAATCCCTAGACAACACACTCACCTGTTTGAAACTCACAGCCGTAAACTTCCGCTCTCAAGCAGACTGTGGACCCCATGAAGTCTTTAGAGTTCTGATAACGTAATATCCTCAATGTTTTAGCCACAAGCTTTTCCTTCAAGTCGTGTTTCACCACGCTGTTCCCGTTTCTGTTACCTTTGAATACCTTTATATTATGAAAAAAGTAGAAAACCAACATGAGCAAAGCTACTCAAGAGCGACATTTGAAATTATCTGTGACATACTGCAACAGTAGGGGATATTTCAGAGAGATTCGGATTAAAAAAAAATAAAACTGGCTGCAATTGAAATGAAGCTAAAACGAGGCGAGTAAGAGTTGCTCAACTTTATTTGTTCGACGAGTATTCTCCCCCCCCCCCCCCCCCCCCCCACACACACACACACACACCCCACCTGGCAAACGTTACAGTACATGCAACAAAGGAACTTGTCAGTTAAATTCCCGTACCTTGTTCCGTCCCGACTCCTGGTAAGTAAGCCAAATCTTTCCTAATGAATATTTCAATACATATTGCAGGACCCATTTCTGTTCTCTTGGATGACCTTGAGTTGCAACAGCCGTCACCTCCATCGTGCGGCCAAAATCAATCTAGACAGGAGAAGAAAAAAAAAACCTACATTTAATTGTGGTGAAGAGTGGAAGTACATGAAACTTAGTAAAAGAGTATCTATACAATTAACAATCAAGCAGACAGCAAAACTGTTTGTGTATAAATGACAAAGACAACAAAAGAATCAGAAATTGAAGTTGTATCTTCCGCTTTTTAATTTACACTGTTTCGAATCTATAAAAGTACAGTACAGAACTCAAACTGCATCGTAAATAGCATGGGAAGCTATTAGCAGAAGCAGGAACAACTGCAATTGAGTTTAAAGAAAGTTTGTTAATAATCGTATTTAAAATTGGGTTTTTCTGCAAAGCAAATTGCAATACGAGAGCCAGCTCACATAGGTCCTTAAATTATCACGAGCCTAACACGTGCATACGCTTAACTTAGCTCACCTAACGTATTTAAAGGTGTGTACTATTTCTACAATCAGTGTAGATAATTCAAGTGACTGCAGATATATATTTTTTTACTGACCTGAAAGTATTTGGGAAAACTGCTTCTAGCTGAACACCAAGCGCTGCTGCCATGGAGACGGCCATGTTTGGCGCGATGTCGCGAATCACGCTCTGACGAAGCTGACAGCTGCCTGCTAAAGATCATCCTGTTTTTCAAACCAAGTGGCGATGAACAACCTAGCAACAACAGAAAAATAAAACATGGTCAGTGGAAGCACCCCTCTCCCCCTCCTTCCCATTCTTCTCGTGAGCCTCAGTTCTTCTGTTTTAGCATACTTAAGAAAGCCTGTATTATATGCTGCCGTGGTATGGAACAGACATGCTTCACACAAAGAGTGAAACGTGCGCAAGTTGGGGTTACGCATCAGTCAATTCCAGCAGTGTCCATCCCCCCTCGGGCTAACCCCCGGGCATTAGCATTTCTTTAAAAAAAATTGGCGAATTCCACGGGGTGGGGATGAAGGAACCGGGCAAATGCCCCGCTCCCGGGTTGATTGTTTTCAATCTCTCGGTAGGTGATATAAGAATATAATACAAGTCGTTGCTTCTTAGCAATGAAGAAATATCTAAAATTGAGAAAATATGCCTTTAAAAACACCCACGAACATCTACGAGCTTCTCTAGTCCGTCATGGACTAGCTAATCTGCAACGTAGTCCACGTCTTGGCCTATAAACGCCTCCATCACGAATACGCGACTCACTCCATGGTTTCGAAACCACGTGTCAAATGCCCGGGGGTCGACCCAAGGTACACAAATGCCCCACCCTCGGGACTGGCAACATTAGGAAATGCCCCGCGGTTGCTCGGGGGGGATGGGCACTGCTGGAATTGACTGATGCATTATTATTTGAGCGATTAAACAGTTATGTTATGGCACACTGAAAGAACGCCTGTATTATATGCTGCCGTGGTACTACACAAAGAGTAAAACGTGTGCAAATTGGAATTACAAACGTGCAACTTACTAATGCATGTGGGAGACGGATTACTCCAATTGCCATGAATCTGGCATCTTGTCGTTTCGTGACCACGAGGGGAGAATCCAAAGTTGCATTGATACCGAACGACATTTTCAAAGAAGTACTTGTTACTTAGCTCTGATGTCAATTTTCCGTGCTCTGGTTTTCGCGGGGCATCACAGGTTTGTACTGTAATGAAACATAAGTAAAGAAAGTTAGAAGCCTTCGGTATCACTGTTTTTTTTATCTATTTCTTTTTAATTAAAAGCGACAAATGCCCAAGTAAAGAGACATTTTTCTTCTCTCTCGTGGCGAGCTGAATTCTCTCTTTCCTCTTTTAGAGGTGTTTTGGGAGGACGATGGCATTGTGGTCAGTGCAGTGGACTTGATTATGTCACTTTACATTGCCTTGCTCAACCCGGAAATCAAATGCCGAAGTTAACTTTGTGATGGACTAGCATCCCATTTAGAGAGTCGAAATTATCTTAGTTACTTCATGCTACGGAAAGAAGTCGATACTTACGATAGCAGATTGGTTGAACTCCGCTCCAGGTCGCGTTAGCTAAACACCGCCTTTCTTTAGATCCTCTCATAAGGTAGCCTTTATCGACATTACACATGAACAAATACAATTTTCCAAAAGTATCACCAGTTTTCTTTTGAATCCATCCATTTGATGGGCTCTTAAGACTACCGCAATTTACAGCTAAACCGTGGAAAGAAGAGAAAAACAACCAGCAAGAATTAAAATGACGATTTAAGTTTTGCCCCGCTTTCTTGGTTATGATCACGAAGGCAGAACAGGACAATCGAGAGTCTCAACGTGTGCCAAAGAATCCATTCATCTTCCCCGGGATCTTTTGATCAATATTTTGAGGCCTTACTAGTAAAATGACTGGCGCTAGGTCTTGGCAGTATTCAGTTACCAGGGCAGTAGTATTGGTTAGTTATTGACCCTCTCAGCGTTTTAGTCGTGCAATAATCTAAGTTGTTATTGATACCTTCACAGCTGAAACCATGTTGTGTCCAGACACCATCTTGACACTCGATCTGTGGAATTCCCACCAGTTCATACCCGGCCCGACAGCTGTAGTAAACTTTCTCGCCATTTAGATATTTGCTTTGTGCGCCGCGTGCCGAGGTGACGTAAGCATATTTAGGTACTTTAGGAGCATTACAACTTGGTGCTGAAGTAAAATAAAATATATTTAAATTAACTGTAATATACACTATATGACTTTTCTTTTAGTTATCAGAGTCATTATAAGTAATATATCAAACACGAGAGAGCGTCTTTCATCACATTTCCAAACACCGAGAAGAGAGTTGAAAATACGACGCGCAGCGGAGTATTTTTGACGAACTTTGAGGTGTTTGGAAATGTGATGATACACTCTCTCGAGTGTTTGATATATCTTCTCAATCGAAACTAAAACTACGGAGAAAACGGAGAAATACAATCATAAAAATCTATGCTAATTAATTAATTAATTTCCAAACTGCCTTCACGGTTCTGATTTCCTTTGTTTTAACTAGATGAATTATTAATGAGTTTGAGAAGTGGAATTAAATACTGAAGATCCCATTCTTCTAGAACCATCACATCTCCATATCATTACGAAATCTAATACAATAAATGGCAAATTACTTCTTATTTTCGGTGGTAGTTCTCATTATTTATTTATAATTCTACACTGAGGTACTGTAGTTTTAAGAAATTTGCCAATTAAACTTTCATGTCTTTCCAAGTTTAGTCAAGCAACAACCATTTTCGACAAGACCGATACATGAAACACATAAACTCATGACAAAGTGGAGATGCCGAAGGTAGTTACTAAGGATGGAGCCGGCATTAGAAATTTTTTGTGAGACAAGTTGAGCACGCGGCAGTAAAACGGGCAACAACTCGTTCAACTTGCAATGCAACAATGTTGTCAGACGAATTGAAAAAAAAATGTTGCCCGTATTACTGGGCCTTTAAGGTTTTTTTCCCAACTGACTTTCCTTCGACTGAAAATGAAGTGAATTTATTCTTTGAAATTGTCAACGCGATGTCATTTGCCACCGCATTTGCGCGATGCTATTTGCTTTCAGATACACCCTTCTTTGAGTCAAATGTAAAATATTTATCGTGTACAAATGATTTTTCTTTTTCAACTGTTGACTTCTGAGTATGAACAAACAATAAATAAAAGCTTAGCTTTTGTTCACAACTTCGAATTGCTTCTCGTTCATACCGTGGTTTCGAGCCACACGTCCTGATCACGTGCAAGGCCAATGTTCACGCTCTTGTCGCCCTAGGAAACTAGTAAATTTTGTTCGCCCTAGTATGTTATATAGTTTTGACGCGTGTCACGTGACACGTTCTCGTCCAATAAAAAAACTGCACTTCAGTTGGGGTACAACAACTTGATTTCGTATCCAAAGCGATGTGGAAAATCCTGTTCTCTCCTCCTTATGCAGAAATACACTTACCACTGCAGGTGAATCTGAGTTTAGACCATTCACCCATGTTACATTGCCTCACAGGAATGCCCACCATAATGTAACCAGCTTTACAACTGTAGTAGATGCTCTCCCCGCTTTCATAACGCTTCTTAGACGCTTTCCAGGTCTGATAAGCGAACTCGGGGACTTCTGGGGCTTTGCTGCACCAGTGGGCTATCCGGTAGGAGCAAAACACAGTGAAGTTTAATGAGCTGTTAATAATAATGGTTAATATGAAACCCTAATAATTTAACAAATTATGAAAATTTAAAACTTATCTTGCAGAGTGATAGATACACTAAAAACACAATATTCTTAGTTGAAGCAAATTTTACGTGAAGTTGAACCTAGTCAGTCCAAAAGTAATAGTTATTTCATTGGCAGGCCATGTTGATAGAACAAGTTTAATGGCCAAGAGAAAAGAAAAGAAAGACAAATAAAGCAGTTTCCTCTTTAATCATTTCGTATGTCCTCGATCCCTAGGCCTGGATCTTCTCCAGTATCTTAAATACTGGCCCTGTTGGTTGTGTTTCTATTACTCCACAAAGTGCTTTTTACGCCTTTTATTTGTAGTTTGATCAACCTTTTTTCCTTTATTATTTTGTAAAAATACGGTCATTCATCGAAAACGTCGCCTTCTGCACAGACGCTCTTTTTACTAGCCCAAAGAGCGCCTGCGTAGGATGAATATATGCTGTTCACAATAATTGCTTTCGCTTAAAAAATAATCCGTTACAAGGCTAAAAAAGGCTAAATCTTTTAAAGTTTTAAAGGAAAGAAAACCGAACGTTTTCGACTTTACCCTGATGATGAGTCGAAAACATTTGATCTTTTTTTCTTTTCTAAATTCTAAACCCATTTTAGCCCTGTAAATAATAATTTGATAAAATATGTATTAAGAACATTATGATTAGACCGGCACTGTATCTTACTTACCGAGGCATTTTGGTTGTTGGCCGCTCCATGTTCCATTCCTCAAGCAAGTCCTTTCAGACGGTCCCACTAGCCTGAACCCTGGCCCACAACTGAATATCACACTATGGGGATGAGTTGTTTTGGAGCCAAACATCCAGCCATTAGCAGGAGGTAGCAGGAGACCGCAGTCGCTCCCTTAAAAAAGAAAATGAATTGTAACAATACCGAAGTGTGGCGTGTCTAACGGGTTTTGCTTCAACCAGAACGTAAGCAATCACAATAACCAATCACAGAAACAGTAAACAACGGCAATAAGCCAATGAGAAAACGAAGCGGAAGCATCATGTAACAGGTGTTACGGCGGATTTGGACCCCCCTCCACTAGTGGATTTGGACCTCCCCCTCCCCCCCCCCCTCCCACAAACTTTTACTTCAAGCTTTGTTTCCATCACGTTCTATAATTTATTCCATTGCAAGCTATTTATCGATGTTCCTTTGATTCAACCTCTCTATTGCCAAAAAAATGATCAAACTGGCTAAAAAAGTGTGATTCTCAAAGGAACTACCAGACACCTCGGCATAGAACTTCTCCACTTGTCCATGTTCGATCTGCCTGACACATACGCGTAGACGTTCCCTGTAGGGAAAATCCTGTGTTGCAACTGAAGGTAATCACATTAGGGTATGTTGTTAAGTTGCCATGGGCAACGCCATGTTCAGGAGCAGCTAAAGGACCACAATCAACCGCTGAAAAAAATAAAATCAATTTAGAGTGAATTAATTAATTAATTAATTAATTAATTAACTAATTAATTTACACTTTTTTGGCCATGGCGACAGCCTAGCTTAGTCAGAATCAAACATTCTTTCAAGAAAGTTAACGAATGTTGCAAATGAGAACTCTCCAGTCCTGAAGTATCGCGCCAATCGCCTTCCTCCAGCTTTGTATTGAGTTTTGAACATTTTATGACGCCATCTATGGTCTATAATACAAAGCGTAGACCGTGGTAAGGTCTTCAATTTGTAAAGGGGCAGTGTCACGAGAGATCTTCTAAGTTTTTGTGTAAACTATGCTAGAATTATAAAGGCGCACTCACTGATCAACAAAAAACCTTTAAAAAAAAAACAACAAAAAAAACATAACCACAGTCTATAAGATGTGAACAAACCATAGTCAATGATTTTTTTAGTTATTTTTCTCCAAGTCGGCCCGACGTTTTCAAAGTATAGACCACTTCTTTCCTACCTGTCCGCAGCCAATCCAGTTTTAAACAACTTTCGTGACTAGTACAGTGCGTTTTAGCAACGCCTGAGGCAACTATAAAATAGCAAGTAGCACCAAATCTTGGTGATACTTCCTCTTTCAATTTACCTTGGCAGGTAACCTCTTCTCCACTCCACTGCCCATCGGCCTCACATTTTCTAGTGTCAGATCCTCGGAGTTCAAAGCCAGCATCGCACTTGAATTCCAACTTATTTGGATACGTTGTCTCATAACCAATAACAGAACCATTGAGCGGCCTTGGTAGGCTTCCACAGTCTTTTGCTAATGAAGAACGAGAGACCTCGTGAGATAAGGGAGGGTATTTTAAAAATAGTGTTTACTGCTTTCTTCTCGGGAGGTAAACAAGACTAATGTCAATTTGGTTATCTTGAGAATATGTGAGAAATGTAAAAAATCCTCGTATGCAGCTCGAGCTACAAGTAGTTTCTACGGTATCCTCGTGCACAGCTGTCCAGTCGTTCTTTACGACCGTATGTAAGATCGCTTTAGCTTCTCCATTGTTAAAAGTATCTGTACAATGTAGTGAGTATAACTTTTTTTAATAATTTGCAAATCTCAGTCTGATACTTTTATTATTTAATGGAAAAAAGAAAGGTTTCTATCGTTTCAACTGTAGATAAACCGTCATCTTTACATGCAAAATCCGTTGTATATAACAGGTCAAAAGACTGAATATAATATACTGTCCAGCATTTGGTTCCCTACGGCCCTCACAAAAACTTTGGTCCTTTTGGTCCTATCTCATGACCAAACTAACCAGGTCTTTCCTATGAAGGAGACGCGGTTACAGACAAAGTTATCGTACCTTCGCAAAATGTATCATTCGAGCTCCAGGCTCCGTTTGCTTTACACTCAATTCGGACAGATCCGCGGAGAATGAATCCCATGTCACAATCTGCGTTCACAACACTGGGGAAAACTGTGCTTTCACCAATAAAACTACCATTTTGCAGGACTTGCAGTGGGCCACAATCGATTGCTAAAGCCAAAAACAAATAGTCCTTTGTTAAATGGAAGGCTATTTATCCTCATACACGGTAGAACTAAACCCTTATTCACTCAACTCATTTCATGATTGTGAATCAAAACAACTGACACGTCATTTCCGTAGATTAGTTTGTAAACCTATCTATGAGTTAAACTTACGAGTACAAATTGTTTCCATTCCACTCCATGCTCCATTAGCCTGGCACTTTCTTGTGTGCGAGCCACTGAGAATAAATCCAGGATGACAGGAGAATTCTACAACATTTGGGAACACTGTCATTTCGCCTAATAAACTGCCATTCCGTGGAACTGTTAATGGACCGCAATCAACAGCTGCAGAAACAAAATAGAAACATGTTCGCATTTAACATAAGTGAAAGTATTGCAAATAAGGCTATCGAAAGAGACCTAGAAAGCCATTGATGTTACTTCCACAAAAGGTCCATGCATCAGACACACTAGTAAAATTGAACGTTTTTTTCTGTTAATTACGCCAAACGTCATCTCTTGTGCAGACAGTGATATTTGTTGAAGAGCTCCTGGGTTGTTTTCGATGTTACCTTTGCACGAGGTCTCAATACCACTCCAAGTCCCATTTGCCTGACAACGCCTTACTGCTGACCCTTGTAAAATAAATCCCTCATCACAGCTCAACCTAACTTCATTCGGGAAGGTTGTTTCACGACCAGTAATAGAACCATTCAAAGGAACTGTAAGAGGACCACAATCCTTGGCTGCAGAAAAGCAAAGAATACGGCTATCATCAAATTAGCAACCAACAAGAAAGATGACCTCACAGCCTTCTATGGTCCACCTTTATCTAATAAACGGCACGCGATGCATGCAGAAGCGATGACGTTTCACAAGGGGTCTTTGATAATTTTCAGGACATTTGTCAAAAAATTAGGGTACATAAAAGTAACTGACAACTTCTGTGCTGAATGATTGTTCAACAAAAATTGCGTTATCTTGGCGTGACATACGATATACGATATACGATATACGATGCAAGGTCAAACGCTGTCTAAAATTGTTTACACCTTTTGTTTTAAAGAATGGAGAGATTTCTGTTTACTAAATCTTATAGAACGCATCAAATATAATTTGTTTCTTTCGTTTATGCTTTAAATTAGTCCTTTCTAACGGCCCAGGAGTATTTTGCTTTGAGTTCTATGCGACGATTTCTTGTTGAGTTGACTTGATTTCTTTTCCCTGTATTCGGTTCGAGTGTGTACAATATGCGAGCCAGCGAGTCATGCGAGCCATGCGAGGCAGACCTGCGAGGCACTTAAAAATACCAATAAAAAGGCTACCTATACGATCTGTAGGCTAACCGAAGTGCTTTTTTGGCTAACCGGAGTGTTGCTAGGCTAACCAATGTGTTATTTAGGCTAACCGAAATGGCTCGCTTGCCTCGCATGACTCGCAAGCCATGTGAACCGGGCAAGCAAGAAATCCCTTATCCCAATATAAAGGCTAACTGCAAGCTACCTAAGAGCTAACTGTAGGCTAACCGAAGTGCTATTTAGGCTAACCGGAGTGCTATTTAGGCGAACCAATGTGTTTTCAAGTGCCTCGCAGGTCTGCCTCGCATGGCTCGCTGGCTCGCACATTGTGCATTCCCTTCGGTTCTACAGATCGGTTGATCACAACAGGCAACAGACAACAGACAACAACAGATCCTGTCCACTCGCACGGCGAGATTAATCGATCACGTCATCGTCATCGCTTAAAAAAAGGTTTAAGATGGCTCACCTTTTTAACAGATGTTTCAAAACTGCTAATAATCGGTTGCTTCGTCTGCAGTCACGACAGACATCACTTCTTAACTTTATGCCAAATTTATTCGATAACTGATAAAGTGCAACACTCACTGCAGACTCGAAATCTCAATTTAACAGCTACAAATGAAATAAGGTTTGCCGATCGGTGATGATACAAGCTGCAAAAAAATATCTTCCTTTGCCAAAAAACAAGATGGCGGATCTCAAAAAGAATACAAACAATGCACCTAGTTCCCATTGCTCTTCGGTTCAATTCAGGGAGTAATCGTAACACCGTAACACCAAAAATTCCATAAATTCCATCGCTTTTCCACTTTACAGCATTAACCGATGACGTCATAAAATGACGTCATCGCTTAAAAAGGCCCTGTGAGATATTTAGAATGTGAAAATAACTCTGAGTACGTCTGAGTAATAACTCTGAATACGTCTGAGTCCCAGACGGGAATCGAGCCCATGGCCTCCCAGATACTGGTTGGGCGCTCTAACCACTGACTCGGCTACCACAGACTCGTGGTGAGCTAGGTCATTTACTAGGTTATGTGACACGTGTCCTGCATACTGCTAGGATCAGCAATGTCGAAAGCATCATACGTGTAACAAATAATGAGGATGGTGAATTTTAAGCTCTGGAAATAAATGATAAGATAACATGTTCATTTCCTACGAGCGTGGAACCACAGGCAGACCAAGCGATGGCCTTGGTAATGATATGCAACGGTCGTTCTCGGTTTGACTCAAACGATCGTAATGCCCCGTAAATCGCTGAATTTGAGATCTTTTGTTCCTAAATTATAATAAACTGAAAGCCAGATAAATAAAGATCACTTGCCTAATGTTGATTGTCTGTTTTTGCGAGCTTTAGTGTGGTTTTGGGACGATTAATTCCTCACTTGCCACTGACGCCCCCTACTAATACCAAAGAAAGAGACAAGGCATGCAGCTTCCAACGCCGCTTAATCCCGACACAGCCCCGAATTTTTCCAATTTCTCATATTTTCACGCGTCGCTTCGCCATCCAGCCTCGGGCAAATATAGTTCGATAAATTACCAAGCTTTGGGCCGAAAATCGTTGCAATCACTCGGTTCTAACGACCTAAACAGCCGCCGCGAATTTTCACATTCGACAAGAATACGCCATCGTCAGAGGATGTGGCGCAAGGTCGGCGATCATAAGGCTGTTATCAAATTCAAAGTTATCAAACACCGCGGTCAGATTACGCGTGCAAGCGACAAATAAACATTCTACCCCTCCCCACAGCGCGAGGAGTGTGCGACGAAAAGACCTCAAAAGTTGAATGACAACCTTATGGCACGTTTATGGTAAGCTATTCTTCCGTTTTCACTGTGGCAAGTTTTAAAAATTAAAAGAATGGGGAGGTCTTTTCGTCGCACACTCCTCTCGATTCAAATGCAATAGATCTTTGAATGATTCGAACAGCAGCGACTGTTAATTCTGTACAAATACCTTCGCAAAAGGTTGACGTTTTGCTCCATGTTCCATTTGTCTGGCATTGCATCTTAGGGAAGCCACGAAGGACGAATCCATCGTCGCAAATGTGGGAGACATAGTTTGGATACACTGTATGCTCCCCGATGATACTCCCATTTTGCAAGGGCTTTGGCCGACCACAGTCAACAGCTAAAAGCGAACATCAAACGAAACACGGGACAAGGCATAACATTACATGCCTCTTTACAAGCAAACGATTATGAACGTGCGGCTAAAGTAATACTGTTTTAAGCATAATTGTAAGTAAAAGAAGTAAGGTAATTAAAGTAATGTTAATTTGTAGCAAGTAAAATGTTTTGTTTGCATGACTGATAATAATCGTCCGTCCATCAGCCCGTTGAACAAAAAGTGATTTGTTTGACAACGATCAATTTAAAATACTTGGTAGATGGATCGAAGTGGTATAGTAATGAATACTACATTAAGAGAGGTAAGAACGAAATAAAATATCGATGCATACGAGAAAGAAACGAAAGTACAACATGCTGTCAACTCCTGGCGCAAATCATAACATCGGCTACTTGCCGACACATTGGATGAAAGCATCCAAAGCTCGCGTAAGACAGTGAAAATGGACGGTAAAATATGTCGAATACCAGTATCGAAGTTGTCGGTTTGAAGAATACCATCTTTTTCTGACGTTTGGATGCAGATGACGTTTTAAGAGAAGGTGCGTATTAAGAACAGCATTGCTGTCCGAGCTTCAAACCTACCACTGCACACGGTTGGAAAACCACTCCATGTTCCATTAGCCTGGCACATCCTTATGCTGGATCCACTAAGAATGAATCCAGGATCACAATTGAATACTAAATTATTAGGGAACACCGTGAATTCACCAGAAGAAGAACCGTTCGTGGGAGCAGATAATGGACCACAGTCGACAGCTGGAAGCAACAGGAGTAAGAAACATTTTGATAGTTTGTTAGCGAACCATTTCTAGCGTGTGTTATCTTGACATCATTATGGGATCATCTCGCTCCTGCCTGTCACTATTCTAATATTGTTCATAGCGGAATGTGAATGTGACCTGTTACCCAATGTGCAATGTTTTGTTCTCTTCGAAGAGGTAGGAGGGGCGCGACTGGAAAGTGTCTTCACCCAGTGGTATTTTATCTCATAGGCAATACTTCGTGTTAAATTAGTATTAAAATAATCTATCGATTAACGATCAATTTCTATCGCTTTCGCGGTTTAGTTTTGCAGCACCCTCCAAAAGAACATGTTCGGCAGGTAGACAGGTAGGTAGGTAGGTAGGTAGGTAGGTAGGTAGGTAGGTAGGTAGGTAGGTAGGTAGGTAGGTAGGTAGGTAGGTAGGTAGGTAGGTAGGTAGGTAGGTAGGTAGGTAACTTTATTTAGCCTCGAAATGTAAAATTGAAAGACTCGTTCGAAATACATACGAGTTAAAATTCTAAAGCTGGAGATATATGCCAAAATACAAAACGAGATAAAAAACAAAACGGCATAATTTTGAAAAAGCGAGACGGCAAAACGAGATAATTTTCCTTTCGTTTGAAACCTACCCACGCATATGGTTGTAAACCCACTCCATGTTCCATTAGCTTGACACGTCCTGATGGTGGATCCATTGAGAATGAATCCAGGATCACAGCTAAATAGCATACTGTTAGGAAACACTGTAGAGTCACCAGAAGATGAGCCATTCGTGGGAACAGATAACGGACCACAGTCGACAGCTAGAAAATACGTTCAATAAAATAAGTTAGGACCTTAGCTTGTTTACGTTCTTCACAAGGTTTACTACGTTTCTTTAAACTGGTATACCCTAGGCACGAATGCATTTTTTTCGAAGATTCCCTTCCACCATGAACATTGCAGGCTCCAGATATCTCAGCCTGAATTTTACACGTCTCCTCTGGTCGTATAATCCCTCGAGTTTAGGCGACGTATACTACCAGAGTATGTCTATATCGGGAGTGTGCAACGAGAGGAGAAGACTGGATTTCAAGGTATTCTTAGGTCACTCAGCGAGCATTGGGTTTTTTTTTTCATTGAAAAACATAAAAAAAATAAATGAAAGAGGAACACAACTTAAGCAGTGGCAAAAATAAAGCCGAAAAAAAAATTCAACATACACCGGTATTCCAGAGGTTATGGGTTCGAGTCCTGTTCAAGCCAGAATTTTTGGGGTCTGCTTAATTTGCATACATAACTGCGATGATCTTTTAGAAATTTTATCGTTAACCCGGAATCAAACGAAATGATATTTCATGAAAAAAAAAATAAACATCTAAAATTGCAACCTTGGCAATAAGTCTGATTTCCGCTCCACGTCCCATTTTCCTGACAATGCCTGGTATGAGATCCCAGGAGATTAAATCCCTCATCACAGCTAAACTCAATCTTGTTTGGAAAGACTGTCAGGTTGCCAGTAGAAGAACCGTTTGTTGGGACTGCCAAGGCACCGCAATCTTTTGCTGGATAAAAATGATATTAATGTTATTTCAATATTTGCTCGGCGATGTTTAGTTACCACAAACGTGCACTGATAAAGTAGCCTTCACAAAAGTCAAACAGTTGGCCTTCTTTGTGAACGAAAACCAACTCCATTATGTTCAGTTGTGCTCTGGTACGGTAAACAAGAAACTCAATAAAAACCAGAACATCGAGCAAACTCCTCTTGTTTAATTTGTCAAACCGGTTTCCGAGCACGAGGTCGGTATTGTAACAATAATGAAATGCCAATTGCTTGGTCCGTCATGTATTAGCCTTGAACTGTCCGTCACGAACCTGAGTTAGAACGATTAATACAAAACATTACATTAAAAACATTATGTATGGTGAAAAGCGAATGATTACGTAACAACAAAAACAACAACAACAAAACGAACTAGTTTGGTAAAGCATATAAGATTTCCGTTTCCAACCTACCAACGCATACAGTTGATAGTCCATTCCACGTTCCATTAGACTGGCAAGTCCTCTTGGATGACCCATTGAGAAGGAATCCGGGATCACATTTAAACAGTACACTATTAGGAAACACTGTGGAGTCGCCATACGACGAGCCGTTCGTGGGAACAGATAAGGGCCCGCAATCGACAGCTGGAGATAAGTTTATAACAGAAGAAAACTAGGATTAGAAAATATCGATTATCTTTTGTAAGTGAGCTATTCCTGTTGTCTACATTGAAGCTTTTCAAAGATCATCTTTCGACACGTGAATAAGAAGTGATAACTATAGAGTGAGAAGGAAAAGAGATTAATAAGTGACACCCTTTCATTGCATTGCAGTCTCCATTTTCACCTTTTCAAATTTAAAGCTATTTGCTTTAGATGGAAAATCAAAGCGGGCAGCCATAGACTCCCGATTTCCCAGAAATACCATTCGTCGACTATGAGCCCATTTAAGTCTGTACAAACAGAGTAATTTATGACGGGAATAAAAGCAAGTTGTTCTGGACAACGTCTTGTTCTGTACTACTTCAATTCTCCATTTCTGTTTTGTCCAGTTGAATTTGTTTACTAGTATAAGCTATACTGGCTGGAAAAGCGCTACCATGAACGAGGACAACCTCACCTTCGCAATATGTCTGAACGCCACTCCAGGAACCATTTGACTGACACTGCCTGAGTGATGATCCATTCAAAATGAATCCTTCATCACAGCTAAACGTCACTTTGTTCGGGAAAGTTGTTTCGCGCCCAGTCAAAGAACCGTTCATAGGAACTGATAAGGCACCACAGTCTTTAGCTGTAGAAAAGAGGGCAATTAGCTGTGATAAATTTCTTAAAAGCTGCTATAGCTTTTGCATGAATTCTGATTAAGAGCTGAAAAAGTTCAGCAAAAAGACTTTTGCGCACATTTCATCCAGATCACCCAAAAATTCACAAAAACATAATCCTAAATAACTTCAACATAGTCAACTCTCTGACCATGAGTGTTCTGACTTAAATCTGATGACTTCGTCCCAATTCGTCCCTCCCCTCATGATAACGCAAAAAAATTCTATACGCATTCAACCAAATTCTAGCGGGATTACAGACACTCTCTATACCTTGACAAAAGCTTGAGGTTTTGCTCCATGTTCCATTTGCCTGACATTTCATTTTCGGAGAGCCACGAAGGATGAATCCTTCATCACAGATGTGATCAACAAAATTGGGATACACCGTATTTTCTCCGATGATACTTCCATTTTGTAAAGGCTCAGGCCGACCACAGTCAACAGCTGGAAGAAACATGACACAAAACAAGAGACAAAGCGAAACAAAAACTTGAACAATTCATAAATCAGTACATAGATTTGTATAAAAGAACAGAACTCAGCTATATGAAGAGTTGCCATAATTGTGAACCAAACAAGGCGATCGTTCGTCCGTCTTCCCATTCGAACGTTTGAAAAAAGTAGGGGAAATAAGATTTTACTGAGAAGAAGTTTAATGTCTGTAAAGTGTTACGAGACTAACGTGAAAAAAAGATCTTTTTACACAGAAAACGGAAAGAAAAAGTGTATCTATGTAGGTATCTGCAGCAGAGCACTTACCGTAGAAGTGGAATACCTAAAGACCATGTGAGCAGTAGCGGCAACAGAACGAAGCAAGCGGGAAAAGCTATGATGGCAAACTGAATAACACCATCTAAGTGATTGATGTTGAGAATGTTCTTTATGAAACGTAGGCACAATTAAAGAAGTTTTGTTGAGGCTGCGATTTATTTGAGACAAAAAAAATGCCAGGCATAAAAAGTCGCGGAATGTGGCGTTACTACCGGTAATGAGCTCGTACAGTTAACCAAGATGTTGTTCCGTTTTTGAACGCTTTTTCCTCAAACCTACCACTACACAGGGCTTGAAATCCACTCCATGTTCTATTAGCCTGACACGTCCTTGTCCTGGAGCCATTCAGAGTGAATCCAGGATCGCAGTCAAATTGTACACTATTAGGAAACACCGTGGAGTCACCGGAAGAGGAGCCATTCATGGGAACAGACAAAGGACCACAGTCGACGGCTAGAAATAAAGGAGACAAGTTCCGAGCCCGGTTCACACATTTTACGTACATTCATTTTTGATCTGATGGCATTGTTTAATGATTAGCGATAACTTCATTACTAAATTCTGGTTTGTTACGACTCTCAAGGGATAGAGCTTGGGATAGACAATCGTGAACAGACACATGTGACTAACAGTCAAATGTAATGACATCTAGATAGGCGCAAAAGGTGGCTTTTTCCATTGGAACTTCGAATGTGATCACTTAAAAAAACAAAACGATCTTCCTTAATTTGCTTTCAACCCACCACTGCACAGAGTTAGCAAACCACTCCATGTTCCATTTGCTTGACAAGTCCTCTTGTAGGATCCACTGAGAATGAATCCAGGATCGCAGTTAAATTGAATGCTACTGGGGAACACTGTGTAATCACCATGTAATGAGCCATTTCTGGGAATTGACAAAGGACCGCAATCCACAGCTAAAATAAAGAACATTTACAAAAGGAAATTTAATAAGGACCGGAACGTGAACTAAAGAGGGCCTTAGCCAGACTGTTGGCATTGACGAGGCAAGATCTGCGATCGCCAACAGCGCGAGGCGCTAGAGAGGTCTGTTGGAAAGCCCTCAGAAAAGTTTGAAATCTAGAGGCTCTAAAATGCTGTTTTCAACATTTTCAAAAGGTAATTCTTTAGAAAAATTAATCTCTTTCAACAGGGGATTATTTTCCCAGATTAACATATTTTGTATATTTTATTTTTTCTTATGATCTAGACAAGGCAAGTGCCTCGTCTTGCCTCCGGCCCTGCTAAATATTTCTAGCAACTGAAAAATCTTGTGAACCATCATTATGAAACCACCTCAAACCAGCAACTAGAACATCGTAGTCATATTTGTTAATTATCGACTAAGAATTAATTTTCGACTTTTGTAACTTGCGCTAACTGAATGTTGATCATATGAAACATCAAGAACCTTCACAAAATGTCTGATTTCCACTCCATTTCCCACTGGCCTGGCAATGTCTGACATGAGATCCCCTGAGAAGGAACCCTTCATCACAGCCAAAGTCGATCTTGTTTGGGAAGACTGTCAGATCACCAATAGAGGAACCATTCGTTGGGACAGCCAGGGGACCACAATCTTTTGCTGAACACAAATTAAAACTAAAATGTTAGTTAAAGTTGACATTCATGGCTGTAACCGAACGGAAATTTATTGTTTCTGTGAAGGATACTCTTTAAGTGAAAAGAAAAAGGCTTGCGTCTGACAAAAATGAACATTTGGCAAAGCAGAATATATTAACTTCTTGTGATTAGAAACCTACCAACACATACTGTCGTCAAGCCACTCCAAGTTCCATTTGCTTGGCACATTCTCGTAGAGGATCCATTGAGGTCAAATCCAGCATCGCATTTAAATAGTACACTATTTGGGAAGACTGTGAGGTCACCAAAAGACGAGCCGTTGAAAGGAACTGATAAAGGACCGCAATCGACGGCTATAAGAGAATATAATCAAACATTGCATCACAATATAATGATATGAAACACGAAGCAAGCCGTGAATTAGTAACATAAAAATCACCTATCGTTCGAGAATGTTTGCGTCCGTGAAACCGTTTAGTTATTTCCCGGAATGTTAAGGCAAACAGCCGATTCTGTTTCACTAAAAACAAGCGTTTAATTCTAAATCTAAAAGAAAATCTGATTTTCATTTTAATATAGCTCCTTTCACGCACGCCAAAAAGATCGCGGTGCGGGAGAAGAAAGATATCTTCTTGACCAACCCCTCGTCGCTCGTTCAATCCCCAGCGGTCTTTATTTTTCTCGGGCTCTCCAATATCTGTAGTGAAAATTACGTCTTAATTGGCTAGTCATTTACTGTTTGAAAGTAGACAACATGGTTCATGAGAAACTACTCCTTTGGATATTATTAAATTTTATTGTCCTATTATCATTTTGAGTGATAGCTTTCTCACCATGGCACGAGGTCTCGATACCACTCCAAGTACCATTCGCTTGACAACGCCTAACAGTTGACCCGTTCAAAATAAATCCTTCATCGCAGCTAAAAGTAGCTTCGTTCGGGAAGGTTGTTTCTTGTCCATAAAGGGAACCGTTTAGAGGCACGGAAAGGGTGCCACAGTCCTCAGCTATAAAAAAGAAAACAGCATACCTGTTGTCAAGATGTCATGTAACACTTTTCTGGTTTTACCTCTTGACTGGATGAGATGTTTAGATACCACGACGCATAAGCACCAAATTCGATTAGATTATAAAAAATTACGAAATACGAACGCCCTACTGTGGAGTACTGTGGAGTACTGAACGGTTTTTAAGGTCACTAATTATGGGCAAACTCCGGCTTCAAAAAGCATGAATAAACTGATTGGTCTTCAATATCGATTGATTTGTATTGATTGTTAGATATTATCGGTTTATCTCTTGACTAAGCCTGGAAAAGTGATTATATCAAAAAGATGACTCAGCAGCTACGTAATGTCTAACATATACCTAGACAAAAGCTTGACGTTTTGCTCCATGTTCCATTTGTCTGACATTTTATCTTTGGGGAGCCACGAAGGATAAATCCATCATCACAGATGTGATTCATAACGTTTGGATACACTGTCTTTTCTCCGACGATACTTCCATTCTGTAATGGCTGGGGCCGACCACAATCAACAGCTAAAGGTAACATTACACAAAAGAGACTTACAAATTGAAACAGAAGTACTTGGGCTATGCATAAAAAATAACAAGAGAGACGTTTTGTTTGTGAATTTAATACATGTAATTGATGATAATGATGGATAGTAGGATCTACTAAAAACAAAATGTAAATGTTGTTTATAGTAGCCATGCACTTTGCTTCGATAATCGTCCGTTCATCCGCCTGCCTGTTCGTCCTACGGTATGATAGCTCAGAAACCGGAAATGGAACTATCAGTAACCATTGACAATAAAATACGCGAAAAGGGCAGTAGAGCAGGTCGATGACAAAGAGAATGACCTTTCTTTTGTGACGAAACTGAGCGGTTTTGTTTAAAGTAAGGCGTCTCAAGATTTTCTACACTTTCGGTATTTTTGTTCATGACCTACCATTGCATCGCGTTTTAAATCCAGTCCATGTGCCATTAGCCTGGCATGTCCTAATGACCGATCCATTGAGAATAAATCCAGGATCGCAGTCAAACTGGACACTATTGGGGAACACTGTGATGTTACCTGAAGAGGAGCCATTCATGGGAACAGATAACGGGCCACAGTCGACAGCTAAAAGCAGGAACGAATCGTTTTTAGTTCCATGTGTTACTTACCATTTACGGAAATTGCTGTATCTAATTGAGTCCATCAACGATTCGACGGCACAAGACACTCGATGATATTTCGTTTTTTGGAAATCCACGAATCTGATTGGCTCCCCAAATATTCGTTGATAGAACACGATGGCGCTCACTTTGTTCTTGTTATTTGCTGTTTGGACTGCAATTCTTTAGCGTGTCCACTAAAAAATTAGACTAATAGCTATTCGTCAGTCATTTGCTCGCAAGAAACTCATATTTATTTTAGTAAAAGTATTGTTTTACGTTTCTTGCAACTCAAAAGAAAAGTATGCAAAAAAAGGACCAAGCATACTTTGTTGGAGAAAGATGAATTTATTATTTTATTTTCGTTTATGCTACAAACCTACCACTACATTTGGAGGATAAACCACTCCACGTCCCATTTGGCTGACATGTTCTTATGGTGGATCCACTGAGAATGAATCCAGGGTCACAGTCAAATAGTAACCTATTGGGGAACACCGTAGAGTCACCAGAAGACGAGCCGTTCACGGGAACAGATAAAGGTCCACAGTCGACAGCTGAAATAAATTAAGGTAAGTAAATTATCTCTAACGACTAGTATCTTTGGTAAAAGAAACAATTAGAAAGACAATCTCATCTAAAGCCAATTTAAATCGTGATTTACTTCTATAGGAGATCTTTTTTTTTAATCTTCAATCTTGCAACCATGCAAGATATTAATTATCCTGATGATGAACTAAGTGAGAGATATAACAACAACAGAATTTAAGGCCAAACTTTAAAAAATCAAACAACCTTGACAAAATGTCTGATTTCCACTCCATGTTCCATTTGCCTGACAATTCCTGGTACGAGATCCCAGGAGATTGAACCCTTCGTCACAACCAAAGTGGATCTTGTTTGGAAAGATTGTGAGGTTACCAAGGGAAGATCCGTTGGTGGGGACTGCCAGGGGTCCACAGTCTTTTGCTGGATAAACAAGAGAATAGGAATTTTAATGAGTTAACGTTGTCGTATAGAATCATTCATACAAGCTACTTATGTATTTGAAGAAGTGAGTAAATGTGTGGTCAGTTAAATTAGAATTTTTGGAAATTGTGGCATGGCTTGGCATTTATGACCCAAGCCTGACCACAATTCACCGTACGCAAAAAGATGGCGACTGGTACATTTACCTATAATGCTTAGCGCGCGAAAACCGTAAAAACGCTCATAAAAACTCACAGAAAAACTTTAAAAACTTGAAACCTAGCATGAACAATGTTGTTAGTACGGGGAAGAATTTCGCAAAAACATAGCTTTCTATGTGCCATATTGGCTGTGTTAGGTTCGCAGGGTATTGTGGTCAAATGTACCGCCGCCATCTTTTTTCTTACGGAGGATTGTGAAGCAAGGTATATACGAAACATACCAGTACATAAAGTTGTAAAACCACTCCATGTTCCATTAGGCTGACAAAATCTCTCGGACGATCCACTCAGGATAAATCCAGGATCGCAGTAAAACAAAACGCTATTTGGAAACACTGTGGAGTCTCCAGAAGATGAGCCGTTCACAGGAGCAGACAAAGGACCACAGTCGACAGCTACGAAAAATGTTTTAAAAAAGTACTTACAAAGGAGCTGAATAGCATACTACATCAGCTACTACATGCAGTTCCCCTACCACATATTTTTTTTTAAGGATAATTCCTACATGATCCCTGTACCAAATACTGAAGAAGTTAAAAATAGCTTGGCCTCCCTTTAACAGTAGTTGTTAAGTGGGGAATCCTAACATATCTGTTTCTTGGTTTAAGTCTATTATGTTATAAATGTAAACGTTATCAATAAATACAATAGGCCAGTTTTCCTTACATGCACTTGCTATTGGATGAATCTGCAAAGATACAAGGGTCACAAGTTATTGATGGGAATCACTGACTCGTTCTGGAGAGTTATCTCACCTTCGCATGACGTCTCAGTGCCACTCCAAGACCCATCCGCTTGACAGCGTCTGACCGCAGATCCATTTAAAAGAAAACCTTCGTCGCAACTAAACGTTGCTTCATTTGGGAAAGTTGTTTCACGACCAGTAATAGATCCATTGAAAGGCACGGCTAGAGTACCGCAGTCTTTAGCTGTATGGAAAAGATAAGCCACAAAGGATCAGTATTGGCGACAAACATGTCCAACCAAAGTTCCTCTACAGAATAGATCATCAACCATCTTTGGAAGAAAAGAAGGATGTTCGGGTAGAAAAATAATTTGGTCACATGGTAACATAATAACATGGTCTTTACCTTCACAAAAGCTTATAGTCTTGCTCCAAGTTCCATTTGTTTGGCATTTTATCTTTGGAGAACCACGGAGGATGAATCCTTCATCACAGGTGTGATTAACAAAATGAGGATACACTGTCTTTTCTCCAATTATACTTCCATTTTGCAAGGGCTGAGGTCGACCACAGTCAACGGCTAAAAAGCAACATCGTGAAAAGAGCAAAGGACATATCATAACAAAATGATATGTACCTTAGTTACAAAGTTCGTTTGCAAAATATAGAACAATGTTAAGTACGAACGCTTTCGACAAATTAATATTGGCACAAAATTTATGAATCAATTGGAGAAAATAGTTTACGAAGAAATAAATGTATGATATAAGATAGCCGTTCGTCCGTCAGCCCATTTGATTATTATCCCCTGAGAGCACCAGGGATGAATGAATATATTCGAATGCAAAAGTTTGCGAGCAAAAAGTGTTTGCATGAAAAACCTTGAACAGAGAAGAAAGGACACTAATTTAGAGAGAACGATTTTACGAGCAGGAACGGATGCATGCAGTTAGTACCATGTCAAGCGGCCATTATTGTTGATAAATGTGCTAGCAGTAGTGGCTACGAATGGATGTCGAGAATGGCAGATGACGAAATAGAAGTTGTTGATGTCGAAGACATTTTACGTTCAAGTTGCGACATGGGGAGCCGGTTTGTTTGAGCACGGAAAGTATGGCGAGCCGTGAGATGATAGCAGGAGCGTTTACAACCAGAGAGAATACGTATGCAACAGCAATGTTCATGTTTATTAATGTTTACTTCAAACCCACCACTACATTCGGTTGGAAAACCACTCCATGTTGCATTTGGCTGGCACTTTCTTATGACAGATCCATTGAGAATGAATCCAGGATCACAACTAAATAGCATACTGTTAGGAAACACTGTTGAGTCACCAGAAGAGGAGCCGTTCATAGGAGCAGACAAAGGACCACAGTCGACAGCTAGAAATGAGTGAAAGGCAAACATCTTAAATTCAACGGAATACATTCGTAACTAAGTGTTTTCCATGATTGCATCTCATCCATGAATGATATGCAACAGTTATACCAGAAAGCCAGATTTTGTAGTTGTAATCATGCTATTAATTATAAAGTTTTAGAAATTCATTTTGAGGTAAACATATTTTTTTCTTTTTCCTCGCCTTGGTTTCAATTACATGAAATCGACTGGTGAAAGAGGAAGAATACAGAGATGTTTGCGTCAGTGCGTTTTTAAAAGAAATACTGAACAGCAGAGGCACCGCAAATGATAATAGTTTAGTGATTAATGATATACCAACATATTTTAACGAAAAAATACCACGACATCGCACTAAAACAAATAAACCAACAATAACAACCTTCGCAAATTGTCTGATTTCCACTCCATGTTCCGTTTGCCTGACAATGCCTGATACTAGAACCCCTGCGAAGAAATCCTTCATCACAGCCAAATAAGATCTTGTTTGGGAAGACTGTCAGTTCACCAGTAGAAGTCCCATTTTCTGGGGCTGCCAGGGGACCACAATCTTGTGCTGCATTAAATAACATCAACGTGTTTTTAACTCCCTTTGCTGCAGATAAGCAATTAAAATAATTGTCTGCAAAAAACAAGTAAGGGCCATCAAACCTTGGCATTTCGTTTTGTTGCCACTCCATGAACCATTTGTTTGACATTCCCTCATTGAGGATCCGATCAAGATGAAGCCTTCATCACAACCGAACTTCAAGGTGTTTGGGTATGTTGTTTTATTGCCAACCATCGTGCCATTTCGTGGGACGTGCAGCTTTCCACAATCAATGGCTTGAACAAAAAAAATCACATTAACCATCAAGCAGTTTTGCAGTAAACGCTTTAATGGCGAAGCTTGGACTACTAATCGTTTTCCTGCAAATATCCAGTAACTAAACAATACTTCAGCTTTATCGATTGACAAAGTTTAAAAATTAATGACCTGAATCGAAAGACAGTCTTACCTTCACAAAATGTTTCAAAGCCATCCCATGTTCCATTGGATTGGCACGTTCGAATCGAAGAGCCATGCATTACAAATCCTGGATCGCACCAAAATCGGACACTGTTGGGGTACACCGTTAGATTACCAGATAACGACCCATTTAATGGAAATTGTAGGCGACCACAGTCTACAGCTGAAAATATGCGAGAAGAGATCAAATTACCTTGAAAGAGCTATTACTGCATAGTGCTTGAAAATATAAACCTATAACAATATAAACCTATAGCAACTTTGAGCGCTTATTCCCAGCTGGAATGCGAGAAAAATATAGGCAATACACATGCTGTGCTTTTTTCGAGCGGCATTTGCCGGCACGCGTGTAAGTTTTTTACTCTTACCTTCGCAAATAGTCTCGTTTCCTGTCCATAGCCCAGTGGCCTGACATTGCCTCATTTCAGACCCCATTAAAATGAATCCATCCTCACACTGAAACGATATCTTGTTAGGGAAGGTAGATAGATTTCCAAAGGAAGAACCATTAACAGGAGTACGCAGGTGACCACAATCTTTGGCTGAAGGGAAAGTAAACGGCAAACTAAAACACAACGAATTTTAACAAGCATCTTATAACTATAAACTTTGAAGTACACAAAGGCAGATGAGTCTAAGGATTATCGGTATTTTAATTATTTCTCCACCAGTTGAAATATGAAGTCTTGTTGAGCCTACTCCTCACGAGGCAAAAGAGTTTATTGCGAGTACAGTGCATCTTATGGTCTTTTGGAGCCCATATTAATTAACCTCAAATTTTCTGCCCATAAAATTTATTCTTCGCTGCTAAGAAACTGTGTAATATGTTATTCTCGTAGACTTGTACGTGATTCGATTGTTATCTAGCTGTGCACATTATTGCTTAAATGGTACGGGAAAGTTTGAATATTTTATTGACCTGAAGAGCCATTTCTAGCGTCCTCTTCGATCCCCTTTTTGTTTATTTGTTTGTTTGCTTGCTTTTCTACAGACACCTGTAGCCTACCTTCGCAGAATGTGGCGTCACCACTCCATGTTCCATTTGCTTGACACTTCCTAATTACCGAACCTCTTTGTATAAACCCGTCATCACAGCTGAAAACCATTTGGTTTGGGTAAGTTGTCTTTTCTCCAGATAAAGAACCATTACTTGGAATAGGTAAAGGACCACAGTCTTCAGCTAGAAGGAAGCATACGTTATCAGAGAGGAAACCTTTCGTGTATAAAATAATTATTTGATTGTAAGTTGTCGTTGCATGACTAGGTGCGCTCGTAAACTTGGAATTAAAATAAAAGCAACCGAACTGTGTCTTTTTCTGTTCCAGCTACGGATAATTTACCATGGCGACTATATGCATTATATTTTTACGTTTACCTTCACAAAAAGTTTCGTTTCCACTCCAGTTTCCACTTGACAAGCACTGCCTTATTCTTGATCCTTCGAGATTAAACCCTTCGTCACAGGCGAATACCACTTGGTGCGGAAATGTAGTCAGGTTGCCAAATAAAGAGCCATTTGTTGGAGTTAGGAGTCCACCGCAGTCTTTAGCTGATGGTTGAGTGAAAAAAAAAACACTGTAATCAAAGTTTTTCTTAATTTTAAGCGAAGGTTAGAGGTTACTACATAATATGGACTGCATTTTATTTAACGTGTAGAAAACATTTAGAAGCTAAACCAAACTTTCAGAGTAAAGAACTGTTAGTGAAAAAGCGCTTCGTTGAAATAACACCTTTTCTTATTTCAATTCAACTTAAACAGAACCCAAGGCTCCAAAAGGATTTCACAACGGGAACATCATTTCTACCTTCGTGAATAGGAGCTGTTTGGGTGCAAGGGTAACAGTAGGGAACATATACTATGTATCTTCAATATGAATATAAGCCAACTGTAGGGAACACTACTGTTAGCATAATTATGAACGTTTGGCTGACAAAATTGACACTCCCTTTCTTCTGGACCTATCGCCTGAATTTTTTAAATGGATTGGATACATGTGTTACACTAATTTACCAGATTTCTCCTAGATGGTTTCTCAAACTAAACCGTTACCTTCGCAAAATGTTTCGTTTCCACTCCATCTCGCGTTTGACTGGCAGCTTCTGACTTGAGAGCCTTTGAGGACAAATCCCTCATCACAGCTAAAGACGATTATGTTGGGAAAGGTGGTCTTTGATCCTATTGACGATCCATTGGTGGGGACAGCAAGAAACCCACAATCTTTAGCTAAAGACAGATGGAAAGGTAATCAAACAAATGTTTGAGGCGGTAACTTTCATAAGTGAGGCTAGTCAGCTAAGTAAGCCACCCAGGCTATATATCAGATCAAAGTTATACTTTGTACTTATTAAGTCAAAGAGTCCTATATGACAAAAAATTAGTCCTTAACGTTCGGTTAGCTTTCTAACAAGACAATCCCAAACCAATTAGCAATGGCATACCATCGCACCATTGTTCAGCTTACAAAACAACAAATAAAATAGCTAGACAAACCTTCACAAAATGTGTTATTGCCACTCCAGCGTTTGTCAGGCTGACACCGTCTCACTGCAGATCCTCTTAGGGTGAAACCCTCATCGCAAGTAAAGATGACCTGGTTAGGATAAGTTGTTAGATTCCCAGACAAGGTGCCATTCATTAGCACTGGCAAAGGGCCGCAGTCGTTTGCTGATGAAGAAAAAATTTAGAAACAAACATGTGAAGAAGGTTAAAGTCAAAAAACCTATGAGAAGAGGGCAATTCTTTAAAAAAAGCCAGTCAATTTGGTAAGTGCCCGCTTTTCTTATTTTAAAACATCGTTCTCACCTTGACAGGAAGTGTTGGTTCCACTCCATGTTCCGTTTGCTCGACATTTTCTGACACTTGATCCAAAAAGTGTAAATCCCTCATCGCAGGAAAATCGTAGAATGTTGGGATAAGTTGTATTGTTACCAAAGACGCTGCCATTTTGTGGAGTTTTCAGCCTCCCGCAGTCAACAGCTGCAGAAAGACAAAAGACAGCCCTGACTTCTTGCGTACTTTTTCTTTAAAGGCCATTCGTCTGCCCATCATTTTAGGGCAACGTACGCCCAGTCATTTCTAAAGCCTCCGATACCGACTAACATGTACATGAAGAAAATATCCCGTCGTGTAAAAAAAGGGATTCAAATTATAACGAGGCTCTTGACATACTTTTTTTCCAGTAAGCAGTATTGCACCATTTTTTGGCCTTTTTGTCCTGTTTTGAAAAGGACGGTTTGCCGGTAGAGGATGCAACAGTTTACGTGAGTGGTTTTTCGCCAAGACAGTGGCTGTTTCCTACAAAACGATCCAAGATTTAAATTGCAAACGCTTGTTTAAACAAGGCAGGATTTTAGTTTTTGCACTGCTGCTGCGAATTACATCTAATTGTGTTTGTCAAAAAGTTTTTCTCATTCTTAAATGATCATTATTGCCATCACCGTAAAGTCTTTAAAACATTAGAAAACAAATTATCTTTATTGGTTGTGCTAGAGTTTTGGATGTACGAAATCCGCGTATAAAGCCCGACTTATAGAAGTAAGAAAAATCTTACCAGTGCACCGGGTCTTCAAGCCACTCCATGTACCATTTGCCTGACAAGTTCGTGTAGAGGAACCACTAAGAATGAAACCTTTGTCACATTTAAACTGTACACTATTAGGAAAAACCGTCAAGTTGCCAAATAAAGAGCCATTCTTTGGAGCGTCTAAGCGACCGCAATCAACAGCTACAAAAGAAAAAAAAATTGAATGGTAAAAGATAAATAACTTCTAATGGCTTAATGATCGTTTTGAACTGAATACGGTTCCTTGTCACAATATAAAGTAATTTGAAGCTGATACACCCCTAATTGCTCAAATTATTAACTAAAGCTGGCGATACCAACAAGACTGCTTACCATCACAAAATGTGTCATTTCCGCTCCAGTGCTTGTCTGCCTGGCACTGTCTAATCGCTGACCCTTGTAGAATAAAACCCTCATCACAAGTAAAGGTAACCTCGTTGGGAAACGTTGTTAGATCCCCGGATAAGGTGCCATTCAGTGGGATCGACAAAGGCCCGCAGTCATTTGCTAAAGGATGAGAGAGAGGCACCTTAACGGTTGATTAGGTAACAATAACAAATAAAAAAGGATCGATGCGCATTTTTCGAGCTAGAAAATGGATTAAGTATGGAAGTTGTCCTTCAGACTGATTACATTTAAAGCTGATCAAATTTCTCAGATGGCGTTTTGTCGTTGATCCTTTCACACTAGCTACAAATTACATTTCCAAGAGATGTCGTATCATCTCCTTCATGCTGGCTGGGCGGCCTCTTCGATGCATTATCGAAGAGAATGAAGATGTATTTCTGCCAAAGTAGGCAAAATTTCAATTGTGATTTGACTTGCACGAATGTTTTCATGCTTGCCATAGGTTAGGCGATTTTGCTGTGAATTCTCATTGATTTGATATACTCAATGCACCTTCGTGATTGGACATCTTTTGCTTGTGGCAAAAACAACAGATTTTCGCCTAGGTGGTGTTTAAACATTAGTCGATATAAATTTATTCTCTTAACCTTCACAAAAAGCCTTGGATCCACTCCATGTTCCATTTGTTTGACATTTTCTGTCACTGGATCCATGAAGAGTAAATCCTTCGTCGCAGGAAAATTGTAGCATGTTTGGATAGGTCGTCTTTTTACCAGAAACGCTGCCATTTATTGGAGGATGCAGTACTCCACAGTCAATAGCTACAAAAAACAAATCATAAAAAAGTTAAAGAAAGGCGATGTAAATAACACGTTCCAGGCGTTCTGTTAATTAGGGAGAATCTCGAAGAACGGCAAGTAAAAAAGGCAGCCCTTGCCATTTTTCCGTTCTACATTCTTCGCGCACCTATTTCATTCTTTGCGCTGCTTCCCAACTAACCGAGCACCTAAAACTGGCTAGAATGCAAATGAATCATTGTTACATGGTGTATTGTTCCTTGGGAATTTAAAATGGCGAATAATATCACGTTATCCTGAATTTCTACAGAAATTATGCCAACGTAAAATACTATTCAATACCGATAGGAGAGAAGTCCCTTAAAAGGGACATCACCATTTCTTTATCATTTGTCTTTCGTCCGTCCGTCTGCCCTCCATTATCGTATCACGAAGACAGAAAGGTTGGTCATGACCCCGCACAATCTAAATCATTGCAGAAGTCGTGAATGACCTTACTCTGTCTATACTTGATTGATTAGGAACGAACTAATGCTGACAGAAAGGAAAATCTCGCTATGTAGAAAAAAGATGCAAGAACCGTTCGCCGTTCCGTTTTAGCAAAAGATGCGACGAAGCGATCGCTCCTTTGGCAAGATGAGGAACTAACTTAACTTTTCCAGACTCTGCGATGCTTATTACAGAACAGCTACAAAAGATTACTGAAGGACAAGTAGTCGATGCAGAATGCTAGAACACTGTGGAATGACATAAAGCAGTTACGGAGGTAAAGAATCGAGCACCAAACCAGCTAGAAAACTAGAAGCTTCAAAGGGGTCCAATTTAATTTTTTAACTCTTAGAGAAAGGAAATTAGAAGATGTCTGTATAAGAAATGAAAGTAAATATGACGAAAACAACAAGAATACAATTGTTCGATAAAATAAAACTTACAGTTTTGCTGTTTTCTACAGTATATCCATCCTTACCACTACACAAGGTCTTCACTCCACTCCATGTGCCATTTGCCTGGCACTTGCGGATAGATGAACCACTGAGAATAAACCCTGGATCACATTCAAACTGTACACTATTAGGGAAAACTGTTAGATTGCCAGATAAAGAGCCATTTCTTGGAGGGTCAAGCTCACCACAATCAACAGCTGCAACGGAAAAGTATTGTCAGTATATTCACTGCAAGCAATCACTTTCGGATTGATGAAGGGTCATGCGATTAAGTTTCTTTTTAAGTTACTTGCATCGCACGTTACCTGCGATAAACATTTTTTGCAGTGAACCTAAAGTAATGTCGAGTTCTCTTTGACATCGTTTATAAAATCAGTATTTTTGAGAAATACGTCCAACAAGGCTTATAACAACAGCTTTGGTAAAGCGCTCGTTGAAAGTTCCCTCCTTACCATTACAAGAAGTGGCCGTGCCAGTCCATGTCTTATTAGCTTGACAGTGTCTGACCTTGGATCCTCTCAAAAGGAACCCTTCATCGCAGCTAAAGGTGACAAAATTAGGGAAAGTTGTCTGATTCCCGAGCAAGGATCCGTTTAGAGGAATAAGTAGCTTTCCACAGTCATTAGCTGAAATACAAATAGGATAATAATCAACACTGCTCACGCAATTGCTGTTGATTAAAGCTGACAACGGCAATTGAAATTCCTCATGCTGTAGCTCAATAATTACACCGCGTCACGATGTTAACTACATATCTAGTACCTTGGCAAAGGGGGTGCAAACCACTCCACGTTCCATTTGTTTGACATTTTCTGATTGTCGAGCCAAGAAGTGTGAATCCTTCATCACATTCAAATCTTAAAATGTTTGGATAAGTTGTTAGTTCTCCAAACACACTACCATTTCTTGGTGTAGAGAGCTTTCCGCAGTCGATGGCTAAAAAATAAAGACGAGGAGAACATTTGACGATTGAGTCTACTGCATGTTAATAACGTAGATCTACATTCACAGGGAAAATACCATATTCAGGTATCATTTTTTGAAAAAGAAACTGTTTCAACCTGTGCATGTGGTATTGATTCCGCTCCAAGTTCCATTGGCCTGGCATGTTCTCTCGGAAGAGCCGCCCAAAAGAAATCCAGCGTCACATGTAAAGCGCTTTGTCTTTGGGAACACTGTCAGATCCCCAAATGATGACCCATTTAATGGCACACCCAGGAACCCACAATCAATCGCTTCAAGAAAAGAACAAAAAAATATCAGGAACAAAGAACATAATGTTTTTGACTGGATCAAGAAAAGCCTCACCTTCGCAAGAAGTGTCAGTTCCACTCCAGGTCTTGTTTGCTTGACACTGCCTGACCACTGACCCAATCAGAATAAAACCCTCGTCACAGTTGAATTCCACCTTGTTTGGATAAGTTGTCCTATTTCCAAAAGCGGACCCGTTCTTGGGTACCGCCAAGGGCCCGCAATCATTAGCTAATTATAAGATGACAAAACATAATGATCATTAACATGTTTTAACCAGTATGACTGTGTATCTTATACAGCCTTCAATAAATATAGGGTCTAAAAAGGCACAGTTATAGCATCCCTAAAACCTTACGTCACAGAACAAAGAGCCATTATCAACAGAAAATGTTACCCCTTCTATGGTGTTGACTTTAAGATAATTACTTTGACATTATAAGGAAGACGCAAAACACCTTGGCAGTTAGTTTCATTTCCACTCCAAGTTCCATTTGATTGACATCTCCTCACGGTAGCACCATGTTGAGTGAATCCCTCGTCACATGAAAACTCCAAAAAGTTTGGAAATCTAGTTTCTTCTCCAAAAACAGTACCATTCAATGGAGCTGGGAGTCTTCCACAATCAACCGCTGAGACAAAGAAAAGGACAAATCCGTTGGACTGCTCTAGGTATGTTTAAAATAATATATTACAAAAATAACCCTTGTGAAATTTGCCAATCTCACCAAAAATCGACGCCGTTTATAAAAAGAATACACTAACCGTTGCACATGGTGTCAATTCCACCCCATGTACCGTTTGATTGGCAGCTTCGAACACGCGAGCCGCTCATAACAAACCCGATATCACAGGAAAATCGTATGCTTTCGGGAAACACTGTGAGATCGCCATATGATGAACCATTCAAAGGAACACTTAAGCGTCCGCAATCAACAGCTGCAAACAAAGAATTAAAGTAAAATAAACAAAATATATCGGCAGCAAAAAAACGTATTCCCGTAACAAACAGATTACCTAGTTGATGACATACCTTCACATGAAGTTTCGCTTTTGCTCCATGTTCCATCTGCTTGGCATTTTCGTTTCTCTGGTCCTCTCATTATAAAACCTTCCTCACAACTAAAGGTGACTTCATTTGGAAAGGTTGTCAGATTACCAAACATCGAGCCATTCTTTGGAGTCAAAAGAGGCCCGCAATCTTTAGCTGTGATATAAAATACTGAATGTCACATAATTATTGTCATTGCAATTGGCACCATTGGAAGAGATACTATAATGATCTTACGCTTCACGATCGCTATCAAACGAAACATAATAACAAGCCAATCTAACATCTTTCTCGTTTTTTGGTCATTAATTGAAAACGTCGCTCAGTTGAAAAGCGTTAGACCTGGACACATTTTAAGTCCATATCTACCAGGAGAAAGCATAAGGTCTATTACAACATAAAGCAACGTTTAAAATGTTTTCCGCACACCTTCGCATGTTGTCTCATGGCCGCTCCAAGTCCTGTTTGCCATACATCTTCTTACAGACGATCCTCTGAGTATAAACCCGTCATCGCAGTAAAAATGCAACTTATTAGGAAACGTTGTGTAGTTTCCGAGTAAAGAGCCATTTCTAGGAACCTGAACCTTTCCACAGTCAACAGCTAAAGAGAAAAGTCACAATAACGTGCATCAAACAAATTCTATCAAAAGATCTGCCGATTCAATTGAAAGCCACTTCGTTTAAAATTAGTATTCGTACCTTCTTTAGCAGAAATTCCAAAAGGCACTTTTGACCTTCTTTACATGGGTAGGCAGCGAGAATTACCGACTTTTAATGCTCGATTAAAATTGCTGGCAACGACGCAAACATAATCCGAAAATCATCAAAATAGTTTGGCCATTTTACATAATGTTCTGTATCAATCCGTCCGCCTGCCCGTCCTAACACAACGATAGAGGCACGGTTAAAGGATTCATGTGGAAATAATATGTTGAGAAAATGACCGCGATGTGAAAACACGTATTTACATGGATAAATTTGATAACTAAAACAAATATTTTACATTTTAGTCATAAGCATAATTTAACTTGCTACTCTGGAATTGTTACACTTTACTTAAAAAATTAAACCTGACATATAACGTCTGAACTGTAACCTCCAGTTGCATAGTTTTCTACTAACGGTTGCACGCGGTCTGGTAGCCACTCCATGTTCCATTTGTTTGACATATTCTCCTAGAAGAGCCAGTGAGGAAAAATCCAGGGTCACAGGAAAACTGGACAATGTTAGGGAACACTGTCAGACCACCAACAGATGAACCATTCACGGGATCAGGCACAGGACCGCAATCAATAGCTAAAATAAGCGAAATAAATATGTGATATCATATTATCAATTAATAACCGTGAGACTATAATATTCATGATTTCTTTGTTGGCTAGGATGGAAGAAATAACAAAATGCCGAAAAAACGCCAAATGTAAGACTGGTGTACTTATAAAGTGCATGGACGTTACTTTATATTAATGGTAATCCATGTTTAATGCACAAAAAAATTATGGTTATCTTTTAAGAGATACAACGCAGTTACTTTTGGTTTGGTGACCTTAAGAGTGCCAATTGGCGTATAACTGATGCCATAACGAAAACTACCTCTTATAAGCGGCTACTTCGAAAGGCTTTTTGGGTGGGCTTATAAGCAGAGGGGTTTATATTGGGGGGGGGGGGGGGGGGGCTTATAACAGGAAAAATATGTTTCGAAGTGAGCCGCAGCAGTGTTGAAATACGTTTTAAATTTAAAACGTCATAATAAAGCAAAATGTGTCCCTGTTCAGTACTGTCATCCAGCAAAGTGGAGCTTATATCCGGGGGAGAGGGGGCTAATAACGGGATGTACCTTTTATATTAGTTTACACCTAGATGGGCCCATAGCCGGGGGGAGGGATTTATTAGCGGCAGTTTACGATATGTTGGTCAATATTTGTCTGACTAATGTGAGTTTTTGGCACAAAACGTTTCTTGGAATAGTCTGCATTTTTAAACCACCCTCCTATATGTAACTGATTTACCAACCCTTTTAATTTACACGTAACTTTTGAAACTGTTTTCCTGATACATATTTGGTATACGCAACTGAATAAATTTACCACTACAATGAGAGCTGCACACTACAGTTACAGAAATTAGTTGAAAAGGTAAAAAAGAAACATTTAAAACGGTTTCGAGAAAATACTGCGTTGTAGCTTAGACGTTAAAGCAAAGGTAGAGGTATGGGTCGCCATGCAGCTCTCGTAAGGTCTCACATGAGTGGCTGAGAGAACAATAGAACAAACAACAAGAACAATGCCCCTACCCCCCAAAACAATAGCAGCTGCTACACTAGAGGACCAGTAGAATTACAAGCTTACGAGAGCTGCGTAACTATTCAGAGGTATTGTGCAACATCACTTTTAATTATTTGTTTAAGTTAAATACCTTTACAAAATGTTTGGTTTCCGCTCCATGTTCCATTAGCCATACATTGCCTTTCACTGGACCCGTGCAGAATAAACCCTTTATCACAAGCAAAATGTAACACATTTGGGAAAAATGTTTTCCTTCCAAGCCTACTGCCATTTGTTGGAATATCGAGCTCTCCACAGTCAACAGCTACAAATAGACAAGAAAGACAGCGTTTCTTATTATGATAATTTGTAGCAGTAAGTGCGATGTGTAGTACATTTGGAACATGGTAAAATCTCGATTTCACGAAGTACCAAGGGACTAGAGAAATTTGCTCGCTCTATCTTGGGTTCGTTGAATCGAATTTGCGAAAACAACAAAATGTTAGTTATATCGAGGTATAGCTAATTATTGTTGTGCCCAGTGGCTCGTAGAGCCCGAGGCACTATGTTATCGTGCACGCGTGTGTGTCCGTAATTCGTAATTGGTAATGAGCACGTCTAATTAACACGTCATAATCGGAAGCTCAATTTGACATCAGCCATTTACTCGCTTCATGTGCTCACATTGCGCGTTTCTTCAACGACGTTGGTAAGTTTTCTATGTTAAAGATAAATTTATGTTATTTTTCTTCTAGAGCCAGGCTCAACTTTCGGTGGATTTTCAAAGAATTTGATCTTAAAGCAACATGAAGGGATTTTTTGAGAATCGGTAAAGAAACTGAAGAAAGTGTTGATGATTCTTCCCTCGATCACTGGACGTGGACGAGCGTTTCTTGTCGAATGTTGTCGTTATATGCTAGGCTATCACTAGGCACATGTAGTCATAGACTACCTATTGTTTTAAAACGATGTTACGTTGCGCTACCCAGCATTTCCCGGGACTGAACAATTTTTTTTAAACGTGTAACATCCAAATACAGTAGGACCTGTATTAAGCGGCCACCCTCGGGGAAGTGGCAACTGGCCACTTAATAGAGGTTGGCCGCTTAATAGGGGTTCGTCAAAAATTAGCATATTCCGTTTAAAGAGGTGACGCTATTCCAATACAAAATAGCGTGAATAGGAATAACGGAACCACATGAAGACGACAATAAACCTGTGTTTGGGTGATTTAATCAGCCGTAACTGTCGGAGCTTGTTGAAAATAACTCCAAAAACCGTATATTACATTCTTGCTGGCCTCAAAATAGGGGTAAAAACAACATAAAACGCTTATCAGGACGGCAGAAAGGTGGCCGCGTCGCTTAATTAATAGAGATGGCCACTTAAAAGGGGTTTTATTTACAGTATTATACTGACAATTGTTTCGGGACTTCTGTAACTGGCTGCTTAATAGGGGGTGGCCGCTTAATGCATGGACGCTTAATAGGGGTACGACTGTAGATACAGACATATGCCTTTAAAGTTGTTCTCTTGTTGCAGGATTTTTATCCTTGTTGGTCTGTTCCGCATTCAACTTTTGTCGCATGTTCAGTGACATTTTCGTTATATCGGGGTATATTGTATGCTTCCTCTTCTGGATTGTGTTCGTTTTTGCGAGGATTTCTTTAAACTGAGGACTTCGTTATAAAGAGGTTCCCTAAATCGAGGTTCCACTGTGTATCAAAGAAAAAGAAATCTGCAACATTTTGTTTTTCGCAGGTGACGCATTTGCATTTTTTTTGCTTGTTTGATTTTTGCACATTTTTGAAATTTTTCCTTAAATGGTTTTGGCTCACATCCTTGAACCGTATCCGTCAAGTATAAAACCCTCGTCGCAATAAATCTCATGCAGTTGAAGATTGATGTTAATATTCCATAACAATACAAAAGGTCCGCATATCTTATGTCACTTGCCGAACGCGAAATTAAAAATTAAATCATTACCTTCACATTTTGTTTTGGTTCCACTCCATGTTATATTTGCTTGGCAGAATCTCTCAGATGAACCTTTCAATAAAAATCCTTCGTCGCAGCTAGATACTATTTTGTTTGGGTACGTTGTCAAATTACCCATGTATGAGCCATTACGAAGTAAAGGCAGTGGACCACAGTCAACGGCTAAAAGATAAAATAACATTGCTTAAGGGATACTACATCATGTTCCTCTCTGGAATTGAAAGAGCTAAGAAAGAAAATATCTCCTACAGATGAACCTCACCATTACAAGTGGGTTGTTCCCCACTCCATATTCCATTTGCTTGACATCGTCTGACAACAGAAGCAAGTAAATCGAAGCCCTCGTCACATGAGAAATAAATTTTGTTGGGATATGTTGTTTGATCTCCAACAACGGATCCATTTCTTGGGGGAGGAAGATGGCCGCAATCCTTAGCTAAAAGAGAAACAGTAGCCAAGGTAAAATAAAAACATAACCGCTCTTTAAATGTTCAATGAAGATAGAAATATGTCTAATGTCAATCAACTGAAGTCATTCAGTCAGTCAGTCAGTCAGACAGTCAGTCAATCAATCATACAGCCAACCGGTCAGTCAGTCAGTCAGTCAGTCAGTCAGCTAACCAGCCAGCCAGCCAGTCAGTCAGTCAGTCAGTCAGTCAGTCAGTCAGTCAGTCAGTTAATCAATCAATCAATCAATCAATCAATCAATCAATCAATCAATCAATCAATCAATCAAACGATACCTCGACAAAGTGTGGTATTCCCGCTCCATGTCCCATTAGCTTGGCATGTTCTAGATGCAGATCCGTCAAGTATAAAACCCTCGTCACAATAAAACTGAAGCACGTTAGGAAATGTAGTTGCAGATCCTTTTACGCTCCCGTTCATTGGAACAACTGGTTCACCACAGTCAAGAGCTACATAAATGACAACAAAGTATTATTCATTACACAATTACAGGCCGCTACGCCAATGGAAAATTTGTTTTCTTAGTTTTGAAAACAAAAAAACTGAAACTAGAACCTTTAACCCGAATTTCCTTTCTAGGTACTGCAAACACTCGTTGGTTTCTGTTTTCCTTTTCAAATCAAGAAATATATGCAAATGAAGAAAGGGCTTAGAGTTTATTTAAGGGAGTTCAGGTAACTACGTCGTCAAGTAAATTTGAAATTAGATGTTATTTTCGACTTTCACCATACTCTAAGTTTTTTTTTCAGTTTCTCTCTCCAGTCAGAGTTCCCCAAAATCTGGATATGTAGCACAATTGAATTTGAAAAAAGAATAATTAGAAAACGCCGTTGTCGTTTTTTTGGTCATCTCGCGGTGTATCGCTTGCGCAAGCACATAAATATGGCAATCCTGAAACCACGAAAATATTCAAACTGTATTGTGTAGAAACGGAGAATGGGCGCTAATTATATATGTAGCTAATGTAATTAAACACCTTCACATTTTGTTTGGGTTCCACTCCATGTTTTGTTTGCTTGGCAGAATCTCACAGATGAACCTCTCAATAAAAATCCTTCGTCGCAGTATAATAGCACTTTATTTGGGTACGTTGTTTCACTTCCGAAGTATGAGCCATTAAGAAGCAAAGGCAGCCGACCACAATCGACGGCTGTAGGATTAGAACCAATAGTTTTCTCAATACTACTTAGATGCAACAAGCAAGAACAAGCCTTTTTAGGCATCGATCTAATTGATGTTTAAAGGTTTATTGACATACCTTTGCAAATTGGTTGCTGTCCATTCCAATTTCCATTTGCTTCGCATTGCCTGACAGGAGAGCCAATCAAGTCAAAACCCTCATCACAGAGGAAAATCAGTCTATTTGGATAAGTGGTTTGATTTCCAATTACGCTGCCATTTACTGGGGCAAGAAGATTACCACAATCTCGAGCTACAAATAGCAAAACAAATATCGAATATCGGTGAATTCAGTCCCTTTTGGACAGCAAGTTGTTTATTGTGAATAGATGTCAAGCATCATAGAAAAAGATGCTTTGGGGCTCAACAAACATGTATTATGTTTTACCTCGGCAAAATGCTGCCCTTCCACTCCATGTCGCATTAGACTGACACTTCCTTGAAGGAGACCCATCAAGTATAAAACCATCGTCACAGAAAAACTCTAACGTATTTGGGAAGGTAGTTTCAGATCCGTGCACGCTTCCGTTTAGTGGGGCAGATAGTTCACCGCAGTCAACAGCTAAAGTGATCACAACACAATGTTAACAAAATCCTTCATATTAAAATTTTTTGAGACTGAAAATGATTAAAGCCTTTTGCCAGTTTCCGCATCTATATCGTTATGCCTATGTTTTGTTGTTCGTGTGTGAATATCGTGTCGGCGATTTTATAGGGCATGGCGTCCTTATAATAATGTTTCATAAGGTAGATGAACATCACTTTACGTTATTAGTAACATGTCCTTTTGTCCAGCCCAATGACAAGTAAAAAATGCTCATCAAACAGGAGGACCCAATGCATAGCACAAACCTTGGGCTCTGAACTTTGGTCTCTGCAATTCCCGCTAACTTTCCCAGCCTCATACAATACGTTTCTGTTTTTTTATTATTTTTAATTATTTTTTTTAAACGTTAGTTTACCGAGGTGATGACGATAAAAATGGAGACCATGGAAATAATGAAAATGAAAGTAAAATGTTTGCGATGTTACGTATTGGACACACCTTCACAAGAAGTGCCATTTCCACTCCAAGACCCATTTGCAAGACAAACTCTTACAGGCGATCCTTTGAGAACAAATCCTTCATCGCACTGGAAATATACCTTATTTGGAAATGTAGTGAGTTCACCATAAGATGAAGCATTCATCGGCATCACTAGAGAGCCGCATTCAACAGCTGCCAAAATAATAAAAAAAAAACTTATTAAAATGTTCACAATTGAAACATATTGTATATTGCTAGTGTAGGGAACTTTCAACAATGAAAAAGAAAAATTGGAATCGCGTACATTAGACTAGGAATCGTGTAAAATCATAGTGAGGTTTAGTAAAGATACAAAATATGAACCAATTACCTGTGCAAAATGTTTCGTTGCCACTCCATTTACCATTTGACAGACATTTTCTTGTCTGTGACCCAATCATGACGAAGCCAAGATCACAACTAAACAATATGGTATTTGGAAACGTTGTTTTTTGTCCAGTGGAAGAGCCATTCATTGGGACTGACAGTGGGCCACAGTCTTTCGCTTAAATAATAACAAGTACCATTTTGCATTGTCAGAATTTGCTGATCCCAAAGTGTGTCCTTTTTTACGAAACACTTTTACAAAAAAAACAACGTTTACAAATCACCTTGTTCACCCTTAATTGTGAAAAGTAGCTTTACTCTGGTGAAGTATGCGCCATTGAGCTTTTAAGCTCACTTTGTATCCATTAATGCTATTTTTGTTATCCAAAAATAAATAAAGTCCACGTGGAATATTTTATGATGTCATGATCATGACCACCTCGTCTTGTGAAGGAAGCTGCAGGTAAATTCCAAAACTTCTTGTCACAGCGGTGAACTACTATTTGGTGAACTATTATTTGAGATAGAGGTGGTAGTTAGTTCATCCGGTGTTTGCAATAGAGATCTTGGAAATGCCGTATTCTGTCAGGTTTTTTTTTTCGCTTTTTTGCACCTTCGCTAAACGTCCCCTTAACCAATATTTTACACCCACTGCTTTACATCATAATGATTAAGAAAAGTCTACCGAACAGTATTGTTGTCTGTTTACACATACACAAGAGGGACACATAAGGGAAAAAGAGCAGAATTTCCACAAATAATAACGACGAGCTATGTTTAAAAGTCTACAAAGAACTTTAAGCTACCTGAGCAAGCTGTTTGATTTCCACTCCAAATCCCAGTCGACAGACAACGCCTGATCCTGGATCCGGTCATGATAAACCCATCATCGCAGCTAAATGTTATTTCATTGGGATAAGTGGTCTTTAGTCCAGTAGAAGAGCCGTTCGAAGGAACAGTAAGTAAACCACAGTCTTTCGCTATGGCGGCATAACAATTTATCAATATTTAACATTAATTTTTTTCTGGGAATGGCGTTGATTGCCTTATGTATCGTAAGATTGCTTTTCGAAAGGAGGTCAGAGTGGACAGTTTAATTTTAGGTATACCAATAACTATTTTTGTTAGACTGATGTAAAATACGACAGCAACGCCCGCACAAGCACTAATTCCCTTGTAACTACATGTACTTGGACGTAAACTTGCAGTGGGTCGTTTGTTTTTCTTTCAGGCCAGCAAACTGCTGATTTTTGCATTGACCTAATTAATTAATAGCAAATCACCTACTGCATTATGGTACCTTATTTATTTATGTGTAAGTGATTAAGGAAGTGCTGTCCGGGATTTCACACCTTCACATAAAGCTGGAGTTCCGTTCCAAGTTCCTTCAGAAGTGCACCATCTAATCTTTGATCCCTTGAGAAGAAACCCATCATCACATCCGAAAGACACTTCATGAGGATACGTTGTCAGATTACCAAATAATGATCCGTTAGATGGAGTTTCGAGTGGACCACAGTCTTTGGCTAAAACAGGTATATGGATAATCAATGTTTCGGTACAGGATCAAGTGAATAGAAGATCGATATTGTAATCCATTCGAGGGTGGTGCGACACTGAAGCACTTAGAATAAGGCTGCGACACGGAATCATGTCTCTTTAATGGCAAAACAACGAGTATTAGGGTGGTTTTCTGCTTTGGTCTTGCATTACTACGCTTAGTGATTGGCTTTAAAAAAGTCGCGCCACTTTTAAATCCAAAACCAATCGACTTCCTCGCACGCATTTTCACGCGCTTTGTGCCGGCTACATGTAATTGCTTCAGGTTTTGATTGGTTCGCTGGATTGTCTTTGTCCTTTGTGATTGGCCAGAGTGATTACTTTGGTTTTGAATTTACGACACTCAATTGAAAACTGCTCTAACTTCTCCTGTAACCTGCTACTGGGGTGGAAACGAGTCAACTCACCTTGACAGAAGGTTTCATTGCCGCTCCACAGTGCATTAGCCTCGCAATGTCTAACACGTGATCCTTTCAGCTCAAAACCTTTGTCGCAGGTAAAGGTCAGCGAATTTGGAAAAGTAGTCATCTTAGGCCCAACTATAGACCCATTCAAAGGAATCTTGAGAACGCCACAGTCTTTGGCTAAGGAAGTTGAAAATGAAAATAAAAATTCAGATGTGTGCAAGCTTTGGAAACAACTCACAAAAATAATTGACACCACTAAAATGTTTTTGTACTTCGAAAGAGTTTCAGTTTTTCGACTTCTCAAAGCATTCCCATTCCACTTCACAATCCATCAGATGTACACTATTGCTCATTTGAATCTCTCAAATTAAAACCCATAAAAAATAATATGGTTTACTTGGATTAGTGGTTTGCTTAGCATAATCTTTAGCCGTTATAACAAGTATGTTAGCATCTTAAAGAGTAACTCTGCCTTCCCACTGTTGATTATAGAGAAATTACTTCCCTTTTGAAGTAAAAGGGTAATACACAATTACTGCTACCTGATTATATATATGGTTAGGTGGTCGATTAAAGAGCAACCGTGTTGTATTCTTACTCTCAGGTGCATAAGAGTGGCCAACAAAACTATTGGCAAAACCTTGAAGGTACCGTAGGTAATTTCCTTCGTGATAAGAAGAGCACGATACACAGAATGACTTTCGTAGTATTTTTAAGGTTTATCGGACACCTGTTACCTTTACACAATGTCTGCTGGCCGCTCCATGTTCCATTAGGCAAACAACTTCTCGCTGTCGATCCCAATATTATAAATCCTTTATCACAACTAAATTCTATTGAATTTGGATACGTTGTGTCCTTTCCAAACATGCTCCCATTCTGCGGAGTGGGAATGTAGCCACAATCCACCGCTAAATGAAAAAAAAAAAAACGTTTTATTGAGGTTTAAGTGAGGCTTTAACACTGAGCTGTTTGCCTTATACTAACACACATCGAGGAACGGTTCTAACGTTACAAAATATCAGAAGACAAATTCTACGAGTAGGAAGGACTCTACTGATAATAGAGAAAGTGAAATTATTAACAGAAATAAAGCTATGAATTTGAAATTTAGACGTCAATGAAATTACCTGTGCAAGACGTTTGATTTCCACTCCAAATGCCAGTCGACAGGCATTTTCTTATTTTGGAGCCAGCCATATTAAACCCATCGTCACAGCTAAATGTCATTTTATTCGGATAAGTTGTCTTTCCTCCAGTGAGAGAGCCATTCGTCGGACGGTCAAGTGAACCACAGTCTTTAGCTGAGGCAACAAAAAGGACTGGTCAATACTTAAGGTACATGACGCGTACCTTATTTTAAATTAGCACTATTTAGACAAGCAAAATGTAGATTCCAATCAATCAATCAATCAATCAATCAATCAATCAATCAATCAATCTTTATTTGTTTAAACCATTGGACGTACCAGCACAGACACAGAGGTGCAAGAGGTTGGGGGACGGGTTAATGGAATTCCTCCTAAGGTTTTCGTTCTTTTAGGGGTTTACACTGAGATTGCTTTAAAAGTTGACACAATTATGTTGCTTATGACGTGATATTATGCCATTAGCTACGACAGTACGTTAGAGAGCCAAAAAATAACATTAATACAAAATCAAGCCAAAATGCCAGTGGAATGTAAAAAATAAATTCAAACAGTCGATATTAATTTTGGCCTACAAATTGTGCGGTTTCCACTGCAATGTCAAAAATCATGGACGCATTTGACAAATCCAACTTTTCGCTACCGATGGATGAACAGCTACTAAGAATTTGAACAATATTGAGATGATCTCCTTTTCTTTAAAATTACAAAAAAGCCTTGAGTGGGGGAGGGAGGAGTGGCATCGGCCCCATTTGGCAGTTGCACGTTCAAGTGTTAAACCAGCTAATAAGTATAAAAATGTTCTTATATTTGTTGTACCTTCACAAGAAGCTGGAGCACCGCTCCAAGTTCCTTCAGACGTACAGCGTCTTACTTGTGAACCTCTGAGATTGAATCCTTCGTCACAACTGAAAAACACTTCATGGGGATACGTCGTTTGATTGCCAAACATTGATCCGTTGGATGGAACATCTAGTAGCCCACAGTCTTTGGCTAAAGCAAAAATACGCCTTGTAAGTATAAATAATTGTATAAAACAGTCTTTGGCTAACGTGTAAATACGCCTTGTAAATGTACATGTGATGATTGCACCCGAAAAAAATGTGGATCAAATAAAGATTACAGTTGTGAAGATGTACAAGAACCTTTGGTTCGTGTTTTATTGATACATCAATAGAATCGCTTTCAATTTTGGTAGTTGATGGGGAGCAGCAGGTGTATCCATTCGCACAGTGACGTTCATCTTACAAACCTTGATCTAGAACAAGATTACAAATCTTGATCTACGTAGATTTCACATAAACTACAACTTAATGTCGCTGCTTTTCCTGATATGATCGAATTAAGCGCTTTTTTCTTTTTACTTGTCTTTGGAGTTGTCTTACCTTGACAAAAGGTTTTATTGCCACTCCAAACGGCATTAGCTTCACAATGCCTGACACGTGATCCTTTCAGTATAAACCCTGGGTCGCATGCAAACGTTAGCGAATTCGGAAAAGTGGTCAGATAAAGTCCGAGTACAGATCCATTGATAGGAATTTGGAGAGGGCCACAGTCCTTTGCTATTGCAGGAAGAAAATACATGATTCCAATCAGCGTTTTCAAACACCGAAAATACAGTTATACAAAACTGCAAGGGCCCTTTCTTAAATCATTGGCTTACCTTCACAAAACGTGTCCACTCCACTCCATACTCCATCCGATTGACACTCTCGTACATTAGAACCTTTCAAGTAAAAGCCATCATCGCAGATAAACATAGCTTTGTTGGGATAAGTTGTTTTATTGCCATGTTTCGTACCATTCACAGGTGTCAGAATGGGTCCACAGTCTTTGGCTGATATAGAATGATAGAAAATAGACAAACTTATAAAATCACAGTGAGTATCTAAGCAATATAATGTAAAATTTGGTTTTAAAAATATATAGATTTATTCCCGAGGTGGATTAAGAAATAGGTTGCTCTTTCAAGTGAACATAGAGATTTTATGCTGTTAATCCAACAACAGACCAAAAAGCGATTTTTTTACCTTCACAAAAAGTTTCTACGCCAGTCCATATTCCATCGGACGTACACTCTCGCACTTTTGATCCTTTCAAATTAAACCCATCGTCACAGGTCAATATCACTTCGTTGGGATAAGTGGTTTTACTTCCATGAATCGTGCCATTCAATAGTGTGCCAATGGAACCACAGTCGTTCGCTGTTACGGAAAAGTACAATTAATTGAAAAATTGTTAAAGTAGAGTTAACATCTTGGGTCAGAAAAAAAATTCAAAATCGATCTCCTATATACTAGAACACAACCATCGTTTTGCAGTTTTTGATACCGCTTTTGATAGAAAATTTAAACAAAGGTGGTTGGTGCGGTTATGAAACAACAACACTAGTTGAGGTGTCTGGCCAAATAATGACTCGATACTGAGATTTGAATATTTGCCTCTCTGCGTGAGGAAGGTGAAGACATCGGGCGTAGACTTCTGAGCATATACATATTCTTTATTCCATATTCTTTTTGACGTACTATGAAGTGCAGCGAAATCTCACAGTTTTGGTAAACAAAAGGCAAATAAGGGACGGACCATTATTTTTCTGGAGAGGGGGGGGGGGGGGGGGGGGAAATGAAAAATATTGAAAAAAATTGTTTGCAGGGCCTAAAAAGACAAAATAAATTGTTTGCAAACATCATATGTATTAAAAAAATAGTTTGCATAGAAGTCAGAGAAACTTTTTTTTAATTTTTTAATTTTTTAACGAAGACTAGTGAGCAGCACAAGGAAAGACTTCTTGTAGTTGTAAGCGTGTCGTTTATTTCCGACTCGTTTCGTCTCTAACTGAGCTTCTCGGAACAGATAATGTCTGACACTGGGGCATATGATTAGCGCTAATCGTATGCCCCCAAAATATAACAACACGCAATAACATATGTATTAAGGCGTTTTTTGTAACGTTCGTTTACAGCATATTTTAGTTATTATTCACTTCCATGGGAAGTTGTAGCTAGGCACGCGAATGTGCTATATATGCATAGATAAAAAAAAGTTTGCAGAGAGAGATTTTTCATCCCCCTCCCCCCTCTCCAGAAAAATAATGGTCCGTCCCTAAACTAATTACTAAATTACCAACATTCTTGTATTTTTGTTTGCTTGTCTGATTTATCTTCATCTTTGCATTTCAGGGACTGAGTTGGTTGGATTTCACATGTGCGTACAAGGGTTAAAGTGCAAGGGAAGAAAAAGTAGGGATTGCAAAGTAGCGATGGAGTCGGCGGATCGAATTTTCAGGTCTGGTATCTGGTACCAAATAAATAGCACTTTGCGTTAACTAATAACACAACGGCGTTTTATGGACACAAAGCCATACATTACCTGTACAAGATGTTTCGTTACCACTCCAAAAGCCAGTTGACTGACATTTTCTGATTCTAGAGCCAGCCATATTAAACCCATCATCACAGTCAAACGTTATTCCGTTGGGATACGTCGTCTTTATTCGCCCAATGGCAGAGCCATTCGTTGGAATAGCAGGCCAACCACAATCTTTAGCTAAGGGCAAAAAACAGGGTCAGTCGTAAAGGATTTTGGCAAAGACTTGACTTTTTACCTATCGCAGAACTTTTATCATACATGAATCTTTGATTTCTGTCTTTTTCGCCAGAGTTGATCGTCAGTCTCTAAATTCCATTTTATTTATTTTTTATCTGGATTTTAGTTTGTTCCGTTCGGCAAGTATGTTGCGCAGTTCTTCGTCCAAAATGTCTTTCTGCTTCCGAGCCAATGGTTGCACGTCTAGAACAGCCTTTTACACTAGTTCTCGCACACCTTTCTAAACCTTCAAAATCACCTTACTGCTATATCACAATTTGAAACACGTAATAACAAAACGAAGGCAAGGAATTTGGTTTTCACCTTTGCAAAACGTTTCTTCTCCACTCCATAGTTTATTTGCCTGACAAATACGAGAAGATGATCCCATCATGTCAAAGCCATCGTCACAGTGAAAAATGACTTCATTTAAGTACGTGGTCTTATTGCCAATTTTGGTACCATTGTCTGGCGCCTGAAGCGGTCCGCAATCAACGGCTTGGAGATAGAAAAAAAAACATAGTTATAGGTATTCACTTCTCGTATTAACTTTATAATTCTTCTCAAAAAGTAAAAGTCATTCATTGAACACTTTAAAGAGAAAGTTTTTGTAGATGCTGTTGTTTGAATTTGCGTTGGTTTTTAAAATTTTGTTACTTGTTTCAAATCGACAGTAAGTATGAGATAAACAAAGCACAAAATTAAACCACGACTTGTATGTTCTTACAGGCTCAAAAACAAGTTAACAAAGAGGCCGAGCATTGCTGTGGGAGCATCTGAATGGGATCATAATGAGCAAAGACCGATACACTACACATGAAGCAAAAACTAACTACTTGGTAGAAAAAGCCCTTAGAGGCCAGTTGTCACTTACGTTTACAGCTCGTCTTATTCCCACTCCAGGTTCCGTTAGCTTGGCACCTTCTTACAACAGAACCTTGAATTTCGTACCCAATATCGCAAGTAAACGTTATCGGATGTGGGTATCTCGTCGAGAATCCAGACACGGAACCATGATCTGGAAGTTCTGGCTTGCCGCAGTTGATGGCTTCAAAAGGAGAGAAGAAGCTTCAAAAGCAAGAGAATTCAACTCCAAAGCATTGCCAACAATGCATAATTGTACGAACGGCTGAAATCGTGAAGCTTTAGCTGAAAATGAGCTGCAGTGAAGCACACTCGATGATATGCAATATTCTGCCCAAGTTTGACAGATTACAAGGCACCAGTTAGAAGTCAGTTGAGCAAGCAGTGAAAGGCTGGTTGGTCAAAATTTGGCTTATGGCAGAGCTAAAGCTACAGCGTATAGCCGTTTAAAGCAAGTTAAAAGCATTGCGATGCACGGCCTGTAGAATACGAATGACAGAGGCGAAAATGATGAACGATGGAATAATTAAGTACTAGTAAATTATGACATTCTTAAAAAGCAATTTTTGTTTTTGTCATGTCTCGCGTAAATAACTACACACAAGCAGTACTAAATTATGATCGAAAATAATTACATACTATAACAAGATGTTCGAATGCTGGCGTATAAGTGAAAAGACGAATGAATGATATGACGGAGGAAGGAAAAGACGGACAGACGGACGGACTGATGGACTGACGGGCGGACGGACGGACGAACGAACGAACGAACGAACGAACGGTCTGACGGACGAACGATTATAGCTACGTAGTTGAATAAAACTACATAATCTAATATTTTGCATTAAAATACCGAACGGTATTGCTTCTTAGCATTGTATAATTCCCTCTATTGGGGCGATAGGTAATTTTCATAAAGAGAGGACACTATATAATACTTGTCACGTCTACTACCTTCGCACACGGTGGTGTCTCCACTCCAAGTTTTGTCCGCTTCGCATCTCCTACGGTATGATCCACGTAAAATAAAGCCTTCATCGCAGCTAATCTTCACTTCGTTAGTGTAAGTGGTTCCTTCACCCAACACTGAACCGTTCATTGGAGGAGGAAGCTTTCCACAATCAACGGCTTTTCAAGAAAATATGAAGGAAAGGGTATCAGAGCAATTTAGCAGCAATAGTTCTTTGCAGTCGTGAATGCAACTTCTTTACCAATTTGAAAGAAAGCCCAGACCAATTTGAGACTTCAACAAGAGTTGAACTCATCATTAGTAAAGATAAACTGATGCCTTGTGTGAGGTCACGGGTATGAAAGTAAGGACATGGGCCAGAATAAACCTGACCCTTATAGCTTAATTCGGATACCCTAATCAGAAGTGACTAAGGTGCTGGTACGGTCTTCTTGACGGGATTCTTCTTATAGCGCAGCATTTTTTCGGGTTGACCAATCAGATTATAAGTACTCATTTATACTTCCGGGTGTAAAGGCACTGTGTAAGCGAGTGTCTTGCCCAAGAACACAACACAAATAGGCCACCGCGCCTCTCCACGGATGTGAATTTAACTTGCAGTCATATTTGTACGTTGGGCGCCAGATCGAACCGTCAAGATCCGAACCCTGGCCGCGCCGATCAACTGTTCAGTTCCTCTGATCTCTATTAGGACTGGAACGCACTTCACTTTTACAAGACCTGACATGTATTAACTAACTAAAAAGACGTCAGATTCTACATTTCGTGCCAGAGAAACTTTTATCAGTTAACAATGATTACCTTTACAAACTGGCTCTTCCCCACTCCAGATCTTATTAGCCATGCATGTCCTTGAAATAGAACCAACCAAATCAAATCCAGCGTCGCAACTAAACTTTATAGTGTTAGGAAAGGTCGTGACAGTCCCAAAAGAGGAACCGTTGGTAGGCGGAGTTAAAGCACCGCAGTCAACCGCTACAAGAGATAAGGGGAAAACATCAAAATTTACGTGGTGCACACTTTTTTTACAATGCGCGCGAACGTTTCGCCGAAAGTAGTAAACGTCACAGACGTGCGTATCTTTAAAATATTTAACAATATTTTTTTCGTTTGTCGTTTCTTGTCGGCCTTGATCTTCCTTAGCGGTAACTATCCCTCTTATTTTTTCGGTTTATTATAACTTTTGTGTTTTTGTACCTTAGAAAACTATTTTGAGGTTTTCAGGGATATGACCTTAAATATCGCTACATGACTCCTTTAGAAGCCAATGTTGATAAAGCTTCCCTCGCGTAGCACCTTAATGGAAAAAGCAAAGCCGTATTTTCTACGACAGTTTATGCTACCTCATTACAACATGGAAAGATTACTACCATTATAATTATAAGTACAAATACTGCTTCCAAGGAATTACGAGATTGTTTTAGAAAAGGTATCTGTTGCCAGCGGTAGCTGATTATCCTAGTAAGGTTTAATTTTACCTTCACATAAGGTATTGTTTCCATCCCATTTGCCATTCGCTTGGCATGTTCTTTTGCGTGATCCGCGCAAAATAAAACCTTCGTCACAGTTAATCATCACATGGTTGGGGTAGGTAGTTTCTTCTCCTGACAGTGAACCGTTCATTGGAGCAGAGAGCTTTCCACAATCGAGGGCTTCAGAAGAGAAATTAAAGAAAAAAATGGAACGTTGACGAAGAACAGCTGAAAAGTTCGCGCCAATAAAACAACAACAACAAACAAATCACGCACACGAAGGCTTCGCCGCGCGCGTTCGTTACTTCAGTAATCAGCGTACTTTCACAATGCGTTTTCCCAACAACGGAATCGTAAGAGCGCTTACGGCCTACCGAAAAATAGAAATCGGAGGCGGAAATCGGATTTTCTGCCGATTCTGCTTATGACTCCGTCGCTTATGATCCACTGAAAACTAGATTGTTCGAGTGGCAAGCAGAAGCGGAAGAGGAAACCAGTCACAATGCTAGTTCTGACGCCCTCCAAGTACTTCCATTTTGATAGCGACTCAGATAATCTAGTTTTTACTAGATCATAAGCGGAATCGGAACCCTGCTTACGACTCCGTCGGTTTGATTCTCACTAGATCATAACACTCTGCTCTTCTGATTACGACTCCGACTCCGACTTACGTTACCGTTATGTTGCTATATTTTATTGCTTTATTTATTTACCATTGCATGTAACTTCCTTCCCACTCCAGTTCTTATCCGAAGTGCACATTCTTGTTTCACTTCCTTCCAGTTCAAAGCCGTTATCACATTGGAAGCGAAGCGAGCTTTGGAAATTTGTTTCGTTGCCAATAAATGTTCCATTTTTCGGACGGGGTGGAAAACCACAGTTAACAACTGAAACAAAAAATAATAGAGGATCAATTTCTAAATGGTCACGACAGAAGAGTGACGAGAAAAATACGTCCGAGAAAATAACGAACCTAGGATTTTCAGCATTTGCATTATAGTACTGAATCTATTTGATATAAAACACTAAAATTTGTTTATTTTAGTAGAGTCCACGCGCTATTTATGACGTCTTATCACATCAAAGTGATGTCATCGATTAAAAGTGGTCGCAGAGGTGGCACAGTGGCGAACGCGCTCGCCTCCCATCATTGTATTCTGGACCTGGCGTCACATGTGGGTTGAGTTTGTTGTCGGTTCTCGTCCTCGCTCCGAAGGTTTTTCGCAGGATCTCCAGTTTCCACACTCCACAAAAACAAACACCTCTAAATTTCGATTCGACCTGGGAAACAGTATTAAGAAGAGCCACTTCGTGGATACGCTCCTGATCAATATTGCCTAATAACTTACGCTTATAGAAGTACGTGTACCAAGTAGAATAAGGTTGACATTTATGAGTTAAAAAGACGTCAGGAACAGCTCAATACACCGAACGTTGAGCAGCTAGAAATACTAAAGCTTTGCAAAAAAAATATGTGTTTTGCTGGTTCTACATATATCTTGTAAAACTAAGGCACGCCACCGAGGACAACACCACAAAATATGAATTTGGTCTGTTACAATTAAAACACAAAGACCGATTAGTCCATGCATTGCTGATTATCCTATTATCCTATTATAAAGAGCATCTTTTTTGCAACCTACCATTGCAAGTTGGCTGCGTTCCAGTCCAAGTTCCATTCAGTTGGCACTTGCGATCCGGTGACCCCACAAGATCATAACCCAAATCGCAGTTAAAGTAAACTACGCTGTTGATAGAGTATGTAACCCCTAGCTTTCGACCATTTTCAGGAGTACCAGGATCGCCACATCCTCCCTCTAAAAAAAAGATAGGAAATGTATTGGCAAAAAAATGCGACTAAAAAATGCTATCTTTGGTAGAAACTCAGCCGTATGCTATTACGTTTCTATTGGAAATCTGATTAGTTCTCCTATTGTTTTCTATTTAACAATAAGACTACTCCTCGCCCTCGTTTTCTATGGGCGATAGTCAACTCAGCTGCGCCTTGTGACTATTCACTCATTGAGAACTGGGGCTCGCAGTCTAATTACTAAGCACTCACGAACACGTCGAGTTGAAAGCGGTTACCGGTAAATTAAGTGAACTTTCAAGTGTACATTAACCTTTCATAGCTTTTTCCTAACTGCTCGTGATACCACAGTCTCTTATTCTGACATAGTTTCTTGGACACATTTTATTTAGTACTTTTCCTTATCACATGATCATGAGCTTTTTATTGGTAAAAGTGATCAAACGAGATAATCACAAGGTGCTGGATATAGCTGCTTTGAAGTAATTCCTCTAAAGATAGTGATCTAATATGATCGCATTCCACCGCACAGTGGACTTGACGCAAATATCCCCCACCCCTACCCCTCACCGGTCATAGATTACTCACCAGTACATTTGAAAGGCAACACGGTCCATTTTCCAAGAAAGCACATCTGGGTAGCCATTCCTTCCTGGTTGTAACCTTCGTTGCATTTAAATGTGACTTTGTACCCAGAGTGGTACTTTTTACTTGGATTTGAAATGTTCGCATTTCTTGGAATTGTCGGCTCTGGACAGTCACGCACTGAAACAAGATGGGAAAAACAAGAGAGTGAGTAAGCTTAGCTTGCTAGCTGTGACGTCGTTAATTAATTCACACTGCCACTGTTGTAGCGGGAAGAAAGATTACACTTTTCTAAGGACATTTTTTTACCATTCTAGAAGCACAAATTGTTTGTTTGTTTGTTTGTTTGGTTCCTTGCATTTCTTGCCTGTTAATTTCCAAGTTTAAAATTAAACTACGTAAGTATAATTTTGAACAGACTTTATGTTGAACTTGTATAAGTTTAGACCGCGAATGCAGAAATATTTCCGGCTGTCACTTTTCTAAATACGTCTGCGTTCACAGGCTTCTGGAAGCCATAAGAGAGTGGCATCTTTAGAAAACGAAACTAAGACAATCCACGTCAAATTTAATAATTAACGTGGATAAATTGTCAGGTGAAACTCCACTTACAGCATCTTGGAGTAAGACCGTCCCATCGCTTCTTCGCAGTGCATCTCTTGACAGGCTCCGTGTTCAGAGCATATCCTTCATCGCAAGTGTAATGAACTGTAGAGTTGTAACCCGTCCCAGTGTAGTTAAGCTTTCCATTCTGTATTGGAGGCGGTTTGCCGCATGACATACCTAGCAGAATAACCAACAAATGACCACAGTTATACAGACTTAGCGCGATTCTCAGAAAAGCAGAAGTCCAGAAAAGAAAGGAAAGAGGACCGGTTAGCTCAGTTGGTAGAGCGCCGGACTTCTGTGCGGGAGGTCTCGGGTTCGAGTCCAGACCGGACCAACACTCAGGGTCTTAAAATAACTGAGGAGAATATGCTGCCTTTGCAATGACATCTGTAAATGGTTAGATGTTCTAGTCTTCTCGGATAAGGACGATAAACCGTAGGCCCCGCCTCCTGCATCTTCACTGTTATGGTCAGCAGGGGACGTTAAAGAACCCACACACTCATCGTTAAGAGTAGGGCACGGAGCTTCCAGGGGACGTTAAAGAACCCACACACTCATCGTTAAGAGTAGGGCACGGAGCTTCCCGGTGTTGTGGTCTGGTCTTTACCCATTGTACCGTTGTACTGCTGAAATGCTCGGAGACATTAGCTCTGTAAAAGCTACTCTATAATCCGAGGGTAAATAAAGTATTCACTATTCACTTTGAACCTTAACTTGAGTCCAAATGTAGAAAGTGCTCTGATAACGCTAGAAACGTCAGCCTTTTAAATTCGCTATGGCTGCCTACTTCCCTTTATCAACTTTCAGCTGATAATCAAGAAAGTTTTTTGCTTGCCCGCCGACACAGAACAACAGTTTTTTTTAGACGCTAATAAATGTTTCCATTTATTGAGTCCCAAGGGAACAAACGATAGTGACAGAGTAAAAATCGTTAACAGAAGAATACAGTAGAATTTCCACTAACGGTCACGTCTCTAGAATGGCCAGGATTTTTCGTCCCGACCCTGTACCGATCGAAGCACTTCACTCGCTCTTACGGAAACCTAACTTAAAAGGCAATTTAGTTCTGTTCAGGCTGCATAGCCGCTCCAGGGGGGGGGGGGGGGGGGGGGGGGGAAACTGTATTCCCTTTTAGTGCCACAAACTCTAAAACAAAAACAGTCACCACCTATGACGGTCAAATCGAAAAATTGACTTCAAGATCAATAGAGTTAAATAATTTCAGAAAAGCACTTTTTAAGTGTTTAAAAACTGCATATTTAATTTTCATGTAGTTTACATACTATTAGGATATCTTTATGAAGCAATTATCTTCAGAACCACTTCCCTTACCCGCATAAAAAAGACTGTCTATAATCTAAAAACGGGAAATTATGTACCCACAAAGACTATGAATGTTGTTAGGGATGAATTGATAATTACGGACAAGGGATATGTGGAAAGCGATGGATTTATTCATGTAAGCTGACAATGTCCTTCCAAGTTAAATGCCATTTACTTCTTTAAGTTGTAGTTAAACTGGTGACAACGTTGTCTGTTATAGCCTACAAAATGTTATTTCTAGTTTTGTCGTGAGCAAGAATGAACTGACCTTTCTCTACGCAACTAAAGCCACAACTTCCGTCGCATAGACACTGGTTATTAACCGAGCCGCATCCACTCTGAGGCGAACATTCTTGAGTACATTTGGTTCTTGGAGCGCGGATGGTTCTTTTACAAGCGTGAGTACCTCGAAAGAAAATACCACATGAAAGTCAAAATCTTAAATTGCAGGAGTTTTGCGTATCACCACATAACACTGATATAATCATCAAAAAAAAAATGTTGAACCGCGCACCTGCTTCCCAAAACACTGACAATAACTTTCCAGGTACATAACGAACATGCGATAAATCAACAGCACCGGGGAAAGCCGTTCATATGAAACTCTTTTCGCATGGAAGTTTTAAAACATGTTTTAGCTTGATACCAGGTCTCATTCTCAAACCAAGGAAAATCTTAATTAACATCACATAGTCTCCAGACATCGTTTCCGGGTTTTTCAAGTTTAGCCCGGCGTAGAATGGAACATAGACTGCGAGCAGTCTCCCTTTTTCTTTAAAAATCGTGGGAACGAACGCGTGCGTGTGAGCGCGACGTACGAGCGGCAAAGCCGCAGGCTTCGCCGCTCATATATCGCGCTCGCTCGCTTTAGCGTTCGCCGACACGGAGTTTTTAAAGCAAACGAGACACTGCTATAGTAGAATAGAATAGTAAGCTTCGTAAAAGTTAACTCGACTGAAATGATATTCAGTTTTGACAAAGTATACACATATTGAAGACTTAAAAATCATTGTATCCTCACAACTTGACAAAATTAATCCAAGCATTTTGCGGAAAATGTTTTTGTCGCATTTCAACCTCAGTAACATAGGACACGGTGGCAGAACGCTAGAGCGGTAGGCGGAAGGTCGGGAGTCCTGGAACTTGATGATGACGTGTTTCAACAATGTGACGAAGCTTGTACATTTAGTATAGGTTTGTAAACTTACCTTCACATTTAAACGGGAATCGAGTCCACAGTCCACTGATGCAGATTCTGACAGGATTGCCTCCTGGTAGCTCTTTAAAGCCCTTTTTACAGGCTAAAGTAATTCTCTCGCCAGTCATGTATGTGCGGTTGAAGTTCACCGGTTGTGCGATGTACGTAGAAAACGAAATTGTCGGCAAGGTACACATTTTTACTGAAAAACAAACCAAGCAATACAGAGTTACATTGATTTGGTATTTCATTTCATTTTTTTGGAAGTGCTTCACTAGGGACAGTACTGCGTGGCTTATCATTGCTTTGCATCAGTTGTACAATTAATATATTTACCTCATCGCGAGGTACAATCCGCATTACCAACCAACGGGCTAATCTCGACTGCCGGTGTATCTCAGTTGGTAAAGCAACAGCGATCCATACGAAGCTTGTGGGTTCGAATCACACTAAAGTCAATTTTTTTGCCTCCTGGGGTCCCCAATGTAGGGGATGGGTGGGGGTGGTGGTGGGGTGGGTGGCTAACATGGAAATTTGTGACTACTCCAATTTCCACCTCTGGTACTACTATTGCTGCGTGCTTGAACACTGCATTGCAATTGTACCCGGCCCTAACTTTCTATAAGTTAAGCAGACAGCTTCACATCTTTGAGGAATGGTCAGCATTTTAAAAAATATATAGAGGGAGATCAGAAATGCGGTGAGCAAGGCAGAAAGATAACGTTGCTGTAACCTGCATATTTAACGTCTTGAGAATAAATAGTAACAAAGGCGCTGATTTGGATCACCAAAGCAGCGCCATCATTACAACTTTCTAATAAGAAAGAATTACCTTGCGCCCGTTAAAAAGGAAGGTTAGTTTAGTAACGTAGCGGAAGAAAATTGGGGTCAGATTTTTGTTGCTCAGCCGGACAAGTCAATACTTACAGCAGTTTGGTCCTACATTGTCCCACTTTCCATTAGCTCGGCACGATCTCTGGGATGCTCCAGATAATGTGTAGCCTTTGTTACAAATGTAAGTAACAGTTTCACCGAAATTCGTGGATGAATATTGTGGCTTGGCATTTCTTACGCTCGGTGGCTTCCCACAAGATAGACCTGTGCAATAAAAAAATGATAAAAACATTCAATAAAAAGATGAAAACTATGAAATAAGGTTAACGCTAATAAGACAACATATAACTGACGGTTTCGGAAACACGTTCCAGCCACATTTTCCTTTTCTTTAAAACCAGTTTGCATATTAGTCGTTGTTACAAGATTTATTGATTGTTTGAAAAGTCACACCCGGCGTTCTAAATATATTATTTACATACCTCTCTTTACGCAGCTATAACCACAGTCGCCATCGCAAAGGCACTCCTCCCCAGGCCCACTGCAGCCAGTTGAAGGATCGCATCTGTCCACACACATCACACTGGGGCGTCGATTCGTACGGTCGCAGTCCGATTGGCCTGAAATGAACATAAGATCTAGAAATAAAGGTGATTTGGTTTTCTGGGGCTCTTTTAGCTCCGAGGTGTGGAGTTCATTTCACGCTTGCTTGTCGCATGTTTCTCGCTTTTTTCACGCTCGCTTCACGGCTATCCTTCCCTTGTTTAAAAGTCGCTTCACTCTCATTCCATGCTTGTTTTACGATTAATTCAAGCTGTTTTCACGCCAGTTTGCCGGATACTCTCTACCCGCCCATTCCACACTACTTTCACGCTTCTCGCCGCTTATCCATTGGGTTAAGGTGGGGGATGGAGGAGGGGGGGGGGGGGGGGGGGGTGGGGGTTCGAGCGAGCGCTACGTAATAAGCCCAAACTACGGCTGCGAATAATTCTAAGCTCTCTTTATGCTCATTGCAATTCGCTTCACTCTTATTTCACGTTCGTTTTTCTCTTATTCTTATCTTGTTCTACGCTTCACTGTATTCCACGCGATCGCTTTTAGTTCGTTTCACTCTCAGTAACGCTTGCTCATTCGCTTTATTCCACGCAAATTGACTCGTTTTGCGACAGTTTCACGCTCAGTTCTTTTAGCGTCATTTCCGGGACGAGCGCGCGAGCCGCCCCCCGTCGTCGCCTTGCTCGCGCGCTCGTATTCTCGCTCTCCCTGACTGACTAGAACGCCAACCTACGCTGGCTACAACGTGATCTATGACGCAAACAGGGCAGTGTGGCCATTATAAATATATTTGTGAAAACTGGCAAAAATACGTGACAGTTCATTTATAAACCTATTTCCTGCACTGTGCTCTTCCTACTGGTTAATCCTAGCCTGCGTGCAGACGTCTCCATTTCCTTTGCTTCACGTGTGAAGCAAAGGAAATGGAGACGTCTGCACGCAGGCTAGTTAATCCACACTAATCGGCTAACATTGAAGTATTAAATTCCCTGCAGAATCATAGCTACAACAACAAATCCTCGCTTGAAAACAAACCGCGTGGAAAAAAGGAAATGGCCTTGCATGCAGAGCATTTGTTTCTCTCGCCTTTGTGCAGTTTACGCGCGTCGCTGCAAAAGAGGTAACCTAATGATCAAAGCAATTAATTAAAATGTAGGTCATTCTCTATAAAAAAGATATCGTCTTCACAGCCGGTTCATTGGCTGGCAGTGCAAGACTTTATCAGCAGCCCAACAGATTTTTTTCCTCGCAAAATTAAACTTGATATTTGTTTGTACCAAGTTAGGATGACCTTGTCATAAAACATCTTATGCTCGAGACTTCCTGTTGTGACATGAGATCGAAGTGCGACAACGCGAGCATATCGACTGCTGTGATATTTCTTGCTCTACTGAGGAGATTTTCAAGATCATCTCTTTATCAAAAAAAGCTATTAAACCTCATCAAAAGATAACATCAATTGATTTGCCTTAATTTGTTTGAGGAACTTACATTATTGCATGATACTATAAACAAACGCTTATCGCCGGTTATCGACGCAGTCTTAAATCACAGAGCAATGGATCGTTCTTTGTCGGTCCTTTTAGTTTATACGCCTTCTGTTCAAATAGCATTACTGCAAAGCCAACAGAAGTAACTATAACCGGGCAATAGGGAGGTCGTGGCCACAACATAGTCAAATGACTGATTTAACGAACCCTGGCCTGCGTTTTACAAAGTAGCTCCCACACAATCTGAACGAATGAAACTTACCTTTTGCTTTATGTAAAAAAACGATGATCCAAAGCAGCCATAAGCTGAACCGAATGCTCATTTTTGTTGTCTGGTCGTATGGCACTGCAAATTTAATGCATAACACAAGTCTTATAGCGGATTTTTTTGGTCGTGAACGAAAACGTGAAACCCTACCGGAACTTGGGGATTGAAACTCTTATCGACGTTAATTGATAGATATCATATTTCATTGAATGTATAAATACAGCGTTGGTCCTTGTCATGTCATGTCGCCTCCTTCGCATGGGTCACGCAATAGTCATGGAATGTCGCGGGCTTGTCACGCAATCTTCTCCCCGATGCCGGTTCAACTAATTGCTCAAAACAGATTGGACAAACGCTACTTGTCAAATACATCCCATTGCATAACATTGTTAAAGTTTAAAATCTATCTCGGAGTGCTATCCCTTGAACAGCTGGGAACATAATTAAGAAAAAAAAAGCAGCGTTGAGCGATGCCGGACGGTATAATGTTTGATACTCTAGATAAACAGCGATAATTTTATTTTCTCTGTGTTGTTGAGGCCGAGACGGAAAAAGTGCAGGAATAAGTGTTAGCCAGAGAGAATAGGAGAGGAGTATTAATCCCACAGATAAGAGATCCGGGACAGGGTCTCGTCAATCTCATCCTCTAAGTTTTCTCGTTGTCATAGCAGTGAGAAAATTGATGGAGGCTCCTGTGATTCAGTGGGCGCACATTTCATAGTTAGGATAAGTCAGAGCAGTGGTGGCCTTACTTACTCAATCTTTCTAAAATCGTAGCCAGGTGGTAATTTTTGTTTTGTTATATAATTTGCTAATAAACAATAACGTGCTTTGAGAAAGATGTAATTATCTGTTGGCATGGCATTATTACGCTTGGTGATTGGTTTCAAAACAATTTATTAACAAAACAAAAGTAAAACGAAAACGCAAACGCAAACGTTTTCGGGCCCTTAGCAACGGCTAGTCTACTTGTATTTGCCTCGAGTTTCGATTGGATCACTGAATTGTTTGTGTCGATTGTGATCGGCCAGAGTGATAACTCAATTGAAAACTACTCTGAAGTCATTCTTACTACTCTTGGTCAGTCTTGCACCTGTGATGGCTTGCGCGTGCACGTGCTTCGCGTGTGAAGATTGCTAACACAAATGTAAGCGCAAACGCAAGAAAGTAGACTGCGAGCAGTCCTTATTTATTTTCGCATTCCGTCGAGCGTGAAGCGAAAAAAAAAAAACATGCCCACGCGGAAATTGAGGAAGAGGCATTGTCTCAGTCTAGGTTCCAGACCCTTTTCATAACAATATATAATAGTCGTTAAAATTTTGTAACGGTCATACTTTTGAAAATGTATGTTGCATAGCATACGAAACAAACGTCAAGTTAGTAAAATGCGATTTTTCGCAATGTTTATTACCGCTGTTTGTTTCATGTTTTTAATCAAGTTACGATGGCCTAAAACCACGAGTCTATTAGAGGCATTCTCGTCCCCAAAGCCTTTTCGCTTCTCTTAACCGGCGGGGCCTTGGCACGAGAAATGAAGGGCTCTGGGACGTTGGATTTTTGAAGCAATTGGTCGTTTAAAACCAAGAAATCTTGAGCGGAAGTGAAAAACGCCATGAGTGTCCCGTATCGTATATAGAAACACCACGACTGCATACAAGAACGGACCGGAAAATCCTTTGTCTCCAGAGCCCTTCGTTTCTCGTGCGAAGGCCCCGCCGGCTAAGAGAAGTGAAAAGGGCTATGGGGACGAGAATGAGGAAGAGGCGCCTTGCCTCGCCTCGTCCCCAATTTTTTCCCTTTTTTGCTTCATGCTCGACGGACTGCGAAATAAGTAGGGACTGCTTGTAGTCTACAAGCAAACGAAGCGAAACATGACTTGTCCGCCGCCTTCAGCTGCGTCTGTGTATTTTACGTTCCTTGCGTTTGCGTTCTACTTGTTAACATGCGTTGTAATTGTGCTTGCTTTTACGTCCCACATGTGAACCAGGCATTTGTTACCTTCTTGTTGTGTCCGCCTGCAGGAGGCTTCCGTCAGCGGAAGCTAGTTTGTACAAGTTTTCGAGAGTAGATCTTTAAACGTAGATAAAAATAGTAAAGACTCTGACAAGACATAGTTGCAAGGTTTATTTTTACAAATATGTTAACACCGATAGCAACTTTCCTATGTCACTGAATTCGGTGGCGTCCATACTTTTCCAGAAGCCTACAAACACCATTTACATTTACCATGGCTGTTACGGATCGTTTATAGAACCTTCTTTATAGCTTGACAGAGTACTCCTCTTAACATGCTTAATATTAATTATAGCTGCTTTCAAACAATTATATTGAAATTTTGGTCTTTTCAGCTAGAGAACATTTAACGAACGGACATGGTATAACATTAAAGTTTGATTTTCTCTGGCACTGAAACTAACATTAAAGGGGCACTGTCACGAACATACCTTAAAAACTTCAACAGCCCAAAAACAAGTTTAAACCACTGGAAACCTATTTATCGTGGTCACCTTTTCTTAAAATTACTATACCAGTGTACTGAAACTAAATATAGAGTGATATCACTGCGATAGCATCGGAAGCTTTACATCTCAACTTGAAAAAGTCAGCCTGACTTTTTCAACTTCTGTCCTTGTGGTTTGGAAAAATTGATGAAAACTATTTACGGTCACCCTCTTCTTTAAACAATTTACTAGATATCCTTCCCTTTATGTTCTAGGAGCATTTCCTGAATGGTTGAAAGTACTTAGTCGTAATTTTGGTGCCGTTTTACTGAAAAAGCCAAAAAATGTCCGTGACAGTGTCCCTTCAAGTTAAGATCCTGCAATTTTTCAATCAATATTCAGTTGACTTCAAGTTTATTTAAATCACTATCTACAAAAACTAGCCACAATATAGACGATTATAAGAAATATTACATGATGAAAATTGTGAAAAACGGAAGAGTGGTAAAATAACAACTGCAAACGACGTTTTCTTTGGAATGTCGAATTTGAGGAAGAGAAGTGGAATTATGAAATTAAACAAATATTTACGACTACGTTGACGACTACGTTATTTACTCTAAAACGTCCAGAAACCAACTATAAATCTGAAGGCCGGATTTTCTATCAGTCCAAAGGGTTCTTGACTCATAATGTGTCGCGTTAAATAACTTAAGAGCAATTGCTTGTTCAGTAGTCCTCATCATCGCTGTCTCTCCAGATCGTATTTTTGCTGTACACATGCCAGCCATTGAGACTAGCTCCTGATGATTCCCCATGACCGTTTCCATCGCCTGAGTTTGAATATTTGTCCCAGTCATATCCTGAGCCGGAATATCCTTCATAATGGTCTGTAAAACGAATGATGGATAAATCTGTTCAACACTGCTCCAGGTGCAAAAATATGTCTTTCTTTGCTTCCCCTTCCCTTTTCCTCCTTTCCTTCCCCAGGGCGCTTTTCCCTCCTGAGAACGAGGTTGCTACACTACTACTTGAACACGATTGTGCAATTATGACTTTGATTTAGTCCCACCGATCACACAGTTAATCAGAAAGACAGTAAGTAGCTCATAATTATAGTCATTCAGATATCAAAGTGCCAGAGTTATAGTATACAGTTTCATAGTAAATGGTTTCAGGAACATCACAGTATTCCTGAAAAGGACTGTTTTGGTGACTGGCGCTTCAACAACCTGAGCAGAAGTTGATTTCCGCTCATGTTGTTGAAACGTCAGTTACCAACAACTCTTAATTCAGGACTTCTGTTACCAGGAAAATTACACACTTAAAGAACTATTGTAGGTATACAGTCCCTGTTCGGTGACAGAAATTTCGAATTTTAAAAGCTTTGCAAACCTTTCGATTCGCCACATTTCCGTTTCCTACAGAATCTCGTTTCTCTTCCTTCAGCTTCATTACACGGGGTGCCACCATTCTGAGGTTTGGGCGAGTCACACTTTCGCTCACGTGATCTCATTCCAAGTCCGCAAGTCAAGCTGCATTCTGACCAGCGGCCCCACTTGCCCCAGGCGCCATTAATTCCTGAGAAGAAAACAAGAAAATTACTTTAACTTAGACTTTATGCTGTGAAATATGTCAAACTCGACTTCCTACAAAAATTGTATTTCGCTTATTTCCTTCGTCTTTGCGCGTTCCATGCTGTGTTAAGTGTACAAGCTTGGCTACTGCCTGAAGTCTAATACTAGCGCCGCCTGAAAAGAGGAGAAGGCGACTTCTAATAGTACTTTCGACTAAAAATTGGACTACCTTTGTTCCTTGGACGGTGAAACGATTGGCGAGAGAGCTATGAACTCACACAATGGGGGCAAGTTCAATTGTGAGTTCATATCTTTCCATAAGAGTCAGTGAAATAATGCGAAGTGTGTGAAATGATTCATTTGTGAAAAGCGGATGACGATGTCAGTGAGAGTGAAATTTTCGCAGTGATTAAGACGGAATCCACCAGGAAGTCGAGTAATATTTATTTAAGTTGGACAAAAATCGAGTACCAGAATAATTTAAATCCTATTGCGTTATTTTCTACCCTAAATAAAAGGTAAAGATGTAAGTAATTATCACTGATAACACCAACAACAATTTCTTGTCAGAGTCTTAGAAAATGAATTTCAAAGTTCACAAGCTATAGGGAAATTCTCACGTGCAACCATTTTGTAAATGTTTGGTGTTGTTAGAAAAGATTTCTTTTGATAAGATATTTGAAGCAGTAACACAAAAGTTTGCAATAAGGTGTAAATAATTTTGGTACAACAATTTCTTATCAGAGCCTGAGAAAATGAAATTTAATGTTCACAAGCTATAGGCAAAAGCTCGCGTCTTTTAAGCGATTTAGTGGAATTCAGCGGAACTTCGAGATTGGTTTTCGATGTTTGGTGTTGTTAGAAAAGATTTCTTTTGATAAGATATTTGAAGCAGTAACACAAAAACTTGCAATAAGGTGTAAATAATTTTGGTACATAATTTTGTCCAACGACTACTCGAAATCCTGGCGGATTCCGTCTTAACTGCCGAACTTGGTATTATTTAAGTGGGTAAAAGGGTATTTGTTGCACATTTGCACACAAACACATTCAAAATTAATGCCAGTCCACGCAAACCTGGGCATTTCGTTTCCCTGCACTGTTCTTTTTCTATTCTTTCCCTTTCGTTACACGGCGAGCCGCCGTTCTGAGGTTTGGGTGAGTCGCATTTCCGTTCACGTGACCTCATTCCATCTCCACAAGTCACGCTGCATTCTGACCAGCGGCTCCAATCGCCCCAGGCTCCATTGACTAAAGGAAACAAATAAAAGGCGCTCGTGAAATGACATGGGATTCAAGAGCTCGGGGGTCAGTTATATTGTTTACTAAGACGGTATTTAATGGGCATGGTTATAAATCAAATAGTGAGGACCTTTTAGCCAGTATTTAAAGGTATATAAACTTGGGAATCGAAAGAGCAGAAAAATCGTTGTTCTGGCACTTTTTAAAACTCCTTCATTGATGCAATTGGTTCGAGAGAGGCGCTGGAAAAGTAAGAACGGTCCCAAGCAGCACACTACATAATGACCCTGCCCAAGGACCTCTCGATCTGAAGACCGCACATCAAGCATTAGACAAATGCCTACCTCCCGCCCACCTCCTTACTGATACGAAAAATAGTTACCTGGTGCAAAGCATCCGTACAACTCCAATCTGAGGCAGGAAACTTTATCTAAGTTCACATTTTGCGTCACGCTTCGTGGTGCCATTGGAAAAATACGAATCGAACTTGTTCTTAATATCGGAGGCTGCAGAACGTTCTCGTGTACAGCTTGGGTATTTGTATTGCCCTTCAATGTCTGTAGAAACAAAACAAAACAGGTTGTTAAATACAAAATGGAAATCGAGAAGCGTTATTTTATTTTATTTTATTCTATTCTTCTTCTTTTTTTTTGGGGGGGGGGGGGGGGGGGTGGAGGATAGAACTGAGAATCTCGTAGATCAGGCTCTAGCTAAGACTTTCACACCCACGAAACATCGCCTCAATTATTGTCTCAACCTGTATTCATTGACCTTGTAAGATGTGGTAGCTCGCACCATTTTGACGAGACTGTAATGGATAATAATCATACTAATAGAGCCACAGCTTTTCACTGCCAACATTGTCATTAAGGGTGGGTTTTAAGTCCCGTATAAACAATGTTTCTTTTATTTTACAATGTAAATCACAACGTCCACTGGCTAAGACCTCGAGATGGTCCCATTTGATTTTGTGGCCGGTGGAGATTGCGTGAATAAGTAAACTGAATCTCAAAAACGGCTTAAAATTATCTCAGGAAACACAGCCTTGAACATTTTTTTCCTCACCGGACTTCCATCTGCTTTCTGATACGTTAACCATTCTCCTTCCTTCAGGTACTTGATTTGATATTTCGTTGCCCATCTTAGATCGTTTAAACTACCCTGGGTCAAAATCCTTGTTATCTTCTTTTCCTCGCCCAGAAGGATTTGTATATAAGGTGACTTATCATTCTGCGCCGAGCACCAGGCCCCTTGGCGCTCGTACAGTCGTGCAAAGGAAGGGACGTGGTTTACACTTAACGTGGATGATGCGGAAATGCTCTCATCTGAAATTCCTTTTTGCATCCCCAGTGCATTATTACAATCACCTGTGAGAGGAAAATGCTTCAAAAGTCGGGCATGATTTATAAGGTACATTTGGCGAATTCAAATTTTGAAGTTTTGTACGTTCCTTCTTCACTCTGAATGGCATCTGACAACGAAGCAAATACATGTAACAGCGCCCAGAATGATGGGTGATTGGCTCGTTAAATTGCTTTATTATTCCACCGTTGGCGCCAATTTATCACATTAGGTCAAGAGACCGCGCAAAATATGACACGCTGTTACACTGTACAACAGCGCAAGAAATACGGACGAAAGCAGAGCAACAAAATGACCGTATTTTTCTTCGCCCCAACGTGGCTCGGAGAAAAACTACGCAACTCGCAAAATATCCGCGCATATTATATGTTAAACCATCGAATAAGGCGTATTTATTATATGGCCGTGTCTCACAAGGACTGCGATCTACCGAATTCACGAATTTGGTTGGCTAAAATCCATATGACCGCGTTCTAAATTTTCCCATCTAGACCGGCATGCAGGCAAGTTACATTTTGCGGTGAGAAAGATACCAACAAAAATAATAAAAAAAATTATGACTTGTTTCTGCTAAAAGTACTAACTGGAGGAGGGAAAGAGAGTGAAGAGAAATTTTTCTTTTTCGTTCACAAGCAAAATGTCAGCGAGTACGAACCGGCTACATTAAGCGAATTTAATTCTTTTGTTTGGCCATATAATGAACATCTTGCTAACCGAGCTTGTATGGGAGAATCTTCATACAAACCGACTATGCTCGGTTACGCACGGCTTCCAAATCGTTGTTTTCAAACACTTTAATCGTGAAGGGCTCGGAACTCTCAGAGGCAACAGAGCTTGAAGGGATGAACTTTGAGCCCACCTACCAATTATGACGAAATGAACAATCCAGCGCCTTAGTCACTTGCTTTTTTTCACTTCAGAGTGTTAGAGCTACTGCACTACAAAGGCTTTTTTAGGGCACCGAACCAACATATATCTTTTCTGTTCTCTATTTTCTGTTGGGTTGGCAATGTTATCTAAGCGAATTAAACATACAATGTGCAGCACTTGTAGATATGTTATTAATGAGGGAAGAAAGAACTTGTAGTGAGTCGAGGATGTCATACGGTTCCAGTTTCAGCAAAGTTCTATTTTGCTCTCTGCATAAATTATAGCTCACAGTTTACTTATTTGGTCCAACAATTGACAGAAGTTATCAACAATAACGCTGTGTGAGGGATTTGCAATATTTTCCCCTGCAGCGTTGGGGCCTGCCTTGACATGTTGAAGAGAAGAGATAACCAACCGGGATAAGATATCAGTTACTGTGGTTTTTGTCACACAAAACCTTACGGGAAAATAGGAAATGAGTGTTTTTTTCAGTAGAAAGCTAAAACCAAAATCTTCAAGTGGAATCGATCTCATCATTTGACCTATGGAAGGTAATCTAACATAAATCGACATGATCGAGGCAGTACTACAACAACTGGCAACTATATGAATTAATTCCAACGTATATTGTAAAACAGAATCCCGATTGTTTGAATTTGTAGTGTATTCGATTTGTGTCGATGTATCGATTATTATCGATTAACTACGTTTGCAAAACAGTTGTGACGTCGTCGATTTATGTGCGTTTCCTGTTTTGATCAAAATAGCTTACTTAGTGACTTATAAAACCGATCTTTTCTTTTCCTCGTAGTAAGCCCTAAGAATCCTCCATATACAATCATACTTCAAAATTCCACAAACCAGTTACAACTCCATTATCTTCGAGCTTGATCGAAAAAAAAATACTTTCGTGTCCTTCGTACAGGGAACTAATTCAATGACTAAATACAGAAAGGTTAACTCACAGACTATTGCAAAACAAGAGCCGATCGTAAGAAACTATTCTTACAAAAAGATGTCAGCTTTGCCGGAGATTTAACCATACCTTTGGGGAAACAAGCATGATCGAATTGAAAACATTTAATTCTGCAGTGCTGAAACCATTCGCAGTATAAACTTTCGTAAACATTAAAGAGTGGAATATGATTCGGTCATAAAAGAAAGCTCACCTTTAACTTCGCTGAAGTTAAAAATAATCCAGATGAGACACGTCGCAAATGAGATCCTCCTCATCTCTGTGATATGAATGTATTGACTAAAAGCTTACTTGAAAGTCAGGTTAAATGCAATCTTAACTTGAAGGCAATCAGACCACAGGCTGAAGGAAAACGAATTCCGCAAGGCGACAGATCGAAGACAATGCTGAAACTGCTTTATAAGGTTAATTTAATGGGTCACGTTTTGTATCTAAAAGTTTGTTATAGGGTATTCATTTCAATCACTAAATGTCTTAAAACAGGACACGTTTTAGCCTGTATGAGAAATTTGTTTATTAACTTCTATCCACTTCAAAGAAGGTAATGCTATAGAGGCCAAAATTGTTGTGGTAAATTTCTTTTACAAATCTTCACAAAACATGCAAAATGCTCATAACATTGTTAATTGAAAGATTTTTTGTGAAGTATTTTGAAACTATAATACCAAACAAGCGTTATAAGAGGTTTTGAGGAAAGTTAAAGCTAAGCCCGTTTAAACCTACCGGTTGTAGGGGGGGGGGGGGGATGGCATGGAAGAGCGGAGGGGGGTGGGGTCGGGGTGGAAGGTCGCAGTTTTGGTAGCGGTTTGGGGACCATAACTTAAAAAATATTCATGCAATTTAATTCCTAACATTCAATGTATCATGATCTAAGATGGGAGATGAAGTGTATCACGTTCTGTATCACGTTCGCGGTTGCGGTTGGGGTGGAAGGTCGCAGTTTTGGTAGCGGGTTGGGGACCATAAAATTCATGCAATTTAATTTCCTAACATTCAATGAGAAACATTTTTTTTCTGTATCAAATTTTTGTCCACATGATCATGATTTTTGTCCACATGATCGCCTTGCTGTGACGTCATAATTGGCAGGTGTCTATCAAGATGAAGAGGGAGATGCTCTCTTCCCCTCCACCCACTCAGTTCTACGAAATCCTTCCCCCTCCTCCCCCAACAACAACAAAAAACAGAAATATTTAAACACGGTCGAAATAGTAAGGATTCCGGATATGCAAGGAAAACAAAAATGAAAGGTAGTTTTGTAAACAGCAATGAAAAAACTGCTTCATGTCATTTTTAAAATAATTTTAGATCAAAAGTCACTTTTATCATGAGCCCCTATCATGAGCCCCTGGCTCGGGAGACTTGGGCAACCACTCCCCGTGTTCTTGACGTAAAATAAATTACCTTACCTTACCTTACCTAAAGAAGGTTACTAGTCGGCTGTCACTCGCCGCTAATTTGTCATGATCAGTTTATTTTCAATAAGTTCGGAGCCGGATGAACGTTACAAAAAAACATTGCAAAAACATCTGCGCATCTTCTTGAACATTCAGTAATCCAGGAACAATCCTCTTTTGCTACACTTGTAGACTGGTAGGCCACCGACTTTGTTTATTTGGTTTAATTTCGATATACTTCACACTTAAGGGATTTTAATCTTGAATGATTGTAATCAAGGGGATTAAGACTACTGCGGTATTTGAGCACACGTTATCAGGGCGAATTCACATACTTTATTCTATATTTGTTTTTTTTCTAATGGAGATTTGTGGTTTGCTGCATGTAACTTGTAAAATGGTTAAAGAAGACGTGTGTTAGCTTAGAATCAGTAATGATACTAAAAGAAAAACAAAGCAAAACAGGAACATACAATTAGTTCTAATACACTGTAAAGTTTCAACGTTTCCTCCAGGAAATGTGTGCTCCTCACGAAACTTCAGAGAGCTATCTCCCTGTCACGTGCACATGCCAAAAGAAACTGATATTTTTTGTGTGCGGCCCTTCTGGTAGATAAGCAATAAAATAACATAGTTAAGTTTATTTTCTTTTATTGCTAGAAATATCTCCAAATGAGTTAAAAAACAATTAGTAGAAAACCGTTTACCTTTATTTGGTAGATCAGCATTTTTTTGTTTATTTTTTTTTCTTTTTTGACAAGGTCTCCAAATGTTATCTCTTTGTAATATTGCGAGCTAGAACATTTCGACCCTGCAAACGAACCCAAACCGCAATGCATTAGAAATTGTACCCTGTAGAATGATCACGGAGTTTCTTTGCTTCAAACAATTTCTCTTGTTTGCAGTCGATATTTGGCACACACTGAGTACAACTGCAGAGTGACAGTTTCACGCTAACAAATATTACTCTTTGCTACTGACTGCTTAAATACGGCCCATTGGCAGAACCAGCATCGGATTGGATCCAAAAACGTAAAAACACGGATCGGATCAAGCTCCAGCCAGACAAAGGTAACTTGATAAACATAATGAGTACCGACTCAAATTAGAGGTTAAGGAGTGAGCTTCTAAGAGGTATTTGCAGCTGAAAATGACTTTAATCTCCGTCCGCATAGCTGCCAACAGTCATTTCATACAGCGAAGGACCTCAATTTCCAAGTCACTCTGTGATTGCTGCTGTATTCGAATAGCCACATTTCTATATAACTCAAATCATTATTCGGATGACGAAAAACAGATTTTGTTCACTGATTCGTAAACAATCAAGTTTCATTTTAAATATTAGTCAACTCCGTGCACCCCTTGCGGACCTAGGTGCTGAGTACTTCCCAGAGGAATAGCCTTGTTTTGACAGGGATTAAAAGAGAAAGGGGCTGTTAAATTAAAATTCCATTTGCCACACAATACTCACTATGAGTCGATATGAACGATTCCTGTTCTGTGATATTGAAATGAATTTCATCCACGAAAACTTTGCTATCAAGGCCATCAATAAAATGAAATCTTGGTAAAATCAAACGTTTTCCAGCGAATCATTTTAATTGTTGATTTTGTCGTTGTAATACTAAACAATGCATTGCATATGTTTCATGGTCATGAATTTATGTATGACACATAAAACTGTGCGGGAGAATTAGAAGAAGTGAAAAAATGCTCACCTTTTCACTGAAAGGCAAGTACTGTTTACGGAATCCAGAAAATATTGAAATCATAAGGATTCAGAAGAAGCAGAAAAAGCACGTTTTTATACGAAATTTCCGCCATCTGTTGATTTAGACATCACGTAGTCCCTATAAATGTCAATAACTTTAGCTAATCTTCAAATACGCACCCTTTTAAAGGTCTTTAAGCCTTTGGAACAGTTGATCAGTCATTGGTGACGCCTATAAATTCCTCAGACCACCCCGACTTTCATGAACCTCCAAAGGGATTTTCAGTGCCCGCTGATCTACAGTATTATTTTAATATCACTTACATGATGTAAGTACACCTCCGATAATCTTTCACTGATATTTTGCTTTACCTTAATGGTCTTTGTGATCACGTTACAGAGCATATCAATTCAGTAAAGTAAACAGGAACACGGCCGTGAAGAATAGAGGACAGTTGTTCTGTTTCAGCATGTTGTAGTCTGAACATGCGGAGAATCTTGGCACCGCAACTGTGATACAACTGCCTGCATTCTTATGCCTTCAGTCACAGGATAGATCGATCAGATATCGGACTGACAGTTGTTATTACTGACAAACATGGATTTAACAAATTAGAACTGAAACCGCTCAAGTTAAAATCACAATGTTGGATTTTTCACTTCACTTGATATTCAGTGCTCCATCGCGCCGGAGTCACACGAGCTAGAGTAGTATAGTTTGAATGAAGACTAACTTTGGTGACTATCGATAAAATTTAAAATGTCTGTCGCGATGATAAAATTTAGACTCATTCCAGTTTTCAATTGTAATATAAGCACAACCTTCTTTGCGACATATATTAAATTGTTTGGGGCTGTTTCCTTACTAAAAGGTCGCACCGAAAAGAAGCCGTCTTGCCCCTCAAATGATAAGCTTTAGAATATATTTTGTTTGTTTATTTGATGTTTCTTGACAAACAAGGAAACATACGAACAAGCAAAAAAGAAGCAAACAAACAGATAAATAATATATCACCCTTGTCCCCTAAACCAAAAAAAGAAAACGTCCGACCTGAAAAGGAGTTAAATTAATTAAAGGTTTCCGAAACTGTTTTTTTTTTTTCAACTGTTTGCGGGTTTTCCGTTTCATGAAGTTTTTCAATTTGTTTTTTTTTACCAAGATCTTTGCGGTATGCTATTTGAGAGTGTAAAATATGCGACGTCCATGTGAAAACAACCCAGAGGCCATAAAACAACAAAAGGAACTCGAAAAGCGTGACTGCGCAACGGTAAACCATATTTTAACCTTGTCTATTATTAATCACTTTACGCTTTCGAATCCGGTTATTCAAGCAAGCCATACTAGTCCCGTTATGCTTTTGTCCGCAAGCTATCGATCCGGCTTGATCCATAGTTTAGATCCAATCCAGTTCCTCAGATCCAATTAATGTTTCTATCAATGTCAAAGCTATTAATTTCACAAAGCGCGAAGGCGTGTGCGAGTATGACAGCCAAAAACATTTCCGTGGCAAAAAATAAACACAATTAAGCCAGAGAATAAGATATAACGGTGATCGATAAAATAACCTACATCAGCTTTTATCCGGCCATAATGAATTCACGAATGTGTAAAACGTTTATCACGAAATATCGTAAAAGAATTTCTATCGCTGATCACATTTGTTTTTGCTTCTGTTCTTAAAGGATATCAAAATAAAATTACTCGAGGTAGGAAGCTGAAAGTAAACATAAGGATACATTCTTCATTGTAGCTATGCTTTCAGCTTTCTATCGTTTGCAGCTTGCCTTGTTTGGAAAAAAATTCCCCATCTTTGTCATTTCAACAAGTTTGGGTATGAAGGATAATAACCTGGCAATATACGTGATGATTCGTTTATCTTACTATTCAGGAAGCCTCCAAGGTTATCTGCAAGTGAAGGTATGAGATTCTCGTGCCGATTTTGCTCAAGATATTAACAAATATAGATTGGAGATAATATGCGGCCGCCTTTGAATTCTTGGAGCTTAGCGGAGCCGTAAAAAAAGTCCCATTCTGCCGTCTGTTCTCTAATTCTCAAGGTGAACTCTGGAGACCTCGTTTGTTCTGGTCATTGCAGATCTAATAGTGTGTTGAATGCACACATACGCCTGAATGATTTTTGTTAATAGTTTTGACATGATAAGAAGTGAATTGCAATCTCATTTGATATTTTAAGCACCTTAAAGGGCGTCGTAATTGTTGAACCTGGCGCCATTACTCAAGCGCTTCGCTGGAGGCTCCATGCAAACATGTTCAAAATGAGGTCTTCAGTTGTTGTCGTGTTATCTCTTACCGTGTTCGCTTTATCCGAAGGCTTAACTACACAGGCCGAAAAGGAATTCGCTTCTGGCTTCCTTCAAATGCTTCACCTGGATCACGCGCCTGATATATCATGCGATCGTCATGACATTCCACGCTACATCTTAAATCTGTACAAGAGCAAGTTCGCAAGGAAACCGTCTGACGCCGGAGAAAGTGCTTCGGAAGGCATTACCACTCGGATTCTGTTCCCACAAGGTAACAATGCCGGATGTCTTACAGTTTTACAGCGTTAATTCGATTGTTCATAAACCCACATAAGGTGCCAACATGTGCCGTTTGATAAATATGTGCTAAGAAGAGGCTAATTTGTTTGTTTGCTTTCATGATCGATTTTCAACAGATCTTAACGAGGATGCCAACCGCATTACCATCCAGTTCAACTTGTCTTCTGCCAGCTTCAACTGGAGCAGAATTCTACGAAACGCTGAATTGCATATTCATGTGTACCCCGGAGCTGTTGGCAGTGCTAAGGTCAGCATCGCTCGCGTAGAGCAGTCAAGGAACTCGAGAAATATTTCAGACGGCGATCAAGACACAATATCAACTCGAGATTGTCACAAAATGACCAAAAACAGATGGATGGTATTCAATATCACTCGAGTCATACACTCGGAGCTGGAGAAGGGTAGGAAAAATGTCAAACTTTCCATCTCTACAACTTCTTCCGTCAAAATTGGTTTGACTGGAAAGCGAAAACCTTTTCTCGCCGTTTTCACTGAGCCAAACGAAGTGCCAAGTCGCTCGTCACGCAATATCCTTTCACTGACTACGCCTCAATACACGACAAGTAACGTGACCGAGAGCATTGGCGTGACAAATCAGGGGCAAGAAGCACGCAACAACAAGAGAACAAAGCGCGCGGAGCCGGAGGTAGACATTTGCCGAAAACGTCGACTTTCAGTTCGATTCCGCGATCTCAAGTGGAACGGCTGGATTATTGCCCCAACACGCTTTGGATTTCACTACTGCGATGGTTCCTGTCCTGGAACTCTCAGCCAAGTCTCAAATCCGACTAATCACGCCATTATGCAAAATATTCTCCATCACAGGCTCGGTAAAAAGATCCCAGCGGCCACCTGCGTACCTACAGAGCTTCACTCAATGAGTCTTCTATACTACGACGTGGATGACACGATCGTTCTCAGGGATGTCCCGGGTATGGTGGCGTCTAACTGTGGCTGTCGATAAAACTAATTGAACTAAATGCAACAATATCAAGACGCGAAAAGGCTTTTACGATCAGCAAAATCTGATAGAGCTTTTCAAAACCAGACTGAATACTTGATAGCTGTAAGCCTTGTAATAATTGTTGAAACACTTCGTTTAGACACATTTGGTCCCCTCTCATTCTCGTAGGACGATGATAGCCACTTCAGAACTGGTACATTGGCACTCTTTCAGGAGTGTTTAAAGATCGTAATCTGACATTTTCCGAGAGTTTCGACAAAGTTTAACGAGGCTATTTTACTGATTAAAACCTCTGTGAGGTCTGACAAGTCCCCAGACGATAAGCAGGGTCTGGCTGAGAACGGACATTTAACCGCTAGCACGTCCTGAAGAACGAGAAACTGAATGAATTTGTGCGCCTGGATACACAAGCGCAAGAGTGGACGAGAATAAGGGATTAGATCAGAGTTTTCTTCAGCTCAGACCCGTGAAAGCCCATGAAAAAATTGGTGGTCAAACTAGAGGTTTAGTTTGATCCTCTCGACGAACATTGTCGTTTTAGTTTGGTCTTGCCTTAGCGCCAACAATAGAATCAATACTGGTAAATTTCGAAGCCCCCCCCCTCTCCCCCCTCAATTATGTACTTTTACATTTAAATATTTTGTTTTTTCGTATCGAAAAGTAGAAATGGTCTAGCCATCGTAAATTTTTGAAGATGCCAAACATCAGTCTTTTAAAAAGAACAGCAAGCTTTAACTCGGCAATTCTCCTCACTTACTGATAACAATTTTTTTTTAAGATGGTTTGGATAATTTGATTGTACATCAATAGACAATGTTGATATATAGCTTTCGTTATCCCCTTCAACTTCAATTTTATTCACATATTTTTACAATTTACCTGCCTGTGACAACATAAAGAAAATTTACATGTAAAGCAAGCCAAGCTTCAAAAGCCAAATAACCAGAAAAAAAAAAATGAAATTCAGGCATTTAGCTTGAACCTTTTGCAGTTCGTCTATTGCAAATCGTGTATTCCTTGTTTAGTTTATTATAATCAATTTGGTGTTACTAAAATTTTATTTATTTGCAAATTTTACACGTCCCAGAAAAATAATGACTTTTAGCTGTATTTGGGTCTTTAGGCAAGTAAGTATACATCTTTAGCCCTTAAAACCCTATGGCGCCCTCTCTGCATTTCAATTTCTAACAGCACTAGCCACTAAAATATTGCTTCACCCATCAAGACAATTTCCAAATGGTGATCATTTGGCGAGTTTTCATGACCAGTGTGATTAAGTGTGTTGATATTACAAGGAGATCATTCTTGGGCCTTAAAAGGGTTAAGGTAAAGCAAAGCTTGCAGGTGTGTGTAAATGAAGACAATTTTAAACAGTTAAACTGTGTTTATTCTCCATAAAATAACTGTACACGTGAATTAGAGTTCCAAATGTCCAAGCTTGATTGATTCCTTTTTTACAAGGCTTGTCCCTTTACATCGATATTGTATAAAATTCTAAAAAAAAGGAATACAAACAACTACATAGCAGAGATCATGAAGACTGGAATTCGCTAATATCATGCACATAACAACGAATCTATCAACAGGTTAATTGTTGCACAATATCAGCCTGTCTGCAAGTCAGCTAAAAAAAAGCAAAAATTCCATCACAAACTTCAGACTTCAATGATGTTTGTTTTCAACAAACGCTGTACTTAATGCCGTTGTTTCTTTACTAAACGTCCTTGCTAATTCAGGAATTGAAAAGCAATGCGTTATACTTTACCTTATTTTTTTACCGATATTTTCCTTATTATACATATGAAATCAAGGCCAATACTCAAGTTCTCGGTATCTATGATTTCTCTTCAACGGATGAAGTGAAATTACATTTTTTACGTTACCTTACACTTCAAAATAGTTACGTTACATTACATTACACTTCAAACAGAGGACTAGAATTTAACATCATACTAGAATAGTAGAATTTTACAATAAAAAAAACATAACATTACTAACTGTACTACTATCACAATTATATTAAATTTTCTAATTGCTTACTTAGTGGGTGCTAAATACAAAGCTCTTCAATTTCTTAGTTTACTTGTATACAATTTAGGTTACTGACTGTTCGAAAAAAAATATGAATGTTACAGGTCACTTAATACATAGCAAAAATAGGTAACGTCAAAAGTAAGAAAGTAAGAAAGAAGTGAAATTACTGTTCATCATAATAAATACACTGATTTAGGCTGAAATTAAATAAAATGTGAAGCAATATCGCTTTTAAACAATATATAAACATAACAGAGAAAACATCAAAATTTCACTTGCGCTGCTATTTTTACATTGAATATTAAGATTTAATATCAGAACTCTATAAATGTAAGAACAAATAGCTAAAAATAAAGAAGAACAAAAAAAAAAAACAACCATTATTACAAAACAGTGCTAAATGAGTTATTTTGATTAAAAAACAATCAACTTCTTCTTCTTGGTTGATCAACATTCCTATTTGTATTTATTAATTAAAAAAATAACTTCCCTTTCCTTATTTTAAGATTTCTTCGTTATGATTTCAACTTCATCTCAAACTTTATAACCTCTAGCAGCAAAAAAAGAAAATGAACCTAAGCAATGTAAAATAACAAACTGAAACCGTTATGGCAAACATTTTCAACAGAAAACATTGCTTTGTTATTGGCAAAAACTTCGTACCGTTAAATAACCATGCACAGTTTCACAGTCTTCCTTTCCAAATGGGCGGCCACATTTTGTAGGCGGCGAATGCGCACGGAATCACGGTTTCCCGCGTTAAAAACGCGATAAAGATGAAGAGCTTCCTGATTGTTTATCGCGAAACGAAGTTCTGGAGCTGACAGTTCAAAGAGTTCTTTCTGATCGGAAGACGTTGTCTTCACTTCGATGTATGTGGTCACGGTGTTACGAATATCGTCTCCTCCCACACCACAGAGATGTCGTCGTATCTCAATATCATACGGGGCAGTTGTATTCCCTGTTTCATTCACCCAAATGATTTCCACTTGCTCATCTGGAGGAACACATTTTGCTTGGTTCCGAAGGAACTCGAACACACACTGCTCTCCCCACCGACCGATGTCTTCTTTGTTTGGATTGTCCACTAACGTGATCCGATCCAGGATTCTCGTGTCACCATCAAACGGGAGATCTTCGAAGTCGACTTCAGACGTTCCTCCATTGAACCATAGATACGAACGAGTGGGAGAAATTTGGCCAGGGCTAACAGCTACGATACAAGGATCTGCAGGTCCAGGTGTTTGTGGAGGTTGGGGTCCCACTTGTGATGCATTGGGCTGGCTGCATTCATCATCAGTTGGAAGCGAATCTGCTACCCGTCCAACCAAAGGGGATTTTGGGTCATTCTTCTCATTCGCGTTAAGAACTGTCGTTTCGGCTGTTGTTTCCACGGCACTTGGAGCTTGATGCTGCCTGGGGATGACTTCAACAGGGTGGTTACGGATTGAAACGGTTTCATCTTTTTCACTAGGTCGCTCCTGGCGTTCTATTGGTCTTTCGGTGCTCATGTCACGCTGTGTTGGTCGTCCTTGGGGTTCTTCTTCTCCGAGAGGTTTCGTCACGGAGTCAGGAGGCGCTGGGGGTGGCCACATCTTAAGTGCGCTTTCATTGCTCGATTCTCCTTCGCGTTGGCGAGTCTTATCGTATTGAGCAGCAGACTTGGGTGGCCAGGAGTGAAGACCATCGTCGCCAGACCAGGATGAATTTCGTACCTCGGCATGGAGAGGGACAGCTTCAGTCGTAGCTTCTTCTTCAACTTCAGCAATGTCGGGTTCCTCAGGAGGTGGTACGCTCCAAAGCTCCTCTCCGATTGGTAATGGCTCCAAACCTTGCACTTCTTCCAAAAAGGACTCAAGATCATTTCCACTGTAATTTTTCACTGCAACCAAGAAGTTACTGAGGTCTGACGCACCCTGCTTTTTACCTCCTAGCATCAGTTTCACCATCTCGGCATTTAAGACATCGGCATTCTCCTGATACTCCTGTACCACGTAAAAACAGTACGTGGAACGCACCTCTTGCACACCAGACTTTTCTTTAATTGGAATGCGAACATCGGGATGCGTACTCAACGAATAAACAGTTTCCAAGCTTTGCACGGAGGCAAATTGCATCTGCAGCAGTTTCTGTGCAAAACCTTGATGGTTTAGCTCAGCGTACAGTAATGGGTTTCTGGAATGTAGGAAGCGTTGCACAGATGGTATCAGCTGGTGAAAGTATTTCTGCAGAGGAACACATTGGTACTGTACTAAGTTAGGAGTAAACTCTTTTGTTATGCATTCGCTTAGAGATTTTATTTCACAGGTCTTCAGGAACAATAAAACATTGTCCTGCATTTCTTCTTTGTCATGTTGGGGCTTTCGCGTGGATGAGCGATGCTTGTGAGGCTGAAGGAAATCCTCAAAGTCAAGGAAATGGACGCTTTTCTCTTTCTGGAAAATCTTCAACAGGGACTTGTCGTCGGGTAGAAGCGGCTTGTCGGTAAGTGCAACCCATTTACCGAAGGAAGGGAAAATACGTTTCTGTTCTCTTTCAAGAGATTGTTTTAGAAAGGCAGCCATATTTTCATCTATTTGCTTCTCAACTCGCATGCTGTCGTTGTGGCCTCGTGCAACACACTTGTTTCCTAAAGTTGCAAAAATCTTCAACATGTCATTCAACGAGGGGGGAGTGGGAAAACCAGCTACTTCAGCAACAGTTGATGCCATTTCGATGTACTCATCCACATTGGGTGTCTCGTCTACATGCATGTGATCAATGAAGAAAGCCGCAAGACTTTGGTAGCCCAATGAGCTACTATAGTGCCTTTCTAATAAGCGCCTTGAGGTTACCTTGCCATGTTCCACAAACAACTTCACAGCCACATCTGTCGGGTCTCGCCAGCATACATCCTTCTTAAAAAGAAACGAGCCCGCTGTTTTTCGCACTACCTGGGACTGATTGGAGACTGAAGATTCTGGATGATGATAAGGGACAAATATCAGCGCATTCTTGTGAAAAGCATCCTTTATTTTTCGCCTGTCTTCCTCATTCTGCATCATTTTCTCACGGAGGAACAAGTAGACTCTACTCATGTGAACAATTGAAGTTGTAAACTGTTGTGGTTGATTTCCATCCATGGCCTCATCGCAAACTGTGGACCACTGCTTCATCTCACTGATCATACCATCCACGTTGACTGATGTTCGAATGTGTAAAGCGCTGATAAACACACTGCTCTTTAAATCCGCAGCAACATACTTCACATGATCCTCAAGCAGTTGGTAAACGAATTCACTCTGCACGAAGAGGTCCCTTGGAAGCAACAAGCTGGTACCTCCACAGCGGGCTGCCATCCATGGCTTTGAGACAAGATTCAGGTAAAAGGAAGACCGAGTTTTTGTCAGGACGTGGCCATTTGTATCTTTGACATCAACCAATCCATCAGCGTCTTGTGCGTAGTTGTTTTCCCAACGTTCATCGATGCATTGAGCCAAGTTCTTTGATTCCTCCAGGCTGACTCGTTGCTTGGCATTGGAGGCGGCAATCTTATCAAGAAATTCTTCAAACTCTTCGCAAGCACAGTCATCTACTATGTAAAAACCATCTGGTGTTGTTTGCCAAATGCGTTCGTAAGAAGCCCAAGGAGACTGAGCCTGACAAAAAAAAAAAAAAAATAGAAATTTGTATTTAGGGGGTAATTCTTGGATAGGAATGGGGAAGGATTCCCACCTTACACCTAAGTGGTGTGCAATGCATCCAAATAGTAATGTTAATTTTAGGGCTATTTCCATAAATCGCATGACATCAAAATTCCACAAATCAACTAACTGGATTCTTCGCTTGCATTTCAAGGTTTTTATGCGATGTCAAAAGGCACTATGATTTATTAAAACTAATCGAAAATAGCATAGAGCTATTCAACGAAGTCTGGAAAATCATAGTCTCGTTATAATGCTATCATTTATGAGCTCACCATGCTGTTTCGATGCAGTTTAACTTGCTTTTTTTGGATGGCAAGAAAGTGCTGTACTCTAAGCTCAGTGAGAAAATCTTTCCAGTCCGTGGTACGAGCCTTTGTCGCTGTACACGAATCCAAGTAGGATTCGTCAATAAGGGTCCAAGAAATACCTTAGTGGCAAGAAAACAAAGCGTTACAAGTTAAAGATGATTGCTAATCTACAATGACAACATAAGCAATCTGGCGACTGAAGACGAAAACGATCTCAATGGAAAAGGTAAAGGTAAAGTGTGCGTTCGAGCCTCGTGGTTCATCATGTCCCTGCTTATCTCCGGAGTATTTTTACTCCCCAAAGGATGGGATGCTTGTCCATCGCAGGCTTACCGCCAACATGAATTCACCAATACCCAATTTATACATTTTGGTGGAGAGAGGTAGGTTTCAAATCCAACCCGCTATATCCGGAGTCTATGATTAGGATACTGTGCATCCCACAAACTCAAGGGAAAGGTACTAACAAAACAAGTTGCTTACTAGGCAGTTGACGTGCAAGGTCAACGGTGTTTCCGTATTTAGGTGTAAAATGAATCGGCATCACTATCGGGTTCTTAACACCCTTGTTGGTCAAAATCTGAACACAGGACCTCAATTCATCCATGTCGCACACCGAAGGATCGGTCAATCGCTCTTCAAGGATGTACACAAGATAGCTTTTTAACACTTCTTTAGACTTGGCCTGCAAATCACAAAACACATCTATGTTAGCAATGATTTCAAGATGCAAACTTGTCAGCACATGAAGCAACCAGTCAGAGCGAAGTTTGTTCGTTCAGTTATCCGCCAATAAAAGGCCGACCACTCGTCTTTCCCGCGCAAGCTAACCGCTGCTAGTTTACTGGGTTCTCACTAGTTTGGATAATTTGCGGTCATAGTCTAACTGCCCCATTAAAAACTGCTAAACCAGTGCCTTCCTTGGCTGATTGAAGTATTATGAGCGCGTAAATATTTTTATAAAATTCAGATCATGGTGCTTTAAAGGTGCCGATAAATCCACTCTCGGGAAGGTTTCATCGGCTTCTTTGATACACCATGATCGAAGTGATTTTGTAATCATTGATCATGATGCGGATTATCCCAAAGGAGCGCAACCTATGTTACAAACAAATACGAGCAAACTTAAAACCAACTGTTTTTGTTTTTTTTTTTATCTTAGATTTCTAAGATTTAAAGTACAGAGTATGTTCTGACCCCTCGGTGTATGGATTATGAAAACAGGAATATGGTACCTTCCACTTGTCCGACTTAAAAGCAGGAATAATATGACTGTTGATAAGCTCTCTAGCGCTCCAAGTCTTGACTCCCAAAAGTCTCAACAGCTGTTCCACTTGCGATCGACCGATATCATCCAGCGAAGAGAACAGAGCTGGGTGCACAGTGGAAAGATCTTTCTCAAGCACAGCGGAACAAGTCTGCTCCTGAGATTTGGCAACTAAAACAAAAAGATTGAAAGTTTTTGAAACACTATATGAAAAGAAAGGTTTCTATTGAACTGAACGTGAAGTGCGTGCGAACCTGAAAGTGGGAGCGCAAAAGGCAATGTTTGAAAACTGGGGGATATCGCTTGAGTTTTGACTGCGTCAAGTGGCGTCTTGAGGCCAACGGTGTGGGAAAAATTGAAATTGATGAATTAGAAACAAAGATACATAGAAACTTTGCGGTGAGCTGAGAATTTGACTGAAAGATAACTAATGATTAAATTTTCATTTTAGTCCCAAGATGAAAACATTAGTACCTTTTTCTTTCTTTGGAACAGCTCCCTCGGAGATTTTCTTCATTGACAAAGGCAGGAAAACAGAATCTCCCATCAGGTTCACGAACGAGCCATCTGTCAGTGGAATCACGCTAAGTGAGCCAATCAGATCCAGCATTTCCTGACTACTATTTCGCTCCTGTTCAAGGCATCGATACATACACTGCAACCATCGAGCCACCCAACCTATCCTCACAACATCCGGTCTGCGGTCGTCGCCGTGAGACGCAGTCGCACTATGCTCAGTGGAAGCTTTCTTCGCTTGCGCCTTTCCAATCTCAATCAAGTGCTTGCTGGATAGAGTCTCAATTCCGAGTCGAGATCTGAGAGTTGGATTAAGCGCTGGTGCCATTTCGGGATGCAGGTAGCTTAAACCCAGGTGTTCCTCGAGTAAGGCAGAAGTTACAAGCTCTTGTATTGTGCGGTCTTCGCAAAAAACTGCCTTACACGGAAGAACCCAGTCATAGCGTTTTAAAATGTCGCCGTTGGTCGCTTGCTGCGTTTCTTCACTGGCCTTTTTCACAGGTATGCAAGGCTTGCCTTGAAGGAGTTTCAAAATGTGGCGGGCAACAGGTGTAAAGAAATCTAGAATTTCCTCCTCAAGTGGGACAAATTGAAAGTACGAAGTCACCGAGGATAGGCCAGAAAACGACGAGTGGTCCTTTAAAAAAAGAAAAAAAAGGAAGTTGTCATACATATCATGAATAGCATACACCTGATTGAAGAAACGCTCACCCTGAAAAAAAAAAAACATATCAAACCACGAAGATACGGCCCAAATGTTTACTGGCAAACGGGAATAAACGGCACGCAATGCATGCAGAAGCGATGACGTTTCACAAGGGGTCTTTAAGAATTTTCAGGAAATTTGACAGAAAATTTCAAGAAAGTTAATAAAAATAGCTGACAACTTCTCTGTTGAGTGATTGTTTGACAAAAGTTGCGTTATGTTGCAGGGAGATATCTGATACTGACGACATATGATACAAGGTCAAACGCTGTCTTGAAATTGTTGAGCCCTTTTGTTTTTAAAAAAATTAAAGATTTCTGTTCACTAAATCTTATAAAACACATCAAATATAATTAGTCTCTTTCACTTATACTTAGAATTAGTTCTTTCTAACTGTCCGGGAGTATTTTGCTTTAAGTTCTACGCAGTGCTTTCTTGTTGAGTTAAACTTGATTTCTTTTCTACTGACGTTTATTCCTGAACAACTTCTGTGTTGAATGACTGTTTGACAAAAGCTGTGTTATCCTGTAGCGCGATATCCGATACTGACGACATACGATACAAGGTCAAACGCTGTCTTGAAAATGTTTAGCCCTTTTCTTTTAAAAAATGTAAAGATTTCTGTTTACTAAATCTAATACAACACATCAAATATAATTTGTGTCTTTCGTTTATACATAGAATCGGTCCTTTCCCAATTGCCCGGGAGCATTTTGCTTTGAGTTCTACGCCGTGATTTCTTGTTGAGTTTTACTTGAATTCTTTTCTACTGACGTTTATCCCTGAAGTTAGTTCCAAATTCTATTCGGTTCTAGAAAGATCGGTCGATTGCAACAGACAACAGATTCCGTCCACTCGCACGACGACAAGAACAAGAACACAAACCATGCACCTAGTTCCCAATGCTCTTCGGTTCAATTCAGGGAGTAATCGCGCTCACACCGTAACACCAAAAATTCCATAAATTCCATCACTTTTCCACTTTACAGCATTAACCGATGACGTCATTTTATGACGTCATCGCTTAAAAAGTGAATTGTCGTCTGTGACAAAATATACACGATAATAAGACAGCTTGCTAAGCAATGATTTGCCATTAGTTATTTCAAGACAAAAACAAATATCGGTGCTAATAGTTCGGAAATCTGAATCCCGTATGTACTTTCGACTTAAAACAAAATAAATGATAAAAAGGTTTATCTTTATTTTCACCCACCATGAACACAGAGAGAGCGTCAATGAAGAGCTGTGGAATCTCCTCTCTGAGCCACTGATTCCAGGACTTGTCGCTGTCCACATCTTCTCTTGACGAAGGAACTTCAAAATCTCCTTGAATGATGAATCGAAAACCATAACTTCTAAGAGGAAGGTAAGCAAACACATTCTGCTGTGGCAAGGTCTGAAGAAAGTAAAATTAAAAAAAATATAATAATAATTAATATTTAGTCAGTTCTTTCCCCCTTTCCTAAAAGCACAGGCTACTGTTAAGTGCAATGTTGGCTCCTGTCATTTTCCTATCGTTCCTGATTGCAGGTAACCGCGAGTGTTTTGTACAAGATAAAAACAAGACGAAACTGGTTCCCGAGGCAAGGTGCTTACCGCGCCAACAAATAAACCATTGACGATGTTGTGATTGTAGTTCAGGACAGTTTCCATCCAAATATTTCCAGTTCAAACGTCCTAGCATGTGGTAGTCATATGAATATGGATAATAAATCAATACAATTCACCTGATGTCTTTTTCCCAAATTTGTATTATTGTCCGAGTCTCCAAACAATGGAAAAGCTACCGCCAACTCAGTCATCTCGACGTCTTCTTTCATCTAAAAAGAAATGGAAGAAAACCAAATGCTGTATTTAGTTAAGTTTATACTGGTAAGCCGTTCAAGAAGCAATACTCAAAATTTGGAAGCCATGACTTTATCAAGAAAAAACATGCCAGCGATACAATCAGCAATACTTGGAAATCTTACATTAGAAGCATCAAGCTGTTTCTTGATCACCAGCCAGCGGTCAGTGCCTTTATTGTGCGACACTTCCATGATGTTTTCTCCCAGGTCCTTTCTCACCATTTCACGGCGGCTATCATTTACCTGTAGGACAAAGATTGGAGAAAAAAAAATTCCCTTATGATAATCTTTAAATGGAGTAGCTTTTGATCGAGTATCTACTTTCATCTTGGGTCAGTCGAGTTTGTAGCTGGCGGAACAAATTTGTGCAGTTTTATTTAATAGATCAGAAAAAAAGCGCTGCTTTAAACCAAACGGCAGCTTAGCTTGGCTTGGTTTAAGCGCCTTCTTCCATACTACAATCTTGGACAACCTGTTGAAACACTTAGCAAATTTCCACTAACTTAGGCACCACAGTTCACTTCTTCAACCCCCCCCAATTTCAATGCTGTCGTGTTGTAATAAGAAAGTCTGGCGAACCGCAAACCCCAGGAAACAACATTCAGTATGGGGGGGAGGGAGGGGGGGATGAAGTGTTTTACCCGCTTGTAAGTCTGTAAGTCAGGGCATTTTGTGAAAAATGCGCGACTCGTTTTGTTCAAGACTGTAGGTACCGGTTACATGTTTTTGCCTTCAATTCTGTTTGGTTCCCTGTACGTTATAAAATTCCTTGCGATGCAGAACTGATTACCTGCTCTGTGTGACATCACTGCTATAATTTTCTGTTCTTTGTCTTATTTCTTACCTGGTCGTGTATAAAGATTCCTCTGAGGCGATGCAGAAATAGAAGAAGCGAGGGATGGACATCGCGAAACCTGGCGGCAAGCGAAGACGGCTTCTGGATCCCTTGATGTTCTTCTTTCAAAGGCAAAACAATACGAGTGGGCCAGCTGTTAGGAAACAAACGAAAACAAATCAAAGTGGAGTGTTGAATTGAAAGTGATTACAAGAAAAACATAACAGACGAACAAACAAACGAAAGCATGGACGATTTCATCTACGTACTTGCTAGACGCGAACACGTGTTAAATCTCTTATCTGTTGCTATCCTCAGTTCACTTTAAAAAGGGCTTCCTTAATCGCTACCTCGCTTTTAAAGTGCTGAACTTAGTAATTCGCAAACCATATAGTACGTTTTATTTAATAAAATGCTAAGCGTTTCAAGAATCATTCTGGCAAGCAGATTCCATCTTATATTTTAACTCCCTTCCATTTCGTGCAAAATTAATCTCGTGTAAAATTGATAAGAAATTTGATCGTTCACCTGTCAAATTGTCCTCCAACATGGCTCTCCACTTCACAAACATCGCTCTCTTCCATGTCTTCAACTACGTGTTCTTCATTTTCAGATCTTTCTTCATCTGTCCACCTCCCTCCAACCCACTGTGGCAATATGTAACCAATAGGACCGCTTTTGGCGTCAAAGCGGATGTGATAACCATTGGAATGGACTTCTGGACAATCACTGACGCGGAATACAGACTTGAAACCGATGCCTTTTTGTCCTGGAATAGAAATGGAAATAAATTAAAACCTATGGGTCATCTACTTTTCTTAATTCTCAAACCAGCACGTAGACGCAAGTTTCAAGCTTTTGTCGACTGGAGACTTTGATTTGAGGAGGCAGCGTGGCCGAGTGTCCTGGGGCGCTGGTGCTGTAATCCGGAGGTCCCGGGTTCAAGCCCTCAACCCTGTCACTAGCTGGATTATTTCTCGGTCGTTCCAACCTCAAATCCTCGGTCAAGCTTTGTATATCGCCAACTGGTCTGCCTCCTCCCAGTTGGGATTTTTAACTATGTTATGTTCATTTAAAATATTTGTTTCCCTCTGTTTCAGTGGCATGCCTGTAAACTAGCTATCTCGAAGAGATATGAAGCTAAGCGCATGACCAATATAAACGACATTTACATTTTACGCAAGCTCAATATTTCAAAACTTGTGACTACTCCAGACTTCGTTTGGACAGGCCTTTAGGAAAGTATAAGTAAAGCTTGTCTGGTATGACCGTGAGAATAATCAGTCTTGAAAAAGACTGTCGAGACTGATCATGATACGTGATAGGTAGTACAATAAACAAATCTGACTACAAACCAATGTAACCATAGCGATGCGCTCCTTTGGTACTCCTGCCAACATCACACAACGCTCGGATATTCTTCTCCTCGAATCCAACCTCGTTATTTAGTACCACGATCTTGTCCCGCTCGAGGACGAACACGAGGGACGGGAATCCCGCACCACTGCACTCCTCGGGATAAGAGTTATCGTCCGCATTCTGCACAAGTTCCAGGACAAAGTGCGTGTCCCTGGTGTAGAGTTCTGTGGACAGACGGTGCAAGCCACGACCTTCACGTTCACGTTGCCGCTGAACAAGTTTGGATTCCTCCTCTCCGAGTTCAAGACCGATTCCAAAATCTTCTCGGCGAATTTGCTCGATAACTGCCCTGCATTCTTCCTGTTGTTCAGTGGAAGGCGCAGAGGATGTGGATTGTGCTGGTATGTCGTCCTCGCTGTCTGATGGCAATGCTGAAATGATCGAATACAATGAGCTTAGTTTTGACGTGTGGAAGTAAAGTCTGCGTCAGGCTAATGTGACCCATCTTACCGAAGCTTATACAGGTTTCCATAGCATTAACAACAAGAAATACTTCTCCCCCCGGGATGGGATCCGGCATTTAATTTTCTGGTATCATTTATACGTCTGGGTGGATAGGGCACAATGACGCCGGCCAGGGTTCGATCCTGGACCGCCCGATTCGGAGTCCAGCGCACTCAAGTAACCATTAGGCTCCAAATGATAAGCACAGATGATGGCTAAAAGGCAGACCATAGAAGATTGCGAAAGTACGTAATGCAATTGATAAAGGAAGGATGGAATACATTAATGAAGAAACAAACCAAACAGCTGCAGTGATAGAAGTAATAAATCACTCGAAATAAATGAAACAACAATAGATTGTAATGTACTGCTCAGACAAAGAAACAAGAAAGGCAAGTCAGCAAGAATGAAGGAACGAAAATATGGATAAAAGGGAAATAAAATGAATACCTTGCTCTCCTTCCTTGACATTAGCACTGTCTTCAATCGGGTTTATCCTGTCATCATCTGGCTCAATTAAAGAAACCTGTAATATTGGACAAACACAAGGTTTAAGTTGTCTGTGATAACTATATAGTATTTTTCACAAAACTTTTCACGACTGGCAGTGCAAAACAAAGACATGGCTTTGTAATCATACAGCAAGATCGAATAGTCACGGTAGCAACATGAAAAATTGGAAACACTGACGATGGGCATGAAATATAATTTCACAAACGAATGAACGAACGAACGAACGAACGAACGAACGAACGAACGAACGAACGAACGAACGAACGAACGAACGAACGAACGAACGAACGAACGAACGAACGAACGAACGAACGAACGAACGAACGAACGAACGAACGAACGAACGAACGAACGAACGAACGAACGAACGAACGAACGAACGAACGAACGAACGAACGAACGAACGAACGAACGAACGAACGAACGAACAGACGGACGGACGGACGGACGGACCTACCTACCTGTGATTGTTGTGTGATCGTTGCGGCAGAAGACGCAACAGGCCTTACCACCGCTATCGGCCTCTTGTGTTCTCCATCACTGTACAATCCAAACTTCAACTCCTTATCTTCCTGTTTACCGTAAGAGACTCTGTTCTGAAAGTCTTCTATCCACTGACTTATACCAAGAGCAAACCCTAGCTGATGAAGGCGGCTGCGTTGAGACTGGGTCGAACAGCTGAAAAGCAGAAGCGATGGGGCTTCGGTCGAGCCAACAAGTTTCTTCAGAGGCTCAAGAAAAACCTGAAAAAAAATATAGTACAAAGTTTTAAAATAAGAAAACAAAGGAGTCAATAAGCGCCGAGTGCCACAAACTCCATAAACGCCATTTAACAAGTAAAGAAACCTCTTAGACATTTTGTTTCATCCGAATGGAGTTAGAACTACGGTAAGTAGAACTGCGGTCCAACATTGCAAGAATAAGCTAATAGACATATGACTGTCTTTAATATAAGAGGCTTATATTGAGAACTAAATGGCTCTTTTTACTGATCGTCAAACATTTCTCTTAATGTTACTTTTGAAAGCAAGGTGATACTTCAAGAAAATATCCCACAAATTTGCCCTGTTCTTGCCGCCTGATTGTGCAACGAGACCTGACCTAACAAATATTCATTAAAGCGTACCTTTGTTCCAATTGCACGGGCGAGTCTGTGTGGCATACGAGCCAAACACTCAAGAACAAAGGTTGAGCGGTGGTCAGAGTCACCTTTATCACGATCAGCAGCCATGGATGCTAAACAAGACTGCATGTGATTGGCTAAAAGAGCAACAGGAGTATTAGCTACCCCGCCATTCACCATCACCATAGAAACCAGGTGACCAGCGGTTCCAATCGCGTCTCCTCGACATGCGCACTCCTTGAACATCTCCGGAGATGTGTCGGTAGTGATCTTAAGAAGAACACCCGGCGATGTTTCCATGACAACCAGTGGACTCTGACTTTCCAGGGATGACTTTCCAGCACTTATAAGGATTCCTTCGTTTTCCAGAAAAGATTTGAGATCGCCGAGTTTCGACACGTTTCCGCCATAAACATCGTCCCAGTGAGTCCAGAGTGAAACATCCTCTAGAAGCGGAGTGCTTCGTATGGCCTCTATAGCTTCTTGCTTATTCCTGTAACCCAAAACACCACCTTTATGCGCGTCGAAGTTAACGCTATCCGAATCTTTCGTGCCAGGGTCGTGATGCAGGAGGGCGGCTTCGTAAACTACCGATGGAGTGCTTATTCTCGCTACGTTCTTCTTCAGCTCCGAAGCCTTTTTCAGCAGGTTTGAACAAGAACCAAATCCAAGCTCCGTCACCTTATTAACGCCGTAGTAACTGCACAGACTGCGTTCAATTGTCTCCTAAGGAAAGACACATTAGAAGCATTCAATTATCCACACCAAAAGACTGTGTGAACAAGAATCGGGGAGTAGAAGACTTTTGAAATGTTTCTAATGAAACAAAAATGCTTTCAAAAGAACTATTACACCATCGTATACCTCTAATGATAACTTAATGATCAAAACCGTTTAAGAATATTTAAAACTAAATTTTCATCATTTCTATCGGACTACTATGTCACCTTACTTTTTCACCTTAATTTTCACGGTAGACCGTGACAGCGTTAGCGACATTGAACAGGTTGGTTCAATTCCAAGATGGCGGCCAATCGGTCAGACACGGCCTTGGAACGAGGTTGAAAGGAGAGTTCCCGAAAGAACAGAACGATGTTTTATTTTTTATAATTAACGAGCAAAACTTACGGGAGATGTTTGCGTTCCACACTGCGATATAAAATCCAGTACACTATTCAGCGAGACTTGATGGCCAAGTGTCGTTCCCACTTTCCCTGACCGAGCCATCCCACCGACTTGTTCTATAGCGTCGAGAAGTTCTTTGTGCTTCGTCAAGAATCTCAGAAAAGAGCCATAACCAAATTCCTCAAAACTGTTAAAACCGGGAAATTTGTTCACAACATTTCCTTCAATTAATGCCAGTCTGGCAAGGTCCACCTTGTCAGCGTTCGTCAGCCACTGCTTCACTTCTTGAACAATTGCACCTATCGAGAAAAACATGATTAGTAAACTGCGATACAAAAAAATAACAACTGAATAGCTTTCTTCTGGAGACGCGAACTTCGTTGAAAATGAAATAAAATGAAACACTCATTACCGATTACTGTAAATTTACATGTAAGTGTTCATTGAAGACTGACTTCCTGTCTTAGTTTTTATTTTTTTATTACTTCTTACGTTTTATTAATATTGTATTTTGGTTTTTACTTTTAGTAATGTTATTCGGTTTTCGATCATTTTTATGGAAATAGCACATATGAATTATTATTAAATCTCGCATTTTGGGTGAATGTAATTCAGTCGTTTTAGTGCGGACATCCAGAGGTCTTTTGTGGACTTCACAATTTAGTTTCTTTGCCCTTTGTTGTTGTTTAAACTTTTTTACATTTGGCCATTATTCGGGGGCATCATTTAATTTTGACAGTAAGACACTACCTCTCTGAAACCTCTATTTTCATTCGCCCGCTGTAAACACTACCTCTATTGTTATTCAGGGACAGGGGCATTGTTATTGCTTGTTATGTATTGTCTTAGGAACCAATGAAATAACTCGTTCCGAGAGGTAGTGGGCGACCCAATTTTGAGGCCAGCCTGAATACAAAAGGTAAAAACTGCTTACGAGCCAACGGGCCCATCAGGCCGGAGCTTAACCCGGTTTCCGTAGCATGAAGCGACTAGGAGTATTTCTACTCCCCCCTGGATGGGATGCTAGTCCATCGCAGGGTTACCCCCAGCAGTAAATTCGCCGGTACCCATTTATACACCTGGGTGGAGAGAGGCACTATGAGAGTAAAGTGTCTTGCCCAAGAACACAACGCCGCGCCCCGGCCAAGGCTCGAACCCGGACCGCCCGATCCGGAGTCCAGCGCACTAACCATTAGGCCACCGCGCCTCCCGAGGCATCATTTAATTTTGAGGCCAGCCTGAATGCAAAAGATTCAGCCTAAAAAAGCCAGTTCCACCGACTGCACAAAAACAGCTATACGTACCTGTTTTTTTTTTAGAAATAGCAAACATTTTCATGTTTCTGTTGAGTTACAGAAACATGAGTGGAAGTTCTAGTAGTACGGTTTTTAGTGGTCGTTTTCTTATAGGGTTTTCTCTAATATAAACTTGAAAGAAAATCAAACCTTCACTGGGTGGGACACGCCGTGTTTTCGTCTCCTTTTTCTTCGCCTCCCTGCTAGCGGCTTGCGTCTGAACTTGAGTTTCAACCAGTTCTTCCAGCGCATCTCCAAGTAGACGCTTGCAAGTCATATAGAGTGCTAGCTGAAATAATCGTCTCCCAAACGACTCACCAGTTATCATGGCGAAAAAGTCTGTTGTTTTCTTTTGACGTTTACCGTCAAACATTTCCAAACAACAGCTGAAAACTGCATTCAGCGCATCTACGGGAGAAGTGTCAAGAAATTTCATAACACAGCTCCTCAAATCACCGAGCTCTTGTCCAAGGAGATCTTTTTTGATTTTTCTCAGGTGTCTCTGTATTTCGTCCTCCATGTCGATCGCCACTTGTTCTCTGGCAGCTTTCCATTTCTCACTGTCGCCATGTTTAGCTTTCTTAATCACCTAACAACACAAAATGGCCAGAAATCCAGCAACAAACGTGACGATAAATTTGTAGTGAAAGTACAAGACGGGCGAAACTGGTGCCCCCGGGGTAATCTAAGTTAAATACGAGGAGTCTCTAAATCTTGACCCCTTCATAAGCCATTTTTGACAGAAAAGGTACCTCTTTCCGAATACCTTCCATAGAAAATGGGACCCATTTCACACACTTGAAGGGAAATTTCATCTCTTCTTAACTTTTGACTTAAGTAACCCCTTAAAATATACTTACGGTTGGGAGGGTTCATTCGAGATATTTTGAAAGGTCCTTTAAATACTAAAATGACAGTTTTTATTCCAACTTGTGAAATTCCTAACCTTTCATATACCTGCAGCCTGGAAAAGTTACCGTACCCCTTTTGGGCGGAGCCTCCCCGTATAGTCCAATATAGGGAATACCCTCCGCTCGTTGCTAACCACTAGGCCACCTCCAGCTTTGGACAAAAGGGTGGACAATCATTCAATCATTCGAGACTAAGTGAAGCGCTTATTTGAAGGAGGGCTGTTGCTCGATAGTGAGTGCGCTTATGGGGAAAATATAGTAATATATTTTAGAAAAAAAACGTTATAATTGCAGTACCGAAATGGCTAGTCCGATGCTTTGAATCCTGACTCCAAGTTCATAGGGAGTGTCGTAGCCATACTCGTCACAGAGGTATTCCATGAATTTTTTTAAATCCACTTTCTTCTTCCACGAGTCGTTTTTGGTCATGTACTTTTCTAGGTGCTTTAGAATCTGAATGGTTGTTATGTGAGGTAGAGCTGGAAGACTAGTAGGCGCTTTGAACATGTCATACACCACAGGCTGCTCCAGCAGAGGACCCAGCTTGAGATCTTCAAAGTCTGGCTTGGATCCTAGGTCCGCAAGGCTCTGGTTTAACTCGTACAGAGTGGCAATACTGTTGGACATGACGTACGCATGTACGAATAAGCTGACCTGTGAAAGAAACGCGGGATTATTAGGGGGAATAATAATTAGGGAGATGAAACGTCATTTTTTCGACTATTTTGCTTGGTTACCAAGGAAAATGGTAAGAATTGGGATCATTGGTGGCACTCTCTGACCCACATTTTTGTATACTCTCAAGGGACTGTTTTAATTTGTCAAGGGAATACTTTTCGCTGTGGGCGATAAAAACGTCACTGGATAGGAATGCGTCCGCAGTTTTCGATCCCGAAATGTTATTTTCACGCGTCGCTCGTCATTTAGCCTGTCTAGCCTTTTGCAAACTACAGGTAGGTATTTTTTAAAGATCTGTGCTATTCATCGATTGAATTGCTTAGTTTTACATGCTTAAAAGCTGCTGCGAATCTTCATTGTCAGAGGATATTGGCCAATGCTATTTTCTATTGTTACAAGTCTATTGTTTGTCGTCTTCATTGAAAGAAGTATGTTTAGCTCGTCACGCAATCTTTTGTTTTGACCAGAATTCACGGACTTGATCACGACAGCAGCTTCTCAAGACTTCAGACAGGAAAATGGTAATGTACAATATTGCTTCGAACTTAAATGGAATTTTTAGAAGGATCGGTAAGGCCACTTAGTGAAAAATTGACTGCAAAAAGCCGTCGGGCTAAAATTAAACTTACGCTTTAGCGTGAATAATGCAGGATCTCACGGCTTCAAAAATATGCAGAATTTTGAAGCTTTGATACATTAGTAGCTACATCTTGAAATGAGAATTAATCTAAAACAAAACTTCCTTCAAGTTTCTTTCATTTGCCCAGTTTACGTTTGGAATTTTAGGCTTCTGAAACGTATTGATTTGAAAAGCGCATGGTGACATCTGATATGCAGCGTGCGGCCGACTTACTGTACCATCGCATTGTTGTTTATTTAATAATTGTGTTCAGTTTACGACCTTTTAAATGCAAAGATTTACTGCAGTACTTCGGAAAATGCAAACAAGTATTTTTTTGTTATTAGTTATAGTGATGGATAGCATAAAAAGCAATCTGAGTGTTAATTTTGTGGAAGGAATTCAGTAGTTTTCCGCTATCTCACGGCAATCTCACGGCTTATCTCCAATTACCGCTTTTCTGTACCAAGATAATACCACTGGTGGTTAAATAAATGTCAGTGACAGTTATACAGAATGAAAACCTACCTTTCATAAAAAGCAATGTGAGTGTTAATTTTGTGGAAGGAATTCAGTAGTTGTTCGCTATCTCACGGCACCATGATTCGCAAATTATTATCCCCAGTTACCGCTGGTGGTGGTTTAATAAATGTCAGTGACAGTTGTACAGAATGAAAGCCTACCTTTCACCAGAGTGTTTCGAACTAGTGTTATATTTTGTAGAAAGAGTTCGTGTTTTTGCGAGTTGTTAAAATGACGCGCGGAGGTGAAGAAATTTTTTTCACCGTCTCCAAGTTTGGTTTGGGATCAATTCATCAAGGTTGATAATTAACATTTCAAACCATGAATTGGTCTTTCAGCGTGTCTAGTTGTAATAAACGTTTACTTCAGAAAAGAATTGTTTGTCTGAATTTAGTACGCATATGGTATATTTTTTCCCACTCGCACGTTTGTGTTAAAAGCCGTAAAAGAGCCAGGAATTTTTTTTTTTTTTTTGGGGGGGGGGGGGGGGGGGGGTTTAGCGCTAATAACAGCCTTCTGGACTGTGAGTCAATGGGTTAATGCATCACAAATCGCTTTCAATACTAACATTTCCCCAACGCATACTCCATGCGAAATAGTCGAATCTCGAAGAGATCTTTGATTCTCTTTCTGCAAATAGTCATATATCTGCCATGTGAAATTGAGAACACTCTCTTTTTTATAAGAACCTTTTTTTTTATAAGAACGTCAAGACCGAAAAAGGCCAATATTTAATAATATCCTAGAAGAACGTATCCAAGGCTAAAATTTGGCTAAGAACAAATTTTATTCTTTCCTTTTTGTTGTGAGTGACAAATATACGTACTAAATGAATCAGTCTTTATACCACTTTGTTTTTAATATTAAAAAAAATAGGAACATTTTATGAACATTTTAGGCTCAAATCTTCGAAAAAAATAACACCGTTCAGCCTCGGCCGAAAATGTAACGTACGTTCTTATAGTTTTGCGTTTGTTGGAACGTATGCATTATTTTCCCCATTCTTTAAAATTAAACAAATGTAAAGTTAAGCAGCTGGCACGACAGTAGAACGTGTTGCTCTATCTCTGATGCAGGTTTATGACCTCTTTTTCTTTTGTTAATAATGTACGAAACATTTGCAGAACAGACAACGATACACGTTTACAAAGTGTAATTTATCAGCACGTGGCGATGCTGACATGGTAATGACTAGTCCACACTCTGTGCTTGGGTTCCGCTAAATCTTAGCTTTGCAATCATTCCAAGTGAAGACAGTATGAAAAACACATTTAGCTACTTAATGGCAAATGTTATAATTAAAACCAGCCATCGTATCCGAACTATGGCGAGGTACCCTACATACTGATACTATTTTCTCGATTTAGCACTACACTAACTGACTGCAAATTACTAACAATTGATCTATTGCCTAATACTATTTAACAGATAGTGTAACTAATTTACATGTACTCACTTTGGCCTGCAGCTGAATCAGATCATTAAGAGCAGGGATGTCCTTATCTCTTTTGAAGCCCATTGCACTGAGACTTGGTTTTCCAAATTCCCTGCAAAGTTTAGCTTTTACCACTTCAAGGGAAACAAAGCAACCCTCTTCTGACAGAGAAGTGATGATTTCTTCTGCAGCCCTGTTAACTTCTTGGAAAGAAATGTTTCTTGCAGACTTTGTTTTGGGTGTAACAGAAGCCATTTCTCTGTGGGCGTGATTAATTGACTTTTCCAAAGGGCCTGGAGTGCCAACTTCCCTAACACGTGCATCTTTGAGTTCTGCTGGAGAGGAAGAAACATTTCCTTTTGCAGTTTTGGGCGTGTCCGTCTCTTGCAATAGCCTTTCGTATCCAAGACGAGGAGAAGGGAGACCTTCACTGGCAAAGGTTTCTTCTTGAGCTTGTTGTTTCATTATTTCAAGGAAAGACGCTGCCCTGGCCTTCGCATTTCCTGTACTAGCTTCTGTTATTTGTAGTGGTGTCATTTGAGTTCCATAACTGAAACCTGGGAAATTAAATTAAATTCACATTATTTCAGGAATGCTTTAGGTATGGGAAGTTTTGTCACTGGTTACTGTATGTTTGTACTTCTGGAAAAAAAGGAGCACCTGATTAGAGAATAAATGTAGCTTGACCAGAATCACTTATAATTCATCACCAACTATTGTACAATGGTAGTACAATTGTTTCTTTTTAATAATTATACAAACATTTTGGGGGTAAAAATTAAATGGACCACTCCCTCAATGGAGGAATCCAAGTGGGGTGTACACTCAAATAGGAATGTTACTGAGAGGCATTAAGGATTTTAAATCAGGTTTGAAGTTAGTTTTTTGTGGGGAGGGGGGTGGGGGATAAATTTTTGCTAATAATGTTAGTGTAAACCCAAGCTGCAGGGTCAAATGTCCAACAAAATTGGTTGACAATATTTGTGACAAATCTCAAACCAATTTTACTGAAGATTATGGCACCTAAAACAAAATAAACCTGAATTGAACCTTGACTTCACAAAATTACCAAATAGCCACATAAGGTGCTACGTACATCTCTCAGATAGGAAAATTAATCTTTAAAACACAAACTTAAGCCATGCAGTCAGCAAGATTTCATTTACTGTTTACTCATAATTTGGATGATGTTTCTGACTAATTAATGGACAAATGGCTTGCAGTATTGAAAATTCCCAAATGCAATACTGCAAAATGCAACACTGAACACCCTTTAAGAAGTGGTACAATTATGTGTTCCATCAGTCAGAGTGAGCAGGTAAGGGCCCCCTCAGTGCGAGAGAACAAAAAGCATTTAATTAGACCCAAAGAGTGCACAGATTCCATGACGCCACTAATAGATACCCCAAGGCAGACAGGTACATTCGCATTTCGGGTGATGACAGGTACAATGTATAGCCCTGCATGAACAGCTGAAAAAAAAAAGAAAAGCAACTCAACTTACCGCTATTACATCATGAGCAACTTTTGCTCTTGTTCCACATGGTTGATTTTCAACTTTTGATTGTAAACAAAAATTCAATTTTTAAATTTTGGGCAAAATATTGGAAATTGAAAGCAACTTTTACATTTTGTTTGCAAAAACAATTGTAAATAACACTGCTATCCTGGTTTTTTGCTTATTTCATAGAATAAAAATGGAAAAAACGCATTGGCTAAAGCAATTTTCCAAATCTATATATGTAAATTTTTTAAACATCATGATATTCTTCAACACTGTGCAAATATAAATTTTAATTTTTATTTCTAAACAAATTGAGACAAGTTGATGAAAATTACAAAATTGAAAAGCAAAATTTTATTTTTGGTCCTTTACTGGTAATGTGAAATTAGGATGAATGAAAAAAAGACCATTTGTGTATCTGTCATATTGTCCTCTTTTCTAGAGAGTTCAGAAATATTTTCTAGTCCAGTATTGTTAATTGTCAACCACAAAATGCTGTTCCATTAGCCACTGGAAAAATCTGGAAATTCAAACCCAATTTTTTTGCCGAATGAAAAGTGTCCCTGGTAACCAAAACTATTTTATGCAAATCTCATAGAACACTTTTAACTGCACAGCAAGGGTTATAATAGCAATGTACATATACGTCTATTCTAACAATAAATTAATAATATACCTGAAGCTTCTAGCCTGGGAACTGGTGGTGGTGAAAGTGGAAGAGAGATTGCACCCTTCAGCATGGTAGAACTTGGTGATGATGGTACCTCAGCGCCAACTAATGTTGAAGTATTTTCTTCAGTTGGCTCATCATTTGTTTGTTTCACTTCATTGCTTTTCTTCACACGCCTGTGTGCTTTTAAAAAGGTCCGACCATTGATATTTGAAGAAGCATCTTTAGAATTTGTGGAGCTGATATCTGCACCAGCGGCAATTGGTGATTTGTTGTCTGAAGTTGGCGACACAGGAGATTTTGGTGGCAGTTTGGAATCTAAACTGACCTGTTGAAACCCATCCTCGGGACTAGAATCCATCTTGTCTGCTGATGTCATGTTCTTCGTCGTGGCATGGCTCGAGTCTGCAGGCTCTTTCAGTTTTATTATGAAACCAAGTTTACGCCGATTAGCCTCTTCCACGGTAATGACATCAGTTAATTCTGCCATAAGGTTTTTGAACTTCTTTCCCTTTATGAAAAGCTTATAGTTACTGTCAAAACACTTCCCGAACTTTTTCATGTACTCTTGTTTGAAGTGGCTAAGATTCAAACTATGTCCCTCGCAAGAGCTTAGCAGTTCGACGACTTCTTTCTTCAGCTCGGCTAATTTAGCAGCGGATTCCGAAGCAGTCGCCATAGTCGTTGAAACTTCACCGAATAAAACTTGACAACAGTCTGCTCAAAAGCTAAACGGAGTCGAAATTAATTAATATTTAAAAATGCCGACCGGTTTGTTCGGCTGCATGTAAAACACCACCGCCAGATGTCAGTAGAGGTTAGCGGTTTAAAGCCGGGCATTGAAGTAGGACATTCGCATGACAATGCAAAACCTAAAATGAAGCTGTATGCATTTCGTTACTAAAATTATTAATTATTTCCTTGTTTGCACGGCTCTCCCAATAAAAATGCTGGAATTGTTGTGATTTTTTTCTAAGAAATGCACTCTCAACCCACGCGCGTTTTCTTGGAAATACAAATTCTACCAGGCGTTCCTACTTCCTCATCCCCAGTCCTTCCGACGGTCTCATGATTCTTTGCGATACGTGCAAAATCGCAAAATGGCGGACTGACGTGAGGTTGTGCGAGCTAAGAGAAAGTGTCAGCGAAAGTAAATTACGACCCGGTCATTGGACTGCATTACTATTAATACCGTTGAAAGAGGAATAAAAAACGATAACTGTTGGAAGAATGGCGGATAGTGAAGATGAAGAAACTCCGCCGGAGCGGGATGTGAAGGTACATAAATTTGGTTAAATTAAAGTGGTTTCCGTTAAGTAAATGTGCTGACTGCAACTAAATGTACGTATTAAACTATAAGCTTACACTGAACTATAAATAATACTTGTAAGACGGTGTCTTACCCCCAAGAAATTCTAAAGAATGCAACAATAAACTCTAAACTTAGAAAGAGAAACTGCAGTGACTACAACAAAAATGTGCAATTTCGTTTTCCGCCAGCGATTAATTTCAGTATAGTACGCTTAATTTTAAAGCCTTTTTAATTTATTGTTAGGATTTTAGCTTCAAGCAAATGAGAAAAATACGAATGTTTGATGCACCTACAAGTCTACCCACTGCTCGCTCAAGTTTGCTTACTACTTCAACTAAATATGGCTTGATCTTTGTAGGTTGCCCTACAGGTAAGCTTAAATCATGTCATGCCATCATGTACATGTACAGGTCTAATTTACATATTTTATAAATCTAATAATAATGCTGTCATAGAAAAAAGGAAAAGGAAAAAAAAAAGGAATTGATTAGCTTAATCCTTATTTAAAGTTTGCATCATTCACAAGGAATCCATGTTACATGTGCAGATGCTACGAGAAGGAAAATTCAAAACCCATTATCAGAACATATAAAAGGGGCTTTGTCACACATTTTAACAGATTTTTCAACGGCCAGAATTTATATTTGTGTCGAAGGAAACCAAAAAATAATGGTCCATTTCTATTAATAATTGCTATAATATTATTAGAGCACAAAAACTGTTAACAAGAGTCTTTGGCAGTGGATGGCTACAAATTGAAATGGATTACAACTTCAAACAATCGATATTTATAGTAGGGGGGTTGGGGCCAATTAGAAACCGCAAAATACCACAAAAAATAATCCAAAACTGCAATAAATTCCGCTCAAAACCGAAAACTGCTCACAAAATCCCAAACCTTAACCCATTACATGCGAAGATTTTTTTCTTATCAGTGAAAAGCTAAATTATACTATGTTAAACTTGAATTTCGAACACAAAACCATCAAGAGGTTCCTTGGCAGCAGTGTCTTGGGATGCAGTTGTAGTGCATAATTTAGGTCGTATTGCAACAGAGAATCAGAAACCAAATAGGAAAAAACGAAAACCATATTGATAAACAAATATGTGAAACTGCTAGTCATGTATATTGGCCAAAAAACTGAAAAACCAAATGCTAATAAAAGGAAAACCAGCAAACCGCAAAAGACAGACACCAAAACCGAAAAACCACAGTTTGGGTGCGAAAACTGTAAAACGGATCGAAAAAATTGCCAAAACCTTATTTCAGAACAGTTTAGACCAAAAATCTGAGAAATCCCCATGACAAAGTTCCAGTGACTGCTTTGACAACCATTAAATGGCCGAGAATGTAGTCTGTTTGCCAAGTTAATTCTTATTCGCCTTTTTTTAATTTTCTTATTTTTCTATGACAGTGCTAGTGTAATTAGGTGAATGCAGCATCACGTTATACTCAGCAACACAAACATTTTCTTAGGCATAGGAAGGGGACAGTAATAGAACCAACCAACCAACATACATGTTCCATGTATTATGTTCGGACTGGTACAATCATAATAATAAAAACAGAAGCAGTACTCTCGGACTACAATTTAGGCACCTTATGGAGAGATTTACATGTAGCGTTAGCAGAAGAAGTTCATTTGAATCCTACTAAATAAATTGTTTACTTAGTTATAAATTAAATAAGCAACAATGTTAGCCAGCACATTAAAATGTTGAACAAGCTTGTATTCCCATCCCACTAGATTTAAACTTTTTAAATTGATTTAAACAGGAATAAGAGTGATAAAAAGTGAAACCATTGAACTGATTAATGAGTCTGATGAAGGAAGCATGCAGAATATTGGTATGTTAATTACATACAGTACATTATAAATGTACTTATAGGCATACTAATTAATACTGGTAACTATAATTCAGAAAGGTGAAAATTCTACAGAATTGATAGCTTTAATGTGTTTTTCATTTTACATATTACTTGCCTCAAAAATGGCTTTTTGTCATTTGTACTAGGCAGATGTATTTTGTGAAGAACAAATAATAAGTTATTTAATTACTGAAATTAATCGAAATAATTGCCGGTAATACTGGAAACTGTAAACGAAAGTTGGACATGGATATACAGTTTTCAAAATGGAAGTTCAAATTTTGTAAAGTATTATACATTATGATCTTCATGTACAAACCTAGTTTATTAATCAGATTACTGGTAACAAGAACTTCTGTTGTGCATACATTGTTGGTTACAAGAAATCCAGGCTGCATACTTTCATGTTATGTTACTGTAGTTTGTGAGTAACTGGTTTGTCTCTTTCAGTTGGGCAGTGTAATCCCTCATCGTTCATAGAAATCGGTCATTCTGTTCGGTTTGTTGGTATAACTAGTGATGATCTCACCCTGTCTGTCTGCTATGAGAATGGAAATCACACTGTTATGGGACTCTTTGATGTGCCAACCCTTGGAAGCTCTGTAAGTTGGATTGATCGAGATGATCTTGCATTCAGTTGCGTTAAATCAGTTACTGTTAATTTGTGTTTCCAAAAACATATCCATAGCCACTGCCATGATTTAGGCACTTATTTATACATGTATGTACTTTAATGTCATTTCAGAACTATTCAAATGCAAAGTTTGGTGAAATTACTCTAACTAGTGAAGCAGGTTTGTAATAATAATAATTTTAATATTTAAAACTCTCAAATCAGTTACTCTTGCTAAGGCTCCAGGGATAAAATGGTTTGGATTGAAGTACAGAATTTAAATATGAATTTAATGAAGTGTATGAATGTAGAAATATACAATATCGTATATTCATTAGGCTGTAAAGAACTTAGTTACAGAGTCATGTAATTCCTTTGATTCTATTTTTGTTACTCTGCCATTTCTGTCACTTTGTTTCATGATCTTCTGCTTGTTGTAATTAACTGTTGTTTGTTTACACAGGAGTAAGTGTTGGAAACCTTTTGTGGAATCCTGGTTTTCCTGGTATCTTCGCCATTTGCTTCAGTTCTGGTTGTGTGGCTGTGATGGAATTGACTGAAACAGAAGTCAAAACACTAGCATCCCTGCCTGGAAGTGTAAAAGCAAGCGCAAGTTAGTTATTATTAATAAAGTTATTGATTAAAACTCTGAGATCTGTGTGCCATCTGAAATAGTTTTACATTTACACAATCGACTGCTTTTATAAGTATCTGCTCTTGCAAATTTCATTCTCTTCTGATTCTAAAATTGGTGGGCTGATAAACACCCATAGCAAGAATGACAAAAGGTATTGTATGTGGCTGCTTGGGGCAGACTTCCTTGCTGGGAAAAGGCAAACCATTCGAAGAAATCTAGCCTAAAAACACAGGCAGGTTTCTGGCTTTTGTTCCATGTTGTTGTTCTTGGTCCAAGAATTTCATTCTTGTAATAATTTTGTATTTAGCTAAGGATATTACCTACACTGTACTGGTAAGGACCTGATTACAGTGCATTTTCCTATTTTCTTATTCCATACTGTACCAAGTTCTCTGCTTGGACTGTCATCAGGTCGGCATTGCGGTCTTATTGGATGTCAACATTTCGCTAAATTTGTTTGTTACATGCAGTTACAGTACTTTATCTGATTTTTTTAATTGATGTTTACCGTAGTTTGTTGGAGTCCTAAAGGCAAACAGTTGGTAGTTGGCCATAGAGATGGCAGTTTGACACAATATACACATGTATGTACAAGTTATCTTGATTTACCATACTATAATACCATAATGAAGCCGCCTGCAGCTTCTACTAAATTTGCATAATATAATTTTTATTTTGCTTAAATTGCTTTCACACTGCAAGGATCATTTCATTCATTTCATGTATTTATTTTTATTATCGTTAGCAGGCCAGTTGCCAGAGATCAAAATACACATCTTTAGGTCATCTTTGTAATATTTTTAATTAAAATATACTTCCAGGGTTCCAGCTAAGTTTCTAAGGCAAGGTGTAATTTACAAGGAATTCTAAGAGATCAAATTCATACTGATCCCACTAAAATCATCGGAAGGTTTCTATTAATTTATCAGATCACAGGTAGTTGTCCTTCTTGGGGTTTTTAACCTTATAAGACACCCCTCTCATTAGGAACATGTCTGAATGTATCTGTACATCTTGTTTGCTTGGCAATCAGTGTTATAACAGGGCATCTGACAGGATGCGGTGGTGCGGATCCGCATAATTCGCTGACTTCTGCATCTTCCGCATCTTGAGTACATTTTCCGCATAAAACAGAGAAATTTGTTTCATATTAATGATTAAGCAGCTGTTTACCATCCTCACAAACATAAATTTCGAAGAAATTGATTATTTTGACACAGCTTTTCTCCTAAAATAGCGACGAAAACACGGCACTTCGATCGTGAGCAATTTTTAACCTCCAGGCGTTGCACGCGTCTTTTCGTGATGGGCCTGGACACCAGTTGTCTTCGTTCTCTTCTTTCGCTCGTTCGGTCTACCGAAAATTAGCTCGAAATTTCTTCTGTGGTTACCTATTCTGGGTTTTCATGTTACGTCATAAAATTCTGAAATCAAAATTCAAAAGGCCTGCTAAACTTTTGATATCACTAGGTGTAAGATAAACTAAAAATATATCTTTTCGCAAATTTCCAGCTTGGTTGTGCCCTTCGTTTTAAAAACAGAGCATTTTGAATATTCGAGTTCTCCGCCGTATGTGATATCAAGCTGAGTGCCGTGACAAAGTTGTTTTGATTCAAAAAAGGCCTTTCCTTTCCATTTTTGCAGATCGAACATTCCCAGTGTACTAAGTGCTGTTTATGTGAAAGTGTAATAGATCATGAGCCAAAAGTAGTCGCTATTAATAGGAAAATTAAGTTCCAGATGTTTCTCTGACATTACGGCGGCCATGTTTGTGCCCCTCGGAAGGACACAAATATGGCGTCTCCATACTGAGCTTTATAAATTTGCGTGGAAAGGTTCGGCAAATAACTCGCAAACGGTGCAACGCACAGACCTGAGATTTGGACAAATCGTTTATCTATTTATCTTCTATAATATCTGAAATTCATAGCTTCTGTCGTTGAATGGTTTCGATTTTATTTTTTTATTGCGTGACAGTGAAAACCACCAATAGTGTATGGATAAATTTGTCATCAAAGAGACCAAGAAGAAGGATCCCCACTTCGCTGTACACTTGCCACAAGTTGACCTCACGGGCTAGACGAGCGACGAATTAAGTGAAGCGAGCTTGAGGCCGCAAAGTGGCCTTTGTGAGCGACGTGCCATAATGAAGACGAAGGACTTTGTTGAAAGTCTAATATCAGCAAAGGATTGAGTGAACCAGTATCCTGGAGTTTTCTATGTAAATAATGGACTGTTATTTTGTTCAACGTGCAATGTTGTAGTAGATCACGTAGCACCTTGAACTGTATTGTTTATGCATAAGAAGAAAATCAACTTCAGCCAACAAAATAACGGTTGTTAACATACCAAACACAAATGAAAATACCGGTAACTGGAAAAGCCCAAAATATCAATATAATTTTTTTTTGTTAAAATTAGCCTGCGAGCAGACTCTCGGCTTTGGGGGCAGCTCGATTTCGGCTGCATGAAAAGATGTGATTTTTGGCGAGCGAAGCGAGCCGAAAATTTTCCGCATAATCGAACGTGTTTTCCGCATAATCAACACTTTCTTCCGCATAATGTTCCTGAAAATTTCCGCATAATTTGTTCTTTTTTTCCGCACCCTATCAGATGCCCTGTTATAACTATGGCATTTAGTAGGTTCGTAATCAATATTTACAATGTAACTTTTAGCTGTCATCACCAGAAGTAATCTACTACTACATGTATCTACCAACAACTAAACTAAAATAAAGTGATCTACTCTTGACTAATCAGAGTAAAGTAACTTGGACTTATACGTGTACCCATGATAATACTCAAAATTATTTTTAGGCACTTGAAGTGAAAAAGGAAATAGAATGCCCTGAAATTTTCATTGATGATCCACATTCAGGTAAGCAAATTACATGATTGACTGTACACCCTGTATTCATATATACCAATTAGAACATAGAGTATATGTAGGCACACAAACAGGCTGGGACTTATTTTTGTTTTATTTTCTGGTTTAGAAAGTTATGCATACAATATGCTGGATACCTGTGAACAATTAATTTTTACCAAAAAGCTGATTTTCTGCTTACATTGTTGTAGGACTTGTGGTTTATTTGGATCGTGGTTTTATTTAATCTCCAACCAGTAGCAACATGAGCTTCAAATATATTTCTAGCATTTACATTAATTGAAATGGAATAAAATACAATCGAACTTTACTTACATGTCGGTATATATTACTAACTGTATTAAAAAAGAACATTGCATTTGTTCCTTATTTTTAATGTTTTTTAACTGGCATTTTTTTATAATTATGTAGTGACAGATCTGCTGTGGATTACTGCAACTTTATTTGCTGTTGTTTACTCCAGTTTTGAGGAAGGAGACACACCAAAGTTTCAGCTTATTTCCATTCCAGTAAGACAGAGTTTTCTATGAAGTATCATGACTTTGTACATGTATGAACATTGCCACTCTGGCAAATAGACACTTAATCAGCACTAGAATATATATATAGCCAGTGTTTACGACATCCAGTGTACTATCAATAATTTTGTTACTTTTACAACTCATTGTTTTGTTGATTTTCAGAAAAATGAACCAGGGACCATTACTAATTTTGCTGATATCTATTATGTGATGAGCGAGGAACGACAACCAGTGTTTTATTTAAAAAACATCCCTGAATGGTAGGACCATTTTGTTAAATACATATACATGCAAAATTATTACCAGTATGGTTTGTGTTGATCAGCTGACTCCTTTCTTGCAAAACTTGCTTCAAAGTAGAAAATGTTTCTAATTAATTTTTTTACCTCTTCGAACAATTTAGACAAGTTTAAATTTATCTTTGGTTTTTAGTTTATAAACCAACTGGTTTGAACTGCAGTATATATGACTAAAATTATTTATAATATGTAGCTTCCTTTTCATTCATGTCAGTTTTCTTGTTGTAGGACTATGCTGGTATCAGCTTGTTCCAATGGGTTTGAAGCTGCTGTGATTGGAAAATATGGCGGAGAGGTACATATCAATAAGTTCAGTTCTTCAACATTTTCTGCCCATTATTTTCATCAAGTTATTATATCAATTAATTGAAACTTGCCTATGTACCTAGATGAGTTAATTCACTACTTTCCAGGTTGTGTTGAATAAAGTGCTGACTGACTTAAAATAAAAGTTTCTGAACAAAATTATTATTAATGATGTCAGCATTAAT